>OY292534.1:6298752-7544337 GCA_958496365.1 Subacronicta megacephala
AAATAATGAAAATTTTGCTAGTAAGTATAAGTAGTGTGGGTTTTTATTTTCCTTTAGGTATAGTGTTTTTAATTCATTTTAAATAAAGTTGCATAAAATAATTAATATTATAATAACTATTCATACTGTTCTAATTTGTTTCTAGTTTTTAGTACAGAGCAATAAATACAACACAGCGCCATCTATTGACTCATTGTTCATTATTGATTTTGTTTCTTATTTGATAGTTCGCTTCATCACCGTCGGTTTAAAAAGGAGCGCTAGATAATCGGAGCAATAGTAGGCGTGGCCCAAATACCGAAACGTCGATTTCTGTTAGCTGTTGTCAGCGCCTTAACCGGGCACAAATTCAGACTCCTAGCTGCTACTGGGAATTTCATACAAAAGCCCAATAACACTTTGCTCGACCTGGGAATCGAACCCAGGACCTCTTGCGTAGCAGTCGCGCTTGGGACCACTAGACTAACGAGGCAGTCTAAATATTCTTGTATCTATTTGCAAATAAAATTAATGTAATTTTAACCATGGTTTGCCTACTTATTAGTAATTGATTAATATTTGCTTTCAATAATTAGTTTTTAGGGTTTCGTACCTAAAAAAACGAACCCTTATTTTACTTAATTATTAGATCATAGATCACCTTTACCGTTATTACCGTACTGGATCATATTTAGATTTTAACAGGATTGATTAAAAATATTCACATTAATGTAATAGATTGATTCTTATTGTTTTATTAGGTACCTTAAAATGGGATAATGGTGGCATTGCTTGACTTCACTAGCCGCAAACGTCAATTCTACACATGAAATCACAAAATCGCTTTACCAAAAGAAGTTTTCCGATTTCCCTACTGAAATCAAAGTTGAAAATTGAAACTTGAACCCTATCGCGTCTATATAAGGAGGGACGCGTGCCAGCCGGCTGGCAGTCGTCGAGCGGCGGCGAGCGAGCATGTTGTCTCTGTACCGCGCGTGGCTCGGGCCCAGCCCCTGCGTGGCGAGGCCGGCGCCGCCCCCGGGGGCCCACAGGCCCGTGCCGCGGCGGGCCCGGGTGCCGTCCCCGCCGGCATCGCCGCCACCGCCCTCACCGTCGTCAACAACATCGAGCGAGCTTGACGTTGAGCGCATCGAAGCACCGGAACCGCCAAAACGTGAAAGCAGCACTGTCCTGGACATAGCGTCGTGTGACGGGCCGGTGCAGTTCAGCCGGGTCCTCAACGTGGCCTGGCAGGAGAACGCCCCGGAGCGCAGCTGGCCGTTGCCGACACCGCAAGGCTCAGACCCGAACCACGTTACACTACTACCCGTGCAAACGTGCGGCTCCAAGTTTCCCTCGTACTACTTCGTGCACAAGCATCGTAAGCGGTGCCACGCCGAGGAAGCCGCTGCGGGCGAACCGGAGCCTGAACCATCCACCTCCACCGCCAAGTGAAGGATCCGTGTCGTAGTGAATTCGTACATATCAGTATTATCCAGTGATCTCAAGCGAGCTTTCGTATGTATGTAGAGTATAATGTTTCGGTTTAAATGTACTATTGTTATAATAAATATTTAAAGGTATGTGGTGTTTAATTTTAACTTACTCAAGTAAAGTTTTTCAAAAGTAAAGTGATAGTTAATTTTTATTCTAGACAAATCCTTTAGTTTTTACTTAATAAATGTTGTATAAGCTTGCTTTTAGTTTCTGTCCCATGTAATAGGGTGAGCCTATTGCCATTCGCCGGGCACAAATCCGAACTCCGAACTCCGAGCTGCTACTGAGATTTTTTATAGAAAAACCCCATAACACTGCGCGACCTCGGAATCGAACCCAGGACCTCAAGCTCAGCAGACCCGCTTAGAACCTCTAGACTAATGAGACAGTTGTTTATATTTATTTCTTCTCATTTGATGATTTTAGATAGATATTCATCTTTTAGTTATTTATGAATTTTGTACAATATGGGATTATAAACAGTTTTGGATGACGATACCACTAGACTAATGAGACAGTTTAAAAAGTATAAATAACATAAATTTGTACATACACTCACACCTTTTTCCCATAGTGGTAGGCAGAAACTATAGAACGCAACGATTCTTGTATACTTCGACCACATTCATACATCTTGTAACAAACCGGTTGCGAGTACTACGCACCTGACCTTATTGAAGGACTCGGAAGTAGCTACAAAATCTGTAGTTAAAGATAAATAATAGTTCATTTTTTTTTTAAGCTACAGATAGGATTTCATTTGATCCAAAATGTAGACTGTCCATTTTACACCATATTAACTTGGTTATAGACTTACGATTCTTAGATGGACCCAACTACATATAAAAATAGTTACAATCATAAACGACACTTGAACCTATACTAAGTTTCTAGACATACAACTCATATAAGTACGCAAACTATTCTATGATCAAATTCTAGCGTCCCTTCTTAGAACTTACCGGTCTCTGGCGTGGGCGGCGGTTGCGTGGGCGTGGGCGGTTGTGCGGGTTGTGGCGTGGGCGGTGCGCTTCCACTACCGCTTCCGCTCCCGCTGGCGCTGCCGCTGCTGCTGCCAGTGGAATTAGCAGGTGCAGAGAGCGTGGCTGCCGCTACCGCTGCCGTTGACGTTATACACGTAACCTGCGTCGACGTCGGCGATGCACTTGTTGTTAGCGGTGTCTGTTTGAGGATACGAAAGAGGATTAGACTAGAATGCGCAAAAGATTTTACCAAAAGAGGTCAAATTTCAGGTTTCTAGCAGTTCGTAGAAAGTTTAATTTTACTCTTTGGGTAAAAAAGCGCGTAGTTGACGAATCACAGTCATATTTTTGAGAAGCCAGTGAAAATAGCTAGGCAAGTGGGCAGGTCACTAGGATTAAACTTTTTATTTAAAAAAAAATATTACTAGCAATGTGGGTCGCGCAATTACTACATTATTCTTGAACCCCTCGTGCTAAGTTAAATGCTTGTGTTAGGAGTGGAATCCCGTCAGTAGTACAATAAGTGGGTTTTGAACTGGAAAACACATGATCACAATTCCGACGCCCTAGGCTACCGCCGCTTAAACTTAACTTTAAATCCGGAGCTCATAACTGAAGCTTGTTAAAGCTTTTTAAGTTATTGCTGACTCACCGAAACAGGCGTGATGGTAAGCGTGACATCGGAGGATGTCGCCGGTGGCAGCGGGACGTCGACCACGGGCGGCGTGGGCGCGGCCGCTGGGCTGCCCACCATGGACATGGGCATCGCCGACGACGTGACAGGCGCTGGCGGCGCCGACGACGCCGGTGGCGGCGAAGGAGGCAGGGGAGGCGTTCGCGTTAGCTCCGACCTGAGGGCAAAAGTAAATAGCGTTATGACGATATGGTGAAAAGTAAACGCTGTAAATTATCACCAGCGACCTCTGGTTTTGAAACTGACGCTTGTCGACTTTCGATTGTTAATATTGAAGGTTTCTCTCACATCCCAAAAGCATTTACTACTCGTAACTCAACTTCTAAGCGACGTAGGTATTAACATAAATCATGCATCAGATTTTTAGTTAGATTATCAGCCATACAACTGTGAAAACCTCATCCAATTTCGTGCAGTAGTTTTTGCGTGATGCGTGTCCAAACATATATACAGATAAAGACTAAAAGTTGTTGTTTTGACTTCTATTGCTCTAATAAAGACCTCAATATTAGTTATTCTTTAATATCTATAACGAACAGATATAAATGTCGAAAAATTGTCACCAGCAAGCAAAACAAACAAAGCAGCAAAACTACAGTACCTACACATTTCCCAGAGCTTTTCAGGTTAATATTTAAATTGCGCTGACGACATTGCTTAGTGACAAAATTATTTGTGTACAGCGTTGTAAAGGGTTAAAGGAAAGCTTATAAAAGTATCTATTCCAATGCCAATTACTTAATAAAAAAAAATACTGCAGAAAATTAAACATAATGATAAATCCGCAATAAATTAACGACTAATTATAAAACCAAAACACAATCAGAGCGTAGTCGCGTAGGCCGGGCGCATCGGGGAGTTATGGTAAACGTAATTAGCTCAATTCGCCTCTCTTTTAATTACCCCGCGGCGCAGGGCGGTGGGGCGCAGTCGTAACGACCAGTCGTGAGATTTAAAATCCAATTAATCGGAGAGATCACACTCGATAATTAAACAAGTTATTGAAGAAGGAACATACTGAAAAGGCACTTCATGAACGGATGCTATAGAAGTTACGTAAGAAAGTATACATTTTTTTTATATAAAATATGACACAACGGCTTTTGGTTAGTGTACTTCTTCAATTATAGGAGACCACCATCATGCGTAATACAAAACAAAAACTAAACACAGATCTTTTAAAATTAACAGCACATTCTAAACGCAAATAATTAGTTTCGAATTATGCGATAAAGTGTTACAATAATGATAAATAAAAATAAATATTTAGTACATTGTGAACAATTTCAAAATTAAATTGCTTCGATAACATGTTTTTTGTACATAGGCAGGGTGTCGCTGATGTCTGGTCTACGGCTTTAAATAGCCGATACTGGGAAAATATTTATCCTATAACCCGAATAGGATGGTTTACAATTTATATCATCAGTCATAAGGTCATAACTAAGGAATGTAAGAACCTATAAATCTGTTCTGGTCAATGATTACATTGCTGCCAAGGATCGTTCACTCTTGAGACATTTGTGAACTTCGAGCGTGAAATTCTAATGGACACTACAGAAACCGACAAGCGTACTTAGTTAAATAGATATAACTAGGCTCGCCTTCTATAACATGGGGGCTAGACATACCGGCGAACTGTGGGTGGACATTAATACACCTCTGTCAAGCCTTCGGGGAGTACAGGCGTGATAATATGTATCTACTAAATATGCTACGATCTAGAGTAAATTCGTTCGCAAAAACCCAGTACAGCCAAAACCACGTTCGACACTAACTAACACGGTTCGTTGGTATTTGAACATCATTAAAATTTGGCCAATTAATACTGGCGGGGTGGTAATTATCCGCAGGCGAGCGGCGCACCCCGTTGGACAAACAACGGGTCGACGCGGTTAAACCTAACAATCAAATTAATCTCATCCCTTTTTGAATAGTACACGCGGAATTCGACAATAATACTGAACAATATTTTTAAATAGCAATACATCGAAAGGAAACGCATAAGCGACAATAAATTTATGAGTTGTGTCATTACTTATAACCAGCTTTAAGAATTTTTGTACGACATATACTTAGTTACTAGATTGAAAAAACATCGTCGAATGAAAACCACCCCAAAATATGAACGAAATATTCAAATAAAAAAAAGTATTCATGCATATCAATAAGTAAACATGACAAAAATCAAACGATTGCCAAAAGAGACTTATTTTTTTCCCATCCCTTGTATTTAGCTTTCCCGATTGGTAGATTCTTTTAATTAAGGCAATTAGAAAGATGGGTCGGCCCTGTGTTTGCGTAAAAATCTAAACAAGCCGTGTCGGGAGAAACGGTGGTTGGAGATAGTGATGTACTGTGGACCATCGATTATGCTGAAGAATTATGCTCAACGTTATCGATACAATTTAAATAGACTGATTAATCGCTTCGATAATTTATCAGCAATATTAAATCATTATCTAGACTATCTAAACTGTATTAGTTCCAATAAGACATTCTAGTCGAATGAACGTCGTTTAACTTATACAACATTCATTTTAATAAAAGCCGGTCGCTCAAACTGTATCCTATCCAGTGAAATCGACAACTAATAACGAGATGAATGTGAAAATGAACATTTAACAAATATAAGAAAAGATATGACTTTTATTTTACACACACACACGAAACAAATTAAATAAACCATTTCAAGCTACGATAAAACCACATCACTAGTAACAGAGTCAAACAGCTACTTAAAATACTTTATCGATAATCGAGTGGCCCTCACGTATGCTGATTGGATCCCGGCCTGATCCCGTGGGAGTTTTGTGCAAATAATCACCGGAGTGATTGTCAACACACGCACAACACACACCCATTATTATTACATATTTCTCTTTTATTACTTCTGCGAAAAACCCCTCTAAGTTAGCGGCAATCATTGAGATTGTGAGAGTGAAATATTAAATTAAAGTTATTTTTTTATGTTAGAATCTCAATTAAGTTTATTACGTGAATAATTAATGCACGAGAGTAATAAGTCGCAAATTATTTAAAATGAGGAGAGCCATACAAATATGAAATTCATACTTGTTTGACTAACTACTTCATTGATCTACGGGCTACGGCTTGTCAGGTCCCTGGACCAATTCCCAGGTTGATCGGTTGATCGGTGTTATAGGGTTTCCTTAGTTTAGTAAACTACTAAACTAAGGAAAACTTAGTTTAGTAAACTACAATTTTTTTTAATTTAAACTTGATGGCAAAAGGCTCGCCCTTTATCACATAGGACATAACATTTCTGCCTAATCTTTCGCGGATCAGGCTTGATAGTATGTTAAATTTATTGAAAGCCTCACATATACTTTCTATAACATAAAAATGGTACTCATTTACTTAATTTTTGTTCCATTTCTGCACTTTAACTGCCATTAATTCATACTTTTAAAAACTTAAGTCTAGGAAGAACCATAAAGCTCTGAATTTACTACTTATAAAGTCGTTTTAAACTACTAACTCCCGGTCACAAGTCAGCAGGACTCATAAAATAAAATCTCTCAAGATCCCCGGAACAAAGTCGAAGCGATTGAAATAAAAATACATGAATTTTAAACGATTAATCTTGTCGATGAAAAATTGACTTATTCTCATTGTCTGAAGCTCATAAAAGTGAGTGGTCGCGCAAACATACGTCCGCAGGGACGGACTTGCCCGTTCTGTTTTCTGAGAAAGGGAAAACTTTATAATGGATTCAAAGTTTCCAGGCTTCGGTGAAGGGGTTAAAGACCGAATCCTTGTTAAACGAATTAAGAGCTGTTAGTTCGCACTCCGAAACTTGTTTAAGCTTTGGCAAATACTCCAGGATCACAGTGAAAAGCCGTTTTCCGATAAACTACACATTTTGCACGAAAATTATGAGTATTATTTCTATTAATATTGCCAATCTACTTCTACGTATAGATTTTTTGTAGCGAGACCACATTATTTTTTTAATCCAGCCCTGTACTTCTGAGCGGAGGGTAGTAAACGAACGTTAACTTAAACAATCCGCCTTTTTGGAACGAATTTTTGAATCGTTTTATTAAAATTAGATTTGGGAATTAAGTTACTTAATAAAATTGAATTCTTGATAGTGACATCAAAAATTCACTTACTATTATTATAATAACAACCATTTTATTTGCGTTTTTCGTATCTATTACGTATAGGAGAGCCTTTTCCGAGAACGTTAGTGAAGTTCTATGATAATAAAAAACTTTAACCTCTCTGTGGTATGATTTAGATTTGAGTTCAGAACAAGGTAGGATGATGACGTCTCGAATTGCTTCCCTATTCCAGTAATTACTTATTACGACTATAGAATTTGAATACTTTCTTTTATTACACCGATTCATTAACCATTTGGTTAACGAGGCAAGCTTAGTTAGCTTAAAGAAGGCTGCATCAGAAATCTCTGATTAAAAGTCCAACAGCTTCATAATCGTAGATACATTTTAACCGCTCCTTAAGACAATGGAGCGCATTCTCTTAACTGCTCATTCACTCAATAGCACATTACATCCGCGAAGAGCAAACAAGGAAAATACCAGTGAAGGAACGCGGCAAAAAAACGCGGCCGCCGCCCGCCGTCTCTCCCGAGCTATCGGTGAATAATTCATTGGCCGGGAGCCGCTCAATGTTGACACGGTGTAATTAAAAAGCCCGACCCGACTGTACGGAATCGTACCGGATCTTTGTATAGATATTGAAGGGAATATTATGTGGTCCGTCCTCAGTTAGTTCTTTTTTAAGATTTATAATGTAACTTCAATATCTCCTCAGGTCCCCTCACCCTTCCGTCTATGTTGGGTCGTTTCAGAGGCCTATCATCCTCTTAGCTTTTTCCAAATTATGTTGGGTTCGGCTTCGGGTCTAAGCAGATGAATATTTTATCAGTATTTAACACGAGGCGACAGAGCTCTCCAACTAAATCTCTGGGCAACACCGATATGCGCAAGATATACTGGTTCATCTTTCCAGACTTTGCGAGCTTCTTTGTACAGTTTCTACTACTAACAATTGTCATAGGTGCTCGCATGACAACCGGGACCGTCAGCTATAATGAGGGAGCGGTTTCGATGTGTGAAGAATGGATATCTACGGACTGACTGCGGCAGACGGGCAATTTACTCTTGCAGATCTGTTGATCAACGCAGTTTTAACACGATGCGATGCCACGAACCACAAGCCTCTCAAATCAGCAGGCAAGTACAACTTTCTTTTAACCATCTAGATTTTATAAATTAACCTTCGGCGTTCTGCTTACAGCAGCAATAAGCTCTTTCATTCAAAAGAACTATATCGCTCTTCTAGCTCACTAGCTCTTCTATAGCTCAGTCGCTCAGACGCCTGTTAGCTGACTGCATTTGACTCATGTTATGTGTCGAATGAGACGGTTCAGCTCGCTCAATAGTTAATAGATCTTTGGAAGTTTGTTACGATGCTTTAGCTCATAAGCACGCTTAGCGATAAGAGACCTACTAAGGAATTATCGTTATATAGCAAGACCTACTGAGGTACTGAGCTGATTTAGTAAGCGAGTTAGTAGGTAAGCTAGAGCGACGTTAATCGAAAAGAGCTAGCTTTTCAATCACTAGCTCATGAGCTTCCCAAGTCTGCTTACTGATAGATAGGGGCCCCTAACTGTCAGGATGCAGTCGGTATTGCCGGATTGCCGGTACTTTAACTTTAAAATACACAGAATTACTTGTGAGACAACTTTATTATTTTTATTTATTGCACCTGCGAAATCATCATCTGCACAAAAAATATGGTAAAAAATTCTTGAGATGCACTTAGTGTTGCAACTTTCAATAAATAAATAACTGTAGAGTTCATTCACTTTACCATTAAATAATATTATTGCGTCATTACAGTCATTACTCTAATCATACGCCACATAATGTATGCTAATTTGAATAAAATGTTTACATTTATTTATTAACGTCAGTTTCGAGAATCAAAGAGGAATAAATAGATCAAATAAGCTCTCCGCGCATATCGTCTGCAATATTTACCTAAGGGTATTGAAATAGATTTATTGGTAATGCGTTCTAGGAAGCGTTTTTGTGGTTACATCATAACGATAGGCAGTTATATTAACATAATGATATGTAGAAATAACGTGAATGATTATCATATATTAACAACATTAATAAATGTTTTTTATTAAAATAAAGTAGTAAGTAATTAACTATAGATAACTACCTCATTATACTGGTGGCTCGTACTATGGCGCGAATGCCATACTAGAGGTCCTATCATTAGGTTTTTATATGAAATTCTCAGCAGGTCGGATAGGCTCGCCCCCTATTACATGGGAACTAAACATACCAGCAAAATGTGGGTGTACATTAATACACCTCTGCCTTACCCTTCGGAGAATACAGGTATGATGGTATGTTATGTATAGCTATTAAATCGACGTTAACTGAACTAAGTAGTTAATAGTATTTATCAGGCAGATAATTTTTAATTGACGAAAAAATTATATCATTCGATAATCCCTGTAGTTGCTGCAGAGGATTCGAGTCCTAAGACTTAGTTAATCACCAGTGGCGTAGCTAAGTCACCAAAGGGGCAAAAAATAAACCAGAGCCCCAACAAACTATTTAAATTTGATTGCTCCGTATTCGTCGTTTTCCGAATTCGACGTACTCCAGATTTGTCGTAATCCAGATTCGTCGTAATACAGTCGACTCCTTAATAAAATTTTAAAACCAAATACAAGTTGTAACTTACTTTAATGAAAAAAATAAAACTATGTTATGAAAATAAAAGAAAATATCTACCTGTTACCGTTAAAAAAATTCAGTCGTGTCTGTCACAGACACAGACAGCGGAGGCACGTTAATAGGGTCCCGTTGAGCACTCTCTAGGTTTGGAATTCTAATTAAATAGAGATTTTTAAACCAAAAACACCACTTTCTTGACCGACTATACGGACATTTACAACGAATCTGGACTACGACGAATCTGGGTTACGACAAATCTGGTGTACTAACGTCGAGTTCGGAACCCAACAAATTATAGTTTGTAAGTCAGATTCCGAGGGGCCCCCTAAGCTTGGGGGCCCCGGGTCACTGCCCCGTCTAGCCCTCCGGTAGCTACGCCACTGTTGATCACATCTTGGAAATCACTTCCGACTATAGTTTCAAGTAAAGGCACTTACCTCGGAGGCTGCGCGGGCGCTGCGGTAGGTATAGGTATGCAGGTGACGGGATCTGTCGCCTGTGGCATGTTCTCCTCCATGCTCTGTTCCTTGTTCTCCGTGCCTCGTGCCGTCGTACCTGTGGAAGACGATACATGTACTATCGACCAAAACCGTTATATTCATCAAAAGGGTAAAAAGGTCCTTGTAGTAGTAGTGTCTAGCTACATGTATACATGCCAGCATGAATGTGTCGGCACGACCGGGAACATACTACCCTCCCACTGAATATCAACGTCAAGTAGCAGTATGCATACGGGGAGTGTGGATTGCCGAAGGCCCAATTCCTCCCTCAGTCCCCTTCTTTCCTTTTTTCTCCTTCCCCTCCCTTTTCCTAGGCTCTGCAACGCATCTGCAATTTCTTTGGTATTGCAGATGTCCATGGGCGGCGTTGACCACTTATCATCGGGTGGCTCTCCTGAACGTTTGCCGAGTTATCCAATAAAAAAGGAACCCTTATAAGATTACTTCATGTCCGTCTGTCTTTCAGTTTTATGGTATGGACGCATATTTCGACGCTTAAGTACAAAAAACTAATGCCTATTTCGTTTTAACCTAGAACTATGAAATATGACAAGAATGATGATGTCATAGACTACTTAACTATTATAACAGTATACATGTACTATAGGAAAACAGCTGTTTTCCAATACTTGTTCTAGATGATTCAGATAAAAATTTAAAAACTCTACATATCCATCTGTCCCTCAAGACTCTTCAGTTAATTATCAGCAGATCTCAGCGTAATTCGTCATTCCAGGTTATTTGTGTTTCCTACTATAAAATTACTAGTATTACTACACTACATTGGGATTTCTTAGAACCTCATACCAGAACCCACATACCTACACAGACACTCAGACTAGAAAGACATTATTTGGAGCACGTAAATATAATGTTCTTGGAAATCTAAATCATGAACCGCGCAGTTCGAGCGTCTGTGCCAACAGAATAACATATTCGCATAGGTGATCATAATGCTTGCTTCCACCGAAGGTTGAACTTCCAATTACGAGATACTGCTGAATGTTATGCTATGTCTTATACACGAAACGACTACCATCAGAGCTCCGCAACCAATCTCTGGGCAATACAAATACGTAATAGTGGGTATTGACTTATATTTGTTTGTTAAGACGATTTATTTGCTGGTTTTTCAGTTAAGAATTTGATTGTTAATAGATTGATAAACATGAGGCTTTGTCCATTTGCTTAACTGAAGATAAAAAATACTAGTTTTTCAAACAATCTAGAGTATCCCTAGATTCAAACCCCGATAGTTAAGTTTTTCTAAGACAAACCTTATTATCTATCTAATACAGATAATATTACTAAAACCGGCCGTTACTTGTAGGTCGTGACTGTACATCACGAGAATATTTATGTATACACTTAACAAAATTCAAAAGCAATTTTCTCTTAAAATATTGATTGAAAATTTATGAAGATACGAACTAACAAGTCATCTTAAATTTGCAATAATCATTTCACGAAAAAATACGTTTTCAAATTTTAGTAAGTGTATACATATTTCTGTACCTGGGAAGCATTACACTGTAACTCCGTTTTTTCACGATTTTGAGTTGTTTTACACTACCTATTGTGTCTTTTTGTTTATCTGATTTTATATAGGGGCTTGTAGTCACAATTGTATGTGTCGTTCTCTACAAAACCATAATACTGTAACTAATAAAATCAACTTTATGTCAGTTTCGAAATTGTATAATATTGTATGTCTGGGAAACATTCTAAAGCATAATATTTTTTTGATTAATCGTAAATTTATTGATTTATTCGTAAAAAAAACAGTGCAGTGATAGCCTACTGATATAACCATTGGACTGCCAAGTCAAAGGTCTCGACTTCGAATCCAAGGCACGCACCTCTAACTTTTCAAAGTTATGTGCGTAATAATTAATTATCACGCGCTTAAACGGTGAAGGAAAAATTCGTGAGGAAACCTGCATGCCTGAGAGATTTTCTTGACGGCATTTGAAGTCTGTCAACCCGCAGTAGGCTAGCGTGGCGGACTATAGCCTAATCCCTCTCGTACTGAGAGGAGACCCGTGCCCAGCAGTGGGACAATGATGATGATTATCGATGATATAAAAAACGGAGTAATAGTGTAATGCTTCTCAGGTACAGATTGATGGTTGTGAGTGTACGGTGGTGTGACGTACCCTGGCTTCGCTGTAGCCTGGTGGTGACGCCGGCGGGCAGCTCCGGCTCGGGCTGCGCACGCGCCGGGTTCCGCGCCGACCTCCTCTGCCGTGGCTTGCGCAACAACTGCTTGTAGTTCTCCGCCTTCTTCGACAGGTAGTAGAATCTGTTGAGGTTAGTAAACTATATAGTTAACTTGATTACAGTGATTGTGGTTATGTTACGTCTGCCACCAACGAAGGATTCGTTGTCTAGCCCCCTAAACAATTGACATTTTGTAAAAAAAAAAAATATTTACACATTTAAAGTAATCAAACGTAGCACGAGCCCATAATTTTTTATCTTACCGTGATGTGATCTGTGATCATACAAATGTATAAGTAAAAATATTTTTTTTTTTAAGACGCCTGATTTAGTCTACCAACATCAATTGGTGGTATTCTGACAAACAAATTTGATTGAATATCACTATTAATCGAAAAGAAAAAGAAAAGTTATTCAGTTCGATTCTTATGAGAAATGCCTTTAGTCGCAAGAGAAAGTAAGTCATAGAGCCCTCTGATGACGAATCTTACTAAGAGGACTAGTTACTTACTTCAAATAATAAATATGTATCCTTTAAAGATTTTTTGAGTAATGGCAGAGATTTCTTTGATTATTTATAGTATATATTTTATTATTATATAATCCTTTAAGCACGATCAACCTACAACGGCGTACTTAATGCCTTAGGCATTTTCTACTTTTTTTTTTTTAATGTTTGGTATAATTGTGGCTCCTGCATATACTATTGAGCTTCTACATTGATTGGATTGCCTAGTTAAATGCCCTAACAAACCATTGACCCGTAGTATCTACCTAATAGTACCATCTAAAACATTACTATTCACGTAAACTCTAAAGTCTATAAAAAAAATATATAGAGGTAAATTTTGTGAGTACTTGAGGTTCTAGGGCGGTAACCTCTAAATCTTCTAAACCGATTTAGAAAAAAAAAACACCAATAAAAAGCTATATATTATCCCATAAAATGAATGAAACATATAGTCCACGCGGGCAAATCCGCGGTCGGAAACTTGCAATATATTTTAGTCAAAACTTTCGCTGATGGCAGACGCAACGCTGACATAACAATAGTGACAAATAACGCACGCATACCTGACGCAGTCCCTCACGCTCTTCCGCGGCAGGAAGGAGGCGATCTGGCCGAAGTTCTTGGGATGCTGGAGGTATTTCTCGCGGAAGAGCTCGCGTTCGCCTTGAGACCACACATTTCTTAGCTGCAGCTCTTTGTGTTCCGACTCCATGTCCATACATCTTCCTGTAGGGAGGTGATTGTTGGTTATTTGTGGTAATTGTTTAGATAGTACAAGTCTGCTATTTCAAACGTATCAGAATGGTCGTCTTAAGATCCAAAATTAACAGATTTGCCGGACAAAACTATCAAAAATCAAGAATCCTGAAATTTTAAACTTCTAAGCCAAAAAGCCTGAAAAGATTATTATTATACATACATACCATCACGCCCGTATTCTCCGAAGGGTTAGGCAGAGGTGTACTAATGTACACCCACATTTCGTCGATATGTTTAGTCCCATGTAATAGGTGGCGAGCCTATTGCCATTTAACCGGGCACAAATCCAGACTCCGAGATGCTACTGGGAATTTTATAGTAAAACCTAATAACACTTTGCTCGACCCGGGGATTGAACCCAGGACCTCTGGCGTAGAAGTCACGCTTAGGAACCCTAGACTAATGAGACAGTCCAAGTAAGATTACATACGTAATATCACATACACGTATGCTTATCTCTTAAGTTGCTATTTCTCTGCCTACAACCCCAACCTTTAAACTCTCATGGTAATTTGGCGAACTGTTTTTAAGAGGGACCAGAGTAAGCGTGGTGGTGCCGTGATAACGGCCGCGACTGACGAATTGTTGGTCATAGGTTTGAACCCAGACAGGCGTTATAGTTTGAACAAACCCAAAACAATGAAGGAAAATATCGTGAGGAAACCGGCATGTCCAACTAGAACTAGAACCAACAATTCGAAGACATGTGACATCTACCAGCCCACACTGGGCCCGCGTGGTTGATTACGGCTCACTCCCTCTCACCGAGAGGAGACCTGTGACCCAAGAGTAGGAACATTATAGGCCGATTATGGACGTCTAAAACCCACCTGTGGGACAGTAATGGCTATTATTGTTACTTCTACTTACGAAACTCTCGTTACAGCCTCGTTAGTCTAGTGTAGAGGTCCTGGGTTCGATCCCCAGGTCGAGCAAAGTGTTATTGGGTTTTTCTATGAAATTCTCAGTAGCAGCTCGGAGTCTGGATTTGTGCCCGGTTAATGGCAATAGGCTCGCCCCCTATACATGGGACCTAAACATACTGGCGAAATGTGGGTGTACATTAGTACACCTCTGCCTAAACTTTCGGGGAATAAAGGCGTGATGGTATGATATGTGTTATGTTTTGTTCTACTTACGATTGGTATCAATATAAATGGGCGTCTTGTCGTTAGGGTCCCGCAGCAGCGGTGGCACCACGGTCAGCGACCTCATCTTCTTGTCCTCGTGTTCCTGTTCATGCAGTCCGTCCGCAATCTCTTCGAGTTCCGCCTCAGACTTGACACGAGCTCCTAACCGGTTGAACCTTTCCCGTTCCTCGCGCTGTTTTCTTAGCTCAGGGAAGACCTGGAGATGGAGAAAATATTTTTATGTTATGACGAGTCACTTAATCATTTCATGATAAATTTCAACTATGAAAAACGTCTATTTTACATTTTTATTTAGATAAACTAGATGGTGCCGGCATTTCCTATCTGACGACCTCTGAGAAGGAACGCCGATAGGAAACTTTTCTAATATCCAGACAGTATTAATAATATTAAATACTTTTTAATAAAAAGATTTAATTTGTTAAACTTATAACTCAGTTGTCCCTTCCCTAAACTACTTATATAGTAGGTACCTAATTGAGCAATGGATACTAGTAATATTTTTTAATAAAAAAACGACAAGTGAGCGATAATCATTGAATAAAATAAGATAGAACTGCGCATAAAGGATATAGTTAAAGCAAGTCCGTTTAGTCTCAATAATCTTAAAGCCTAAATTCTCAATGTTATTGCCAACTAAACATGAAATTAATATCAACCTTTTCAAAGAACTCTCTATTCCGCGCATCCTTTGCTTTCCTCTTCTGTCCCTGTTCTATCCTCTCGACTCGCCTCAACCACTCGGCGGCTCTTCTACTGTATGCTTCCGCTAACGCATCCTCCCGCTATGAAAAAAATAGGATAATTAACTTTTTTGTAAAATAATACTCACTACAAGCACTTTGAGGTATATTTTTAACCGATGTTTGGAAACCACCAATATGAACCAATTCAGAAGTATACTTCCGAATATAAGTATATAGGATATATCCCATCAAATAAGAAAGAAAAAGAACGTCGAAATCGGTTATAAAGTTATAATAGACGGTAGACATCGCGTAACAGACACACAAATAATCATATTAATATCTTAATATAAAATATAATAGACAGTCGTATTTTAAACCTCCTGTTGAAATTTGGCAGGTATGTTTATTCACGTAATTATGTTATACTGTTATGGAAATGTATTGTTTAATTTTTGGAAACTGTTTTGCATGTTTAAATATTCAGACTGTCGTTACAAATATTTCATAAAGAACTTGCTTTGTCTTGTATATATCTCTTCTTGTGGATTCGCTGTAAAAAACTGAGACTGCCTTTCAACTTTAAATCGTAAGTATTGTTTGCAAGTGGTGAGTGTTAACGTGGTAACGCACAAGCAAATCATCACGCCTGTATTCTCCTAAGAGTTAGGCATATGTATAGTTGCGCAGAAAACTGGAAAATATCGGTTTGGAAATAGGTTTTTTTTTTCAGACAGGAAAACATCCTGTCCGGTCAGCTTATTAAGGATAATATGATTAACTTACCTTTTCAGCAACAAGTTTTAGCTTCCGTATGTGCTCGGCTAGCCGTTTCCTAAACGTTCGATGTCGCCTTATATTCTCGTGGTAGACCTCTGTGTCCTGCGGCTGGTTGTAGAGCGGGTACAAGACGGGCGGGCCCAGGTGAGACAGTACTGCGTGCCCCGATGACGCCTGCTGATACAAACACATCATATATCACACACTGCCATACATACTTGATATTACATACACATTCACGAACTACAATAATTATAATCTTATTCAGAGAAGACTTTTCTTCCCTGAATAAGGTACCCTTATTCAGGGAAGAAAAGTATATCAGCGAAAATATTTGTGGACCTTTGAGAACAGAGATATATTAATAAATAATTTGTAAGTATGACCTTTTTAAATTTTTAAATAAATTAAAACCATTTGCAGTTCTACACCTACATGCAGTTACAAAGTAAATAAGCAAACCTTAAACTAAGTGGCATGTTATCCTAAAGATACTTCCAATAGCATAAGTAATACTATATACTATTATGTATGATACATTACAGTACATATTATAAGGTAATAGTGTACTATATGATATGTACTGTCTGTATCTTAAAACATATAATAAGATAAGATATTTTTACCCTTAATTACTTATTAACGTTAATTGATAGTGTGTATATGTTAATTGTAGTGATAAATGGGACCATTTAGACATCAATTAACTTCAATAAGTAATTAAAGGTAAAAATATCTTGGTCTTTTATTTCGTAAGCATTAAAGTTTTTGTCAGCGTAGGTACCAAAAAAAACTGGTGACTGACAGGTAATGATTAATTAATTATTAATGACTCTGAGAGCGTAGATATGACTAACTGCCTTTTAAATAAAAAATAAGAAGTAAGGTATAAAAATATCTAGTCTTGCCGTGGTGGAGTCATTGGTTTTCAACGTGAATTAAATCTAATGCGTCATAGGTCGCGTCATGAAAATCACTTCATCTAATACATTTATCAGATCCAAAATTTTCTGCCCCGTACCAATTTTTTTTTTAGAAATTGATTTGGCTAAATCAAATGTCAAACATCGGAGACAACAGACTGTCCATAATTATCTGAGCAATTAGGGAAGTGAAACTTTTTAGTTAATTATTTAAAAGAAGCTTACTAGCAGTGTGGGTCGCACATTACTAGTATTCTTGTTAACCCCTCGTGCTGAGATAAATGCTTGTGATAGGAGTTACGTCGGTAGTGCGATAGGTGGGTTTTGAACCGGCAATCACATGATCGCAAGTCCGACGCACTAGCTATAATAAAAAATACTTATCACAATATCAGCTCCCTTAAACGGTGTTCATTATAAAACATCCTTTGTGTCGTTAAGATAAGGTTTCATATAGTAGCTCAGATATATATTGAATGTTGACTATACTGCAATTATTGCAAACCACCAAAGTAAGGTACACTTTAATAGATAAACATCTTAGTCACACATATATTTCCACCGCGACATAAATAACATTGATGATTGCATTAATAAGAACAATTGTCAATACATATTACCTTATTAATACAACATACTTTTATATACATATATACCGATATAATACTACATACCAGCATGCTTTATAATAATTACGGTACATTGAGACAATCCAAAGTATATAAACTATTTGGTCTACATAAGTCTAAGTACTTATAATAGTTTATAAAAACAAATTATAAATACCATTTGCCGCTTATTATCCATGCTGATCTGGGAAGGAAAAAAAACATACAATGTATCAGACGATTAATCCCGCGCAAGTCATAGAATAAAGAGAAAAACATATTTACTTATTATTATATCAAATCAATATAATATAGATACCTATTACATATGTAATTCTTACCACTACTAATATACTAAATAGTACTATGCCTATTCAAGTCATTTAGAATTCAAAAAGTTGCCATAATTATTTCCCGTACCTTCGAAATCAGACTGTTCTTTGTTGTATTTTTTCAGCTGAATAGTCGAATCGAAAAGCTAAAAGATCCTATAAAATATTGCTTTTCTACTGCTCATAAATTTGATGATTACTACTACATTTAGGATACCCGTACCCAAAGTATTATCCAAATTTTTTTACTGCAAATATGATGGTCTTCTACTGTTGCACCAATTGTCGGGAATTTGATTTCCATTAAAGACCAATAAAATAATTGTAGGCTCCACAGATACTTGTTTTGAGTCTGGATGTAACTATTTGCCTTATTGGATGTTTGTTAAGTTCCCTGCGAAACGACTTGTTCCTAATACGTGAGTTATCCTTTTAAAAAGAACTTGATTTGTCAAGACCACCAACTATTGTGTGGTCAGTTAATATTTTCTCGACTTCCTGCCTGTGGTGCGACTGAGTATAAGATTTTTTAGTGCTCACTGTCCTAATATATCAAGTTTCCACTATACACAGGTAAAACAGCTGATACACTATGTAGTTTTTACATCCCGTAAGGAGCATGACGCTATCTATTTACAAAAAGGGTATTAGTGGTGAGTTAGTTTTACGAATTATTTCGCAGTTTTGTTAGAGATTTCAGTTTCCTTCAATTTTGTTTGGCGTACCATTCAATCTTAAAAGTAAGCGATGAGAATAAAGATAATTCATGTTTGTCTAATCGAGTCATTTACATTTTTACTGTGAAGAAAATTTCTGGAAAGTTGTCTAGTCAAAAAGAACCTAAATTCTTTTATGAAACTAGCTCTAGTTAGGTGGAAATTATAGCAAATATTGGGCCTATGTTTTCATAATTAAAAATCAAACAAACCGCAAAATAATCAGCAAGACATTGTCAACATTTTCTCCTACATGAAGAGTTGTTAGTTGTTATGGGGGTCAAGATGATATACGAAACTCCTATCTTAATGGGGTGTTATTGTGAAATGAGGTTGAAAGTTTATATAATATGAACCTTTTTCCTATTCTCTGCGTAGACGCACTGCGCGAGGCTTCTGTGACGTGGCACCGTCTCTTCTGGTTCCTCTGCCCTGGCTGGCTTCGATGCAGTTTGTTCCAATTCTTCTTGCTTCTTTTTTAATTTCTGTAACGTTGATTCTGATAACGCCATCTCGCGATCCACCTGGGGATATGAAATGAATGGTGTTAGCTATATAAAAGAAACAGATTTAATTTTCAAGATATCTTAGAAAGAGTTCCGTATGGCTTTTAATCTAATTAGGAATGAATTCAAGTGCTTAACATAAAAGGTAGACTCACTTGAGCATTCAATGTAAATTTTTCTTAAATATTATGATAAGATTATTAACGACACTTAAGCAGAATGCTACTTTTCTGAATAATTTTCAAGCAAATATTAGATAAGAACTGTAGTGAGACAACTTGGAAGTAGGGATGTTAAATTTTTTTTAAAATAAATAATCGTTTTTTTTATTTTAAGCGTCCCCTTTTTCGACTGTCTGTCTTTTTTTTCTGTGTCTGTGTTATTTATTACTTTTTAAGATTTTTTAACAGACGACTTCTCATTTTCTCATCTCGACTTCAGACCTTTTGCATTTATAGATAGGTAGCCTTTTTCAACTTCAAAAAACTATAAACACATCAGATTAAGGTCTAATATTTCTTGTATAATCATTCAATCCCGAAATTTATATGCTTACCTTGGATATTTGTTGTAATAAGTCATCCTTGGTGGTTCTGAAGCTCTGATCCTCCATCGTGGGTTCCGAAGGCGGATTTGGGGAAAGTACTTCTACTGTGCTATACTGGTTCACCGGCTCCTGGAAATTAATGACAGAATATTGTTAAATTAATCGTGTAAAATGGTAGTAAATTTCGGAAGAGTAGCTGTCTCATACCTAAATTATTATTTATTCGACATTTTGTCTGTACCTAGTACAAAATAGTATAGGTATGTTTTTCTGATCTATAATCTGCATGCACCACAATCAATCACCGAATCCCAGTTGCAATCACCAACCAAGCTCTGACTTGATTTTTGACTTATCATAAGCTTATGACAAGTCAGAAATCGTTGGCTTTTCGGGTCGCCTACTCGGGCTCTGGTGATGGGGTAGTTGTAATAACAACCTGTTAATAGAGGCCTCTTCTCATATAGCCTAGGAAGAAACATTGCTCCCAATACTACTTATTCTGTCTTTACCATCGACTATGCGTTTAGAATAGCTAAATGCCGCAGAAAAAGTTCTATTGATGTAATGTCAGGTTTTCAATCAAAGATAAGCAGTATTTTGTCTCACGGGTTTAGTGATCCTGGACTGTAGAGAATCCATTAACCTCTAATACCACCACCTTACTTCTACATAATTATATTTGCGAATGGATTGTTTGAAATACTGACCCTAGTATCAACCCTAAGCGGCTGATGATGTGACAGCGGCGTCCGATCAGCTGTGAGCCTGATCTTCTTGAAAGGGGGAGGATCTGCCGGGGGCGGGTGATGTGCAGCGGGCGCGGGCGGCGGGAGGTAGGCCGCGCCGAGCAGGGACACGCGCCCGCCCCGGTACTCGCCGGGGCCCACCGCGCCCGCGCCCACAGCGCCCACTCCGCCCACGGAGCCCACTGCACCGCCACCGCGGACGTAGCTGCTGTCCCTGAAAACATACAATTACTTGTTAGTATACCTGCAAGCCGCCCCTGACCTGGACCTAGTAGAGATTGACAATTCAGAATCTGTAGTATAGAAAATGTGACTGAGCAGATTCACAAGAATGTTATACAGAAACAGCATAATCTTGATTAAAGGCCATTCTAATTGATCAATGTAGTTGAATATAAAATTAGTATTACCCCTAGTCGTATATTGCTACACTGCGTTACTTCGATAAAAATAAGGAAGAACGGAGAGCTGGACGGATTATCGCATGCGATAAATTCGGCCAATATATCGCAGCTGTGTGATAACCTTTATCCGAAAACACGTTAAACCAAATTCAGACTGAAGTGAACAGAGAATTTACACAATGCCATGTACCTATTACTAGTATAACCGTTACAACGTCCTATTTAGTACAATTATTTGGTATAATTACAATTAAATAACGATGCCAATAAGCGGTTGAGGTAACAGCTGTTACAGGTACTGGGAAATGCACATGTCCTAGTCAAGAGGGGGGTTAACTGGGGTTGAATTGACGATATTCAGTTGATATGGCGGTATGTACTATACTTAGCTGTAGGTAGCGGAATATATCAACCCGCTTTGGTATTGGCAGTAATTAACTACAAACACCTGGTACCTGTTTCGACTTTCGTAACCCACTGTGACAGCGAAAATCGTCACTATTTAAATAGATTAATGTGTGCAGGAAACCTAGCCTTTCAGGCGAGTTTACTATATTTACTAATTTATTTATTCCTGACTGGCCAAGGACTAGTCTGCATTCACCATCTCGGCAGTTTTGCAATTTTGTTGTAGTGAGCTATATGTAGAGATTTAAAAGGACTACAGATGTTAGGATTTAATATTTTCATACACAAATTTTGAACCCGATATTTTCCCTCTTTTTCAGGGTGAAATATGACAGACAGCGATTTATTCCCAACTAGAGAGTGAGGGGTTTCGCAGATTCAGGAGAGAAGATTAAGATTTTGTACGTTATTTCCTCATCTCTCACTAGTAAGATTTTGTTCGTTATGACTTATGTCCACATCCCGTTCTTTAGAGGTGATGTTGGCTTTAAATGTATGTATTACATATTTGAAATAGCTGACCCTACAGACGTGGTTCTGTCCGAATTTTATGAAATAAATCATACAATAATCCAATTGAAAAAGGCCCTTTCAATTCGCTGGAATTTACCGATATTCTGTTAATTTATATTCGATAGAGAAGTAAGAAGTATTTTTGTTGTCTGGTTACCCTGTCTATGGCAAAAAAATAATTTAACGTCCAAAAAAGACAGCCGAAAAAGAAACCAGAAATAACATAAATCTTTTGAATAAATAATGAATTTAGTATTACTGCTGCATTTAAAATATGTTTGGTCCCGTTTTTCGCGTGTCTGGCTTTGGTGTGGTAATTACCTCCTTGTTGGGATGTCTTTAAATGTCAACCGTCAACGACCTCAATTTGGAAACTGTTCCACGTTTAGCTCAACAGATGGCAGGCGTGACTCCATTTTTAGACGCGCCGCCTTTCAAAACCAGTCATGAACATCGTGAATTGTTTTTGATCAATATTATGTCCAAGGTTTTTTATCATCTATACTCACATATTATAACCTTTTATCCACGTGTATTATTTTGTGGCGTGGTAACGACTCCTGCCATAAGACAGGATTAAAAAAATGGTCAATTTCACCATTTCATTAATTAGTAGGTACCTACCAAGACACTTCCATTCAAATTATTAAAATTATACAATAGTTCACTATTATCAATACCTGAATACATATTCGTAAATTATAATGTATTTTATTCTTTTTAAAAAATCCCATCTGGCGTTTGACATATTTAGTGAATTTGGCAGTAATTTCTTTTTAAACCGTATCGAGCAAAGACCAATGATCTTAAACAGCCTTGTTAAAAACTAAAAATATGAAAACGAATCATTTGATACATTCGTAATAATTCAATCCAACTAATGAATTTGTAAAATATTCTGAAGTTCCTTTTCTAACACCTCCTTTTTATACAATTTAGGTAGTAAAAGAGACCAGAGATCAATGCTGTTAAACTTTCACCAACTTTATAAAAGATGACGTCATAAATATGGCGAGTTGTGAAAATAATGCGTATTGTTAGTAATCTGTAGCCGATCGCATGCCGAGACGTGAAGGCCAAGGTTGCGCGCGGGGGGCGGCTAACTGTAGCCGTGCTGCCGTGGCAGGGTTACGGCGACGGCGACGGCGATACAGAAATAATTTCCCTCCGAGTGCTCGAGATTTTATAACTTACATGTTACTTTTTAGTTATTCTCCTCACTCTTGGATTTATTGAAGTTTTTGTATTTTATGAACCAGAAATAATGGGTTGTGGTCATGCCGTTCGTTCGAACTTCAAAATGTTTCCAAAACTGAGTTGAGGAATAACCTCAGTGCTGTTAATTTACACTATGCATATAGGTCTATTTTCTTTAATATGTTTTTCTATTGTATTTTTTTTACGAATATAAAAGACAATAACCCAAATCACGCCTGTACTCCCGAAGGTTTTAAAAGAGGTACTAACACCCAAAGTTCATCGATAATACTAGATACTGCTACTTATTTCATAGAATAACCCAACTGCCCGACCTGAAAATCGAACCTACGATCTACCTAGTGGAGCATTCGCACTTAGGACCACTAAACTATAAGACCAACCAAATGATGAAATTAATAAAGTGACAAGTGTACGAAGTTTTATTAGAATACACAGGAACTGAAGAACGATAAACAAAACAAACCAACCCAGCATATTTCACGCCAAATTCTATTTCATTTGGATCACTAGTACTCCACAAATACGTGACATTCTCGTGATGTTGGCAGCCCTGTTGGCTGGCGCGTTCGGTTCAATGTTTATTTTTTATTATTATTCAGCGGGCGTCGCGGCCCGGCCACCACGTGGTGGCGGCCAACGTGGCGCGCTAAATACAGACGCGGCCGCATTGTCGCGTCGCGTATCGCCATCACGATTACGTCATACACTGTCTAATGCTTTACCTTACATTTTTATAACACAGGATGAGATTGAATTCCACCAGACTTTCGTGAGTATATTTAGCAATAATTGAAGTATGCATTAAAAAATTGTAGAAGCAGGTAACTACAAAAACAGGTTTCGTAATTCGGTTCGTGGGCAATGGAAGTTTCTAGCTGGTGTTGCAATGCAAGACTTGCAAATTGCGAATTCAAACAGCGTTGTAACCAATGCAGAAGTCAAATAGCTTATTTGCCCAGCTTAAGGAAAATGTGATCTTGAATTCTTACGGCCTCATTTTTATTCCTGTTATGTTTATGTCTTCCGTCTCGATTCTGCTTAAAACACGTCATCGTATCAACTTTAGAAAACGGGCCCAGCCCGGCCCAACCACTATAATTGCCCACGTTCTTTACTGAGGCGACTGGGATCACGTCGGCATGGCCAGTGTGGAGGGGCAAAATGTGTTGCCCCTCTTACCAAATGGAGGATCCAACGACCAGGCAGGTATCTTGCTTTGCGAGCTACGGCTCGACCCAGCGACGGTTAATGTGGTGTTGCACGATTTCGACGATGTTTTTGATGTAGCGCGATAGATGTCGCTACGCTTACATGATTATCACCTCTATAAATTTTATTTTTATTTAAGTACTTTCCTACTGTTAAGTTTAGGCTCAAATAACTAACATCTAGATTTTGGGTATATAAATCCATCTGAAATCCCCATACCATCAGTCGGTACAGTAAGGTAATTTTAGATTACCTAATAGGAACCTAAACTACATTCCATAGGATGATTTACTGGCGTGCGTATCAGCGTTTTAGTTGTGCATAAGTATCAAGTTCACAGGAAATAACAAATTACGTTGCCAAATCATAGCATTGTAATTTTGCAACACGTCTGAAACATAATAATAGGTAAAAATACATAGGTATACAGTCATAGAAGATTACGTGGCAACACAATAATGGTCGTGGCTGTGTACCCTACCGTAAAATGGCAATAAAATTAAGCAGAAACGATATTTTTAATGAAATTATGAAACACACGTGTTTGCCACGACGACTGCGGAGGTGATTGAGCTCAAATCATCGCGTGATGTTATTTTTATAGTTTTGTGTACAAAAAAACAACAAAAATTCGCAGGAAGTGGAACTAATATGAAAGTTCCCACGTTTTTATTGTTTATATTGGTAGCATAGATCAAATTGTTAGGTTAAATTAATTAATCGTCGGATAATGTTTACGATCCTTTTTGTTAGTAGAAACTATTACCGTACCGTTTCCACAAACAGTTGAATAGAGCGCTTATCTAAAATCATGAATTATTTATCTGTTTGTTTTTTAAAATTAATCAATTACTTCTCCTAATTGTGATTCTTACTAAGCACCGTTATAAAATCTGTTCGATTTGTTCCATCTGTATTATATTATCTGCTTACTACCCCCATGGGATAAAGCGTGATAGTATGTTATCCCTTTCAATGGTAAACAGTAACAAAGGGATTGGAGGAAATATGAAGAAGAAAAGTTTTTTTGTTACGGACAAAAAAGATCCAAGAAGCTCCCAAAATATAGCTAACCGGCATTTATTTCAAGAAGTGAGTAAGGCAGGTGGCGTTGCTAAAAATACAGACGAGTAAAATGCATACAGTGAATGATATTTGTCGGGCTATTTCGGACACCTTTCATAATAGTCCGGTTGGAGCAGTTCCAGATGTTTGTTTTCAATAAAAATACAAGCAAAGCCCGAGTCTGGATCTGGATGATAACAATAAGTTTTTGACTGCTCTAAAAACCCAAAAAGGTCTTTGTGTCATTTTTACACTTGGTAGGGGACAATTGAATAGCTATACAGAACTCTACTATAGTTATTTTGATCCCTTGCAGTTTTTTTAGATTAATATTTTATCAAAAACGAAAATTCTTAGTCGGAGATTGTTATCATTAAAAAATATATTCCACAAGTTCACAGAACTCTACTATAGTTAGGTATTTTGATCCCTTGCAGTTTTTTTAGATTAATATTTTATCAAAAACGAAAATTCTTAGTCGGAGATTGTTATCATAAAAAAATATATTCCACAAGTTCCAGCGACTCTAGGTGTCAAAAATATCGTTAAACTTAAGTAAATAAGACTTAACATAAATAATTTTATCTTAGGTTAATCTAATTAACATTTGTATGCATTATTTATTGTCTCACCAAATGTGGATTTCCACTTTTAATGTAAATGTGGAGGATAAAGCGGAGACTAAGTTTTTTTAGTTATACTTAATCAGATTGTTACAAAACCAAGTTTTATAACAAATAAAACAATTTATTCTTGTTCGCACGGTGAAATCTGAATCCGCGTTCTTGTTAAGAATAATAGGTCTCATTCAGTGACGTTAAGAGTTGTTTTTGCTTGTGATGTTTGTTACAAAGAAATCTCAATTATTAAGAATATGTATTGCAAAAACATTGTAATCGTTTCCCATGGCGGGTATTGTCGGTGCTAGACGGGCAATAAATGTCTCAAGCCTGCAATGAACCTCACAGGGGTGTTACAGACTTCTTTAAACATTCATAGAGGTATCTATTTAGGTTAAACTGCCTCGTTAGTTTAACGTCCTAAGCGCGACTGCTACGCTTAAAGTCTTGGGTTTTGATTTCCAGGTGTTATTAGGTGTTATTGTGTTCCCTTAGCAGCTTGGAGTTGGGTTATCGGCCCGGCTAATGGCAATAGACTCGCCCCGGACCGGGGACCTAAACTAAGCCTAAACCTACATGCGAACTGTGGGTTACATTAAGTCCTCCTCTACCTAACCCTTCGGGGAATACAGACGTGATGGTGTTATGTTATCTGTTAAGGCAAAAGGCTGGTCGAAATTTACCTTCACATTTTTTTTATTTAGGTACGTCTTTGAGGTATGTTTTTTTTGCTTCATATAGATAATAAATAAGATGACTTTAAAGATAAAGAAACCCTTGTTGTATCAATCAGTATTACAATCATCTTTAGTTCGAGATCTGATCCAAACCAGAGAGGTGCAAACGTTGTTTTTGATCTAAAAAAATCAGTGTTGTTGAATTTTAAAGATTCGTTTAATAATTATTCGGAATGAAATTTTAACCAACGCAAAACATTAATCAAGACTGGCGTTATAAAAAAATATATAACATGAAAAATAATTATATTGCTGATGTTTTTGTAAATTACCGCGTAGTACGCCCGCGGCACGGAGCGGGCGGGATGTTCATAAATTTATCAAGTTCTTTGTACAACCCTAGGCAGTACAATAGTGTTGTTTCCTTATCTCGGCGCAATGGCGGTTCACATTGTTTTGCCTGTAAGTACGTAAGTATAATCTGCGTAAAAGTAGCATGACAGCTCATAAACTGAAAACGTAAGAAACCCATTCCTAATGACATCATTACCGAAGTAAGTAAGGTAATAATACAAGGTTTCATTTCTGTTTCCCAAATCCGACTGCTATGCTAGAGATTCTGGGTTTGATAACCAGGTAGAGCAGTGTTATTGGGTTTTCTACAAAAGGGTTTCCTCGGTAGCAGCTCGGAATTTGGATTTGTTTTGTCCCTATTACGAGGGACCTAAAGACCGAAATGTTGGTGTGCACTCGTACACCTCCGCCTAACCCCTTCGGAAATAAAGGCATAAAAGTATGTTAAATGGTGTTTGTTTTACATCTAATTGCTGTAATTTACTTTTTTCCTTTCACTAACAAAGCCATAGCGAACTTCAGAAAAAGTGTAATTAAAAAGTCTAGAGAAATTAAACGGGTCTTTCCTTTTTCCTAGAGCTAACTCTATTACGATTGCATTTCTTTTCGTTGCCAGCACGAAACAATTACTTGAAAGTCTGTCTAGTAATTTAGATTTTACTGCTAGTAATGTTTTTACGCGAAGACTATCCAGTTAACTTTAGTACTTCGCGCAGTTAAAGAAAACACACAATACAGCTACGCACTTTTTGGTTGAAAAAACCCGAACAGGTAAATGAAAAAAAAATATTCAATAAAAAAATATTATTTTTAATTATAGCCCAATCACCTAACTTCGTCATAAACTACTTGTAGACGAAGCTATCTCAGTCCACGTAGAACAGACAAGACAAGAGGCCATTATAAATATTTTAATAAGTATCTATACAAATATAATTAAGCTGAAGAGTTTTTTATTTGTTTATAAAACGGATTTGAAAAATACTTTTTGAATATGATGGTCACATTTACGAGGAAGGCTATAAGCTAGCATCTAGCAATCTTGCATCACCCTACGATCCCTAAGAGCGGACCAAAGCGGGTGAAACCGCGGGGCACAGCAAGTTCCATATAAAATACATCAGCATAATCATGAGTCGACCCTATTATCCCCTACCTATATAAATAAGTCCTGTGGCCGAATTACCACGTATTAATGCCATCATTTTTAGGTTGTGAGAGAGGGATGCCGCTCTACATGTTAAATAGTGGCGTCCCTCTTACACAACGTAAAAATGATGGCATTAATACGTGGTAATACGGCCCCTGAACCCCGAACCTGAAACTCTAAAGCAACGTTTCCCATACTTGCAGATAATGGTTATGAATGACAACAAGTAAGCTTGGTATTCGCAGAGGAGAGTGCACGTGATGACCCCCCTCCCAACCCTCCTTGACACTAGCAGAACGTGACCAGACCTTTAATATATACGTGCATTCGAATCTTCGTGAGGATTCTACGATTTACTGGGTATAGGAGATAGATATGCAAGGCTAAATCATCTCTTAATTCTAAAAGAATGTCCATGGATTGTTTTGTCGGATTCTTCTCCATCGGATCGACGTTTTTAAACCGTACAACTGGAGTCTTAACGTTTCTTAATATCTGTAAAAGCGTTTTTGGTATATAACATTTAATTTTGTAATCTGAATTTGAGACGTTAGAAGATTGTCGAGGAACTAGCAACGGGTTCCATAGAAAGGAATTGCTACATGTGGCTTTTCAGCTCCCCTGACTGGCTATAGTAACTGTGCAGGGAGAAATTCATTTAAGCAGGTCTTCAAAATCAGCGGTCAAAATACGATTGAAGTGAAAAATGTGCCACATTGTTAGAAACTTAGAACAATGAACATTTAATGTATAGTTAAGGCCACTTACTGAATACGTAATACATTACATTGCATGTCTTGCATCACGTTCACCAGATACTAAGTTTTAAGTTAACTTAGTTTCAATAAGAACAGATTTTGAACATGGATAATAGTTGCTTTCATAGAATAAAGAGAGTTAATTTATAGATTAAGAACCAAGTTCAACAGTAAAGGTACAAGGCATTCACGTCCTTCGAAATAGAAGACAGAGTGAATCAAAACCTACAAGGGTTATTTCTGAATACAAACTACTGCAGACAAATCTCAATTATTACATAAATCATTATTCAAAGTATGTTGCTGCTCTAAATTCAAGGAGTAGAGTTCAACGTTGCTTACTGCGAATAATGACGCCCTTTGTTCACCTTTCAAAGGATGCGAATATAATGAATAAAAAGTATTCAACTTTTAAATGTAGATCACGCAAAAACATATTACACAAAAAAGCTATTCTGCTAAATAGTTACAAAAAAAAATCGTGGACACGAATAAAAGTGCGTACATAGTAAAATGCTGAATACAGCAAAAAATAAAGTAGGTCGGCACGACTAATAGTTATAATAGGTCCGAAGGTTTTTGAAAAGACGAATCTATTAATTTCAACAGTGCTAATAAGTTGAACGCTCTACCAATTTAGTGTAGAAGCTGTTAATAAGCAAGTAAATTGAGGAGTCATAACTTAACAATTCGTTTAGTACTGTTGAGGCGGCCTAGTCGTTTATAATTTGACGGGTTTTTGAACCGATTGCGTCACGTAACTCATTAAAATCCGCTATAGGGCTTACGAAGATTTTATTCATTGAAAAAGTTACTTTCATCGTGAAATTCTGTTTATGGTATCCGTATTTGTAACTAGCTGTAGCAAGTCCAAAGTATCAAAAACAAAATATATAATATAAATATCAATATCAAAAACTAAATCCACAAATGCGTCCTAATTTCTGACTCCTAATGTGCTCATGAATCTGTCTGGTCAGCGTAATTACAGCAATATATCCCCAGCATTTCGATATCTGTTTTAGGTTAATGTTCAACAGTGGACCATCACGAACCAGGACTGAACAGTGTTCACCAACCTAGAATCGATCGTGTCACGTAAAATAACGTCTGAGTCCCAAAAACGTATGCCAAAACTAAAGAAGAACTTCTATCTCTGTCTGATATATATTGGGCGAGACAGGCAGCCTTTAGCTCACTGAACAACTAGGCCAGATAAGTCCGTCAAGCTTAAAATATACTAAGCAACAGTAGCTTTAAACGACCCTAACTGGGGTTCAATTTAGCTGTTGTTGGGACGAATAGGGGCTGGATATTAAGGGTCGCGTTTTACAATTTCCATGGGTTCACTTTACCTACCCTTGTTATTTCCAACAAGGGTAAAATTAATCATTTTTGGGTATGGTCCTACCAAAATTTAACTGCGATTCTCACAAGTGTTCGCACAGAAAAATATTTGTGTAAAAACTTCTTACGATGCTTCTTACGGTCTCGTGGTCCACGTTTAATAAGGAGTATTTTTTATGGTAATAGGTGTTGGAATTCATGAGTACCTGTCGTGTGATTTATGGAATCTCGCAACTATAAGTGCCTGATTAGTTTAGTGGTCGTAAGCGGGAATGGTACTCTAAAGGGTACAATTCTCGGGCAGTGTTATTGGGATTTTCTATGAAATTGTCAGTAACAGCTTGGATTGGATTGGAGCAGTCGGAGTTTGGATTTGTGCCCCGTCAAGGGCAATAGGCTCGTAGATTTGTGCCCAGTTCATAGGCTCGGCTCTCTAACTCTTCGGAGAATAATGGCGGGATATGAAAGGCAAGTAATGGCAATAGGCTCGCCCCCTACGTGACTTCTTCGTGACCCGTACGCCCCTTACGTGGGATCGAAACATACCGTTGAAACGTGGGTGTACATTCGCACACCTCTGCATAACCCTTCGGGGAATACAGAATACGAAAGATACAGGCATGATAGTAGCCCATCATGCCTGTATCTTTCATATACATAGGTATATGTAGGTAAATGAAAGACTATACTTTCTTCAATGGACGCCAGGGGTAGCGAACTATCGTACACTTGAGTAGAGCAAGCTGAAGCATTAATTAATGAAACCAACCTGTATGATAAAGCCGCTGATCCATATCCTGGCTGGTGCAGGCGCAACTGTGCAGGCGGGTAGGGCTGTGGAGCGTAGGGTGCGGCGGGCGGCGGGCGGGGCTGCGGCGGCGCCACCACAGCCCCCGCCGCCGGCTTGCCGCCGTACGCCAGCGCGCCGCCGCCGTGCCCGTGATCCGTCTGCCCGGGCCTGGACCAAAGAAAAAAGAAGGTAAACAAAGGAGTTTTAGACAAAACAGTACAGTATATTGGTGGACGGATTCAGAGTCGTAAGCCGTTTATGTGTCCGGTGCGAGCTTTTTTAACTATACCCTTGTTTGGTCTGGTCGTTTCTGCGCCATCCACGATCTGTGCCCTGTGCCTGGGCACTGCTGGCACAGCCCTAATTACGGCACTGAGTGGAGTATCCAAAAAAGGGCCAGTAACCAAGAGTTGAGAAAACTTGTATAGCGCCCTTTTCATACAAAACATTGGACATTAATTTGATTTACTAGCGACTATCGATCATTTACTAAAGATCAATTAATCAAATGTTTTATTTCAAATAAGCTTTCACAAGCGTTTATGAAACTCCTTTCTTTTTCCTTAATTCCCTGATACACATTGAATGCTTTACAAGTGAAAGGCGACCCGTAAGTAACCTATTTAGAAAATATGTTTAGTCAGGTTGCCAACACATGAACCTAAAATCGAGATAACACCATAATCTCAACCCTTTCCTCTTTTTACATAAGTTAGTCAGTTTCTATGCTAGACTTTGCCCACAAACTTTAATTCTTAAGCAAGTAACTTATGATTCCTCAGATCAGGAAACCCGACAGAATAATAATTAGTAATAAATAAATAATTCATATCTATAACTGTGTTTTTGTCTCTTTATCCAATGGCCTACTCAAATATCCTGCTGTTTGGTAGTGGGTCGTTGAGCTTCCCTGTAAAACGGTTGAGCTCACAGATATTACTAAATATCTGTCGTTGAGTAACACGCGATAGGTGGTCCCGATTAGTGCCTTCTGTCGGGATAGGTCACAAATTTCTGTTTCGATACTAAAATACTAAATAAAAAATAATTGCCGAGTTTCTTTCCAAACTCTTCTCTTGTTAGAGATCGTTACTTATGCCACGGTTGAAGCGTCGGTAGCCTAATGGCTAGGGCGTCGGACTTGCGATCATATGGTTGCCGGTTCGAACCCCACCCATTGCACTACCGACGTGAACCCACTCGTAACACAAGCATATTTAGCTTGGCACGAGGGGTTAACAAGAAAGGGGTAAGATTTAAAAAAAACAAAAAAAACGTTGCTTAGTTCGCATCAAAAATCTTTAGTTAAATGATTTCACCACAAATTCCCATCTGACTCCTAGACTTTACCCAACTATATTGGGATCGGGTACCAGTCTTACCAGACGTAGCTGAATATCCGTATTGTACACGAAGCGACTTCCACCACTGTCGTAACCTAATTTCTGGCCAATACCGATATTCGAAGAAGAAACTAAAAAATCATAAATAAATACCATCTATCATTTCCATTTCAGTTTATTTACGTACACAGCAGCTTCTAGCTTGTTTTATAAGTAAAACAAGTTTGTTAGAAAATATAATCCAATAGCTATCATGAACACATTGCCTTTCACTTTTTATCACTGCACATTTCTCTCTTATACAGATAAGTCTCATAATGAAAACATGATCGGTACATTCGTACAAAATAATGACTAAATATCTATGCAAATTTAAGACGCATTACCCAAAAACAATTTACCGTTGCATACGTTATAACAATAAAATTATATGTGACCGATATCCGTTCGCGAATAACTATGACGCACGGGTCAGTGAACCCGCGGGCACGGGATGGCGGCGGCGGGACGCTAACACCGGATATCCATTAAAACAGATTAATTAATAAATACTTGTCTACTTTAAGATTATGTTACGCATACGATTATGTAGCGTGTTTCTATCAGTGTCCAATCTCTCTTTTCCTGTGAATATACATATGAAAATAGTTTTGTAAAACGAGTCAAAACGGGATGGGTAGCTTGGGGTATCATTACACAAATACAAGCTCAGATGATGATAAATATAATGAAAAGATCGTGCTGAAATGGCGAAAAGGTGACTGATGATGAAGGCATATAGTAATCCCTTGGTGTTTCACTGTCGATGTTAATGAACAATAATTGTGTAGTAATGTAGGAACCGACTCAAATAAATATTTATCCAATCACTAGACCAAATATTATGTTTAATGCAGCAACAAAATTTATGCCATGCATCGGCTGAGTGAAAGGAAGTCTAGAACTTCCAAGCGACAGTTCACAGTAAAGATTTTTTAACGTACCTAACCTATATGTATAATATTTATATACGAGTGCAGTGATAGCCTTGTGATATGACCACTGGACCATGGACTGCCAAGTCAAAGGTCTAGAATTCGAATCCAAGGCACGCACCTCTGTCTTTTCGAAGTTATTGCGTATATATTGCGCATATACTTATGTGCGTTTTAATATCACGCGATTAAACGGTGAAGGAAAACATCGTGAGGAAACCTGCATGCCTGAAAGATTTCCTTGACGGCATGTGCAGTCTGCCAACCCGCAGTAGGCTAGCGTGGTGGACTATAGCCTAATCCCTCTCGTTCTGAGAGGAGACCCGTGCCCAGCAGTGGGACATTGTAATGGGTTGATGATGATACTATTTATATATGATATTTTGATCGATCTGTATGTATATTTTTGTATAATTTAAGTAGGTACATAATTTGGTGTTAGAACTGCTCACAAGCGTTACAGCGTTAAAAGAATTAACGGTGTAAAAGGGAGAGGCCTTATACCGTACAATGGGTTGATAACAAGTTACGAGTGATGATGATGATTAATATATGATCATTTTGTAAAAATAAAGAAACGAGGTCTTATTGAATGCAGTAAACTACTTGTAGAGATAGTGACAGATATTGCCATTATACATCAGACAGTCCTTTAATGATTGACCATTATGTAGTATCCTCTATTTTCATCCACTGACGCACGATTTCAAAGCAATGCCGAAAAAACGCTTGGTTTTGTATGTATTATCTGTGTGAATCTGCTGTCACTGTCACGTCACGGACTGTCACCTGGAAGTCATTCCTTTTTTTTCGTGCAACGACGCACACCGTAAAAACTTTTCTTACAGGATTTAAAATGTTTTTACGACTAAAATAAGCAATAAAAGGCATTAACAATAATGCCTAAATGCAAAGTAATAGTGATGTGTATATTTTGAAGAAGTTTTCAAGGATTGAAGATACGACAACGTAAATTAATAAAATATCGTTACACTCGCCCTCCAAAGAAGACTGTTCCTTACTTCAGTGGTGATTTATTATACAGATACTTACCTAGTATCACCAAAGAAGAGGTTTTTTGCAGGATCCAAGATACTTATTGAGGTAGATGATAACCTCCTACATGGAACTTGCAACACAGTTGCTATTGATTCAAAATGCACGAAATAAACAATCAGACCTAAGATCGAAACTGTGGGTTCGTTTAATGGTCGTTACCATGTCTAGGATCAACACTGTGGGGTTGTTCGAAGACATTAACACGCCAAGGATTGACACTTTGGGGTCATTCACGGCGTTGTTCACTGCCTAGGACTGGTACTGGGAGACCATTCGATGGCAATATTTTGATGCAACAAGGTGCACACTACTCAAGAAGTGTTCTAATTTCGTGCCATTACAATATAAAGAAGGAGAAAAAAGGGGGGGGGGAGTACACCAGGCCAGGGATAATAAGGTATGTAAGTAGGAAATAGTTTTATTTTTCAGATGTGGAAAAAATATTGCATAAGAATGTTCTAAAAGTGCCTGGTACATACAATAATGTTACAAACCTGAACAAATGACCAGGAAATAGGTCAACAGTGTGGTGCCATAAGGGCAACCTACTCTAAATAGTGAGATGGTCACGAGGCAGGAAAATATCTCACAGAGGTGTATTGACAAGAAGGACAACACATTCTTCTATCAGTCATTAAACGGTAACAATGTTAATCACCCAATTAACTACTTATCTCCATAAACTATTTTGTATCTTGTTTGGTCATGGAATGTGCATCAACTATGAGGATTGATTTTACCATTGATTTACCTAACCTATGCTGGACATGCATACTATTGCATACAACTGAAAGAGTGTTAACAGAAGAGGCAACATAATTAATCTTAGACACTTCTAGTAGTATTATACAACACTGGAAAATATTGTTGGTAATTTTGTTACTAATATATATTGGGAGATAACCTCTCTGAAAAATTCTCTATAATGGCTAAATCTGTAGGACACATAAGTCAGAAGGTAATACCATAAACTTAAGTCTACCGAATGCTATACTAACTAGAATTGCAGCAGGCACATCAAATGACATCTCTGAAGCAAGCTGCAACAATGAGAGAAGGTAGTCTGTAGCAGCAGTACCAGTAGCAGATCCAGGTGGTTGCCGGAGAGCATACCTACTTCAACAATCAGTGATCAGTATCATCACAGACATACTGGCAGGTATAACATAAATATTTTATTATAACCAACAGAAAATCACTGAAGACCTTCTACCATTGTATTGGGACAAGGAAAATGATATATCTATCATTTTGTTAAAAACCAGTTTGGCTATAACAAGCATCTGGTACCTACCTAGCTCCTCAGGAAGAAGAAAAAGCAAAGGAAATCAAAATTTGTTACAGCGGGTTATTATATCTGAATCCATAAGGATGAGGATCTCAGGGCATTGTAGTAAGCAACCAGAATACTCTTAACATTAGAGTACTATGTTGTTGTATAGTAGTGAGTATTATGTTGAGTCAATTACTTACCCAGCGTATTATATAAGAATATTTTAAATAATATGCTTATGTTTTAAATACCACTGCAGAAACTTATCTTATAACTTGCATGAAAAGTATGTCTGCATTATGGTAATAATCAAAGATAATAGGAAGTACCTATCACAGGATATACAGATGCATTATATTTAGAACTAAAATAAATTTAATAGTTTAGCTTCTGCTAATCTATTGTACAACTACATCTTCACTTAATTCTAAAACAAATTGTACTATTCTGAGATCCTAAGGCTAAAAATTAACACCTTATCTAGATACATAGTTAATTCAACTTACCAGTGCAATTGTGCCAGTGCTGTAAAGTAACCAGAAAATTGCCTTATACACCATGAAATGACTAATTTACAGGTTTATATTTAATTCAAAACAATATGTACTAATTTCTGCACAAAAGAGAAATCATAATTTAAATTATTTAATTGACATTTACAAAAACAGTTCTTACACTGACAAACAACTCGGTAAGGATTTAAGTTTCCTAACCTCTTATATACCTAATCATTGTAATTGATTAGAGGTTCTAAGTCTTTGAGGAACTGTTCCTACATTACATGTCACAGTGATTATAAAAAGTCTCTATATTCAGAGCTTAAAACAACATACCCGCCTACATACATACATAATATATATGCCTGTATTCCCTGAAGGGTTGGCAGAGGTGTGCCTGTGTCAGTTCACTGGCATGTTTAGGTCCCATATAATATGAAATTGAACCATAGTACTTAATATAACAGAAAATCAATATACTTAGATTTATGAATCTGTAGCAAATGTTAAAAACACCATTTCCCTTTATTATATCAATGATACCTATTATAGAATGTAACCTTTGGATTGGAATGCTAACATTACAATCTTACTAATTAATTAGAATTAATTAATTTTATAATATTTAAATATAATTAATAATATTAATGAATTATAATTATTTTTCTAGCATATTATGCTAGAAAAGTAAATAAGGTAATTTAATAGGTATAGGAACTCAAGAGATATAGGTAATATTGGGAAATTAAATATTAAAATTAAAATCATAAATATGAATTATGATAATAATATTATTAATGATAACATTACATTTTACACAATGTATAGTTCTGATTTATGTAGAATCACTGGTGACCATTTCTATATTCTCCAATCAATTCCTTAATAAGTACCAATGGCAATAGAATTGTATATGGTATGGAAATGTGAAAATATAAATAATTAAATATTTACTTAACACATTAGCTGCAAAGTTTAACTTAATTAGGAATAACTTGTAAAGATTACTTATGCCTAATATAAAAATTAAATATAAATAAAAAGAATCAGAAATAATAATAGATTTTATAATAATAATAATGATTACAACCAAAATTATTTGAAATTTAAATGCTTAAAATATAAGGTGACATGGAAGAAGCTCATACAATAGATACTTTTACAAACTACGGGCCATTTTTCTTTTTAGGCCTTCTCAGCAATTTCCCTTAATGTACCTGAAATTAATTGTATGAGTGCCATATTGGATTGTTCAATCCTAGTACCCAATACTCATTTATGTCGATGCTTGTCTCACAAGCTATGATTGTTTCTCAGTAAAATAACATCTCGTGTTCAAAGAGTTCGCAACCGGATGCGTTAGCGCTCCGAATGCTAATATTCATGAGAGGAATCATGACCTTAACAGCTATTATAATGAATTTCATAACTAAAACAATCCTAATCACCCGTTACGGTTTAGTGTGAGTCCTATAATTCAAGCAAGATTGATCCTATTCTTAAAATTATATCTTCTTGCCCTTTGTTTCAAAAAAAAAAAAAAAAAAAAAAAGCTTATTAAGCTAAAGGTGTGCTCACACTGATTCCTTAAATATGTACTTATGAGTATCTCCATACAAATTCTGAAATATTCATAAGTTAAAGATTCTTTGAGACATGAGAGAGGTGTTAGTTTAATACCCATATTAGATTAAATTACTAGACCAACAATAACTGAATGTGACTTTGATGGTATGTTTATGTGGCTCCTTAAAGCTAGGAATAGCCTTTTCTAATAATAATTTGAACCTAGGACAAAGAAAATAGTAACTATAATAAAATATCTGTTTAATAAATCTTACTAAATATTCTTACTTACGTACTAGCTCATTACTCAATCCTCAATACCTAGTATATCTAGTTTATCTTAACCAATCATAAATCAAATTTATAAAATTCCAAATTAAACTATCTCTTTCCATCAAGATAAGCCTAAGATTTATCTTAGAAGGTCGTAGTTTATCTGCAGGCATCGAATAGGCATAGAACAAGGGAGCATAGAGATAGCATTAAAACTATTTACAGAACTTAAAAAGCGTTCTTATTCAATACTTACAGTACCTACTAGTCCTGCAATCACAGATGCCGAAAGTTAATCAGAACGATAAATTCAAAGATCTGCAACCTTAACTGACTTCAACTTTAACTGCGCAGAAATAATTATGCTGTATTAAATAAATTTAATTTTACAAGAGCAGTAAGCACCTACTCAATGAAGGCTCACTCAAGATTTTGTAACAAATTCCTTGCTCAACTCCATATTGCTAAGTCAGACACAGAGTAAAAGGTTGGAATAGGAAATGATTAGCCCTTTGGCTCTACATTACTATAAAAATATATTATAACATAGTAATGTGATTAAAAAAAAAAATATATATATATATATATATATATATAAATTAATAAATTAAAACCGAAATAAGACTGAATAAGTTATAATTATACTAAAAATAAAAGAACCTGTAGTATTCAAATACACAGTGAAATATAGTTAATAATCTTATAATTTAAAGTAATGAAACTGAATTTCCATTAACATAATAATGTATTTATTTTTACACATTTTATTACAATTTTAGTGAAGCTTTAAACATCTACATAATGGTCAATCATTAAAGGACTGTCTGATGTATAATGAGTGATTAAACGAACTTACCTGTAAGTGAAGTTCAATCATCATTATATGAAGACACTGTCCTTTAATGATTGGAGCAACCCACCCATGCCCATTCGAAAGAACCTATTCTTGTGTTCCCGATATAAAATTGTAAAAACTGTGTAGCTTTCAATAGAATGACTTCCAGGTGACAGTCCGTGACGTGACAGTGACAGCAGATTCACACAGATAATACATACAAAACCAAGCGTTTTTTCGGCATTGCTTTGAAATCGTGCGTCAGTGGATGAAAATAGAGGATACTACATAATGGTCAATCATTAAAGGACAGTGTCTTCATATAATGATGATTGAACTTCACTTACAGGTAAGTTCGTTTAATCACTCATTGTTTTCGAAACAGTGCGTACCTACCTTTGTATTATTTGAATCAACAACATAATCTAATGTACAGTCAATATTCACTGTCTATATGTACTGTACAGTATTGTGAAAAAAATAGACAATGTTATTTAGCGTGTTAGTAAGAATAGAATTTATTTTTAGAAGTTGACCCTGAAACGTGTGGCAATATCTAAAACTTCTCACACGAGAGTCGTCGACACGAACTTAATAGAAATTGGAAATAGTAGACGATATTTTTTTTACCGTATTCAGCTTGGTTCGGTATACCAACGGGCATTTTCAGTATGGAACAAATAATACTGACGGTCTCCTCAAAATAATTTGATGATGTCGCGTTCACATATTGATTTCTACCGTCCTAGCTTTATTTCCATAGTTTCGGAGTCTGTGACAATAGATTCAAAATTTGCTAGCACGCAGCTGTCGTCCTCTATAGCAGCGGTCCGCAACCTTTTTAGCTGTTTTTTTTTCGTAAATTATTTATATTGAAGAGTTTATTTATTTTGGAAAGTAATATTAGAGCAAACTAGAAAATATGCATTTAACATACGAGTAATATTTATGATGGCATTAAATGAGACAAGCGGTGAGGTTGTGACCACTGAGTATAGAAGTCCCGGGCGGGACTGGACAGGTCGTACAGTCGTAATTATTTTCGATTCTCTCCGTTTTAAGGACATTGTGTAATTGTGTATGTAAAGAGAGGTTATATTTTATGCATAAACCTTAATAAAATTCGATAAGTACAGGACCTTGTTGACTTTTTTGGCGACCCCATAAATATCTTTGCGACCCCACACGGGGTCGCGACCCTAGGGTTGCAGACCGCTGCTCTATAGCAAGGCAATGCATGTGAAAGACAGACGACCCATAGAAAAGTCCTATCAATTAATCTACCAACATTATCGGTCGTTTAATTAAGACAGGATTTCCATGACTACTAAATATTCAAATAAAACATGGAAAAGGCCAAAACTGGTTGCTTGTCGGCACAAAACGTAAATTACTCTATTTGTTTCACAAGATAATTAACATAAAATTCATTACAATTTGATTAAAACATTTAAGTAAAGTGGGTTAAATAACAGTTCTCACGCTATTTGTAGCATGTATCCTATAAATAAACGAAAAAGGACAAGCAGGACGATGTCTGCTACAATTTATCAATATGGTCGATGTTTTACATAAAAACAACATTATGCCTACACACATTACATTGTATCATGGATTTATTGTATCATTATACATATATTAGATCTGTTGTCCTTTATTTATTCGCGTTGGGCGTTCAGTCACTATTCGCGTTCGTGTAACGATTCTTTTGCGTGTATTCTATAACCGCATTGTGCTAGGGATGTAGGATGGCAGTTAGGTAACCCATTATATCGTTATTTATGGCACTGGGTTAGTGTTGCGATATAGAAAAACGGGGCTTTAGATTTTTGTTTTTAGATCCAAACAAAATTCGAACCAGGCCTATGTATACCTTGTTCGTGATCAAACTACGTTTTACGTATTCAACAAACTAAATAATTCAGCATTGCTTAAAAACTAAAAGGATAAAAAACATCCTAAGTACTTTCAACAAGAGAAGATAGTACTTGTTGGCATGTTCCGATGCTTTTATGTAGGCACCTATTGTTGGAACTAAATCTAAATTATTCACACTAATGGATGTGACCTATGTTGCGGCTTTCCTCGCAATATTGTAAAAGGCTACAGGAAAAATGTTTTTTCCTTTTATAAACTATAGTTACCTTACTATGTTGATGAGTAACCTATACTTTCCTGATCCCGATATCATTGATGATTGTTATTTGCACTGTCATAGTCAAATAAAAAGTATAAGCACACCATATAAAAAAACCCTAAATGACAAATGTTGACCAGGGTCATAATCTAATCTGTACAATCTATTGTAATCTGCCCAGTAGATTTTGATTTATAAGCGGACAACAATTCTAAATAACATTAATGTGGCTTCAGTATAGCTCAATTAGTTCCCTCCACTTAAATTTTTCCCAAACATTTTACAATTACAGACACTTCGTTTCTACAGACTCATTCCAAGATCACTCACTGTCCGTTTATCCGTTTCGATGAAAAGCAAGAAGTAATAAACAATCTGTGTTAGGGCTCTAAAGCTCTGTTTACACTATTACAAACCAGAATAAATAATATACAGTGTGCAAGTAACAGATTGCAGATTTACAAAACGCCACGCAGCGCCCGCGCCGCTGCTCCAGCCCCGGTCCCCGACAGATGTCCGCGAATGACTCACGCGCAGACACGCCATTGTATGAGCGACGAACAACCAGGTGACTGACTCACACACCTTACACGGCACAGATGCAAAACGAATTGACATTTTTAGGTATATTATTATTTTTTTATTTGGCCGCCATATTTTTGTTTAAGTGTATCCTATTCTTGATATAGGGGACTAACTGTTGCTAGATGTAGAATAATGAAGCATAAGCATAATCGGCCTGTAATATTTCCACTGTTGGGACACAGGCCTCCTCTCGGTGAGAGGGGGTGGGCGGTAATCCACCACGAGGGCCCAGTGCGGGTTGGTAGATATCACATGTCTTGGAATGTTTGGTTCTAGGACATACCGGTTTCCTCACGATGTTTACCTTCACCGTTTTTGGGAGCAGGTGATGAAATAATTTACCCAAAGTAAAGCGCCTGTCTGGGCTCGAACCTACGACTTGCAATTCGTAAGTCCCTGCTGTTACCATTAGGCACAGAGTAAACGACTGCTCCTCTCTGTAGAATACTATCGAGAAACTGCGTCTCTTTACCACAGCCAGTCTTCGGATGAGTAACCTTCCTTAACATCCAAACCACTCTGTGCCTTGCAAGAGTATGTTAATTGTAAAGTCATTGATCCCGAGTTGTATACGAAAATATATTACAGTCATTAGTATTCAGAAAATCGAAGACCCTGCCAAAGTGCCAAGTGACAACCAACATATTGTTAGGATAGCAGTATTGTCCAGAAATTGCGTCGCTTTCAGAAACAGTCGCTTTGTGTAAAATATTGATATTTAGCTGCATCAGGTTAGACGGGAAGTGGTCGCTGACTTCAACATAGTAGAAAAGGCTAGGAGAACAATGAATTGATGGCAATACTTATCTCATTTGTCTCATTGTCTCAGCACGACGCCAAAATTACCAATTTCGTGGCGCGTATTTTGGCCTTGGTGGTGTTTTTTCTCAATAGACTAGCAGTTGATTGTTGATTTACTTTTGTAGTCAAAAGCGTGCCAGTTACCTTCGAAATATGTTTAACAACCGAATAATGTATATAATGCCATGGCAATGAGTTTTTGATTTATAATAAGCCACTTTTCAGTACATTAGAATGTCCTCCAAAAGCCCTTGTATTGCGGTGAATGATTCTTTACCGACCGACACATTCAGTAACTCTTACAATTCGTTATACAAAGTTTTTTAAAAAGCGTTGACCCTGTCTTCACTGAAAAGGCTTCACTTCAGAAAAAAATACCACGTATTTTCACATATCATTCTCCTTTTTTCGTGTAAATACCTAAATAGTAATATTAAAACGTATAGGATTATCTACGAAACGAACCTCCAAGAAGTTCAAGGTCCACATAGCTTTTACATAATATGTATTATACAACAGTGTACTTACATACTTTCAGAACATACGCTTCTATTTGAATGTTATATGGCATAGATGTAGCATGTAATGACGTTCTGCAGTAATATGGATAATCACATAAATTGAAAATAGGTTCTATTTAGATAAATTAACAAAGGAACATCATATCCTCAAACATATTTCCTTCTAACAGTCAGCACTTATTTATGAAGTTAGCATTCAACTTTTAAGTACAGCATTTTCTGTGTTCTTGACAGTGTAGGACGCCCTCCGGCAAGATGGAGTGATGATTTGCGAAAGGTTGTTTGGCAGAAGCTGGATGCGAAAAGTGGACTAATATAGGCTGATGATGGTGATGATGACAGTATTTACGGTACATCAACATCGTCTTATTAAATAATTCAAAAATATACAATCTAATAGTACGCATCACCGTATAAAAAAACAGTATTTTTCTTCGACCAAACTACAGCTTTCTAAAACAAGGATAAGTTTTAAGCAACAAACATGGCAATAAATGATATTTATGATTCTCTTCGTAGAAAAGAGAAATCTATGGCCAATTATTAAGAAAGTGTCCCTTTTGCGCGCGAATTTAGAGGTAATAAAGAAAAAAATATGTTTGTCTATGTTATTTATGTTCCCCGATCCCGATTCGTAAAGGATGGGCGACGTATCGGGTTATTGGGATCCTCGTGAACTATGACCTAGTTGTTGTATGTTTATTATACCATTCCACGACCCAGTAGTGAACAGATGGGATCGAAAATCATCGGCATCGTTTGTTTTCTACTTGTTCGGTAACTATTGTTACGATTGATTTGAAGTTTGGCACAGTTTGTAGGTGCAATTAATTAGAAAAGAAAACTGTAGTACGTATTCCCCAAAGGATAAGGCAGGGGTGTTACGTCCATTGTAATAGGGGCAAACCTATTGCCATTAACAGGGCACATAACCAAACTCCGAGCTGGTACTGAGAATTTCATAGAATACACCAATAACACTTTGCTCAACCTGGGAATCGAACCCAAGACCACGAGCGTAGCAGTCGGCTTAGGAACACTAGACTAATAAGGCCGTTAATAAAACGAATTATTGAAGTCAATGCATTGTAAATGAAACCTACAATTGAGATGGTGTGTTTTATGGTTTCACTGTACGAGCGATTCGAAGTCGCTCATGGACCGGTTTTTCGTTGACCTGGTATTCTGTCACCGGCGCCACTACCCATCAATGTTGTGAAAGAGAAATGCCTTTGTTTTGTTGTTCTGTTAGCGTGACGCGGACAGCAGCAAATCGGTCGTGACCACGTGTCCATATTGACATACGTAGATATTTGATGATAAAATAATGCATTTATTTTTATAGATTTTGGGTACAATAAATTAGATAGCGTTTGGCGTTACAATATATTTTGAGGTCCCGTACAAAATGTGCTTATAGAAAGCGTACATAATATTAATTAGCTCTTATTAAATTTTCATAGTTTTTCGAAACTAGTATCTCTAAATAGTATTTAAAGCTAAGTCACCGTTTTCGTCTGTTTGTTGCTGCGCTAAATTCTTAACCGCGCAACGTATTTTTATACGGCTTTCACTATCATTCAGAGTTTATTTTCCAGAAGGTTTATATGACTGTATAATACATGCATAATACGGACAAGCAAAGAATCGTATAGTTATATCTACGTATCACACACAGCCACCGTGCGGAGCCGTGGCTGGTGGATTATAAACACATATTTATTTTATGTAACAAATATTTAATTAGAAAAAAACTCTACCTACTATTATAGTGCGGAGGGCAGTGAGGTATCGGACGTAGGGAGATGCAGAGAGTGGCCATTCTCTACATAAAACTATTTGTTGTTCCGTGACAAAATGTGGAGGAGCTTGCCAATGATTACGAAATGCTTGCACGATCCACGAGCTCGTATTACTGGATGACTAAAGAAAATTGTTCTTATCTTTGCTAATTCGCTTTACACGCAAACAGGGTGATGTAATAATATTGCTTTGTTAACAGACTCGTGTGTTGGATTGGATGGTTTGTAATCAGAACTTTCAATGAGTAGGTATTCAAATGTATTTCTGTGCCAAACACAGCCCACATACGTATTTTTACTTAGCTATTCGTAAAATTTCACTGGAAAGGTGAGATACCAATTACTGCGGACATAGCATCCAGGATGAGTATTAAATCACACACTTTCATAAGTGTAAATTACAAGCCTTCAATTAGACCTTACCTACATAATTGCAAAGAAGTCAAGGTTAACTAATTGCGCGTATTATAGAATAATAATTTTGGTTCAAGTACAAAAACTCAATTAACCTGGTGAGCTAACTACCGACATCCTGGTGCGCGCACACATGTATGTACGACGATCGCTGCGCGTGCGCCACCCACGTGTCGCCCTAACCTTGATACTGCAACTGTTCCTTACATTATGACACAACCACACGCCGCACAAAATACTTCAAAACATCGAGTCCAAGTCCAGGCACATACATATTTAAAAAGGAACATTTAATTATAAAAAAAAAAACTAATAAATTGAAGTGTTCCGTACTTGTAAAGTAATAAGACTTTTAAATCATTATTCAAAACTGGTAACCCTATTAATTTATAGTAAACAATGCATCTTCCTTGAGTTAATTAAACCAACACCCATAATCATCATACCAAGCCACAACGTGGCAGAATGAGCAGGTATTTCATCAAAACTTGATAATAATTAAGTATTCTGTCTTTGTTTCCGTGGAAAATGATCTTCAAAACCATCGAAATAATATTTATGTAAGTTACATAATTCACCAGCTAGATTGTTGCTAAGTCAGTTTCTAAAACAGAATACAAGAGATTGTCTAGTCTCTGAGCCAAAATATTAACTTTCACTGCACACTTGCCTAGGCTAGACCTAAGGACAAGCTTTCCATGATAGCCTTATTGTCTAGCCAATAAAATGCACATTAAGTCTTTTTAGTGCTTTTTCTCCTCGAACAAAAACAAATTTGAAACAAAGTAGGTCTCTACGTCGCTTCCATTTATTCCCTTATATAAAATTTCGAGACGAAGATGTAGGAGAATGTTGAGAGATTCTTTTTGTAGAAATACTGAGCTTAACTATCGTATTCATACTATGAAGGACCCTAGTGTCAAGTGTCAAACATAATACTCTTCATAACCTATTTACAGAATGACTTGCAAAAATGCAAATGCTGAAGTGAGCAAGAGTATATTCTGTTTATTTCCTTATACCGTAGATACATTAGTGGCATACAGGTTAACCTACGAGGAATTAGTCAGAAAATAACTAAGGTTGACTCACTAGTCACTGTTATTATGACTTATCTCGCTTGATGACAATATAATGTTCAAATCAACATTTTGTACGTATTTACTTTACAATTTGAAGTTGCTACGCCACGCTGAAAATGTACCTACATAATTACAAGTCGCAGAATTTCATAATAGTGTACACGTAATACCATGTTTGTATAGTAAATCATTGTGTAAAATACGTGGAATAAAAGTCGATACGGGATTCCCTTTCCCATTAAAATCAATATGTTTATATTAACGTTGGTTGTAGTTCCTTTAGAAATGATACTGCTAACTGTACTACACTTTTTTTCATTTTAAAAATGACAAATAAATGCAGTGTCGACCGCAAAACAAAACACCATTCCTGCACGTAGAAGAAATATCATCAAAAAGCGACAAAAAGTTCTCCGGTCCGACATATTTACATAGTATGGTAAAAACGTCAAGACAGCGAAATCACCTCTACCGCGAGTGACCTTCGTCCGCTCACAAACAGCCGGCTGGCAACGCAGCGTAACGAAAAACCGACGTTCGTACACACATACATACACATTTTGTATAGAGATCGGATCAAACAACGCTATATATACTGTATTTATACCCATGTATAAGCGCGATGACCTGCGCGCCACCCACCCCCCGCCCGCGCGGGCGCCATTACGTGTGACGCATTAACTCACACCGAATGAAAGGTCACAATACTTCAGACGCAATAAACAATATTCAATGTTAACACTGAGCCGTAAGATTCAAATTCTAATACACGGCGTTTGTAGGTTAAGTTGCAATTGAAGTGCACAGCGACGGGAAAGCGTTCAGTTTTTTTTTATTTATATACCAGCCAGCGCAACACAAGTGTAGGGTAAACGAAAACAGATACTGTCCGGTTTAGAACTGATGATGCGAAATGCAGCTGTTAAGCTATACAGTCTGTAATGTTCATACTTTTTGCTAAAGTGCTTATATATTATGGTAATTAGTCAACGCCGTGTAGAATATTAGAGACGCATTTTTCTAATAATTAAACTCTCCGACTTCTTCTAAACTAGACAGTAAACTTTATGTGTCTAATGGTAGATTATAAATGATATTTTTGCTCTGAATAGATCTTTTAGAGACACTTTTACTAGTCAATAGGTAGCAATTTTTTTTAGCCAGATAGTATCGGCAATTTCTCTCTCACGAGTTCTGAGAAGAAACACCGCAACAAACTCAGAGAATCATGGTCTGTTTTAAACTATAGACAGTATTATCAGACATGCGAGTTATACAATGTAGGCCAATATCTGAAGTGTCTACATTCTACAACTTGTTGTAAACTCACATGTATAGCATTTTGTGTGATTGATTACAAGTTATTGTTACTAAAAAGAAATCTGATTGTGGTTTGAGAGTCGATAGTTGGAAACCAACTAAATTTAATATGAGACTATCATGAAAGTATAAACCGAACAAAAAAAGAGACGTTAACGTCGGTTCATAAACTCCTGTGAAATCATCCGTAAAAATAGAAAGCTAACCTTTATGAAAACTGATTGAGAACCTAGCTATGAATCAAATATTATTGGAGTTGTTAAATGACCTCTTCCCTTTAGAAGTCAGTTAAAACTTTCATAATATTTGATTGAATAGAACAGAATAGAATCTTGGTTGTTAGGTAGGATATAATTGATTCGTCTGGTTAGCTACAACCCTGACAAGGTCGGCGCCGAAACAGTCAGGTACTCGTATATGTGAGAGCAAATTGTGTATATACTTGAATTGCGTGCTTCATCTTAGATCCTATTCGAGCTTACCATCAAGTAGGACTAGGGTATTCAAATACGCTGTAAAAATCTCACCTCTTGCGTTTCGTCGCATATCTAACTCCATTGAGTCTTGCTCGTGAGGTCGTGAGCATATCTCTAAAAATATCTCTACCTAACCTATTTATTTTTTTATTATAAATAGATTTTGCTCACTGGATGTCAGAGTAAACTATATTTTTGTGATTATAGTTGGACACTGAGTTCATAAATTATATTACAGAAGCTACGACAAATCTACAAGATGACACGTGACTTCTCTACGTCTCTTGAAGTTTTGAGAATTTATCTCTTCTTCTTAGAGTTCTTTCAGGTTTGTTTGACAGATTTGTTTTTAAGCGTAGTCTCGATGCTATAGAAAGTCCTAGAGAAGACTGACGTAACTTTTTAGACGAAAAATAAAAGACAACCAACTCGTATTGATCTATTGTCACGTAATTTAGGACAAACACCTTACAACTTGTTGTTTAAATAATGCGTGCTCCATTAAAACATTAAGTATTACGAAATGCAAATTAGCATATAATAGAATAAATTAATCCTCAGTTCTATTTCTTGTTTCCGTTTAATGACAAAGATTCCGAGAATTTATTTTAACCTTGAAGAGGTGTGATAATTTAACGATACTTGAATGGATATCTATTAATTATAAAAATTCTTTAAGCCCGAATCCAAAGCACAAACAATAAAATACGAAATATATTATTTGTTTATGAATATATGAATCTGTGATTTCGACACTTCGCGATTATTATTTCGATATATTTCGTGTTAAATGCAAAACAAATGTATAATTAAAACAAAATTAATATTATATCCTAGAATCCTAGCCTACGGACTCCCTGAATATAAAGTACCAGTTTTGATGAATCTCAATATATTTCCCGGACCCACGCCAGTACTTTCTGAACCCTCATTGTACGGAAAACTTTGCTTTTGCCCGACTAACAATGGCTTTTTGTACAATCTTCTTCTTTATATCGTATCAATGGCAAACACGTTCATTTATCTTATTGTCGTTCAAATAGAGATACTTAAGCTTATACTTGCAATGTATAGATAGGACGACGTGCAAGCATATGCCTGTAAATCATATTGTGATTATTAAAAGAAGCTATTTTAGTCCCAAGAGACCGTACGCAGGGCTACACATCAAGCTATACAAAACCAGTATAGGCGAGCCTTGAATTGTCCGGAAATCCTTGACAATGGGAGGTCTAAACTGGATTTGTTTAGATTGTTGTTTAGCCGTGTGTACACTGCCACTGTACCATGACGTTTTGATTCAATTCGATTGAAAGAAAGAGATGCCGCTCTACCGTCATATAGCACATACCCCTTTCTCACAACCTAAATATTATCACGTTAACATACTACGGCCTTAGGACGCCACGACAGTAGAAAATCTTACGCTGATACTTAAAAAAAGGATCGGTACACAAAAAACTTGGAGAATGGTCATTATACTCATTATTCTGTGGTTATCTGTATGTACCTGTTAAACTCTCTCACAGAAAATTATATTATCATTCGAACGTTGAAAACCGGACTCTGAAGTATAATAAGGTAGAAAAAATCTGAATCAGAACACAGAATATATGAATTTATATAATATATTGGTGACTACGTGTCGTTCCTTCGTACACTGTGAAAGAATTTACTCTTAATATTTTCCAGTGATCGACGATTTCGTTTTTCTTTTCTAGCAACAAGTATTCCTCTGTATAAGAAGATTACTGGTGTTCATAAATTGAGCCTCAATCCAGTGAAAGTTTAACATATTTGCTCCAGAACAGACTATGTCATTAGTTATGTATATCATTGTTGAAATTTAGACAATTTTAGCAGAAGTAACAGTCGATAAACCTAGGAGTAGTTGTGTAAACGACAAAATATCCTGATATCGCGACCTCGTTGGTAACAAGAAAAAGTTTGCAGTTTATTCCTTTTTCATTAAACCAGATTACTTTTATTGTAAACCTCGATATAATTGGCATTTCTTACCGAAAATGGCGATCGGTACAGTCATCATGGACAGTTAGCCGAGGTTTTACATTTCGGTTTGTTTGTTACCTAAAAAACAGGAAATTGTATAGGGTTGGCAATTTTGTAGTTGGAATAAAATATAACATGAGGTAGTTGTCACAGTCCCTTAGATCACAATTACAGATTCTTTTAGTCTTTGACATTAATATAGCCGTCTACATTAACGATTTTACGACTCTGACTCAGTTTATATTCAAACAACCAGTAAGTAATAAAATATCTAACAAAATAGCGCAGTTCTTATAAATTTTCACGATTAAATACGATCACTGTAGCGTTCTATTACGAGGGCCCTACATAAATCATTTGTGATTATTGTTTAAAAGAAAAACTTGTCCGACTGACATAGAAACGTAAAATTCGGAAAGCAGGTAATTTATGTGATGAGAATTCTTTCTGCGAATTACCACGGACTTGCGAAGATCATCACTGGTATCATGGAAGGCTGTACTAATAATATGATAAGGGTCGACATATAGATTAACGTAAAAGGGAATATTATATACATATATAAAGAAGACTGAAATATAATCTGGCAACCCTAGCAGAACTTTTTAAAAGTCAATAGCTCAGCTTTTGTGCCGTTTTCATGTAGTTAACGGTTTCATGCAAATGCATGCGAAAATGCTTACAGTTGAGAATTGAGGTCGTGTAAACGTGGCTCCGGTTAGCTGTTTCAGCTCTCTCAATAACATAGCCTTTAGTTTAGAAGTTCGATTTATTTTTGGAGGTTTTTGAGAACCATAAGAACGGCTGAATAGTATCAGTCGAACCGATGTCCCTGCGTTACTCTACCAATCAACTTGTTTTAAACAACACACAAATTGAACACCGTAAAAACTCTTATTTAGAGAGTGAGGCATGAAAAACACTATACTGCGATCCTTCCTATCACTTTAATGCATTATAAAATGATTATACTGTATTGATTATTATGATTATGTAGTTCACTTTACAGTAGGTATTTGTTAATTATATTTTTTATTTAGAAGGTACATACATACATACACTCACACCTTTTTTCCATAGCGGTAGGCAAAAACTACAGAACGGAAGATGTATTACAAGACAACGAAATCTATTGTCGATAGATGTAAGCTACACTATAATTTGTTATATAAATGAAAAAATATCAATAATGTGCTACTAATATAAATGAATGAATCCACGTCGAAAAACCACTCGGTGTTTATTTCATAACTGCAGTCTTCCAGCATCTACGTCATGACGCTTACTTCTTCATAACAATAACTTCTTTTATAAATATTTTGATTCCCGGACGCGACGAGGCGATGCAGTCATGCCGCATATATATATATGTGGATATGTAGCATAAGCACGTGTACGGTGATTGATAACGAGACCTAGGCGACTACAACTAGTAGTGGTTGCATAGCAACGCATAGACGTAGCAGTGTTTACAGGAAGCTCAGTAGCCGGTCAATAATCGAGCAATACTGAGAAATGCCGCGCACCGCGCATCCTGCCGGTTTTACTTTCATTGATGACGTTATTCATCAACTATGTATATCATGTTCCTATACCTGTAGGGCAATTTGTTTCACCGCTTACAGTTACAGTACTGAGTACTGCTAATTGCAAATAGTACATTTAAAATTTAACTCTACCTGTACACCCATAATATTTATAGGAATGACATAATAACTCTCTACCTAATACAAAACCGCGTTGGTATGAATATAATAAATATCCCATCCCATAGGCCCCAGGCGGGACTGTATAAGCTAGAGATCCTGGTTCGATTTCGGGGTCGAGCAAATTGTTGTAGAGTCTTTCTATAAAATTCTCAGTAGCAGTTCGAAGTGTGGATGCACCCGGTTAATGGCAATAGGCTCGCCCCCTATTACATGGGACCTAAAGAAGCGAAATCTAGGTGTACGGGTACACCTCTGCCTAGCAGAGAATATAGGGGTGATGGTATGTATAACTATTTAAGTTCATAATACTTAGACCATGGTATAACTAGACATATTAACATCTGATTGTTTCCCGAACTTTTTCAATCATTTTCCTTAAAAACGTGGATGACATACTATAGATAGATAAACATTCAATTCTGTCGCTATAATTTCGCGCGACTGTCCTTTGATGTTATTTGTACTTTTGTAAGAAACTACACATTCTTATTTAAACCTATCAAGTACCGGATTGTTGGTTCTAAAAATAAAAGTTCTTATGTCGCTCAAAATATAGATTTTATCTTTATTATTATGCTCAATGACAGGTTAAGATTCTGTTCGTATATTTTCTTTTTTAAGAATTCTCCCAGTCAACCTTAGAGGATCTTCTACCATTATAACTTATTTTCAATAATAAGTTAATATAAATCTGGCAACCCTCGCATCACTTTTTATTGCAGGGTTACCAACACTACCAACTGAAAATAACCACATCTCTAGAAAATATTGAGTTAGTGCCTTTTTATTATGTAACAACACTTTTGTTTTCTTTGATTCTATTAGAGACAGTGATAGTTATATCTAATCACCTCAGAATTAATAATAATTTCTTTCAGAATGTAGATTTTCTGTCTCGCAGTGTGGAATAAATTACGAGGTCACAAACGATTAGAACGTCGTCACAACGATCGATGTGTCATCGACACCACACGGCGCGGGCGAGTGGACTTTACACGACACTATTATATGTATTATAAGTACGCAGTAACTGTGTTTTAATGACACAGAGCCTAATGTATATTTATCACAATTAATTATGAAAATAATTAAGATACCTACATTAAAAACTATCTCAACAAAAAACCAAATGCTCAAGACCGTCCACGACGTGTAAACGTGGCGTATCTTAATAAAAAAATTACAAATACTAGGAGACATGTGTTACAGAAAAAAGTGAAATACTTTATTTGAGACAAAAGCGATAACACGATAGAAATCATTTCTGAAAATTTAAGTGAAAAAAATATAGAAATCTATATAAAAAGTGCACATCGTAGAACTCATAGATAAATGGATGCTGGCAGGAAAGATCGAATACTCCTTCGTAAGAGGTCGCGTAAAGAGGTTTACAGAGAGGTTGCACAGAACTATTCCATTACTCAAGTGACCGTTTGAATTTGAGGGGATAATTTAATCGCAAGTGGGGGAAGTTAAAAACGTTATGATGAGGATTCCTAAGTCATTAGTGGTCAACTGGAAGAGAGAAAGGTTATTTGGCGTAACAGTAGAGTAGACGACACTAATAAGGAAACTGTCGACATGAGAGAGTTATCTAAAGCCATGTAAATCAGCTCAACTGATAAAGTGCGTTTGACTTTCGCAGATTTGTACTAGGATTTGGCAAAAAAATATTATACCTAGTAAAGATAGTAATTAACTGCTTATTTTTTATTATAGTTCACAAAGATATGAATTTTCTGGCTCACGTCGCCTGAAGACGTCAAATGTGGAAGAGAAATTCGACATCACAGGCAGTGGTCGGTAGCTTAGTTTTAAAACCGCGCCTGGGAACGAATTTTTCTTTCACTAAAAATTGTCTTTCATTAGAAAATTAATATCTTTGTGAAGATAGTAATTAATTGTCCCATGTTGCCGTTGCCACCTGAATAGGAGGCAGGTCTGTCGTGTGTGTGAACAGGGACTTAGCCTATCATCACACACCTCGCAGCGTTAGGTTAGGTTAGCTTTCCTGCTGGGTACTCGGACCCAGCAGGAAGACCTGCAGCACGCCTCCTTCTTAGTAAATATGCAATGTTAACATCAGCTACATTCACAATGTATTTAAGCCTCCATGCCCCGTGCTAGCGTCAAGTGCAGCAAAAAAAGTGATGTGCGATAAATTTTATTCCATGTCCCGGGAATTTCCCTAGGGACTGTTGTGCCGTGCTGTGCTATCAGAAAAAAGTAACGAATTACGGAGCTCCTACAATATAACTGTTACTCACTACATTTATTCTTCCGTGCCTAATACTTTTATTTACTGGAGAGTTGGGCTATCCTTTATAAAAAATCGTAAGTGATCGTGTATTAACTACCGACACTTAAAAATATATATATCCGTCTATATCCTTTGATTTCAAAAAGTTATATGGTACTTCACAATATGAACTTAAGCTAGTCTCTTAATTAATGAGCATTCTTGAATACTGAGGCAACTTCAATAAAGTTAAATTTCAGTACCTCCAATGCAATAATTATTATACAAAGGCAAAGTAGGTACTAGATAACCATTTTTTTTTTTTTTTTTTGATGTAGTGGGAATTTGTTTGTACCTAAAATCGCCGTATAATTTATTTTATTACATAGTACATGCAATTTGCGATGTCCAATTTCAGTGCGCACACCACTGGTGATGCAAATTTTAGTACTAAGTTATTAATAAATCCAAGTGAGTAGTTTAGTAAAACCGGTTCAACCGCGTGAAGGGAAAACTAAATAAGATACAAAAAATATTTTAAACACAGGTAAATAAATTGCCTCATCGACTAAAATTACAGATTACGCAACTAATGTTTTTCCTATAAGTGCGAATTTATAAGCGATGTTTTCCTACTAAAGACTGTTCGAAAAACATACACACACAGAATACTGAACTCGTACCACGAAAAAATATTGCGATCGTTTTGCGATTGAGAGAGAGAGGGATGGCGATAATTCATGAGCCACACATGAAATATCGTCATCCCTTTCTCACAACCTAAAACTGATTGCGTTTAACAAGTGGTACGGCCTCTGTTTATAGATTATTTAAAGAAAATTTATCCGCCCAGTCGTAGACGTGCATACGCATAACAGATTCTGTTAGTTTATCGCGATTTGTCAAGGGCACAGTGTCAGAATACTGTGACGGTCGACTTAGCCAGCCCGAAACAACCTTCAGCCTAGACTTCGTAAACAGGTAGAAATGAGCTAGGGTCACCTTCTAACTTTATCGCAAAACAATATTATAATTAAGAAACTAAATGTTATGTTGATTACGCGTCTCATAGTTTGGTTTGTTATCAGCTGCTATTTTGCACGTTCGAGTCGTAATTTGATAAAGATTGGTAATTATTACAACACTCGAGTACAAACCACGTAATTAGGTATGTGTTAGGTAAATTTGATTTGATCAGCAAATATCAATTTCAATTGCCTGACAGTCTGGGGGCTTACTACGAAGTTTTGATAAACGGGTCGCATAGTTTTCTAAAACAAGATTTTTTAACCAGACAGTCGATTCTTGTTCTGCCTTTGACGCTACTCTCAAATGACTTTTTTGTGTTTCGTAGTTTGACCATATTTTACTTCTTGTGTTCGGTGTACATTTGGGAGTATATATAGCTAAATATTGTAATAAGCAGTCGTTTCGTTTCGATAAAGCGTGGACGTTCAACATTCGCAGTAAGCTCCCAGATGAAACTTGGACTTTCACAGAGGTTGGACAAGTGAGGCGATGTATAGGTGCTACAGTCAAAAATGAAAAGCTTTGTACTTTCCCATGACTTTAGAGAGTTGAGTTGGAGAGAGAAGTGTTGGAGTTTGTTGAGAACCCCAAAATAGAAAAGACACGCAAATATCTCTAGTGAATTTTTGATGGGTTTTCTTCTTTTAAAATTCAGAAGTCATCAACTTGATACCAACCCAACCTATGGTTATTATATGAAACGGTCAGATTCATGCTTTGGTTTTGTTCGGTCTCATTCGGATATGAGTAAGTGGATTCCGCATTAAAATTACTAGGGCTAATTCGCAGATTTTTTCACTGATTAGGTACTTATCTTAAATTGCAGTAAGTTTTAAATTATCACTAGGTTTCATAAAATAAGAGATTCCATAAAATAAAAGGATTTATTGAGTGTTCCAAAGCCTTAAAAGTTTAGGAACTGTTTAAAACTAATTCCATGAATAATTCCATTTGGCTCCACGGTTGGCCATTTGTGATGTGAATCTCATGTACGCATCTCCACTTTAGTAACGACTTACGCCATAAAACCTGGTTCTTGGCATTTTACATTAAGTCCACCTTTGGAGCCGTTGAGGTCATTGAACTGGTTGGTCAGTTGGTCTCAATATTGGTGTATATGTTGGTATTGGCTTACGAAGTGTTTGTAGGATCGAATTAAATAGATCAGTGCTTAGATGTTCATGAAATGACGCAATGCTAAATGCCTCTGCAGTCTCGTGAACTGTTTGAAGCTTAACACATGGCTACAGAAATAACAGACTTAACAAGTGCCTACTTAGACTGTGGCTCCAATAAGTAGGTTAGCTAAAAATAAAGAATTGTGCACACTTGTCTTGTTTATTATGTGGTGCAAGGCGCATACCGATGGGAAGAGTGTGGGTGGTGCATTTGATACCTATTCTACAATCATTAACAGTAGTATTCTTCTGTGTTTGCCTACCTCATTAGTCTAGTGGTCACTACAGCTCGACTCCTACGTAGAAATCCTGGGTTCGATTCCCTGGTCGAGTAAAATTTTATTGTTTTTTTTCTATAAAATTCTCTGTAGCAGTTCGCAGTTTGGGTATGTACCCGGTTGATGGCAATAGGCTCGTCCCCTATTATATGGGACGCAAACATACCGGCGAACTGTGGCTGTACAATAGTACACCTCTGCCTCACCCTTTAAGGAAAACAGGCGTTATGTTGTGTTTTTATGTTAGTTCTTTTCCGTCTATTCGTTTGTTTAGTTAAAGTCGTCTGTATATTTGTTGCTAAATTCCAATAAAATCATTTAAAAATGTTGTTAAGAAACAGTACACCGTGCTGATATGAATTTCGTTAATAATGAAAAGGAAACTTTATGGCAATAATTAACTTTTAGCGCTAGTTTAATGGTCACAAGCCCATGGTCAAAGTGCGGTCTACCATGCAATTTAACAAAACTTAGCAACTGTTGTGCTATATTCGTCAAGACCAGCATACCTTGACCCCTTCACACGAGAAGAACTTAACAATGCTAGTGTTAAATAACAATATCAACATCATACCCTTCATCCTAATTAAGTGGGGCCAGTGTAGGAACATTCTCGCACTTAGAATCAGAAAACTTGGTGAAAAACATTAAGTAAGTTTGCTAGGGTCTAGTGCAATCAAACTTTGATTTATTTCATAGACTAGATATAAGAGAACCCCTAGGTAGGTAGGTACTATGGCAGGTTGGTTAAGTGACTAAGAAAAAAAATTAATGTATCTTCCTCTATGTGTCCACCATCAACCTACACACATAACCTATAACAACGTGACTTTGTTTATACCTAGTTAAATCGTTAAAATAAGAAATCTACTTATGTTATTAATGGCTGCTATTAGGTAGCTAGCACACTGTCTTATGTGCATAAACTCCCCCAACTAGAAAGTTAAATGGCAGATTGAGAGATAACATTCCTAACTGGATAATTAATTTCTAACTAAGTAGGTATGGTAAGTACCATTAGACTGTTGTTGTTGACTCCAAAGTGCATGTCACAATACTTTGTTAAAAGCACAGCTAGGTCAACGACCTCTTCGTTGCAAGAATGCAGCAGCAGGAATACATCTCGTATACTATAACACCCGGTGTTAGAGATGAGATTGTAACACAAGCGTCAATAACCTTTGATACGTACACCAAATAAACGATATCACAAACTTTATTTAAGTATTCAAAACATAGAATTAAGCGATAAACAGTCACTAGCCGCGATAATGCTCGTAGAAGTGAATGCGGTAATTGTAATGTCACATGACTCAGCCGTGTTTTATGTACAATTTATAACGAAATAAGTATGTACAGTACCTTGTTACGATGTCAATCAAAACCTCGCCAGTCTGCGTAGACCACACCATAATAAACTATAACACAACACAACACATCCACCTGCGCAGAACCATCTCACAAACGGATAAGGACCTCAATACACGTTCCCGAATGATAACGCGGCCAAACAAAAAAAAACCGGGGGTCCTAAGAAGGTCGAATCTGGTATTTTTTTTCTGGTAAAAGCTGGCAACGTCGCACGCTCGCCGGTCGGACGCGCGTTCGGCTCGCGCGCCGCTCATTGGTTGAATGCGACGGCGGCCATCACTGCGAACCGAGCGTTCGCCCAATGACGCCGCGTCCCGCACGCCCCGCCCACATCCTGTTGGCCTGTTGAATGGATTTCGCGGCAGTCGTGCTGCGGATGTCGAGCGTGTTGAAAGTGTTCGGTATGACATAGAAAAAAAGATGATTGAAGCTATCGAGGATGTGTTCGGAGTGTCCAGTGACTCCGACAGTGATATAATAAAATGGAATCGCTACGAAAAATGTAGTTTTGTATCTTGACGGTATAATGTAACGAAATAGTTTACTTTAACTAACCTGAAAGAAAAAAGGTGAAATCTAAAAAAGTAAGTAACATGTGTTGACGACGTGACTTCATTTAAAAGAATTAAGTAGGTAGTATTTAATAGATATCAAGCTCTAAATATTCACGTGAATCTGTAAAAGGGTACCTTCCTCTGGGACTAGCGAAACACTATAAGAATCTATTCTTATATTGTGCTAGCAACAACCGCAATGTTTTTAGTACCTGCAACAATAAAATAAAAACATAAGAATGGGCACAATTGTGAACAGTAATCTTTTGTATAAAAAAAAAAGATGAGGGTGCAAGTAGCAAAAAAAATTGTCACGCTATGTAAGTCTTATGTTCCTTGACTTATAGGTTTTTAAAGGAAGTTGAATATTTACAGAGGTAAGAGTAAACAGTATTCTCAGATTACCTTTAGTAGCCATTGCAATATGTCGTGAGTTTGCTCTTTGTTTATTTATGAATGTGTAATTGACATTCTTCAGAAGACACAATTTTATGACGTCTATACCAGTGATTTTTTTATCCAGTAAACGTAACATGCATGCTATCATCGCTTCGTCTGTTATTTTTTTCTAGGTTTTTATGTAAACAGCTGGCCTGAACCTTGAACTGAGCTTTGTAAGTATGATGTTGGGGATAATCACTACGAGAAAAAAATCAGTAAGTAGGTACGTAAGTAGTCTTAGTTTGTACGATGCGTAACTAAGAATGAAATTGTTACCTAGTGCAACCGAATTTAAAAATAAGCCAAATAATAACGTGAATTTTTGTTGCCGCAACAGTTTTAGGGAAGGCAGGTTTTGTTACAAATGAGTAACCAGTTTATATTAAAGAGGAAACAATGGTTTTATAAATAGTAATGGACTTTAAAGAAATCAGAATACGATCATCGCAAAAACTCAGAGCAAAGCCATAAGAATACCTATGATTCTCAGTCTCTATACTCGTTAACTAATTTTCAGTCTCTCTCCAAACCGCTCATTAGCCTATGAGATACTCGAAGTGGGGGTTTTCTCTAGACTCGCACTTTAGTCAATTTTTTGACAGTGACTAAGACAGGCATTATTTCAAAGTGTCGTTATCATCAGATAATAGAAGTTGATTCAGCGTTTTGAAATAAGGCCCTAAGTAGGCAGGAAACATATTATGATGATCATATGATGATTATGTATCGATGTAGTTTTTCAAGACAAAAAAACTTACCAGCCATGGACTTTACGAATCACATGGCACCGAGTCCGTAACTTTAGGGCAAGAAATGGCAGCAATGGTTTTAAGTCAGTCTAAGTTCGACAGATCGTTTCCTAGAGGATTTACGGCATGACAAAAAAAATCACGGGCCAAAACTATTGTTGGCACCTAAATCTTAAATAAAATAGCCATGTGCTTAAATAAGCCCTGTTCCTTTCATATAACATACCCTGGCAAAGGACTACTGAATGTTGAGGTGAAAACGATAAAACAGGCATTACATGAAATTTTAATGATCAAAATTTTATGTAATGCCTATTTTATCGTTTTTACATGCATATAATCGGTTTCTTTGAAGCCCTTGGGAAACCAGTCCACGACGCATAAAAATAAATATCATAATGAACTCTGTATATCTATTTGGGTTGCAATTATGTATGTATGTGTAGGTGGCTACAATGTAGGTGTATAGTATCTGTGGAATGCGAGATAACGTGAGCGTCTGGCGATCGCGCGCGCATGAGGGCGTTGCGCACTAACGCACACACGCGCGAAATGAAAGTGCGCATAACGCACACACGTGCATGTGTCTGTATGCGATGCAAAACAAACTTTTCCTGTTTATGGCGTCGCTCTCATAAATGATGTTTACAATAATTGTACTGGTCATTTACATAAAGTATTCAATAGCTCGCGCTATCTCGCTTTTGATTGTTAGTGTTACACTTAGATTCGGAATTATGTCTAAAATAATATAGAAAAGTGACGTGCTTTACTTTATGTAACAGCCAGGCAGCCAGGAGAACATTCTCATTCATCTCCCACTGTCACTTAATTGGAAGTAAGTTCTTGGAATTACTAGTAAATCGCATGTTACAGGATACACTGGGCGATGTTATTGTTATTCCAGAATAAATATCTTAAATCCGAACGTGTGTGCGTTCTAAATGCGTAAATGCGTAAATTCTACGTATTCTACTCCTTTTTAATTATCACAGATAGTAGGTACTTACTGGTCTTGCCTGTCTCCACCACATTTTTAGAGGTAATATAAATATATTAAATGTGATGTTCAACGACAGCAAAAATATATGTATGAATAATAATACCGTTATTAGGTTTCCAAGTTCACCTTATATTCTATTTTGATACCACATACAAATAAGATCGGAACTGTAAAGCTCTTGTGGAAAAAGACAGGATGAAGAAATAAACCGCAAATATTGTTATATATTATATTGTATTATTATCAATTGGTTCATGTGTTTGCCACACTTACTTGACGTAATACACCACAGCCTAAGAAGATTTTGCGTTTATCCAGTTTTGACACATTTGTGTAAGTATAATAATATAATTATGCAGGTATATTATATGAGAAATTTATTATGTTGTAATTCTGCGTTTTACATTGGGATACCTGCCTAGCTATTTGCGTAAGAATTGAAGAATTGTATAAGAAGGAAGCTCCTAGCCAATGATTTGTTTCAAGCGTCTACAAAAAGCATGACAACTAAGAATATTATCGAGAATAATATTTTCGAATAACACATGACGACTTTAGGTATAAAAACACAGATTAATAAATAAAATATTAGCAACTTTAATTGTTTTTTTATTGTTTTATGTAAATCTGTCATTTTTCTTAAATAGACAATTTGCAATGGCCCGTTTTACGATACAGTGAAAAGTTGTTGTTTGCGCATTTGAATAGTGAACAGTTTTCGCATAAACCATTGCGTTGATGAATCGTGGAGCTCGCGGTTAGATTTTAGAAGTTTGGAAACAAAAGTATACCATCTTTCCACTCAATCCACATAAGAATTCGACCCCACTAGGTACATACTGCAAAAAGGTGAAATAAGTTAATTTTTGAAATTGTGAATTCTGAAGTTGAAATTGAAGAGCTCGTGTAACGCTAGCTTAATAGTTGAATCCAAAGAAGAAAATCATACAATTTTCTAGAGATTTCTAGTTCTCTAGTCAGGTGTGGTATATTACATTATCAACATTGACCATTTAATAGTCAAATAAACCACAAAGATGTTTTTAGATTTTGAAATACCTACAATATATTGCAACTACCATGCTAAAACCATGTCTAATCGAGTTGATGAAGGAAAAATAGCCATTTCGCAGCACAAATAACTGCCGAAATTAAATCAGCAGGGCAAGCAAGGTCGACGCTATTCCTGGAGGGTTCGGAATTAATTGCGTTGGGCGGGAACGTCCTCAAAGGGCGGACGTTGCTAAGCAACCGGAGTTACCAACCAATGCTTGAAGTGTAGAAATTCTGAATAGCTGACCCGACACGAGCCCCACTTTTAAAAATAGCGTTTTTCGTTTCACACTGCAGTTCTATCTTCCAAGAGTTTATACCTAGCTACTTACTTTTAAATGTAGGTTTATATATGGCGGTTATTATGGTGCCTGCAATATGACTGTACTTATATCTGTATGTGAGCGCCTAAATATCTTAACAAACAATTTATTTACTTAATTTTAAGAGCTGATAGTAGATGGAATGTATAAAAAAAAACTGTTTACTGAAAAAAATTATACTTTTAACGTAACGTTTAAACTTTTGGTGGGAATTGATCCCGCAAAATTTGTATTAAGTATATAGAATTTGCATGTGCGTCCTTTGCTAACAGGAATACTGTGGTAAGTGGATAGCAGTTATCATTTAATAAACTAGTTTAATCGTTCTCCAGTTCCTTACTACTTACTTACTTACTTAAAAAAATGTTATGCAGACATAGTACGTAATTGTATTTTTTTATCAGGTGACTGATAATATTTACCAATCGATAGGGTGAAATTCAGCCGGGTAGAAGAACAGCTGATTCTGTGGCACAAAATCGCCTCAAGGTCCCTGGGAAGGCGCGCCCCCCGGGAGAAATCTAATTTGGCGCCCCTTCACTTCGCCCCCTCCCGGCCCTCGCCCCCTCCCGGCCCGCGACCCCTCCGCTGTCTCGCCCAGAAACCGGCCGCGCTCGTCGACAAATTTACATTCATGGAAATCGATGTAGCACTATATTGCTGGTGGGACGCTACTAAAATTGGCCTTTAGGTAGTAGTAGAGGTTTTTGTAGAAGTAGTTCACCTAAAAAATATCGACTGAGATAATAACTGAAATAATAATAATAACTGCAAAAAAAACTTAAAACTTCTCTAAATCGCTGTACTAATCTAATAGCTACCTATTAGATTAGACCATAGATCTGTGGATTAGACAAAAAATTAAATTAATAAGATTCGTTCATTCAATAAATTGTGATTTTGCGGTGACTTCTCCACCCAATAAAATTATTTTTATCATAACATACCATTAGGCCTGTATTGCCCGAAGGGTTAGGCAGAGGTGTACTAATGTTTAGAGGTGTACACATTTCGCCGATGTTTTTAGGTCCTCGTAGGTCATGTAATAGACCTCTAAGAAAAACAGTCACGCTTAGGACGACTAGACTAATGAGGCAGGCAAATGAAGAAGAAATTTGATTGTAAAGTATGTACCTACCAAATACACCATCCACACTTGGGTAGTTCTCATGTATGAAAGGGGCACAAAGCCAAACTCCAAGCTGTTACTGAGTGTTTTAGAGAAAAACCCAATAACATTTTGACTCGATTCAACTTAGAAATCGAACCAAGGACTCAAACGTAGGAGTTGCGAGTTGTGGACCTTTTGATAATACTCATACCTACTGATAATACATACATACATACATACATACTGATAATTGCTATTGATAAAAATACGCACGAGACGTTGCCACTCTGCAACAACTCGAGTGTGCGACGTTGCCCCGTCTCCATGCCGTCGCCGCGGCCATTTGCAATTTAGATGAGAGCAAGTCAGTTGTTAGTTTGTTACGCCACACGGCCACACACTCTCAAAATAAAAACAATGTTCTTGTAATAAATTATGGCGAATCTAATAGGTGTTTCCAATATTATTAGTCTCGCGTCACTGCATTCGTGTTTGACATGTAAATAATTAATTTCGTCGTAACCTTTAACATATTAAACACGACACATACTATAAGTTAGTTCTTATAGATATTTAAATATTAGGTACTTTCGAAACTAGGTACTGTCGGTACAGATCAGTATTTGGATAGGTACCTGCGATAATAACAATCTAGGTTAACAATAGCTTTATAACAACGTAAAGAGTTTAAAGCCTACAAAATTAAAGTAAGAGGAAATTAAGTCATTGCAGCTGTTGTCTCAGCGCGCAATTTAAGTGATTGCTAAGCTGTTCCAACAGGCTTTACAGTTTATTTTAGCAATGCTTTTAATCGTAAATAAGTAGGTTCTTAATCATTTTCAACCGACTTCAAAAAGGAGGAGGTTCTCAATTCGTCTGTATGTTTTTTTTTTTGTATGTTTGTTACGCGATATCTCCGCCAGTTGTGGACCGATTTTAATGATTGTTTTTTTGTTTGATAGGTCATACTTCAGAGGTGGTCCCGTTCAAATTTTATCGAAATCGGTTAAGCGGTTTTGAAAATATCAACAAAATTCTAAAATTTGTTTACATCGATTATATTATCGTTTACTCCGAAACATCGCTGTCTTATTGGAGCAGTGCGTTTAGTTGGCTAACAAGTACTTCTAAACAAACTTTCCATTAAAAATTACAAAATAAAATTACGACAGTTTGGGAAGTCGGTGGCGAAAATAAAAGACCCACTCAAATAGAAGTCACCGACTTCCCAAACTGTTTTAGTCAAAATTATTTTATTATTTTTTGAAGGCGGTTTAACTTTTTTGTTAAAAGTAATTCAATCTGTAGTAGGTAGGTAGGTGCTTATATCTATATTTATTTACGACGGTGATTTTTAAATTATTGGCGACAAAAAGCAAACTTGGCAATAGAGTAGGTAGGTATAATATACATAATTAAAATATACTGAACAAGAAAAAAACCCTTTGTATTCTCAAAGAATAGTATGTAGGTATGTTGGCAATGAGTCGTCCAGCTGACACAGGGCGTTGACCCCGGCTGACGTAGGGCATTGAATCTAATGTAGTATTTATAAATTTGAGATTTTTTCTGTACTTATCAGCTGATTACTGGGACAATAGCCTGACCATCATAAATTGTAGAAAACGTAAAAAAAAAATTGATGCAATTTTGTTATCTTACGTACCTCGCATTTTAAACGCTTTCTACACAGTGCAGAGCCAGCCTATAAAGGATTTGTATAGCTTGATGTGTAGCCGTGTGTACAACATAATATATTATGTTTATTAAACTAATACACAATACACAACTATCTTTAACATTTAACAGTTGTCTTTTTCCACACCATGAAAAAGAGCAAAATTGCTGAGGAATGAATGAAGTAAAAAAATAATATTAATAATTATCCTTTAATAATAGTCAATAATTATATTATACCTATACAAAAACATTTTGTAGGTATTTTCTAAGAAACAGTACAATCAGCATAACGTCATAGGTACAGTTTGTTTGAAATAAGTAAGCCGTTAGGAAATTAGCCGTTCCGAACTACCGCGGTGATAAAATCGTTAAATTAAAAATGTGAAACATATACGACTCTAATTATCTTTACACCGACTCTTTCTATTAAAATTGACCACTTCTAAACCACTTGCAGACAACTTCCGATCGGCTTACTTATTTCGAACAAACTGTAGGTACTTATTACAGTCGGCCTATTTGTGAAACATGTAGGTACATACCTACCATATTTAAGTATGCTGACTATGTTATTACCTGGTTTTAAAATGTTTGTTTACTTGTTTATTCAGTGTCATGCAGTCGTGGCAGTCAGGTTTCAGGTGAACGTACAGTACAACCTATTTACCTGCACAAATACATAAACAATTATCATAACTGTGCCCCTCTGAAGTTTCCAAACGGCCGCGCAGGTCATTAGTTTGTACAGTCGCTTAGTACAGTGTCAACGTAAAAGTACCATTTTTTATCATTTTAAATATATAATTACAGTAGGTATGTTTTGTTTTCTTAGATTTTACGACTTGAATGCTCCTATAAAATGCACTCTCTTAACATTCGAATTATCAATTAAACGTTAACATTAAATGTAAAGTAAATGATCTCAAATCGTTCGTTTCTACGTTTCCAATTCTACTACTCAAGTACTCACTCACTGTCACTGTCCCTTGGCACAAATGCTTCCACTTTAATAAATGTAGTGCTGGGGATACTGACTTCCTCTTCATCCTGCATCGTATCCATATCATCATCATCAGCCATATCTGACGAATCTTCATTCCTCTCTGACTCACTCTCAGATTCAGCACTATCTCCAGTATTTACGCTAAAATTGTTTGTCAATTCATCAACGATGTGGTCACTCACTCTATATTGATCTTCTATATTTTTTGCTCTCTTACATAAGGCCACCCATTCATTTTGCCCCATTTGATTAATCTTTTCTTCAACGAGCTGCATCGTTCCATCAATACTGAATTCTACATTATTTTCGGCAATGTAGTCTTTAACAGCCGTCAACGCTATATCCATGGGGTTCAAATCCGGATGGCAGGGCGGCAAACGTAAAACAATGTGATTATGCTCCGCAAATATTTCATCTACTAAAATTTTTCTGTCACTACTTTTGTTCTGGCATATTAAATTATATAATTCTGGCTTTAGCATCTGTTCCGTGAATGGTATGCCTCTTTCTGTCAACCAAAACTCCATTTCCGCTTTTTTCGAATAGCAAGTTGGTTCTGGGTCCGTTAACTTATTTTTATAAGCTGCATTGTCTAACACGACAACAGAGTTTGGGCTTAAATTGGGAATAAGTTGTTTTCTCAACCATTTTTCATAGTTCTTGAAATTCATTTCCTCGTGATGACAGTCTTTCGTCAACGATTGAAACATAAATAATGCATTTGGTATAAAACCATCTTCAGACCCCGCATGAGCGACAACAAATCTTTGGCTTTTAGAAATGGAGGCCTTTTTTCCTTTATTGTTCTCATCCGAACATGCCTTCATTTTGGTATGAGTAGTATGCACGTATGTTTCGGCGGTGTATACTATTGACCTCCCTTCTTCTCGGTATTTTTTTATTTTTTGTAAGTACCGAATCCTTTTCAAGCGAATATCATTTTTTTCTATTAGGATTTTTTTCTTGTTTTCGGTTTTCTGCCATTTGAATCCCAATTCTTTAATAATTTTATTAAGACTTGAGGGACATCCTTTAAAATGAATATCCGTTTGCAACTTAGCAAGTAATTTTTTTACGGTTGGCAAATCATTTTCAGTTACATGAAAGTTGTGGATACAGCGTTTGATTACACCTTTGTCAAAGTCATCAATTCCTGTGATCGGTTTCGGCTTTACTCGCTTCTTGCCGGGAGTCCGGAAACCCGAAGTAGATGCCGCCTTCTTAGCTTCAACTATAATATTCCGCACGGTACGTACCGACGTGCCGGTAGCCTCAGCTGCTCTGCGTTGCACTTGTGCGATATTATGCACACCTTCTTCCTTCTCTCTTTGCATGTAAGTCACTACATTATGAATAATACTTCTCGTCTGGCTACGTAATACAGTGTGCTTTTTATGCATTGTTTAATATCAATAAGAAATTACGTAAATAATTATGTCAACTAGACAAAGTCAACAACGTGAAACACTTTTAGTACCGTACCTACTTCTACTGGTACAGCGGGAGCGGGACGTATGAAAGCACCGGACGATAACGAACGACTGAGACGGAGACAGCAAAATAGCGTAGTCCCCGCCCCTCACTTCCATTGCCGGGCATGCGCGTTACTGATTGGTTGAATTAACCATCTGTTGAGTACTTCAGAGAGGCACAATTATAATAATATAGGTACGGATACGGACTAAACATTCGCTCACTCACGAAGTCATGCGATTTTCCCAAGTCCTACTTGTGCTATTCTAATACGTAGGTACCTATAACAATTATACGGACTACGTATTTATTCCATATTATTGTGCCATTTAAAAATGTGTAATTTAAAAAAATACCCAACCAAATCCATCCAAGTTCTACCTATATTACAGAGACAATGCTGAATCTTTTGTTCTGTAATCCGAAGTCAGTAACTTTCAATCTTAACTTACAATACTTACAGAATACCTAAATAGTTTACAGAATATACCTACCTACGTATTTAATTTTTTGAATGACACTCGCATCATATTGAAACTACCTCTAATTTAAACACTTACGTAAGTAGGTACCTACTTAGCTATCATAATACATAAAATATTTACTTTATAATAAACCAGGTTTTCGAACTAGAATTATACCTACCTACCTTATTCATGTATCTACATAACTACAACATTTAGTTTTTAATAAAACTATGGAAGGTAAATACGCTTTGGTTTAAGAACTGTGTACAACTTCCGCGAGGCACACTTATAATGTTTATACATAGATATGTATTGTAGACCAGGTAGGATTTTTTTTTTACAAAAACAGTCATTGATTACAATGAATTTCATAGGTACTAAATAGAAACATTACCGAGATTCCTATTTTTTTTATAATACCTACCTACTTTAATTATGTTTTTTTTTTGGCAAATATCCACTAACTATTTGCATTTAAAAAGACAGACTTGGTAGAAATGAATGGAATGGGAATATTGCATAGTAAACCGCACGGTGGATGTGTGCCAGGAGTAAGTGCTATAGTTATTTCTTATAAACACGTTGCCTCTGCCAAGACCCGAACTGTTCTTATATTTTGGCATAGTCGCAGTAACTGAAATAAACATATGCTTATAAACCAAACCTTAGATTGGTTTGGTGGCCATTCGCCGATACCGGAACGTAATGATACGACACTGTAATTCATAATGCAAAAAAAAGAATATGATATAGGTACAGTACAACCACAACCACCTATCCCTTCTCTGCCTTGCCTGTAGGTACGGTCAAGCAAGCACATCAAGTTACCAAAATATGTCAATTTTTCTCGGTTGATTTTGCACTCAATCTTCAACATTTTAAGGTTTAAATAGAAATATGACAGTTCTGTATTAGCTGATGTGCTGGAGACTGTCCAATTAAATACTTAGTAGGTATGCTTTGTAAGCGGGTATTCCGTCGCGTAACTTATCGTTCAAAATCGATGTAAAAGTAGGTACCGCGATATAGGTAGGTATGAAATTTTACACCATTCCTACAATATTTTATATAGATTTACGTAATTTTCACCACTATGGTTTGTTAAGATTTTATGCTCATAGTTCACTAATCATACCATTTGGATCATAGGGCCTTCCCCTTAAGCCATGTCGCCATAAAAAACTGTAGGTAGGTATTTAGTGCCTTTGTACCTACTTCGGCAAGGACTAGGCAACATTTGCGAAAAATCCTTTTTGGCATTTTGGGTTGATTTAATAATCCATTGAACCACAAGTTTTTAGACTTAGACTTGGAAATTAGGTAGGTAAGTGCCTAGGTACCTACTTAGGTACCCACTATATGGCGGAATGATTTTCATTTTGAGAGCAGAGAGGATTTGGTGAATGGATTATGGAATGGGCATAGACCCTTCCGCCGCTAACACAAATAAGAATAGGTACCTAATCCAGCTAAAAACGGGTTTTGGAGCGGCTACCGTCCTATGTAAGGACGAAAGGATTTTCAGCGGAGATAAAACGGGACGAAGGGGTACGGAAATTGTGCAATCAACGAAATTCCGGGCCATTACTCGTAACGTTGCGATCGGTCCCGACTCCCGTCAGATTTATGCGTTAGTCATCTAGCTAGGATCGAAATGGGCGTTTAATGATAGCACTTGACTACGGTACAATTCTTAAAAAAAATATTTACCATTCGCTAAATTCAAAAGCTCTATAGACCTACATAACACGCATAGCTAAAACGCACTTGAATACAGAAATGCCTATTAACATAATGCGTTCTGACATTTGCACGTAAGTTTTGTGAATTCATTAAAAGTTTGATGTTGCTACACACACTAATTGAATGAATGGTATTTTACGGTTTATACGACGCTGAACGGCAACGGCGCGTGGCGCCCGCCCGCACCGTGCGAGCTGGCAACGTGGCGCCTCGTATCCGTCAGAGCGGCAACGCGCGGCACAGAACGGCAACGTCTCGCACTGATTCAGCGGTTAACGTTTCACGGAGATAGCATCGATTTATACTACAGAGAAGTTGTTGTTTTAATTTCAAGGGAATCGAAGGTTATAGTTATTGATAGTTGAGTAATCGACGCTCTCTTTGGTAAGAGTAGGTATAAAAAGAGGTTAATTCATTGGTATCAGACTTACTTACCTACACGATAAAGACAAACATCGAAAACTGTTAGATAGGTAGGTAGGTTCTCAAACTGGTAGGTAGGTATCTAGCACGTAGTACCTAGTAACTTATTACCTACTACTGTAAAAAGCCGTAATTGCCGGTTGAGTGATGCATATCAACATAGCCCTACCTACTCGAGAGATTTAGGTAGGTACTTACCTAGTTATCGAGTCACTTGCTTCCATCTGACGTTGGTCTTTGTCTACGGCCGAAATTAATAATGTATCTCTTAACCAAGATTTAAACCAATCTGAGATTGGTGCCTATCGATGCATAGATCTCCAATCCACATGTCAATAACAAATCTGTGCGCTCCATGTTTTTTGCAAACGATAGATTGCAAGCGATCCTTTTCCTCTCGAAAGTTATACATTATACGTATTCAAATGCAAAAAAATACTCAATAAGTACTTAAAACAAAACAACCAGATGTGTAAAAACACCTATAAATTTCAGCCCATCAGTTTTTGTGCATTTTAAAATGCATTGTTCAAACCTATTTGGACGAAAACGGAACGTGGGCACCCTGTTTTTTTGACGCCGCAGCTGGATGAATTTTAGTACACTTGTGTGTTTATTGCAAACGTGATTATGCTCTGTGAGTTTGTATCAACTTGTGTGTGATCTTTTATCATTTTGTAAAATGGATGGTGAAATATTAAGAACTTAATGTTTTATTTTATAGAAATGTTTTTTGTTGCACTTCCCAGCGGTCACGCTAAGTTTGCCGCGCATTTACAATAAATCTCTATGATTATATTACTTACAATGATTTGTTACTAGGTAAAAGGCGAGCCTCTCACCTCATCAAATAGAGACAAATTTTCTTCTAAATAACAACGAATGATACCAACAACAAACTAAAATATGAGAAACAAAAAAAAACGTCTGGAAATACCATTTATATACAAATTATTTTGAGTATTTCATGATAACTAATCATCAATCCCCGAACTTCCTTGGATTGCAATCTGCGATTGTTTCCATCAATCGAAGTAAACTTCAAAATGGACGGATAGGTTATTGACACGCACAAACTGTCATTTTCGAACAGAGGTCAATCCATAATGTGTGGTCCGCCCTCCTAAAGATGGTTTGATTCTAAAGATAGTAAACTCAATCCGTGGATTGGTTATTAACATCCTTCACCTCCAAAATAGATTGAAAAGGCAATCTGGGATAGCAAAATTTGGATTAGGATTGATTATTAATTTCGGCCGCTAGTTTAGTCTAATCTGTAGATTTCTTACATAGATATTACAAACAGCATTATCAATAACCTGTTTATCGAATTAGGTACCTACCTATAGTCATCGTAATTCTTATCAAAACCTATTGTAGTCGATATGAGTCACAATTGTTACGATATGCAACGTTATTTATAAGTGGGTACCTACGCTGAAAATGTCAAAAGGGATTTTGTCATAAGCTCTATTTTAACAGATTTTTAAACGTTCTTACTTATCACAGGCACCAATAAGTAATACTTATGCCTATAAAAACAAGTTAAAAAAAAAACAAACCAAGTTTATAAAAACACATTTCTAATGGTATCACCAGCTGACGCGGGGCGTTGACCCTGATGTGCCTTGCACAAGTTGCACTTGGGTCGAATAATTAAGACAATCTAATAAAGGCAGTATGAGTAAACTCATTGCAATGTCTAAACAATAATGCGGATGCGTTGGTTGCAGGTTTTGCTTTCCATTAAAAAGCCACTCGCGAATACTCGCGATCGCTAAACATATCGAGTACACGTAGGGTTGCCAGACCCAAAAACAGAAAAGGCCGACACGACTGTACAAAGCCGGACACCTGGCAACCCTATACACGTAGGCAGTCTTTATGCAGACATTCTAATCTAACCCGTCAAGGTCAATGTTATTTGGCGAGTAAACAAGTTCGACTGAGGGTGCCTCAAAAATATCATTTTGGGCATAGAAAGTCATAAAATTTATCAATTATGACTACATTTGATAGCAAAAAAATGTTCTATCATAGAAAATAGTAGGTACAGTCTGCGACAAAATTTTTTGACAGGCGGTATAGTCTTCGACTAATATTTTTACAATTTGTATCCGGTTACGATAGATGAAAACAGACGGCTATAGGTACTTATATATGTTTTTCTCTTCATCTTTTGATTTCAATTACGTACTTGTCTATAACAGTACCTACTTATGTGACTACTAGCATGAAAATCGTTAGAAATACTCACCTCTCTAAAATATACAGGAAAGATTTGCGAATCTTTTGCAACTTTCTAGGTATTTAAAGAGCATTTGAAGCTTCACAAGTCCTTGGATGTTTTAAAATCCTGTGACTTACGTAATCCAATTACTGTACGTTCACGAATCCAATTAGGTTGTGTTGAGAGTACATTGCCGCAATGGCGGTCGACCGCATTGACCTGTGTGTATAAGTGTAGTCTAGTGTGTACTAGTTACTATACTGATACTACTATGACAAGACTTCCAAGGCATATAACACGTGACCGAGATATAGTAAATATGGATTACACGAAATTCCCCTATTCTGAGCCTTTCAAATTCAGAATACCTATAAGTTCTTAGTGTTGCGCATGTTTAATAGCAAGTCCTACGATTGCATATGCGAGGGAGCATAAAGATGCAGATCTGCGAGGCACCGACAATACACCGGATGCGCATTGTGGCCGCAACTTATGCTAACACAAAAACATCACACACATGCACAAATGCACATGCATTCATGAATTTTGTAAAACTAGTGTTTCATTCTGCGACGCCCAAGCTTAAATAATTATTTTTAGTAGAAACATAATAATATGATAAATAATTAAATAAGTTGTTACTTCCAATTAAGGAGGCAATAGAAAAGTGTGAAGATAACGAGATGGTTAAATTGGGGACTTGAATAAATTCAGTAATTCATTCGAGTTTAAAAATAAAAGTTAAGCCGTAAATATTATTTATAGGCGATCTCACGCGTTGCCGTCTAATAAACATACCGGTGGAACTATAAATCGGTGTTAAAATCTTCAAATACGAAACAAAGACGAAGAAATCCTTCAGCTGTTAACATCTGCATATGGATTCTAGGAACTGATGTATCCGGTTGTTCCATTGTATGGGCCTTACTATGTACACCACACAAACATGTTTGCTTCGTTAAAGCATATTTCCCGGGATTTCGATACGAGTTTTGCATGCAACGCAAAAAATACTAAGCTGGATATGACTGCAATGTTTCAAAAGTTCAAAGTAATCTTAGCCGAGAGATAATACAAATGGGGACTTGCTAATAGTCCTATTTTTGTATTTCTCCCATTGATTTAGTACTACACATTATACTTTCCTATCGCTTGTAATTTAATGTTTATACCTGGTAAATTCTCAAATTTATATTTTATTTTGCGGAGACAATAATTATGTCTCACTTTGATCGTCCCGTTTTAATGCTTTGTAGTTAGGGTTGCAAGGACCAAGAATACAAAAGCAGGTCACAGATTCATATTTATTTAGTTATGTTGCCGTGAAAGCTTGCCACACTGGATTTTAAAAGCAAAAAATATTGATACTTTCATTTGTGTATTTATTACATTTATTAATTTTATCAGTATAAGGAAAGGGGCACCCTTTTTTGCTGTGCAGTTAATCCTCATGAATCGTCCGCCGTATTCCACAGGTTATAAATGAATGTTACTCGCAGTGACTCACTTACCTTGTCGTAGTTAATTGGCTATGATCAGTGCCACAGGATTTGTGAACACATTCACTAGGAAACATAGCGGGTAACCCGGCCGGTGATATTAAACGAGAAGTGAGATCTATTTAACTATCCAATGAAAATGTTGTAAAATCGGTAAATAACCTAAATATTAAAAAAATAGAAAATAATATAATTATGTAGAGAACAAAATTATCCTCTTGAAATTAAAAAAAAGACTGCAAAAATTAGGCAACTATATTTTTATGTTATGCTTCCATATAAATTTCTTCTTTTCTCTAATTTTTGTGGGCGTGTCGGTGGAGCACTCGCCAAGGCGCTGTTCTCTTTCTATAGGTATCCTCTGCTATTTTTGAGTTCTTGATACAATACGTCCTGACTCCCACATGATCTTTATAATATAAAACTTCATGTTGATTTTACAGTTCCTCGCTTTCTTTTAATTTTGATCCGAAAATGTAAACCATGTTACTGATTTTTTAGAGTATGATAAAAGGGATACCATTCTTATGACAAGATTTTTAAGGACGTGTCTAGCATTTTAGCCTACACCGCCCAGATTTTGTTGTTTATGTTTAAAATTTTGAATGTTAAAAAACCTTTTTTTTTTTAAATATAATAAACTAGCTGACTCAACAGTCGTTTCGTGTCTTAAAAAATTCCGCGTAAGAAACTTCAAACTTGGAACTTAAAAAATAAGAAGAACTAAATCGGTAAAGTCGTTCTCAAGTTATGGAGTCGGTGTGATAAGGGGAAATATATTGCCTATTTAGGTGACCAAAGAAGTTGAACTTGCTTCTGAAATTGCGATATTTCTAATGAAGAAGACTCGTAAAAATTAGAATTTTTCAAGTTATTACTGACTGATCGGAGGTGCGATATTTAAGTATGTACACACGGCTATACATCAAGCTATACAAATCCAGTATAGGCTGGCCTCGCATTGTGCCGAAAGCGTTCACAATGCGAGGTCAGTCGATACTGGATTTGTATAGCTTGGTGTGTAGCCGTGCGTACCTACTTACTTACAGAGAATGTAACTATAAATACGGATAAAATTAGAGAAGGCCAATAAACTACATCTACAAAAGCACAAAACATCTGTAAATTCTAAAAGCGTTTCAATACTTTCAATCTAAAAGCTACTTGCGCTCGCGACTTTAACAACAAAAGGAAAAGTAAAGGTCACGACTATTGATGTTGTTGCTTTGCTACCAAAAGAACTTTGATATATAAAAATTGCGAGCAATTAAAGTAAGAATATAACCAACCGACATTTAGGCGAGTCAAAAAAGTGCGCCTGTTGCCGCCTTGGAAGTGGGTCGAGGTGGCAACGTCGCATAGCGGTACCGGCCGCGGAACGGCAACGGTGTGTGGTGCAGCGCTGAGTGGGTTGCAGTCTCTCATGCAAGTATCGACGATAAATTCGGGCGCAATAGTAGGTCTGTACCTACAGTTGGTTCGAAATAAGTAAGCCGATCGGAAGTTAGCCGTTCCGAACTACCGCTGTTATAAAATCGTTTAATTAAGTGTTTTAATACATCAATATTGAAATTAGTTAACAAAATAATAAGAAATGTGAAACATATACGACTCTAATTATCTTTACACCGACTCTTTCTGTTAAAATTTACCACTTCTAAACCACTTGAAAACAACTTCCGATCGGCTTACTTATTTCGAACGAACTGCACAAGATTGTACAATATACAATATACTATACCTATACAACAAGCTATACAGCACGCTAGAAAAGGGGAGCCATTTATTAACATTTGTGTGGATTTTAGACAATTTATTTTGCGTACTCTTAAATTTATCCAAGTTGCTTACCTATTATATAAATGTATTATGGTATACACGGCTACAACTCCAGCTATATCTACACTTCTAGTAAAAGCTGACCTTTTAGTGTACAGAAAGAAGAGATCAAGGCAAGGTCAATCTCAGTCAATCTTTACTGGAAATAAATGTATAGCGTGATGGTTCCATTCGTACCTATCTAATTAACAATATAGGTAACCGCTGAGTGCTTCGGCTTTGGTAAAACTTAACTTATGGGTAATGCTGGTATGGGATTATTGATTTTAATATTAAAAAGTGATTGAAATTAGTCGGAACTTAGGACCATTCGTTAGGTACCGATTGCCCGACAGTGCGTTGACCCCGGAATCAGTTATTCTGTCAATTTTGAGTGGTTCGCGGCTATGGATCGCTTTGAGACTTAACTCATTGAAAAAAACATTTTTATTACAATACACTATATTGACCACCTAATCACAGATTGATCAATCACAAAGAATGTTAAGTTTCGCTAAGGAATTAAAGTTAATCTACCTGTAGATACCCTAAAATGTAGGTATATCGGGTGGCGATTAGGTTATCACATTAAATTAAACAGCGGTCATTCCAAGTTATCATTAGTCTGTTTGAGTAATAAAATAAACAATTTTACTAAAAATAAAAAACTGAATTTTTCAAACAAAATAAATACCGTAAATATTGGCTCGAAATAAATCACCCTCAATAATATCAGTATACTGACCTGTAAAAGCGGCAACGTCGCCGCCGCCGCCGCGGCGAGTAAGTACCTACATACTTGCAAGTAGGCATAGGATAGGACGCTCGGAGCGATGATATCAACAATTCAACTCAAACTTTATGGTATTCTTGCACAATAATAATAATTCAATTTAATAAACCTACACTTGTCCAAATGTTCAATTGATTAATTAAAATTTTCGTTATGGCCGCCATGCAACTGAATGCATATGAGCACCGTCATAGGTAGGTACGATATACCTCTGTCGGTATGTTCGTAACACCAGCAGCGCTGTTTTGGTTGCATTCAATCAACCATGTCGGTGTACTCTGATGATAACGTATGCTCACCCACTTTCACTAACTTCACTAACTAATAAAATGTCCTATCACAAACAAAAAATGAGAAAAGCGTCCGATCTCGCAGGAACTGTCACAACACTTAACTAATCTACAACTAATTTAACGTATCCAACAAACAAAACAAGAAATTTACGAAAATGTTCTCAAAACAATTACAATAAAAATACGAAGGGTGCGTGTGCGAATAAGCAACACACGAACTATCCCTAAGGACCCCGGAAGCGTACTGAATCAATCGCTCCGCACGCGCCGCCGCTTCCGTTTCTTTACTTTGTAGTCGCGCGCCGCCGCCGCCGGCGCCGACAAAGGACGAATTCTGACGACACCTACCCCCGTATCGCGCATAGAGATTTATGCCTTAAACTAATATTTTTAAGAACGTTTTTTATTTATCTTTCGCTGTGGTCCCTTATCTTTTAATTTTGCGCATAGACAAGGCCTAATAGTGTTAGTTATAAGGTCATTTTTAGCTTAACTAGTTTAAGTTTCTAATAATTGTTAGTAATACGGAACGGCAACGTTTGAATTTTCTCGGGTCTTTGAACTACTAGTTTAGGTCAGGTGATTATCGTTCTTCAATACATGATGTTGTTAAATACTAAAATGGAAAAAACGATCCCAGGGCTAAAATGCTTATTGTACTTATTTTTTTTAGTTGTGTATGGTCAAAATACGTTATGTAGAATATGTGGTTGCAATTAATGTGATAACCTAATCTCCACGCGGTATGTTATTACTGTTTGAAGGTATGTATGTCTATAGGTACCTATGCTATGGCAGGCATGTGTGAATCTTCCACCGCCACCTACTGCAAGTCTGCGAGTAAGTACCTACCTAACGAATGAGGAACGGGAGGGAGGAGTATCCTCCTCTCTCCCGATTTGTAGCACAAGTGTACCTAGCGCTGAAGGATGACCTCCGGCCTCTAAGAGTGCCAGCTTGCGGGCGACTGAATTCAGGATTCTGCCTAGCCAACCGTACTATAATACCTATACACTCGAGCCATGATATTATATAGTAAAAAGAGATAGACACGTTGTTCTCCTCAAAACGTGACGATTAGGATCGACGTCAATTTGTAAACACAACCTATACCTACCTATGCGGTTGATCGACCTATTGTACAGAAGGGTGCATTGAAAGCTATGGACACATACATGTTATCTCTTACGCCCCAAGGCTTTTTTATTTCTTACAATAGTACGATTTTTTTTGTTGTCTTTTTCCTTTCTGACTGTAGTGTGAATATGTGGTTTGTGTTGTCTGCAACAAGAAGATAAAAATATTTTTTTTTAGAAAATACAAAAAAATATATATTGATCCCATTTAGGAACCACATAAGTCTAATCCCGGGATAGCTCTGGGATCCAGCGTTTATCAAAAGTCCCGTAAATCTAGGCTTTAAAATGATCTTGGTATTGCATTCTCTAATGGTTTACATTACCTAACCACTTCCTAAAATTCTAAAGCGATTGACACAATACTAAAATAATTTATGATTGTGAAGTAAGAATATTTTATTATACATTTTAATCAATACTTAAAAAGGCTTTTATTTTTGATAAGCGTATAGGTATTATAGGTACTTACTATACCTACAGTTTTAATACTTAAAATAAATAGGTACTTAGGTAGAAAACATATTTAAAAACAGTCGGTTACAGGTAAATAAGTAGGTACACTAGGTAGCTTTAAAAAAACGATAATTTAGCAGGGTGGCCGAAAGAAAGTTGGCCACCTTACACTTACACACTTAGCGAGTACGACGCTTAGATTACCTACATAAACATTTTAAGATAGAGTATTGTTTAAAAAAAGGATGAATGAAAAGTTAAATGTCGAGGTTTCTAGGTACCTATTGACTAAGTGTCAAATAGGTAAGTACATACTTGGGAACAGTGATAATAAACGCAAGTCATCTCCGTAAACGCGCTCACTACGATCACATAGGCTGTGCAGTTATTCGACTTTAAAAATCCATAATTATTAGAAACAGTGAACTATTCTAAAATCAAAACCGAATAAAATCGTGTGATATTAACTGTGAACCTTGTGAAATAATAAAAATCAACCTACGAAGTGATTTAAAAGTAAAATTGATTGTTGTAGTTTTGTGCAAATCACGGTGAACATTGTGACTCAACGGCTAACCGCTGCGGCTAGTACAGGGGATCATCACGGTTGTGCGTACGCCTTAAGTGCGAGAACGGCGCGCTACTCGTACCTCGTAACGTATCGCTCCACCCAACGCCCGAGCGTGTGGTGCAAAGAAACGTCACGGTTGCGCGTACGGCATACGGGCGAAAATGCCGCGCGGCGTTTGTGAACGCATTGTTTAACAAAACTAGTCTGACATTTCTGGTGCGTTTGCAAAGGCTGCACCAAGTTCTTGCAAAGGCAAGTTGTATAGTGCGCCACAATTATCCGCGTACTACGTGCTACAACACTGATTGGCCCCGCTTGTCAGCAACAGTTGAGACGAGCATTGCCACGGAGCTACGCTTACGCATGCAGCGCCCCGTTAATTTGCGGAAATTAAAGAGCTACCAACCGTGCATAAATAAACCCGACACGGCTGCGCTCCAGTATAATATTGTCACCATGTCAACAAAGAGCTGCGCTGGCTGCATGAGTGCCTTCAAAATCCGGGATGGATTACAATGTTACATTTGCCACTTATGGTATGACTTAATCTGCGCTAATATATCCGACAAACGCTTTAAGCTTATGAGTGTAGAAAATAAAAGTACTTGGAAATGCCCAGGTTGTCTGAACAAGCAGCCGAAAGCGGATAATACTGACACCCCTGTCCGCCTTTCCCGACAAGAGAGTCCTCCTAAAGGCGAATGTCGTTTGTCACCGGCTGTACCAAATATAACACGCCGCACTAAACAAAAACGTCAGTTATCTGATGAAGACAGCGATACGTTGTTGACAGAACTTACCAGTAGTACGCTTAGAGAAATGATCAGACAAGAAATAGATCGGGCAGTTAAAGAAACGGTGAAGAATGTCATAAAGGAACAATTCGGCCAAATTAATGAATTGATAACTAGCTTTCAAGCGTCGCTATCCTTCTTTAACAGTCAGTACGAAGAGATGAAAATCAGTCTAGAAGAAAAATGTATTAAAATAGATAATTTAGAAAAACAGAATATTTCACTACAGAATTCTATCCGGGATATTACGCAACGAATGAACATATTCGAACAACATGCCAGGGCAAACAATATCGAACTACATTGCGTACCTGAGCATAGGACAGAGAATGTTGTTAACACTGTACTCCAGCTCGGTAAGATTATTAAATGTGATATTAAGGACACAGATATCTTGCATTGCACCAGAATTGCAAAAATGGACCCACAGAACAAGAGACCACGGTCAATACTTACTAAATTTAATAGTCCCCGCCTACGTGATGCATTCCTTGCAGCGGCAAAAAGTTTTAATAAGACGAATGCTAAGAATAAGTTGAATTCTAGCCATCTTGGTATCGGCACGGACAATCCAGTTCCGATATTCATTGTCGAGCATCTGTCTGCGGAGAATAAATCTATCCACGCCGCCACCAGAATTCGTGCTAAGGAGCTGGGCTACAAGTTCGTCTGGGTCCGTAATGGAAGAGTTTTTGTTAAGAAAGACGAGTCATCAATAAGCATAGTTATAAACTCATTAGAAAAAATTAAAACTTTATTGTAAATTATTGTAGTGTTTATGCATGTATTTTTGTTATTGTTCGCAATGTTCAGCTCACTTAAATGTTACTATCAGAACACTAGAGGATTGCGTAGCAATTTAACTGATGTGCGTCAACAGATATATAATTGTGAGTATGATGTTTTTGTCTTGACTGAAACCTGGCTCTGCGGTAGTGTATTCGATTCTGAGGTATTTGATGATCGTTATACGGTATATAGACGGGATCGAGAAACATCCAATTTTAACCATCATAAAAACACTGGAGGTGGGGTACTAATAGCTGTATCTAGCAAATTTGTTTCTAGTCGCGTACCTGAGTGGGAAAGCCACTGTGAGGATTTGTGGGTCACCATTAATCTACAATCAGGTAACAGTCGAAGCGCATTAAATATATGTTCTGTTTACTTGTCGCCACCGTTACGTATGGAAATACTGGATCACTTTTTAGAAAACTGTAGTCGAATAATTAATACACAGTGTCGTGGTCCTGCTTTGATACTAGGAGACTTTAATATGAGCTGCATTGACTGGATACCTAACAATGATTATGATTGCGGTATGTCGGCTTCAACCCACGGTACTGGTCACTTAAAGGATAAGTTGATAGATTTCATCGCCCTAAATAACCTAACACAATATAACTGGGTAAAAAACTTTCAGAACAAAATACTTGACTTAGTACTATCGGACATTGAGCACATTAGCGTCAATAAGTGTGGCTTTCCTATCAAATGTATTGACAAATACCATCCAGCGTTAGAATTCAATGTTATAGCCCTAGTAAACAGAAAATCTTACCAGAAACCAACTTCTAGATTAAACTACAACAAGGCCGACTACGTAGCTATTGTTGACACACTTAATGGTATTGACTGGCAACAAGAGCTTAATACTTTTGCTAATGTAAATAATATGGTAGACTCTTTTTATAAAATAATACAGGATGTAATAAAAAGCCATGTACCAGAAACTAAATGCAATAGAGGCAAGTATCCGGTATGGTACTCCTACAAATTAATCAAACTACTTAAAGAAAAGTTTAAAATACATAGTAAGGTTAAAAAATATAACAATCCCTTAGATATTATTGAATTTAATTATTTACGGAAAGATTGTAGTTTTCTAATAAAGCAATGTTATAATAATTATATTTTGAAAATTGAAAACGCTATAAAAAAACATCCCAAATACCTTTGGTCACACATTAAGAATCTTCGTAAAAGTAATTCTTCTTATCCATGTCGCATGGTTCTTGGCGACATAACTGCCAACAGTGCACAAGATATTTCAAATTTATTTGCAAAACAATTCTCGTCAATATATGACCCTCCTGATAATCCCCAACAGTTATTCACTTATAACATAGCTAATACAAAGGAGCTAAATGATATCTCAATATCTTCCGAGGACGTCTTTAAAAAATTATGTAGCCTTGATACATCAAAAAGTGCAGGGCCCGATAACATCCCACCAATATTTTGGTCTCGCTGTGCTCATTCTCTAGCCATACCCGTTACAAATATTTATAACGCTTCGCTCAAACTCGGTATCTTCCCCAATACATGGAAACATGCTAGGATTGTTCCCATCCACAAGAATGGCAAACGTGAAGTCGTTTCAAATTATCGGCCCATATCGATCCTGTCCACTCTGTCGAAGGTTTTCGAATCACTGATATATCCTATATTAAATAATCACGTTGAAAATTACCTATCTGTTCATCAACATGGTTTTATGAATAAAAAGTCGACAAATACAAACTTAGTCACTTATATTACGGATTTGACGACAGCTGTTGATCAGGGATTACAAGTAGATACAATATATACTGATTTTTCGAGGGCTTTTGACAAAGTTAATCACAATATATTATTGCAGAAATTACAGCTTTTAGGTGTCACCGATTCGACTCTGAGTTGGATTAGGTCATACCTGGATGCTAGGCCATCTTCAGTTGTTGTGAACGGGACTGCATCGGAATTGTTCTATGCATCCTCTGGCATTCCACAGGGCTCAAATCTTGGGCCTTTATTCTTTAATATATTTATCAACGATATAGCAGATGTTTTTAAACACTCGACACCTTATCTTTTTGCCGATGACTTGAAACTGCTTTACATAATACGAAACCCATCGGATGTTGATCTGCTACAAGCTGATATAAATAGCCTGACTCAGTGGTGTGGAGACAATAAAATGTACTTGAATTGCGCAAAATGCTATCACATTAAATTTACTCGCAAACGAAGACCCATTCAATCGACTTATAATATACAGGGTAGCAAAATTACTGAGTCAACAGTGATCCGGGATTTGGGTGTCCACCTAGACAGTCAGCTGCGATTCACGGAACACTTTGATAAGACCATTACTGCAGCTTATCGTGCACTTGGATTCGTGTTAAGATGTTCTAAAGCGTTTAAAAAGTACTCCACTACCATCATACTATATAACAGTTTGGTTAGAAGTAAACTGGAGTACTGCTGCACGGCATGGAATCCGACATACCAGACACATGTAGCCAGGATTGAGAGGGTTCAAAAATCTCTAGTAGGTCATCTTGCTTTCCGAGCTGGAATCAGGAACTCAGTGAGGTCATATGAGGATAGACTATGCTACTTCAAGTTGATGAGTCTAAAGTCGCGGCGCACTGTTTGTGATCTTGTATTCCTATATAAACTACTCAACAATGAGGTCAACTGTCCCGACTTACTGAGCAGGATATGCATCAACGTGCCCTCCAGGGTTCCGCGATACCCATGTTCAGTATTAAAAACACCCAGATTTAGGACGAATCTCGGCAAACATTCACCCCTGGTCAGGTTAACTCGAACGTATAATGATGTGTCGAGTGCCTCAGATATCGACCTTTTCTGTAATACGTTAGAGAAATTTAAGAGACTGTCTATCATACACTTGAAATCAATGTAAATCTAAATCTAACCCAAATGTTGCAATTTTAACTTAAACTATTTATTGTTATATCTCATTTTGTTTAAATATTGACATAATTGTAAATTGTAAATTAATATACCTAATATCCAAATTGTAAGTAATTGTGAATTTGACATCAACATATTATTTCTCTCTTTATATTAGTATTCCTTTAATGTGCTTTATTTTTTAATTCTGGGAATGATGTGGCCTTCTGTAATTAAGGAAACATATTTACTTGAGACTTGGCTTATTTATGTAGAATGTGTAGTGTATTCCTTGTTGAAGACCCAATAAATAAATAAATAAATAAATAAGTCAAATCGCAAACGTTTACTTAGAAGTAGGCCCCCAGATGTAGAGGTACCTACAGATAATTTCCAGTATACCTGTGACCTCACATTGTATAGGCTATCCGTACAATGGGAGGTCAGCGTACACTGTACCGAGCGAAGGTCACATTATTGAATAGATGGATTCATGGATACCTAGGTAGATACCTACCTAACCAGTCCAGATCCAGACGTTGTTTAGTACCTAGGTATGTATTTAAAAGCAGTAGGTAGGTAAACTGGTATGTTAAACTTTAAGTACCTGGATAAAGTAAGTACTTATTACATCCTTTGTGTTAATAATAAAAGCATCGAAGGTTAAGCGTGAAAACACGAAAACTGCATCAAATAAAAAAAACATAAAAGCATTCCGCGCGTGCACGATTTGGCAACGTCGCACGGCCGCGGTCGCGGCAGCCCGCCGCGTCGCGCCGGACCGCACGCTAAACGCAAGACATTTGCGGTTGCCTCGTCCGTCGTGCAGTCGTGCTCGTGCCACAAAGGGTTATTTCTTTGAATGCTTTTATTTATAAAATATTTTCTACTTGGGTTCATGTATAGTTCACGCACTCTACTTACCGGATTTTCTTCTTACCAAAATAAAATAGTATTCATGAACCTCAAACATGACTATTTTAAATAATAAGGTTTTATTGTTTTTAGATAGTCTAGTAGGTACTTTTTTTTGCAAACTTTTCTATCCTGTGACTGTGTGTATGACGTAAAAAAGATTAATACGTTTTATCAATAGCTACAAACGAAAATGACATAAGTTCTTATCGTGTTAAAATGAATCGATTCGACAAAGTTTACGACACAGCGACACGCCAGTCGCAGTGGGCGGGATTTTGTCGGCAGCGCGAGTCGCAACGCGGCCAATCACGAGAGTCGAGTGTGCGCACAAACGCGCGATAATGCGTCAGTCGCATCGCGCCCCGCTGCGGAGGTGGCGCGTTTTTTTCGTCGCAATCATACTACGCCTTTACATCCACGATTGAAGTGATTTGTCAAAATGTCAATCTTTAATCCAGTTCAATTGATAGATGAAATAAAAAAAAGGCCCGGGTTGTACAAACCTGATCACCCTGCCGATCGCGAGGAAAAATTGGCATTATGGAAGGAAATAGGATCGGTTATTTACCACGGTTGGGAAAATTTCAACAAGGCGACAGCTTATGACAGAGGTTAGTATTGGAAGATACACGAACCTAACCTCTGCTGTGTCAATGTCAGTTACAGCCACGCATAAATTAGTAGGTACATGGGCCGCCAATCATTCATTGCATAATACATAGTATAATTTCATACTTTGAAAACATTGAATTCGTTCTTTACCTACATAAGTACTTAGGTAGTTAAATAGTGCCTACTTGTTGACATCAACTTTTATTTAAAAAAATATTGATTTTAGTGAAACACGTGGTAATTTTCATGAACACGAGTGTCTGACGACTATGAAATGTCTGAACACGCACCGACATTTTGGCACAGTCAGTCGTTCAATGTCTCGCCCTTGTATGCAGTGAGGCGGCGATAATGATAAACGCAAACTGCAATCCGTTTCCCGCCCTTTTGCCCTTCCTTTGTACTCTATTTTTACGATTTAAAATTGAATCGCAATATGGAAACAATATGACGTGTAAGTACCTATGTAGTCGATCGTAATAATTCATAATATTCTTATCATCCGGCGTGTGTGGCAAGAAAGAAGCGCAATTTCCTTTTTATCAATAGATATCATTATACAAATATTAATTTCAATGGTGCTAGTAGATACTTGGCAGTTTTATAGGTGGCTAAGACTAAGCCAAGCTTGAAGCCCAACTTTCACATAGCTCATGGTATTTTTCCAAAATTCATCTATCAATTAAGCGAGTTAATTGCTGTCATTAATTAAATGTTTTAGATTTTTATATTAAGGTACTTGACCGCATTAAAATTGTCTGGCGTACATTATTACACTAATTATATAATACGTAGGTTCTTACAACAAACACAATTTGCATACCGTTGTGACGCGTGTCCGAAACGAGCGAAGTTTCGTTAAATATGCACGCAATATGCTACGAAGTATAAATCAGTCAGCATTATAGCTAGGTGAGGGCGGAACTTTTAGTTATACGCAGGTCTGTAATTTAAAGTCATGGTAATCTGCATAAGGCCGCCAGCAAGTGCGACTGATGATAATTCTGAATGAATCGAACGAATACACGAGCGTCTGTCAAGGCACACTGTGCGCTATAACTTAGTGGATGCGAAGTTGCGCACGCTTAGCGACAAGACAACGTCGCTGGTGCAGACGTGCAACATCGCCCTCGACCAAATCTCAGAGTTCTTTTGTAGTGCGCCTTGAAGCTAAAATTTAAGCTTTCGCCCGCACTATTAATTCTACACTTGATCATGATCACTTTAAATAATTCTTACCTGAAGTTCTACAGTTACAAAGGAAATGGCGGTCATTGCGGGACGCTTATAACCGAGAGTTGCGCGCGCGTCGCTCAGGCATCAGAATCAACAGGCGAGTGTATCGCTACTTCAAAAGGATGAGCTTCCTTGGAGGATTTGAAGGCAGTCTCAGCGAAGACGAGTACGTTTAACTTGTTTTTTTTTGATAGATTTTAAAAAGAAACCTAAAATTAGGAGTTTGTAATTTTTCCACAAACCGAATTATATTTCAAAATCACATCTTCCGATCACGTAACAAATTACTTATTTTTTCAACAGGGAACTAGACGAGGATTTAATATTAGAGGGGCCAAACCCAGAAGAGGAAATGCACATCGAACCTGTGAAAGTAAAGAAACCGAAACGGAAGAAGAGAAAACGGGAATCTACTGAAAGCAGTCAGCAACCTCCAGAAGAATTAGAAATGCCAATGTTTCCAGTAGAAATAGCAGAGAGTGAATCGGACAGTGACAGACTATTTTTATTGTCCTTTCTTCCGGAAATGAGACAGCTTCCTGTCAATATAAAGATGTGGGTGAGAGCCCAGATAGCCAATGTCATGCAAGAGGCTGTCTCTTGCCATTATAATAACACCAGGCCAGGTACTTCAGATAAAAATTGCATCGACATTAAAAGGCAAAGGCACGACAGTACCGAATAATTATCGGATTTTTTCAAATTGATTTAATGGTGCTCCTGATGTCAGGCCATTATTGTTTTCGTCGTTTAAGTTTAAAAGTTTATTTTCGTTAGTTATTGTGGTATTTCACAGATGTGTGAAATTATGCTGTGTAGGTTCAATTTTTCTTGAACATGTAAAAATAAGTTTTAATAATTATTATGTTCAAGACTGGACAAGGCTTTCGATTTTATAATAGGTATATTGTTATGTAATTTATATAATAATAATATAAAACAAAATGTTAAGTAAGATGCTACATTAGTAGTTTTCGTACCGTTGAGTTTGCCAAGTTCAAGATTATGTATAAAGAAAAACAAAAACTAATCTGAAATATGGACAAAATCCAAGTCTCTTGGCAAAAACAGAGTTTACGAGTGTTACTTTTGTTCTGTTACTAGTTACGCTATCACTAATATAAACCGACCCGTTTCTGGCAATGGGTCAAGTAAAAAAATGTTTCGCTATGATATTACTACTGACGTTGACAGTATTCGAGTTATTAGGTCAGAAATTGCACGACCTAACAGATTTTTTAAAGTAATATTTGTCTATGTTTTTTTTTGTAAGTACAGATGACGTCAAACCTCTTGAAAGCTCTGAAGTTGAAGCTAGCCAGCGTAGTTGCCGAGGTCTACGGTATACTTTGCTCTGATATATCGAGTCCAGAGCGCTCTAAGTTTCCTATTCTTATATTAAGTTAATTTGTTTCGTGACGAAGTTCAGTTACCAAAGTCGCAGTCAGTAATGATGAAGGTAATGCCGATTCTGTTCGTAATGAGAATTGTTTTTAAGTTAGTCTTTCGAGGAATTATAATTTTGGATAAATGTTAAGCATAGGTACCTAACTATATTTTTCTAGTCTAAGCATCCATATCCAGCACCATAAGGGATGAAAGAAAGAATTTATAACGATGTCTAAGATTATGGTAATTATAACACAATAGCAAGACCTTTTTTATCTATCCCTATCTAGATTACTTATTCGGTTTCTTGTTCTATGATTCCTTGGGTATCATAATTTTATACATACATAGTTAAAAATATCACCCCTACCTCCTACACATATTCTATGTATAACATATCCTATGTTCGCCCACCCGTTTTCCTCAATATTAAAATAGGATTTGCCTATAAGGATATACTTTGTGATGTCTTGTTTCCTGTTTACTGAATGTAATACATGTTATTGGATTTTTATATCTTGCATTATTTTCCTCGGCTATAACTCACGAGTCTCGCCCACCTAATGGTTTTATACCTGAAACAAAAACGTTACATGTTAGTTTTTTAGTCATTTAGGAGCCAAAACTATACTCGTTTACACTAGATTGTTTATTTGCTATCAAACTTGGAATTTGGTCTATGGGAGTTTCAAGTTGGATTCACCAACTTAAAACTCCCATCGACCAAATTCCAGGATTTTCTCGCCTCCATAATGCTATAAAGCAAAGTTGGCACTATATTATTACAAGTGAATAAAGTTATAAAAACGTGGCCAAGTTTTTCCGGCATCCGCCATCTTTCAGAGAAATGCAAAATTTCGCGTTGGAACTTGGAACACAGTTGTGGTAAGTTTGCGCCCTAAATTGTGAAGTTTTGCGATTATTCTAAAGTTTCGCAATAATTCTCATAGTTGTACGTTGTGTCTTACACATAAGTGGGATATGCACATTTCCGTACGCTTGTCGCTTCATCTGCGAAGATGTACGAATAATATTATGAAGCATTTCGCTTCTTGTAAGTAAAAAAATTGAGTGAGATATAAATGTAGGTACTAAGTTTTTCTAGCCTTCAGGATAAATTAGATTAAGGTTTATCCAGATTAGAATTTGGAAGATAAGATTGCACAGATAAACCGGATTTTCGAAACAGAATTGGGGATTGCACAGCCCAATTCTGTTTCGAAAACCAGGTTTATAGTTAAGTAAGTACTTACCTATAAAAAAGATCCAAATAAGTATTCTCGAACCTTCGACTCTGAATGAAATTAGGCGAGGTAAGTATTTGAAATGCAGAGGTAGGAACCTAAACTTAGACGAAAAAGACATTTAAATATAGGTATTAAAATACATACCTATCAGTTTTATCTCATTCCTTTGACACATCTGGAACTTCCTGCACGCTTTATATACATGATATCTACGTTTATTTATAATATTTTACGTAAGCACCTAATTAATACTGCGCACAACTGATCAAATGCTTTGTGTACCTATTTCATATCAATTTAAGGAAAAAACATGAATAAAATTGGCACTCCATGAGCAGAACCAAGTCTAAGGTTCCTATAATTTGTGTCTCACTCAAAATGGTGCTATAATACTTAATATAGGTAGGTATTTTAATTATTACCTAGAGTTATTCGGCGTAGATTTATAATGTAAACAGAACCTGGGCGTGTTATGGTTATGTATTTTTATCATTATTATGTTACTATACCTATAAGATAGAAACTCTGTGGTAGAAGCCTCTATCGTCGATTAAGCTCGGCCGCACATTATCCGAAAATGCCGACGCTTCCGGAAAAACTGTTCTCATTCCATCTCATCCCAGTGTGACAATTGAAAAATATAGGTAAGTAGGTAACCCTTAAATTAAATAAGTATATTAAATCAAGGGAAACAGAGATAATAATTAATTGTTAAATATACACAACTGTGAAGTTACCATAGCACTAGCACTGTCATTAAGGACATAAAAATAAACCTCATCTAACTAATTGATTGTTAATGACTGAATTAGAATAACACACAAACTATGTCATTTAGACACTACTAGACAATACGGTAAACAAATAATAATAAATTACAATAAATTAAAACAAAAAATGAGGGCGATCGGAGTGCGACGTTGCCAGATCGTGCACGAAACGCAACCGGGGTGCGGCGGGGCCGCTGCGACCCCGCTGCGTCACTCCGCGTCGATCGTCCGTACCGGCTGTTGTGTTGTTTGTCGCAGTAAAACCGCGGCGTTTTTCAAGTGCCAAACATGAGCTCATACTGTTTAGACGTCGAAATGTTTATAAGTGAAGTGAAAAAGTACCCAGAAATATGGGACATAAATAGTGAAGATTACCGGTTTAAAAGTAAAAAGCAACAGGCGTGGTTAGACATAGCTAGGGTATTTATATCAGATTTTAACGAAATTCCCGACAAGGAAAAAATCGATGTTTGTAAGTATGACGGACATTTAAAAAATGACCAACATAATATTTTTATTAGCTATGCAAGCACTTTAAATACTGCCTGGATACGTACATTCATAGGTGGTACTAATAGTAGGTACTTTGATTGTGAATGAAAAATGATATAATTCATAACTTCATAAGTTTTAAGTTTAGGTTACCTATGCGTAAGGAGGTACCTACTTACTTAGTTTAGGAACTGATTTTAAAAACAAAATTACTTTTACAATGTCAAATCTGAGTTCTAGGTTAGGTATAGGTAGTATAGGTACATTGTCATAAATAATTCAAACAAATATATCTATAAATTGACAAATAAGTAGGTACCTGCATAGAGGAAATTTTATGAAATCCGCGGTTTTATTACTGTTATTTAATTACCTAGTCAATTATAATGCAAAAAATTATGAAGGTGCCTATTTACATGGAGTTACGCATGGGAATTAACTCGTTCGTGATTAACCTACCTACCTGTGCTAGTATGCGTCACCTTGCAACCAGAGGTCGCGGTTGGGCAACCAGTCGACAGATCGATCACGATACAAAGCGATTGCCTTTCCCCCACGTAACTTGAATGCATCCATTCACTTCTGGTTATTAATTTCTTGTTGGACGAAGAAGCTAGGTATTTGGTAATGACTAATTTGAAAATCTATGGATTACAACTTTCAATAGCAATATATTGTTGAAATGAAGGGGAGAGGCAGAAAAATGTAAACCTACTTAATATAGGTACCTAGGTAATTATGAAATTTAATTTGACTAAGAAGTATTTAGATTAGATCCTGACAGTGGGGTATTTAGGCTTCCGGGTGCCAATAAGGCCGTTATGCCCACCTGGACATGACGAAAAAATAGAGCTTTACGTCACATATTTTTTTCTTGAAAAAATACATAAGTAATTGGGAAAGGTTTTGCGTTTTGTGTTTTCGAGATTACGTCATATCATCACGCCAAGTACTAAAAAGCTTACCCAATTGATACAATATTGTTAGTACAAGTACACAATAATGACGTTTAAAAATCTAATTAATTGGTACGTGCCTACATTTAAATAATTATGCAATTACTGATAGGTACCTATAGTTTGCTACGCCTAACGAGAAAAAAAAGCAGCCACGTCAGACAAAATAACAATATTAATATGTTGCTTTTTTGTCAAGTAACGATGTCCTTCCTCTTGCAATCACCTTGCAATATCTTATCGTAATCTGTTCAGCAGTTTAGGCGTGGCAGATACATAACAAACGATGCTTTTTCGCATTAAGAAGATGTTTGATATTGGGCCAACACTATTTACGACTTTGACAGTTCTTTGTTTCATTACGAGACGTCTTTTTAAGAGTCTTTGACATCAAATGTCAGTATCAAAATTACATTTTATCCAACATAATTTGTATTTCGTGGCTCTCCTGACCAAGTTATCTTGATTAAACAAGTAAAATTATAGAAAAATAATAGGTAGGTACGTACCTACTAGAAAACGATCTGCGTGACCGGATCGAATATTAATTAACAAAAATGCAGGGTAGTTAGTAATTTTGACGATTCGAAACGTCGGGAATTAAATTATATCAATATAACGCGATAAAATCCATAAAAAATGGTTTTATTTCAATGTCTAATATTCGCGTAAGTGTTTTAGACACTTGATGATTTTCATCCGTTCCATCAACCATATCCATATAACTGCGCCATAGGTTAGTTAATTTGAGTAAAATTCCAACCTAAGCCATGACATATAAATATTGTATAAGTAATTATATTATTTGCACCAAACCTATCTTACCTATAAATGGTAGATTATGTCAAATATAAACTGACCGTAACAAGACCAAGACCTATGCAAATTAAAATCTTTTGAGAACTACATTCTAATCCCAGCTGTGACCCTGGTTCAAGCTAATGCGGGGATTTTGTACGAGTCAAAGTGACCCACCCTGCCGTTCGTCGTGGTCAAAATGACAGTTTATAACTCGTTGCTGTCCGAGTTGCTCTATCTGCGATCTGTGTGTAAATTCGTGTTATCTGATCAATTAGTAATTTCAGTATGATCATTGTATTTAAGTATTTTATGTGCTGCCTGCATCTGATGTGGGTTGCGAAGTCAGGTTGAAATTTTTATAGCTGCATAGTCTTGCTGTTACATTTTACAATTTAGTTTCCAGAAACACTTGCTAAAGCGAATTCTAATGATAATAAATATTAAGAAAAATACTATTGTTGGATAGTATACTCATACATAAAATAATAACTGCGTATTTCCAGATCGTAAACTGCATGGAAAATGGAGAAATATAAGAGATTCTTTCGTGCGTCACCGTAAACGGAAATATGGCAAAAAAGGCTATGTGTACGCGAAACATTTGACTTTTCTAAATGACCTTTACAATAATAAGACCAGTCAATCGGGAAGCGACGTGGACTGCGATAATGACGACCAAAGCGACGAGGATGAAGACCCGAAACTGAAAAGGCTAGGTTTCAAAACCAAAAAATTTGATTTGTTGAACGACTCGAGCATATTATGGGGAAGTAGTGACCCAGAAGATTCACCGTCCACTATTGATAATTTAAAAAGAAAAAGGACTGCCAAGCAGGACAATGACATAGAATATGTAGATACGCCCTTCCCCGACGCCACAGTTAGTTTTAATTCCCCAGGTGAAGATGAAGATAGATCGTTTTTCGAATCTTTATTACCTGCCGTTAGGGAGTTTAATATGGATCAAAAACTAGAATTTCGAAGTGAAGTGTTGTGCTTAATTAAAGGTATCAGATCGTCTAACGGCAAACGGAACTATATTAAGTTAGATCCAGCCACAGGTGACTTCTCCTAATTAGTTATTTCTCTGGTTCTATCATTCCATTTTTTTTTGTAAATAAACATTGATTTTGATATAAAAATTGAGTTGTTTTACTTAATTATTTGTATCGACATCACGTTGGATGCAGGCGGCATGTAACGGTCCTTAACGAAATCCTTGGGGAGGCCATTGTTTAGCTGTTAATTGAAGCTGTTGAGCCTTCATATATTTTAAGTCCTAACTTTATTCCAGTATCTACCTAGGTATCGAAAAAAAGATTAATGAATTAAAGTTTTTATACATCAAAATTGATAAATAAGCAGAGCAAAATTTACGCTAGATAAAAATTGAAAATAAGGATAAGGTTGTCTGAAAATCGCCCAAATTTAGAATATTTCAAATAAAACAATGTCCATGTCTAGGTTAGATTAATGATGCAATGCATTACCTATCTACGTAAGATGAACATGAAAGGTCAAGATGCGAGGTTAGCTTACAAAGTGTAACATATTTCAAACACTGCATATATCTACCAAGCCCAGTTCTAAGTTAGGATTACAGCGAGAAGCGCCGGCAACAAGTAATGATACACCAGTCGGTTTTGTTACAATAATCTGGCTAAATAGTAACTGCGAGCTGGCAACGTTGCGGGGAAAGTAGCGAGACGGCAACGTGGCGCGATCGATAGAACGCGGGGGAGCGACGCGGCGCGGGGCGGCTGACCCTTCCGACAACCACATATATACAATATTATATACCTACCGCCTGCGTACCTACATCTTGAATGTACTAAAGCACGTGTTTGGCTGCCATCGAACGTGCGGCCAGCGGGTTTATCATCAAAGAAACGCAATGAGACGTTACCAACTAACGTTTCTTTCACTCCACAGACCAAAAAATAACACACACAAACACCACAATTTTGAGGGGATTTTGGTTCATTGGAATTATGAATTCCCCGAATTTGTAAATCCTGATTTTCTATTACGTGGAACCATTAAAATTTCTATAAAATAGGTAAGTAGGTAGGTATTTAAATGAAAATATTGGCTAGTTTTTAAATAATAATAAATTAAACAATTATTGTCAAAGGATCTTCAACTGCTACAAAATAATAATAACAATATAGTAGGTAATAAACTTTCTTAACAATACGAGACAAGCAGACATTTCAAGACAAATAGGTATCAAATCAAAATTGGTGCTAATGTCACGCATGGCTGCTCTAATTTATTGAAGAATTGAATTGAAATAATAACGTAAATTGATTTTACATACCTATTTCTGTACATATTTTCAAATTATCTTAAAGAACTCGAGGAAGAGACTAGCGTTCCAAATTCTAAGGCTCTGATCCAGGTTGAAAATCGAACAAGAATTTAAATTTAAGTTGTCTGTTTTTTTTAATAATCATCACAAGAAACTACTAAGCCCGGACTACATTATGCTTAATTTATTAAAAAAAAAAAACTTTCATGTTGATGAGCATAAACAAAAATATTACTGTGGCCTAAATTACATCTTTATGGGAGAGACATTGCTGTGGCCAAGAACCCTGGCCCTATGTAGATGACTATGAGTCACATAAAACGTGATATCAGTATCGCGTGACAGGGCTCTATCAATAAATTTGCTCATAATAAAACATTTTCTTGTGAAACAATGCACCGTACAGCTGATTACACCGTCCGTGCTTTAACGGGTTAAATTTTTATATTGCAGGTGTTTAAAAAGATCATAAATAATTCTTACGTATTCATTGAGTCATTTTCTCTTCAACAAAACGATCGGCAAAAGTATTGATCCTAGATATGTTATTGTTTTATGTTATGTTATGTCGTCTATGTTATTGTTTTATGGTTTGAAACAAGCTGTGCCGTGCGTTTTCACCCGACGAATCTATTTTTCTTTTTGCTTGCTCCTTAAAAATCAGCCAAGAAAGAAAAATCGGTCCAGCCATTTCGGAGAATAGCCGGAAAAAAACAACAAATAGACAGACACACGAAATTTAAACAATCATTTTTGTTTTAAATTCCGCTGTGTGTAATTTGCTAAATCATATTTTTATGCGTTTAGTACAAAAGCTGTTATTTTGTAATTACAAACAGACACTTTTTTTATTTATTTATATCAGATATACAGACTAGAAAATGAGAGGTATTAGGTACCAGGCTATACAAGAAGACAGTAAGTACACCAGTAGCTTCGTTTATTACACGTTTAAAGGTTCACGAAATCACGATGCTGTAGCTTTCACGTCTACGTATCTAGAGGCTAGGTACGAGTTAAACCAATATAAAATGGGTGTGCCAGGACCCCGGGGGCGTGGCAGAAACCAGAATCCTGAGGTACTTCAGCCTTCCGTCACCCTCCGAGAGAACACCATCGCAAATGCCACTTAGCACTTTGTTCACTGTACATTCTGCGCAGTTAGGTATCAAAATAGGTAGTATATTGCAACTTTTTGTTTTAGACTTGTTTACTAAGTGGAGCATTCGGTCTAAAAGTCCCTTTTACTAACTAACACGTGAGGATTAATCAGGAACTTGTAGTAATCGTTACGTAGGTTCTAAAAGTATAGGTAGGTATACACGGCTACACATCAAGCTATACAAATCAATTATAGGCTGGTCTCGCATTGTGCGGAAAGCGTTTATAATGCGAGGTCAGTCGATACTGGTTTTGTATAGCTTGATGTGAAGCAGTGCGTACGATGTATTCCTCTTTCGGCACCAATTTTTTGAGCACGTAAGCTATTCCACTTACAGCACCAATAGGTAATATTTGCTTGGTGCTCAATGTGCTAATATATACCTATCGGTGCTGTAAGTGGAATAGCTCAGGTGCTGAAACCTTAGGTGCTCAAAAAATTGTTGCCGAAAGGAAAATACTCCGTGCGTACACCTCACGACTAAAGGAATTTGATGCCTCCCTATTCTACATATAAATTAGTAATCTCGTAATATTAAAGATTGTCTATGTAGTTAAAAGTGACTCTGTTTAACTTTGACGTAACTAGGTAGGCACTTTTTATTATATTCTCATTATTCCTTTATACGCGAAGATAATTTACAAATACCATGTCGGCTTAATTCTTCCAGAACTTTACTTATCAAGTGGAAATATAATTTTAAATGATATTCTCAACTACAGTATTTATCTGGCGACACGAATGGTGTTACTCAACTATAAATTGCTAATCCTTTCGCACATAGGTATAAAAAATATGATAGAACTGGTAAGTTTGTTAAATCATTAAATAATGATTACTTTTTTTAAGACAGTATTAGTCACGTTATATTGAGATTTTCGGTGTCTTAACAGTAGACACCAGAAAACAGATGGTAATTTCCATATTTTTTATTTTGATTGCCGTCTCATACTTATGTCTTTTCCACTAAAGTATACTATGCCTACAAAGTAGCCAATTTGTTCTGCGTCTGGAGTCTTTAAAACCACATGTATTTATTTCTGAATAATTTCACAAAACAACAACTGTCTGTTGATTATTCAACAAGCGTTTCATGTTAATAGTTATTTATTTAGGATTAGGCGCACAATGCCACATTTTCAAAATTACATATTGACGCAAAATGACACATTCGCAAAATGTATTTTCTCAATATGCCACACTATCAAAATGACACATTCTCAAATAATGTTTATTAGATTAACACGTAATTAATGTGCTACATACTTTAATGACAATAAAAGAGTGACTTCCTGCAGTAGGTTCATGATTTACAAATAAAAAAAAATAGTTTATTTCAGTATTTAATCATTTTATTTTAACATAAAATAAATTACACATGTAATCTAAAATAATGGATGTTGCTAAGAATCATACAATAAACAACAAAAGATTATAACTTTTTTCAAAATGTTTAATTTTTTGTATGTATGTATTTCCTATTAGGTAATATTTAAAAATTTAAGAATTTAGTTTAGTCTGCGCTGCACCTAAAAGTTACATAAAAATCAGCTTATTGATTGTAATCGGTATAATAAGTAGTCTCGAACTAAAAAAAACACTATTTGTATAATTGCAGAAAAATAACTTGGCGCAGAAATTCCGGCAGTGTCAAACACTTATCCCTTAACTTTTGTAACAATCTTTTATATTGTTCATCAAAACGGATATCTTTACGTTTTCGATTCTGCCGGAACTCATGAAATAAGGATTGTTGATATATATTGTCCCAGTATTTACTTTCTTGCTGCAATTTGTATACGAACAGATATAGTGAAGTTTTTTTTGGGATACGTCTGTTAATGCGGTGATGCCAGCCTTCGACGGCATTTGTGGTTCTTAAAGTCTGATAGTTTTAGCTAGGTGGCGTTATTCGCAAAAAGATAATACCATTCAAAATTTCAAAATTGACTTTTTGAATTGTCATTTCGAATATTTGACATTATGCGAAAATGGCATTTCGCGCAAAGGCATTTTGCGAAAATGGCATTTTGCTAATGTGACGTTTTGCGATGTGGCGTTTTGAGAATATGTCAATTTGAGAATATGTCATTTTGCGAAATTCCATTATGTCAATTTGAGAATGTGGCATTGTGCGCCTAATCCGTGGTTATACTTACAGATTTTTTGGCAGTGTTTACGTATTCAAAAAAAGATGTGCAGTTTAATGACACCTAAGTCAGAACCAAATGGGGGAGGACTTTGCTCAGGAGTGGGACAATACAGGCTAATAAAAAAAAGTTAGAACAGTTCTATTACGTATGCTGTGGTGAGACTGAAATAACAAAAATATACCTACCTATATAGTTTTTGTGCGAGTTTAATAAGAACCGAGCCGGATCGGATTCACTGGCTACACTTTTAAAGAATGGTTGACTTACACGAGGACTGATGTATTCGTGCCGTCAGTTAGGTCAGGGTACACAAAAGATGCTATGCTATGGCTCTTCCTTCAAAAGGAATTTCAAATAGATGATGTTGCTCTGAGTTTCTTTTCAGAGGTCGTAATTTGAGATATGGCTGTATGGTGCCATCTAGATTAAAAACATGTAAAACATTGACTTGCGATATTGTAAAAGATAGACTACACAATTATTAACAGTAGGTCGTGTAAATTAATTATGCGAAAACAGCCACGTTTTATAATAAAAACAAAAATTTCAGAAAAACTTGTCCAGTTTCGGTCCATACATTTATTTTTTGTAGTCTTGTTTATTGGGTGACCGCCAAGTCAGGGTGGGTCAACAGTTGATTAGATAACTCGTGCAAAAAATATATCTCTCCGATAATATATCTTCTTAACCTATAATTAACACTAGCTATTATGTTGTCTATGTTCTTATCGATAGACTTGCCGGCAAGTCCGACAACGCACTGATGTAATGTAACTATTTACTGTGATGTATTATTAATCAGGTATCAATCAAACGTTGAGTTCATTTCTAACACACATAACCTTCAAGCGCGAGGGTATCTAGCTCATCCTTTTATCAAAGTTAAGATCTATCACGCAAGCTTAATTCCCTTGCGAATAGAAAAAAGGAACCGTCTGTCTGCTTATCTGTCAAAAGTCTCAGGAATGTGTGGGACAAGTTCGTTACGAAACGTCAAATTAATTTTCAAGCGTAAGGAAGACGAAGACCTAGTACAACAAGATTTAAACTACCTAGTTAAATCTTGTTGTATTAGGTTTTTGTCTTCCAACTAGGTACCTACCTAGTTTAGATCTATGTCTACCGAATACAATAGATTAATGAACAAATATTAAGTGGAGGAGGTATGCAAGGTCGCACTAGAACTAAATTGCTATGTTATTTATTCTCTTGACGAAGATAGACGACCAAATCTAAGAAAAAAAATATGATATATGATTTAAAATCAAGGTTTCGAATAAAACGTAGGTACCTAGCATAGATCCTTCTGATTAAAGTTAAGTGTTAATTTTCTTACTTTCTTTGTATGAAGTAAGTAGGTACGACGTGGGGTGTTATTCCGAAATAAAACGCAGATCCGATATTATATATTGAAATGCTGGAGTCTTGTTGCCAACTATTTTTATCATTTATTTTATTCACCTTTTGTCGTATAATTTTTCTTTCACTTCGACTACTCGCGAAACATCAAAGGGATATACTTAATGTTGAAAACGTTCTATATAGAGAAAGTTCTAATCGGCAGTATTTTCAGATACTACGTAAGTACGCTCAAGAACCTAGTTAAAGTACTACCGAATTCATAAGAGGACCTAAGCGAAGCAGTGCCTACCTACCTAATACATATATTGATTGGGTGAAGTCGAGGAATAATTATAATATTTCATAAGCCTCAATTTATAGAATTCTTTACTTAGCTGCAATCGTTTGATGCCTTCAAATCCGGTTCTCGAACGAGTTCAATAGGCTCAAGGAGCCCGAATGAAAGTGGAAGTGAAATTAGGTATCTACCTACCTACATTAAGTTGGTTTCTTTGAATCCGAAATAGGTAGATCATGTAGGTACCTAATAATTGTGTGGGACATTTGTGGGACACGTCACACGTGTCAAAACATTTAGAATTATCTGTTGAATAATAAAACAAGCAGTTATATATTATTACCTATCATGTTTTAGGCAATATTTAATGCACATTACCTACAATATTTTTTTTACGAGTAAGTAGGCACAGTATAGGTACCTATCTTTAATAGGTTACTGAAATTGAACTTCTGTTAGGGGGAATAAAAAAGTAACGATTGACTAGAATGATTAGGTATGTTTTTTACGATTAATTTGGAATATTCATGGATAAGTTTCTACGCATCATCCCTTGCCCCACATGCAAGCTCCCTTCATCCTTCTTTGAGCATTCTTGCATAGAATTCTCCGAGACCGGGCTCCGGGCATTGCACGAGTGACGCAAGACGTGCAGCGGCCGCGCGTAACATAATAAATAATAATAGGCGCGCGGAGCGGCAACGCTTGGAAGAGCGGCAACATCGCCGATCGATGCCGCGCTACGTTTCTCGGCTGGGCTGGCTCAAACTTTGTTTTGTCGGTTGGCCCGGGCTGGCAGCGGCACGGCTATCACTCGCTCAGGTTTCCAGTTTTGGCAGAAAAAAATAAGAGTAAGCACCTACCTACTTAAATTTAACAAAGTGCCGCGAATTGTAAAAATCCCAATACATGAAGAAACCCATTTTTTTTTAGGTACTTTGCTTTTTCTTATATATTTTAATACTTATTCCTAAAGCCCCAACCTGGTTTTGTGTCTACGTAATTTTGTGCCTTGTTACGAAAATAGCCAGGTTTTATTTATAATAATCTATTCACAAACAACAAGGTACCTATCTACCTATTTCCTAGAATTACCTACTTACCCAAGTAATTCAAAAAGGTCTTATTCTTAAAATTAAATAACATTCTTAAAAGGAACCTGGGAACTGGAAATGTCTAGAACTTAGACATTTCCAGGAAGAATCCTTAAGATCCTTGAAACAATGCGAGATCAGCTTAAACAGGATTTGTATAGCTTGACGTGTAGCCATGTGTACATAAAAATGGTAAATAACATAAATTTAAGCTCAGTCACGAATCAAATATTGGCAGCTATTTAGGTACCTATTACCCCGTGAACAATTTATTGTTAGTAATAAATTGTCAACAACCTTGACTGGGTTTTGCGCACTTTCTAAACTTGTTTTTCGCAGTCTTACGTCTTTTCAGTAGTCAACAATTCACCACGGTTCCGCAGCGGGTAAGGTTAAAATATTTACTTACAAGTATTCAATGCTATAAAGTTCTAATCTGTGTTGTTAGTTATCTTTAGTTACCCAATGACCAGAATCGGAATTAAAGGAAAACCTAACAACCTATGTTATCTACGATAAATTAATTCGCGCCACAATAGCACATAGCCAAAGAATAATATGGATATTCTTCAAACACCGGGAATATGATGGACAATCAAATTATTTACTATTTTCTGCATTTCTAGTCCTGAATATTGTTTTATTTATCTTTTAAAAAAATATCACATCAACATTTAGGTAGTTGTTCATCGCATTACCTATTCCGATCCCTCAAATGCCGAATCTTATTATGTAAAAAAAATGCGAAAGTATCATCATACCTAGTCGCTGACCACTGCAGATACTGAAGGGGTTTAAAAAGAATCTACACAGTGGTGGGGAAATCCCAACCCAACCCTCGGACGTAACATACAGTAAAACGTCGGTAAAACCTATAGACTTCGATAACGTGTATGTAAGGCCTTCAATATTTAATCAAAGTTAGGCATCTATATGTTTGGATATGCGCTACGAGGATTCGTCCTGGGTAACGGGTTTTGGTGTAGGTATCGTCGAAGAAAGGAAAGATGAATATTACACAGACTAGAGTATTAATAGTCCTATCTACCCAAGTAAACCCAACTTCACACATAGCTTTGCAAAGCTGCTGGCCAAATAGCACCTATCTACTTGAACTTTTTTCTCTTTTAATGATCTGAACCCGTACCGAAAGTTTCGTAAAAGTTCCTTAAAACTTACAAGAGATACTGCAAGTCTGCAGCGTTCTTAGTTAGTAAAAAGACCTCGTTAAAATGCATTCACGTTCAATGTTTTTCTCTTTACCGTCCAATTAAGAACGGCCAAAATTAAAACCAGTTTCGACCCATTTAATTGGCAAGAACCGTTATTGAATACCTATTTATTATACACATACATACTTACACCCGTTTACCACGTTATCCAATTCGCAATACCATCCAAGTTCGAATTTCAAATATTTACTTGTGTTGTGTAGTGTGCGGAGCGGAGCGGCAACGTTGGGTGTACGGTGTGGCAACGCCGCACAACGCTATTTCGCTACCCGTCTCGAAGTGATCGGGCGAGATCAGCTGTACCTTGCGTCTGTGTGAGTTTGTTTACTATAGAGCGTGTACGAATTATGTATGGGTGTAAGTAAGTGTGCGTGAGGACTGGTTTGAGGTTTCTATTTTGTGGGATTCTGCTCTAGGCAGGTAGGAGGGTACTAATGTGATTTGGAGGTTAGTATTTTTGAAGCGTTAACATGTTTCGTTGCTAAAATTGTGTAGATACCTGCGAAGGCTAGCGAGCAACAATCATTTCCAATGTTCATAGTGATTGACCTTGAACCGTCCAAATAAAATTCTTGGAATACAAGTAGGTACGTAAGTCTTTTAAGAAAAATACCTACGTATTACACCAACTTCAAATGAGGTCCTGTTAGATTATTAAACACTTTATTTCATACAAATGAAAAAAAGATACGTGAAATGCGGCCTAGGTGTTTCCAATAAACACATCCCATCCATCTTTTCTTTGGGAAGATCAAAGAACGCAGCCGACGGATTATCGTCGATCGTAAGTGAAAATTTGTGGTATTTTAGGTGAGGGAAGACTTAAAAAAACATGGATTTTATAGCTGGATATACGTAGCCAAGCGCACATACCACGTCGGTTTGTAAAAATTTTCAATTTGGAGATTTATCTTAAACTTTTAAAGAATTATTTTTTGTAAATATCAATGTGCATATCTACATACGAACTGTTTCACTTGTCAACAATACACATAGCATAGCTTGTCTTTGATAGTGATAAGAACCCAAACATGGTAAGTAAGTATTTGATATCGATAACCTTATTATTAATAAAAAAAAACTCATGACTCATGTCTGACATCTCATTCTGTGTTATGAATGTGGTCTCATTGCGTGGATCGTAGCAAGTTTCTGCTTATCGTGATAGGAAAAATGAACAACGTATGTATTATTTTGCAAGTACGGTGGCTAGCACATCAAGTTACGACAAAATGACAAATTTTCTCAGTTGATTTTGAACTTTATCTTAAACAATTTAAGGTTTAAAATCGTTTGGAGAAATTTGACAGTTTTGTATACCTTGACCTGCTGGCGACTGTCCATAAGAGTATTTTCAAGTATGTTTTTTCTTAAAAAAAATAGAAAAAAATTAGGTTAGAACTGTAGGCAATAGGCACACATCAAGCTATAGGTACAAATCCAGAACAGGCTGGGCTCGCATTGTACGGAAAGCATTTAACAATGCAAGCCCAGCTTATACTGTAGCCGTGTGTACACACGGCTACAGGTCAACCTATACAAATCCAGTTTACGCTGATCTCGCATTGTGTAAGCTTTCCATACAATAAGAGGCCTGCTTAAACTGGAATTGTATACTTTGACGTTTAGCCGTGCGTACAAAAGGCTATACATCAAGCTATACAAATCCAGTATAGGCTGGCCTCGCATTGTGCGGAAAGCGTTTACAATGTTAGGTCAGTCGATACTGTGTAACCGTGCATACAAAGAAATACGAGTTTTAACTTATTAATTGCTAAAGAAAACCAATTGTAGCAATGAACATGGTCAACATAGGAATAAAAGAAAAGGATTGGCCTTTCCGTTACCAGGAACCACAGAGCATGGATCAAATATAGTTTCAGAAGGATTCGGGGTTTACGCCTCCCTGTCGAATAGAAATGTTTGCAATGTCCTGAGGTCTTATATGTATACATTGGGGTATACTCAGTTAAGGTGGCATGAATAAAAAACATAAAACGCATTGTTTTATAAAAAGTCTTTAATTATAATCAATACTGAGATAAATTGGAGTTAACTTCAGGAAATTACAGTACCTAATTATTGGCAAATTCAAATCTAAAGCTAAGATTCCTCAGGTAATTGGTTTTTCTGTTCATTTAAATCATGTGTTATATGAAATGTTGTATGGGACTCCTCTAATTCAAATTTGATACAATTAACTGCACTTTGTGTTTCGTTATCTATTTGCATTTTCGAGTTTGCGTTGACTAAGACTGTGCAACCAGAGGATTCTTGCTGAGAGCTATCACTGTGTACCGTGTCGTACCAAGAAGGTTCGGATTTAGGAATTACTATATCATTAACAGCAACAGTTTGACTCTGAGATGGAACAGTTTTTACGTCCAGATTGACGGACGAATTCATAGTCAGGTTGTCCATTTTTCCGTGATAAATTATATCAGAGATCAGTTTTTCAGCGATGCATCTTTGCACCTTCGAAAGGTGTTGTAATTGAGCGCCCACTGAATTTCCGAATGCAGCTGCAGATGCCTCTACAATGGCCGCAGACGTATTAGGTTGGGGTTCAGGATTCTTTACCACAGATTCTTGCTTTTTCTTTTTAACTGGTGGTTTTTGTACGTATATAGGTTCCTGAAATTTAAAGAACAGGTAAAGGTATTTATTAAATAAAAAAAATGCATATCACAAATGAGGCCTGCCCATAGGCTTCCACAGCGACCTTAAATAAGCTTGAAACTCACATTATTATCATCATCAGTCTCAGAGTCAGATTGTTCATCTTCACACTTCGCGCCAGAAAGAAAGTTCAAGTGCTCATAATACCAAAGGGTAGGTTTGTAGCATTCTGAATCAGTCCCAACTTTCGATTCAACCTAAAACGAAAATTAGAGTTAAGGCGTGCATATTTGAAACTTTTAAAAGTTCATACCACTACAGCAGCAGTTCCTAAGTTTAAAAGGGTTTGATATTCTAAAGAAAAAAATAATAATTTATGGAATCGTATTAAGTATTAAAAAAGTGCGACATCTGTAGGGTTGACAATATTTTTTCAGCAGATTATAGTTATTTCTAGAATTAGCTTTGAACAATTAAAAGGAGTTAGGGGGTTTGTTTATTAGTATGTAGGTGTTGCAAAAAAATAATTCAACTGGAATATATATATACCTACATAGTATTTTTGCGTACTAATATATTCTTCTGCAGTATACATATAGTACGGAGACTTGAAAATATGTACCTACAATATATTATTATATTAAAGTACGGTTGACAGCCCCAACGTTGGGGTCGGTTTATTTACGCTGATATGGTTAAATATTAGTATTTTACATGAAGGGACCGCCGCCGTCAGAGCTCCGCAACCCAATGTTGGGGATAAAATATACCAAGGATAGACCGGTTATCAGGTCTTTTGAGAGTAGCCCAAACATATAACAACAAGAGTCATAGAGGTCACTCATGTTAGAATGGTTACACATACGTAGACTGGCTGCGACAAGAGCAGTCCGGTTGATCAGCATATTTATTACTTAGCCACAATCCCTAATTTAAATAGGTAAGAGAGAAAAAATCCCGAAATAATAATTTTGAGTGCGGTTTCTACGTAACTCGCTTTAGAAATAGCGGCAGTATAGTACTGATATGCCTCGCCATAATCTGAAGTCGTACACACGGCTACGCATCAAGCTATTAAATTTCCAATTTAAGCTGAACTCGCATTGTATAGTTTTTCTGTACAAGTAGAGGTCAGTGTATACTGGATTTGTATAGCTTGCGGTATAGCCGTGCGGTGTAGAGTAGGTGCGCGGTCAGGAAACGGGTTATTTTCAAAATCCCCTTTGGAGGGGATGAACGCGGTCATTGCTTACTGTATGTATCACTCACACCATTTAACGTTACGCCGATATTCTAATAAAGTATAATATAATACTTTCGGTCACACGGTGCAGGAGACAGTTTGAGTCATAAATGTATCGCATTGGCGATAATTTTCCTAAAAAGTCTGAATATTTTTGCACATGTAACACTTTTACCATTTGCACAGGCTAACTTCGGAGCGGTACTTTTGCATTACACTTGATATCATTAGAGTGTGATTTTGAATCTTTTTTGTGAAACAATAGGGTAGAAATAATTCAGTTGGTGAATAATTACTGTGATTTTGATACCTATCTTATAATATTAATATTATTAAGGATAAAACGTAGGTAAACAGGTGTAATTTATTGTCGACTCACGTAATTAAAAAAACTTTTATTAGCAACATAAACTCGTTTATTGATCTCCATAATAATTATTCTTTGGTACAAGGAAACTTATTTATCGATTTGTCAGAGAACGTTATACCGGTTCCAATTAATATCTTCCAATACGGTTAGCTGTCTTTCATCTTTGGGGACATCGCATATTGTGTGTCCAGTTCACATCATGGGCTTGGGCATGAAGGGGAAAATGGTCCACTCTAGAAACCTATGTCCCCCGTAGAAAAATCGTCGGTGTTGAAGAAATATTTATTACCTTCATTAAAGGACTGGTTATTTCTAGTGGACGTTGAAGGAACATAACCCTAGCAACGGCAATAATCAATGAAACTATCCCTTAAAATGCACAATATTTAATTTAATATCCATTTCTCTGCTTCCGTTACTTAATTATGTTTTAAGTTCCTCGTTACATTCATAATTGAAATCCCACTCGCTTCTTAAAAATAATATTCACACATTCAAGAACCAGGTATCCATGATAACCGCGTCTTTAATTCTTTATCCTTCAAGGGAAAATATTTGAGGTGCTTTTTTTGCGATCTGTATATGACATAATCGATATTAGTGCATTAAAATGAATTGATAACAGCTCCTCACCTGCAAAACAGATAAATTATTTCGAACGAACTATTAGTAGATTATAACAAGTATATAATGCAATATTCTTTTAACAGTAAGTGATTTAAACCACTGCATTAATTAAATAATATTATTTAATAATAACTAAGTAAAATACTTAACGTGCATACCACGTCCGTCAGACAACGTGACTAATCTCACATAGATGATGCTTGTGACGCTTGGCGGCGGCGGCGACGACGTACGGTTAGTCAAAAAAGATCTCCAAAAAATAAGACAACATAATTTCGCAAAGAAGATACTTACATCAAATATCGTTTCAATAGAAAATTTGCAAGAATATGAACACAACTGTAAAAAAGTGCAATTTCAGATTTTTTCTATGACTACAACACCTCATATTTCCTAGACGAATGTGTCACAATCACAATCTTATTCATGTACAAAAAATGTACAACCGAATGGAGATCCTTTTGAAAGTAGAAGGTAGAAGGTTAGAAATGTGATGTCACTTACTTTCCTTCTTTCTTTTCGATAAGCGGACCGTAAGTGGTCTAGTTTCCTCTTTAAAAGTTCAACTGTGGCAGACGGATCATATTTTTTCCATATATTTAGCATGTCCAAAAGGGCTTGTCTTCTTGAAGGCTTTTTAAAGTAGTACATATTCTGAGGATCCCATAAGCATGGTGATTTCTTAAACTGTTTAATAATTTTCAATATAATTTCTCGACTAATTTCTTGTCTCGGCATATCGGCACAGAATATTAATGAACGGCAGAATTAAATAGTTGTGTGTGTACACTGCGCGGTTACTAACAACACGCACGCTGTGAGCGCTGGCTTCGAACTGGCAAGTCCGTGCGTTCCGAGTTCATAGCGGATAAAACGGCCCTCCCGCCATGCGACACAGCGACGCGCAGCAGAGCGACTCGCGTCGCGCTCGCCGTGAAGTTATACAATACAACGCTATGTCGGCGTCGCTATGCAGCTGCTGTTCACTTCGTAGCGGCGGCGGCGGAGCAGCATGCTAAATGCAATATTCCCAGACCAACGAACTAGTGTTGTAGCGCCTAGAATTTTCCTACACCACCTAACAATATATTAATATCAAATTGCAACTTACTTTCTTTCTTTGTCGAGCGTAGTTATGTCGCATCTTATGTATTTTCGTTTTTATATCGATTTGCGTTGCTTTTGGGTACATTCTTTGCCATATTTTTAATATTTCGTCCCAAGCAGCGGCTTTAATTTCCTTTTTGTGAAAATTTTTACTTGTAATGTCCCATAAACACGAATTTTTTTTATATTTCTTTAACACTTTGATCAGAAGTGTGTTTTCTTTGATAACACTTTGATCAAGAGTGTCTTTACGATTCTTGGAGTTTTTGACTTTCGTAGACATTATGACACGCGCAGCCAACCCAATAGTTTTTACCGAGGCGAGGCGAGCTCACGGTGAGAACTGACTGCCGGTGCCGACGCTGTGTGCCGAAACCCGAGTGCAGAGTGCCGAGCGACGCTAAGAGAGATGCTAGACGGGCGTTTCCGGTGATCTGTGTCGTTGCAACGCAATGCGTCCAAAAGAGCCTCGATGTCGCGCCGCAACGCAGCTTTGGTTTGCGCACAACCGTCACCTTCGATATTCTAAAAAATACTAAGCTGCGCGCGCTGCGTTGTCGCCCCGTCATCACACCGCAGCACCCCTCCCCGTCTCGTCTCCCTGACGCCTGCACGCGTTCCGTCGCCGCACGGTTTTTCAACGCACCGTGTGGCATATCATTCAGATTTATATGTAGAACTACGGAGTATCACCGATTAACCGGTCAGGCGCAGAGCCGTCGCAGCGCACCGGCAGCGCCCGTGTGGCATCTCCCTTAACGTGCATCGTCGCGTTTGCCGACGACGGCATCAGTCGCACTCAAGGCACACCCAAATTGGATACAATCATATCCGTAATACTCAACCCCATCCAATGGTTACTTTTCAAAGACAGTAATTTATTTGACATATAAGATGCATTGCAATTGCTTTGAAAATACATATGATAAGTATGAGCGGTGACTTCGCTAGTTTTTACGCATGAATTGATAAACGAGAAAAATTACTGAACGAAATATATTGTATGAACTAAATGGAATTTTTATATTACCTACTTAACTTGAATTCTAAGAATAAATAAGTTATAATTCATACTCGATATGTGTCAATATACCTATCAAACTAGCTTTATGATCTGGTATAAAATATTTTTGAAAGAAAAGTGATTGAGCGAGTGATGAGCCAAGAAATCAACGGTTACCTAATATAAAATAGGTAACCGTTGATTTCTTGGCTGAATTTGTCTGTCTTCAGATGAGAACATGCTACCCAATCACTTTTCTTTCAAAAATATTTTATACCAGATCATAAAGCTAGTTTTTATACGTTTTTTTTTTTCGGAACCTAAACCGCGTCCAACTTTCAGGCTTCATTCCGGCTTATTTCTATTCAAAATCGATATTGTACCATTCACTTTGTAGGCCGCTCTCCATAAATACTGGTGACCTGACAGCGGGCGGTATAGACCAGACTGGTTTATTTCTAAACATTATTTTGGCTGATATGAGTAGGTATTAATAATGTGTAGGTACCTACAAACCTTAATCAGTCACTGACTTTTCAACTCATATAAATCTAGAATTATGGGAACATAATTTAACACAGTATTTCTGGAATGTAGCTTCCTACGTTGTACACACGGCTGCTCATCAAGCTGTACGAATCCAGTTTAGACCTCCCACTGTAAAGGTTTTCCGTATAATTCAAGGCCAGCCTATACTGGTTTTTTATAGCTTGATGTGTAGCCGCGCGTACACAAGAATCATTAAGTTGTTTTGTCTTGCTGTTTCGAATACAGAAGCTGCCATTGTCTACAGAACAAAGGCAGGCCATCAGATGCATTTCGGCCAATAAGTGTGACCATTTCCTCCCTTATATGTATTTATATCTTGATGATACGGCCTACGGCACCAACAGCGCAGGCCTCGAAAAATAAGGCCAGGTAAAAGGTCTATTACTGAAATAGTTGGAGACAATGCATTAAATCGATGTGACGGATGTATTTCTAGCTTACTGTTGACCGCATTCGCCTAATGAATAATCAATAGTTGGGTTGGGTATTCGGTCGAGGTAAACAAGTCTAGATTGTTGTTATTATTTAAACTATTAAAGTTTTGTTAGAGATTTAGAGACTAAAAGCCTTTGTAAATTATTCATGTTTTAAATTATACTTTCTTGCTTCGTCCTCGAGATTATTAAACTATGTAGTAACGCCTTTCGGTGGTACTGCTCGTCACTCGTTGAGAGAATATCATCTCTAGAAATTTTCTATTTACTCTGTGCCCCGCGCCAGCCCTGCTGTCATTCGCGTTTTTAGTGCGCTACGCTCGTCACTAAAAATTTACTCGTAGCTGTTTTATGAGTAAATTGTCCAATATTACTGCAAAAACACCCCATAGGTGTATAAAGTCTTGTAATAGTGAGTGTTTCTATAGTGATTTTAACATTAATTTCAAGAATGTAAACCGAGTTAACCAAGTTACACCCGGTCAAGTTAAGACCTGCATCTACAACGAATTTGGAAAAAACAAATAAAATTGCAATTCGAGTAGCCGAATGGGGCTGTCTCACGCATAACTTTTATCTATTTCAAGAGATATAACTTACCATAGGTATGTAAACCAAGTTACGTACCTACCTACCAAGAATTTGGGAACCTGGGAGTAACAAAACAATGCAATTCGAGTAGTCAAATTGGGCTGTCTCACGCATAAAAATTATCTATCACCTCGGACAGATCATCAGGACTGCCCACGCTAGATAAACTGGACTCTCACCATAACAGCAACAAAAACAAAACAATGCAATTCGAGTAGTCAAATTGGACTGTCTCATGCATTCAATATATTTAATACCTCGGACAGATCATAGGACTGCCCAAACTAGATAAACTGGACTCCCACCTAATAATAAAACAAAACAATACAAGTCGAGTAGTCGAATTGGACTGTCTCATGTATTGAATTTATTTAGCACCTTGGGCAGACCACCAGGACTGCCCAGACTTGAGTGGAATCCCACAATAACAAATAGAACAATGAAATTCGAGCAGCCAATATGGGTTACCTGCATGAGGCAATTAAAATGTATTTAACAACTGGGATAGATCATCAAGACACTAGACGAATCCCAACGTAACAACAAGAAGAAAAATTTAAATAAGGAATTATGGAAGTTTATTGGGACTTGCATTTAAATTGTCAAAACAACTGAGCTGACCCATGCATTACACTTATTTAGCACTCGGACAGGTCGCATCAGACTGCCCACGTTAAATAAATTCCCATCCTTCAATGAAAACTGGTATGTATCTACTTTAAGTAATTGTATTACTTACGAATGTGTATATGCAATTCAGTCAGATTAAGGGACTGTCTCACTGCAATTCAACAACACATAATGAGCTACCGTGGTCTGTGCTACAAACTCTAATAAGCCACTGGTTTGTGAAATTGTTACACACACTTGATTCACCATGCACCTAGTCTAGGTTTGTGAAAAATCATGCCTGACAGCAATAGTGTAACAGTAACAACTTAGTAAGTACCTACAAACACAGGTACAACTATGCTACATTATCACAGACAAAGTTGACAAGATGCTGACAATCGGCATTATGTAAACAACTCTCATATGGTTATAGATAATTCACTAACACATAACAAGCAAATTATGTCTTTTTTATTATCAGAGCGCTTCCTTCGGGGGCACTCCAGTTTAATATTGTCATCAAAGCAGCTTTTCAGGAAACCTTGATTAATCGGACCAACATCAAGCATAACATAAAGAGGTAATTCCTCGGGCAAGTTGATACTTCAGATGCAGTCAGTGACACCATACTGAAACTGGAAGGAGCCATCGCAGCTAGAACAGAAGAAGCAACAGTGCCCTGCCTGCAACGACCACCACATCTAAACTGTGAGATATTTATCTTTTACAGATAAACAATCATGTCCTCACCAATCTTGGTAATGTATTAATTACAGTTACCATTTTTTCTTAGAAGTGTTATCTATCACAGATTAATACATCTGTCTTGTATACCTATGTAAAACACAGCCCTGTGAAGAAAGGTACAAGAATAACAAATGACAACTTGTAAGAGTGCTCAATTATATATGGCTGTGCCATATTTATAAACTTGTAAATATCAATTTCTTATTAGAACATGAAAAACATCAAAGGATTGCTACCTTGTTGGAAAAAATTATGAATTCAAGTATATTTTTTCAGTTTAATTAAAAACTGTGTATAAATGTGACTCATTTCAGTTTAGAACATGCATACTTTGATTGATACTTGACAAGTCAATCCTGATGTGTGGTTGTTACACTAACACAACAACACTTTTCTTACAATACTTTACTGTCATGAATATGATAAATATTTCCTTATTTATCTAATTTATTTTTTAGAAGTACATATACATAGCTACAATTAAAATAATCTGAAGTCAAATCATTGATACACTATGACTACTGATACTGGTATACACAGATGGTCAGATAGCATGATATGCTATAGAATATTGGTGAAAACAATTTTAGTATAAAAAATTGTAACGGTTAGAATTATGACTAACTTCTACAATTAAAAAATCAAACATATTATGGTTAGAAACCAGATATTACACAACAGTCATTTTATAAAATACTAGAATATTATTACAATACTAATAAAATCATACTAATTAATATAATTATATTAAAAAAAAAAAAAAAAAAAAGGCAGTAGCAATAGTACTTAATGTATACAACTATACATATAATTGAAATAATATTTCACCTACATGCTGACGCCTCAACGAAGGGGGGGGGGGGTGTTGCCTTCAGAGACGGGATAGTGAACCAGAGTGAAGAAAAAAGGAGTATCTAGTCACATATATTCTCATCACACCTCTGATACGTCTGGCGACATTCCTTGCCCTTAACCTAATATAAATATATCTGTAGTATATATAATATCCATAAATATTATTATTATATTGCCTTAACTGCATTACAATTGAGGATCTTTAAGTACAAGGGGTCTCTCTTGACTCAACATACTTAGTTGGAGTTTGCAATAGGCTATCCTTTTTCAATAAGTATGCAAATCTCCACATAGCAGCTGACAGTTAATTAACATAAATATTATGCTGAAATACAACATAATCAAAAAGTTGTGGGAAATATATGTTATTTTTTCAGGAAATCATTGGGATGTCCTAGGACATGTCCTATTGATGTATGCATCAACATAATTAATTAGTTCTTTAATTGATACATACCTACAAAGTAAATGATTGGATAACTAACCAGTTGCATCTAGTCACAGACAAAAAATCGACGTTGACAAATATTATATTATAATATATAAATACCAGTTAGGTACATATAAATATAGTATTAGTACTTATCTTCCATGGGTGGATTCCATTACCTACACACGACAATATTATTTATTTTATTTTAAGTACATACATCTCGCGTACCTACCTATATTGTGTAAGTTTTCCACAATCATGGAAAAGGGGTATCTCTAAGAGAAGATAACCACAACACAGGATAGGCCCACAATTGTACTATACAACATAACTTTTATATATAAATATATTTAAAGAAAATAAAAATGATAACAATAATTCAAAGTTATAAATAACCATTCAATAATTCCATAATAAAAAAATAAAAAAAAATAAAAAAAACTAAGCAATATGCCTAAAACAATTGTATGTGTTATCAGGGGAGCACGGTAGTGCCCCCGCCAAGTCAAGCTACAAATTTACAAGCTTATTAATGTCTAATGAATCAACTTATCGACTTTCTTCCCAGTCTTCTAGCCCTAAATTTTTTTTCCGTAACTATTATTATCAATAAGTATAAAAATACTTATTCCACACGAGTTTGGGTTACCAAACTCATAAAAACCAGAAATTACTTTAAATTCTAAACAATCAATAACGGATATTGAAATGGTTACGTTAGAAAAACCTAACATTTTTCCAAGATATTTGATGAGAACAAAAATTTAATGTTTAAATTATCTATGTTTCATCCTTCAATAGATCAGTTTCTATCTCCAGCTCCAGTACCTATTATCCAAAAACCTGTTCTTATTTCAAAACAGATGGACACAAAACGTACCAAGCATTTAAAGCATGCCTTAAATAAATAGGCAATTATAGGTTTTGTTTTCAAAAATTGCGTTACGGTTCACGCATTGTAAAGAAGCTGTAATATGGTAAATAAAAACATTAGACTTTGACTGAACAAAACATGACATTTAATGTCGTATTAATGATAGTAATAGTAGCAGTGATGATGACCAAATATTTACTTACCTTCGTAATTAAAATGCGACCTCTAAAGAACTCATCATTCAAGAGTGATAAAAAATCAGTCAAAACAATGTTATTATTTTATAAACAGTAAATGTTACGTTATATTTGTACACAAATTCGAGACATTTATCGCCGAGTTTCACTTGACAGATTACATTTTATAGTTTTAAACGTCGCGCTACGTATGTACATATATACATATGGCATACGCACGCAGGTACGCTTCGTGCACGTACACTGAAAAGTTTTCCCGGTACATGACGTTGGTATAAACCATAAAAATAACTACTTTATCCTTGAGGTCTAGGTACCGAAGTTATTAATCTTTGCATTCTCAAGTTTCGAATTACAAGCTGTGTAGGTTACTAGCCTACTTACATTCTAATTCTAAAAAAAAAAAAAAAATATATATATATACATAGATATAAAATTTTGGCGAAAGGGTCTCGACCTCGGGCCGGATTCGAACCTGCATTTCGACTCGGTACCAGTAAAATCCTGTACATGGTTCTTGCGGATAAATATTGTAAATTAATAAAACTTAACTATTTTGAATTATCAAAATTACCTAATTTGAATGATAAGAAACTATTATTATGAATAGGTATTATCGTTAATACTATGATAGAAATGTTTTACAGGTCAGTTTTTTCGGACAAAAAATTTTACTAAGTATATTTAAAATTGTTAGGTACATAAAACATACCTCATTAATAATAAAAATTATTATTATTTACAGTTACTGCCTTCTTGTAGTTGTTAAGACTGTAACCAGTTTTAAAACAAATTTATCATTAAAAAATGATAATCAATCTACTAAGAGATAAATCTATGATGCTTAAGTCTGGTTTATCTTTTTCTAACCATACAACTCTTATAAATAAAGGAATGTATTTAATCTGTAATATAATTGTGTACCTTTATCACATAATTTACCATATCTAGGCGATATTACCAGAACTTGCTCTCAAAGTCTACATAGTTTAATAATCTCGAGGACGAAGCAAGAAAGTATAATTAATGATTAAACGAACTTACCTGAAGTGAAGTTCTATCATAATTATACGAATTGCTTCGTCCGAAGAGATTAGTATCACCCTCCCAACCCTAACGGCATAGCCCAAAAAGGGTTCTGGTAATATACCTAGGTAAAAAATCTCTAAACTAAATGACAGCAGGGCTGGCGCGGGGCACAGAGTAAATAGAAAATTTCTAGAGATGATATTCTCTCAACGAGTGACGAGCAGTACCACCGAAAGGCGTTACTACATAGTTTAATAATCTCTTCGGACGAAGCAATTCGTATAATTATGATAGAACTTCACTTCAGGTAAGTTCGTTTAATCATTAATTATATGTAGATATAGTAAGTATATGAATACATGACATTAATGATAAAAAAATGCGTTCCTTGCGAAGTATGCGGTGTAACTCGGAATGATAGAGTGAAAAATAATGTGATAAGACAACTTTGCAGTTTCTAGGACGACATGGTGACACGATTTGAAAGGAACATGTTGAGATGGTTTGGGCATGGGACCGGGAAGGGACGCTCTAGAAAGATATACCTTATTGGTGAGGTCCTTCAAAATGGTAAGTAGTACTCGCAACCGGTGCGTGTGTATGAAAAGATGTATGAATGTGGAAGAAGCGATAGAGGTATCCAAGAGCAGTAGCAAGTGGCAGTCTATAGTTTCTTTCTGCCTGCCTCTGTGGGATTATACAGCTCGAATCTCGAATAAGTTATGAAACAATACCGAATGCTTAGCTGAACCAATCGATAAACAAATACATATAAAATAAATGGAAATCGTTCTGTAACAAGTACTTAATTAATTAATATCCCAAAATTGGTATGAACAGAGAACTCTACATTGTAAAACGTAATCAGTTCTCATTGATATTTTATATGTACGTACGGCTACACACCATGCTATACAAAACCAGTTTAGGCTGGCCTCTTACTATATAGGAAGCCTATACAATGCCAGATCAGGATAAACTGGATTTGCATAGGTTGACCTGTAGCCGTGTATACTATACCAACCACGTTGTAACATCACATGGGTTCGCAAATTAAAGTGCTTTAAATAACTGCCTTATTTTTTAAACATTTTGTTTTTCTCTATTTATGTTCAAGTTTTTTACGGGACATAAAACTAAAAGATTTAAATTTACTCCGTGGCTGTACTTATGATGAAATTGAGCAGTGGGTCCAGGCGACCGATTCAAAATGTGACTAGGTCGAGTAGTCCACTTCAAGTGGGTCCAGTTGACTGAAGACTCCTATATAAAACGTATTCTTGAACTTGCCAATTATTACAATAATAACTACTTAATAAGTTTTCATTAGTGAATTTGATTATTGAATACAAATATTCTTGGAAAATTATACATATAGCGGAACATTTACATAAATCACGTGTTACAAACTTGAATCTTAGCAAAAGTTTTGCTATGAGTAAAACCTTGACAGTCGGTCGGAGTCACGGCCAGTCGCAGCGCTCAATAGAAATCTGTTGTGTAACTTGTGATAAACATTTGTGTAGGTACTAAGCACTTATTATGTTGTGAAATAAATCTTTACTTTTATGACGTTTAGTTATGTTTAGATTTTACTGATGACAGTTTTTTATATACTTTTAAAAACTTAATAACTGAAATTATCGGGGGGCATGGAAGTGCCCCCGCCAAGTCGTGCTCCGATTATTTCGGATACCTATCAGTGTAATTTTTAATAAATTTGTAGTATTGTCGTTTTAATTAAAAACAAACATTTACATTGCCATTTTCATACTTTTTTTATTAGGACTTTCCTTTTCTTGTTATAAGAACGAAAACATTTTGAAATTATTTTGTTTAAAACGTCTATTTAAAAACAATAAAATTAACTGAACCAAAATAACTTGAGTAATTCGAAGTGATGTTAACTAAATCATCCTTTTCTGCATTAAGGATAAAACGTCGGGGTTGGGCCTACCTAGAATGTGTTAAGCGAAAAATTTGCCAAATCCAAGAAAAAAATTAATTTCGCGCCCAACCCTGACGCATTTACCTTAAACTTAAAAAAAAACGATCCATGTCATCTTCTATTACATGTTTATATTTGATTGAACTTATTTTTGTTCAAAACTAAATAAGTAGTAACATTAGCAGTGCCGGTGGCGCGCACCAACTTGCTGCAGCAGGCGCCCCTCACGCGCGCTTGGCGGGCGCTCAACGCGATATCACAACAGGTTGACTTATTTAGCTGCACACTGAGTGAATTTACACGAACCGCTTACTGTACAATATCTCTTAGTTAAGACGCTATCACATTTTGAACTTGCTCAAATTTAGGTATCTGATATGCAACACAACAACATTACGCGCACGCACACATTGAAACCGCTGTTTGCTCGATTTTATACGTAACTTAACTAATCTTGATACATGAAAGTATTATTTTTTAATTTTACTGGTATTATTGAGTCAAATTAGTAATAAGTTTGCAATCGAATTTGGTCACCATGGAAAACATGATTAACACGCAGATGGTTCTTATTAACAAGTACATACCATCTGCGTGATAATCACGTTTTCAGTATTTTTTGGAGTTTATCAATACTCATTACCTACGTCCATAATGTAGGTACCCAAAATAAATGGACTAATTACCATATTCTTACGAATCTAACGACCATTTTGCTATTACAAGGAAAACCTACGATCCCCATTTTGAAAAGATGTAAGTACTTATGTGCTGACATTTGTTGGATCAATATATATTCAAATATTAGCCAGGGAGTTTATAGTGGATTTTCGTTTTGATATTTAAAAATAATCATTATCTTATGAATGTATTCTATTTACTGAGACTGGGGCACAAGATCAGATTTTTGATAAAAATTAAAACAAAAGTAGGTAGTAAACAGTATAATATATTGTAATAGGCAGGATACAAGTCGCAAAATTTAGTTATTATTTCAGTAAATAGATATTTTAAAGACATAAAGTTTCTTTTTTTTAAACTAGGTGGCGCCGACATTTTCAATCTGACGACCTCTGAGAAGAAATGAAGAAGAATAATCTTTTTTTTTCTTTTAAAAAGCTTACTGGCAATGTGGGTCACACATTACTAGTATTCTTGTTAACCCCTAGTGCTAAGCTAAATGCTTGTGTTACGATTGGGTTCACGTCGGTAGTGCAATGGGTGGGGTTCGAACCGGCAACCACATGATCGCAAGTCCGATGCCCTAGCCATTAGGCTACCGCCGCTTCTAAACATTTACAAGTGAAATATCAGTATGGTCATCATCACATACGGAGACATCTAAGCTGCTCTCCCTATTAAATAAAAAATCCTACTATATTTTCTAATATTTTATAAGGTATGGCATAACAAAACTCCAGAGTAGATTTGTTATTTCTGATTACTTACAGTCTCATTCCTTTTTTTAATTGCTACTTGTCTAGTTTTTTTTGCTCTTTGTCCAAATTTCCGAAGTCGTGGCATCTATAATAACAAATATCAATATTTTAGCAATGCCCAACAAAAAAAAGCATACTTGGTGTCAAAAGTTACAGCCATGCGCCTGTTTCATTTACAAACGCCACACATCACGCACACGCACATCAGGTAAAACAAAGCTGTCAAATTTCTCCAAATGATTTTAAACCTTTAAATTTGGTGATTAAGTACAATATCGAGTGAAAAAAATTGACAGTTTGTGGTACGTGATGTACTGGCGACCGTACCAACTAAGTCAATTTATCACAAAAACATTACATCTGTCATCTTGAATAAAAAATTTGATTGTATATTCATAAACATCACCAACACACAATCAATAACAATATAGATTTTTTATAAAAATAATAAACCAACCATTTTTAATTAAAACATGAATGACGTATACAGGCTACAGGTCTACCTATACAAATCCAGTTTAAGCTGATCTCGCACTTTATACAATAAGAGGCCAGTGTAAACTGGTTTTGCATAGCTTGATGTGTAGCCGTGCGTACCTACTTGTAATCACCACCCCCAAAAATCCCAAAATCGACTATTAGTATATACGATTATACGGTATCGAATGTCTCAAAAATATTTTTTTCTGTAGATGATAGTATCATTATTCATATATATTTATTTCTAAATAAATTTCAATAATAGTACTTACTTTTATTTCGGACCGAAAAAGTATCAACTTCGTCCAACCAGAGTATACAACACGGCACTCTCTTTTTCGTAATATTTTTTTCGACAGTGTGCGATACACCCGTGCTTCCACGAGCGCGTTTGAGCGCGGAATGAGGAATGGCAAGTAGAAATTGTATGGAGAAAATTCGGAGCGTTTCATATTTTTCTCATAAATTAAAAATTTATTCATTTGGCTACAAATTTTTTAGCTATTCGTATAGAGGACTATATTATGCAACATTTTTTTATTATTTTTATGTTTATATTTGCAGTGGATTTAGCTATACTCGTACCGATTCAGACATCATTTTTTTATTTTTTTGGTGATTAGTGTGATGGTGAAATCGTATTTATGTGAAAATGTTGTATAGGGTTATACAATTTTTATGGAATCATTATGGAGATGAATATATTATCTTTAATTTGAAACCAAGATATCCTCGCAGTTGTGCTCCTAATTTGTTAAAATGGTACCTGAAAAGCACTGATATTTGTAGAAAAATGTGATAGCGTCCTTAATAATAATAAATGATAGCACTGTCTGTATGATAGGTATTAATATGGAAGCAAAGTATGCATGCTGTTAGTTAGATATTATATAAATTATAAGTACTGTAACTACGCTATTTTATTAGGTTAAGACCTGTGATAATAGTTGTATGTGAATAAATAAATAAATAAATAAATAAAATTATGAACTGAATGTTAAGAATGGTATAAACGCGTATTGATTGCTAAAAATAGTAATGACTGCACAGTGAACAGGACGGTTCGCTTGTATTACATGCGACGCGATTGTGTCCACTATATTCAGTGATGGCATTTGTTTCATCATATAATTCGGTTTTTATCATGACAGGTAAACAGTTTTCTGCGGCTCTGGCATCAGGATTTTGTGTGCTATCCAATATTTGCAGTTCGGCGTTCGCAAATAATTTTACTAGTTCTATTTTACAGAGAGCCTGCTGTATATGTGGGAATTTCTTGAATGTTTCCGAATAATTCATAAATAGATGATCCGTGATGTCAATATCTTTTGTATGTTTGAAGCGGCGGTAGCGTCATGGCTAGGGCGTCGGACTTGCAATCACGTGGTTGCCGGTTCGAACCCCACCCATTGAACTACCGATGTGAACCCACTCGTAACACAAGCATTTAGCTTAGCACGAGGGGTTAACAAGAATACTAGTAATGTGTGACCCACATTGCTAGTAACCTATTTAAAAAAAAAATGTTTATGTAAACTCTTACCCTTATTTGAGATAGGCAAGTTACTTCCGGAACCGGAGTCGTTGATTCCAATGATTTTGATTCGTCATGACAATAGGTCTGGTGATGGAACCGAGTCAGATTGACATATTGTGTCGTCATGAGACTTTCTGAATGACTTGCAGATATCTAGAATACTTAATTAGTTTATAGTTTGTTCGTAACACCTAAGCCTGTCTGAAGTTGTCCGCAAGTGGTTTAGAAGTTGTAAGTATTAATAGAAAGAGTCGGTGTTAAGATAATTGGGGTCATATATGATTCCGTTTTGTGATTATTTTGTCTACTAATTTCCGTTTTGTAAAAACACATCATTAAGCGATTTTACCAGCGCGGTAATTCGAAACGCCTAACTTCAGACAAGCAGAGTTATTGCGAACAAACTGTAGTTTAGTTCAGTACTTAGTCCCGGGCGGCTTGACTTTTTTCGACATTTTCAATTAACGTCATATTTCAACCAATTTACACAAAACCTTCACGAATTCTTTCTCCTTTCTCATAAATTACTCTGTCTGTTGGTGAAAACCGTATGAAAATCCGTTCAGTAGTTTTTGAGTTCATCGTGAACGAACATACAGACAGACGTAAATATTATTCTACTTTATGATTATCAGTTCGATTACCTCTCCAATTCCTTTAGCTCCGGTATCATTCTCCGGTATATTTTCGGTTTTACTATTTTCGTTTCCATTTATAGGGTACGTTGAATATTTTTCGCCGCGTTCCTTCATAAGTTGTCTTCGTGCCCGCCTAAAATAGTGACAATAAGTAAATATTTAAAAATAAATGTAAGATAAGTATATTTTTATATTATACTTCTTACTTACATAATTTCATTCATTTTCAGAGCACGTTGACGTCCTAGTCGTTTATTTTTTTTATATTTCCGCATATTTTTAACAAAAGCAACACTGATTACAAAATTTTATTTACGGTTCACAAAAGGTTCTAGGCTAGGTTAAGAAAAGTTATTTATTAATATTACAATTTTTTTTTACTACAAACGACACGAGTATCACGTATGAAAGCTAGCAGATAACTGATTCACTGCCGAGGAGTGCCGCCCCGCCTGGCGCCATTCCCCGCCGGTTCCCCTCTCATGCCTAAAATCTGCTAAGATTCCTTATTTCTTTTCAGAAAAAGTAATAAAAGGAGCTTATTTAAAAATCCCAAACATACTTGTTTTTCATTAATATATTGCTTATTAATTAGCGTAAACTAAAAATGGAAGTAATGTCATCTTTCTGAGTAGATGCATTTATTCATTTAATAATGTTATTTTTGTTATTTCTTTAATAAGAAAATTCACATCTTTGTGATCTATTTACAGAAATAAATACAATTTAATATAAAGATATCCTTCCGAATGAACGCAGAAATAAAGTCACCTGAAAAAATATTATTGCAAAAGGATCGAAGGTCGTTAAAAGAATAGTCAGAAATGCTGAACAATGAACATAATATACCTACTACTGCGAACCCAACTGTCTTTGCACCGAATGTACCGATAATTACTATAGTATTATTAACAGTATTTTGTGACCGAGTTTTTATCGTAAGACTAGATGTTGCCCGCGGATTTACTCCTAATACTGAAAGGATTTATTGTAAAACTGGGTGACGATTTTATTAGCATATCCTTTCGGAATGCGAAAGACCAATTCCATTCAGGTATTTTTTACCTGTGAAACCTCGTACAAGCCCGTATTTATCTCTTCCGTGGTAGTATGCATCCAAATCATCTTGCAACCTTTTTCTGGACCGGCGGCAGCGACCTCTGCCCAACAGTAGGACAGTAACGGGTAATTAAAAAAGTAGCCTAAATTACCCTTTATAAAATCAGCTACCTGCGGGTGAAATTCCCGTTAAAATTATTCCAGCTTGTAGATATGTGGAGAAAACAGACAGATAAAATAAAATAAAAAAATCGTATGAACCCACAGGTAAATAGGTAAGTACCTAGATGTACGAGTATTATTTTTACGTATTAAATTATCGAAATTGGCGTATTGTTAGAAATTGCAGTACGCGTCGCACTACATCACCGTCGTCTAGTAGAGGGTTAACGACCCAATGTTTACGCTGGCAGACATTAGTAATGTTTACTAAATAAGATAAAAATATCTATTGTGAAACGTTTCGCCTCCAAAAGTTTAAGCGTATTCACAATATCTATATAAAGCGAGAAATATTTCTTGGAATCTGATACGGCAACAGAAACAGTATTTATTCTGTGATATTACAATGTGAAGTCGCAAAAAAGAAACTACTTCGTTATTACAGGATTATTTTGTCCAATGATGTTTTCTAAATTCCAAGGCCTTCCACCTCGTAGGGCATCAGCTAGATACAAATAAAATCATTATAATTACAATCAGCTATACCTATTTCTAAACTTTAAAATATTACAACTTTATTATACTATGGTTACCTGCGGCTTCGCCCGCATGGGATCTCAGTTTTCCCACGGGATAATAATAACCCTTTGTTAATGTGAAATTATGTAGTTTTTTTATGGTGAAATATTTATTAAAATATGTTTTGTAGTTTCAGGGTTTATCCATTACAAGCAAACAAATCTTTCCTCCTTGTTATAATAAAAGGATAGATTTGTAAGGCAATAAAATCTTCAAAATGTAACACAAAACTACAGTACAAATACAAAATCAAACGTAGAAATGTATTCGTATTGTAGATAGGTTGATAGCTAACAAACGCAATAAAGCGAAATGTGTCATGCTTGCATCAAAACAAATAACGTATGTTATGAATAATGGCTTGATATTTTTAGTATTAACATATCGATGATTACATGATGTCTGTAATGCATTGATTAACAATCACATAATAAATATAAGAATAAAATAATTATGTTTAAAAAGAAAACTGATTTTTTTTTTCAGTCGAGCCAATTTTGACCCAAATATTTCCGATTCCGTAAAACTCGATGCTCATGACGTGAAATTGAATTTCATTGGAATTTCAATTTCTCGTAATTCAAATGTCTTTTTTATCTAAAGACAAACATGTGTCGTAGTAATTACACATACAAGCTGACGTCAGAAAACATCTGCCTTAAAGTATATAGTTATTGAATTAGCACTACAACATGCGAACGATCCGATACACATACAACGACAAAGGGAACGGCTGGCGTGGAAAGTGCGAAACTAATAAAGTGCCTAATTAATTTCTTAAACAAAACATAATTTTATATGGCTTTTTTGTATTAGATAGGTACCTAATTATAGATATTTAGTGTTGAATTATTCATACGATTTTTATGTAACTTTTTATTTTTACTAATGTGGAGGATTACAGGTACGAGTCGTATATAATTGAGATGTTTTGGAACTTTGCTGCATTAATATTATCAAATAATAATTTTATATAAAACATTTCTTACTTACCTTGTGTTTATGATATTTTTTTGGACGTAGAGCTGCGTGTTGACTAGAATATAGTGTGTATATCGTTTCACTCACTGTGGCTGGGCGTAGCTGATCGAAGTTGAAATCTCAAACGCCCTAAGATTTTGCTTGAAATATATTTTAACAGATCTGGTAATGTTGATCTGTTTTAAAGGTTTATTAACAAAGAAAATAAGGATTTGAGTTTTGTATTTCTTCTAGATATAGGTATCTAGTGTAATGTAGGTGGCTAAATGGTAAATTAAAACTTAGTTATAGATTGGTACTACCTGCATATAATCATTTTTTCAGTAGACTTTTCGACGAGTCGACTCAGTGCTGGCGACTGTACTTTAAAACTTGGGTAAGTACTTAAGTAGTAAGTATCAGAGTTCAATCCAACTTAGGACCACCTGCGACATGTCGCAAATAAATCAAACCTTCCCGTTGATCTAGAATATTGAAACTTGAAGATGCAGTCAGGAAAAAATCCGAAAATTGAGAATTTGTAGTTTTTTTGATTTTATTAAAAAAAAACCTGCAACCGCATGATCGCAAGTCCGACGCCCTAGCCATTAGGCTACCGCCGCTTTAAAATTAATCTTCCATCACATAAAATCTGTCTGTTTGCCATCTGTTTACCGCCTTTTAAGGCCCTTTTTGTTTTCAGGAAAACGTAACGGTATATACATAGTTGAAATCAATAACAAATACTGAGGCCTACGGCGGCTAGTCAATAAAATAAAAAAGGAGTCGTTTATTTTTTTGAAGTACGGATAATCCTGATGGGTCGTCTATAATCTGCCACCTGGACGGGCGGCAGGGTATTTGTGACTCGTAGCAACAAAAACTACACTTTTCTTCCTGGCCCTACAGCCTAGATCCATGAAATGACAGCCAAACAGACTAACCACAACCATGAGAGACACTGAAAGTTTCCTATGGTAAATTACAGCACTTTGATACATTTTAACGTGAACTTGGACTAGCCTATTTAACAAAGTATGTTATTTAACAAAGCAGTGAAATGAAAATGAAAAAATGTCTTAATTATTCTAAGAAATACAATTTAGTCGTATACAACCCTAGACCCCACACTAGGATTCCCACAATAGAATTTGATGTTGGGTTTTCAGCTGGGATAATTTGGGATAGGATCTTCGGGATTCGATGATCTGAAAGGATAAAATGATTTGGATAAGGATTTCATTTCATGATGCTATCTAGACAACTACGCTAGAGATCTTTGGTTTGATTCCCAGATCGAGATGTGTTATTGCGTTTTTCTATTAAATTCTTAGTAGCCGCTCAGAGTTTGGATATGTGCCCGGTGAATGGTAATAGGCTCGCCCCCTATTTCATGGGACTTAAACGTACCGGCGAACTATGGGTGCATATTAAGTAGGTACACTTCTGCTTTTACCCTTCGGGGAATACAACCGTGATGCTATGATGAAAAAGTGTTGAATTCATCTTGGTAGGTAATTTTTACTAAAAAAAATAATTCAATCTGTAAAAACACGAGTCTAAAAAGAAGAGTTCGCCGTTATAAAAGAAAATGGACGTAAAAGTTGGTTTGGTTCGGGTTTGGGTAGGTGTTTTGTCGCACATAGTCACAATGCTGGTCCACCTCGACGCACCGGTTTTACAGTTCTTTCCAATACCGCCTAGCAGTAAAACTAAGATGAACCAACCGACAAGAACATTACTGTTTTAATTGAAATTCAATACGCCATGCCAGTTAACTCTTCACGTAAACCGTTATTAATCTAGACGTACAGTAATGATTTATGTACAACGAAATTTCTGTGAAATAACGTGCTTCGCTATTAAGCAATTTTGTTCTTTGTATCCAAAAAAAAACCTTTTCAAAGGAATACCATTAACTGTCCTTACACGTGGAGATAATATGAAAATGGTCCCAATTTTCAACGGAGCAAAATTGAATGGAACCAATTTTCCATTCGATTCGATTGGACCGTGCACCGTGGCGTCGCCGTACATAAATGTACATGAGTCAAGCTTATAGGAAAGAGCCTTGCTTTAATAAATGCAGTAAAATATTCTTGATTACGCAAATAAAAACTTTCAACATTCATATATGGATATAAAATACGTATTTTAATAATGAAAATAGGTAAGTACCTAGATGAGTATCGGTGTTTTATTTCTATTTGTTTGGATCATGGTGTATATAATGTATGTACCTGTGCATTGGCTGTGTCCGTTGCGAGTACTGCGCCATGGCTCGTGTTGCGCAGCTGGCATGGCTAGGCGGCGCGCATGCCGCGGCGGGCGCGGCTCGCTAGCTGCGCGCCATGTCGGCGCTTCGTCGCACAACACAACACACACACGGATGCACACGACACACCACTACACACGACCGACACGACCGACGACACTGCACCGATAACCTGCCAACAAAAATAACATGTCAGAACAGTTTTTAATGTACAGGTACCGCTAGGTACACACGGCTACAGCTTAACGTATGCACTTCCAGTTTAAGCGGATCTAGCAAATTATAGGCTTACCATACAATAAGAGTCCAGCGTAAATTAATGTGCATTCTTTAAACATAATCAACATGGAGAATACTTCTTGCACTGAAATTGACTGAGGGTCTTTTGTAAAATAATAAAATTGCATTTTTGTTCGATTTACTGGAGGGTACAGTGTTTAGATGAACCACATTTTAGAATATAACAGATAGTGGACAGAAGAAACATAAAAGGATTATGAACAATTAAGGTAGGTAATGGATACCCAAGAGACCAGGATCAGGAGTATGTAGGAAGTTTGATCAGTTATCATCATCGTCAATAGATCAATAAAAGTCGCTGTTGCTGGGTTTGTGTTGTTCGGGTTAATCTCAAAAACTAGTGCAGAGGTTTTTATACGTATTTCACCCATAAAAAGAGGCATTGTTTTCGAAGGTTATAGGCTATAAATTAATGAAATGCGAATTTTATTTCAGACAATATTTTCATAATCTAAATTACCTACAACATTTAGCTGAAAATTTTCATCGCATGACTCCCTGAAATCAGTTCCGACACAAATGTAAAATGACGTCTGAATATGGCAGTCAAGACGCTTCAAAAAAATCAGGACCCTACCTACCTTCTGCCTTAAAAAAGTGTTAAAAAGGAAAGGTACCGTTTTTTTTTGCTTGTAAAAAGGCTTGAAAATCATAGGAGACCTTTGGACGGAAGGGATTTGGGATGCGTGTGCTTGCGCTTGGAACGTGTAGGTGCAATATGTGAACAATATAAAATGCTAGATTTGTTTTTCACTGTAGTACTCAAACTGACTTAGTACTCATCATCAACCCATTACATTGTCCCACTGCTGGGCACGAGTCTCCTCTCAATACGAGAGGGATTATGCTATAGTCTACCACGCTGGCCTCCTGCGGGTTGGCAGACTTCACACGCCATCAAGAAAATTGCTCAGGCATGCAGGTTTCCTCACGATGTTTTCCTTACCGTTTAAGCGCGTGATAATTAATTATTAATACGCACATGACTTCGAAAAGTCAGAGGTGCGTGCCTTGGATTCGAACTCGAGACCTTTGACTTGGCAGTCCAAGGGTCATATCACCAACCTATCACTGCAGTACTAATAGTATTTAACAGACAAATTGATAAACTTTATTTAAATTACACATTATTTATTATACGTAAAAAAATCTACTTTGGAAGTGTCACGCTCCTAATTTTATTGCTCTAAAGAGGTGCAGAACCCTATTTATAATCCCACTCGCCCTTGCCTCATTTTTTATTGATACATGGTGGCAATCGAGTTAAAAACATCCACAGTTTACGTGAGCAGGTGAAGGAGAATAGATAGGACGCATTCGCAGCGAGTATTTTTAGTATTCGGATCACGGCATAACATAACGGTAAAGTAACGATCGCCTCGACTGCTATCAATCTAATATCTTTGCTTATAAGATACAATTTTATACTTAATGTTTTTTTTTATATCGCGTCACAACCCTATAAATAGTGTGTTTTATACATGATTTTTTAAACAAGCGACCCGACCTTCACCGGCTTTTTTATGTATATACCTATAAAAGAGGATTATCCTATATTATATCTCACGATATTCCGCTATTTTCGACAATTATTATGGTCATATTTCAACCAATTTATACAAAAACTTAACCAATTATTCAACTAAACGTCCCTCATCACTCTGTCTATTGGTGGAAACCACATGAAAATTGGTTCAGTACTTTTTGAGTATATCGCGAACAGACAGACATTCAGACACAGTGGGGGCCTTGTTTTAAAATATGTAGGTAGTCTTTTTAATAGAAATACAATTTGGACGCAGATGGAGCCTCACTATTCTAAAAATCCATAGCTGCTTTAATATTAAGGCGTGAGTCACTTGACGAATATAGGGCTGTGCATCGCTCCGACACAGACATTCCACAAAGCGACACAGACAGTCCAATTACTCAAACCAAACCAGTGGTGTCGTATGTCCACGTGTTTGCAGGTCATTTTGCTGCTGTCGCGTTCGTGTGCCAGCCATTAGGCAGAAAGGTGAGCGTGTTTTATATTAACGGTATCATAGTCTGCCTTACCGGACATAAGATTATCTAAGAGTAAAGAGGTATTCAAACAGCTTTACATCCGTGAAACGGAAGTGCGATAAGTCGTCATTCTGCTATAAAAATATTATAGAATACACTAACCATGTACGCATGCTTACACATCAAACTATACAAAACCAGTATAGGCAGGCCTTGAATTCTGCAGAAAACCTTTACACTGGGAGCTCAGCCTAAACTGGTTTTGTATAGCTGGATGTGTTACCGAGTGTACTATTTTTACTCCCTAATGCGAGTAATTTTTAAAAGGCCAATAACTCGACATGTGGTTTGGTGATTCCTAGAAAACATCTAGTAGCACATATTACGCCCAAATAAAAATAATATTAGCTCTTTTCTTAGTATTGCTATAAATTATTTACCTTTGATTTCTTATTTATTAGGTGGATTTTCGTACTGACTGCTTCAATGGCGCAGATGTAAATAATAGAGAAGGAATAGAGGAGTAATGGAGAGACTAAATTGTGAACTAAGGGTTTCGGGTTTGATTCAAGAAACAAATACAAAGGAAAGAGAGAGTACGTTAGGTATTCAACCATATTTACATCCGTGACAATGAATATTATATACTGACCTAAAAGCATACAACTATTTTCACATTTGCGCGTAATTTATATGAGTCCTCATGTGAGTTTACAAAAATAGGTACGCTACGCCCCCACATAAAAAATATTCACCTATTTTCTGAGCCTATGAAGGGTTTACTTTTGATTTATTAGTTGTGTACATACATCATGTCTACCGTTTTGACGACTTCAATGGTACAGAAGGTAGGAGACTGACTTCTAGGGTATGGGTTTCAGTATTTGCTTTAAGAAACAACTACATATGTCAATGACCTGTGGATTAAATAGATGCAGTGCGTCTAGGAGTTTACACAATGCTATGTGTACCTTCTCCTCCTGGGTAGTTTTTAATCTTAATTTGTAGTTTTTATCAACAGATCCACAAAATGATTAATAAAATTGTCCCGACTACAAAGATGATTGACCTATTTTTTTAACAGGAACTACACGTTTAATGTGCTACACTTTAACTACCGTTCAGCCGACAGTTTAGCTACCAAAATAAAACTGCGGAGAGAGCCGAGATACACTAAATGCAGCAGAAAGAGTCACATGACGTATTTTACGTATTTACTAGACATAACGTAGGTATTATAAAGAATAGGTAGCATTTAATATTCAATCCTAAAAAAATGTTGCTGGTAAAATAATGAAGTGGTTTAACAACCGTAACAGCTAACTAATAATGGATTTAGCTAGAAACGGGAAGCTACAAACTGAATACTAGTACTAATAGGTTTTCAGAGAACGGGTGTGGTTATAGAGTGTGTTGGGCCATGTGGAGTTATTATGATCCTGCGACAATTTATCGTCGCATTATTTCATACCATACGGTTCTTGTCGTACCTAGGAAATAACTACACTGTTAAGCTTCACCTGCAGCCGCATTTTTATGGATGGGTGCACAGAGATGGGTGGCTACTCTTAGCACCTGAAAACCACTGCGTTAATCCGTCAGTCTAGGAGCTTAACAAAAGTTTGTTCTTAGGATAACGGTCATCGGTAGTGCCCAGAAATTGGGAAGTGGTGGTCTAAAGATTTCCCAGTCTCTAATTTCACGAAGTGTTAATCTTTGTATTCGAAAAATCAAATCTTTGGGGCTAAATCTTTGCACATCAAATCTGTAATGTCGTAAAATGTTATGACTACCAGTTCCAGTACTGATTTTGGAACGTTCAGACATAAAAATACCTATCGACCATGGTATTTACGAGTGTCAATAACCTAATACGATTTTATACATTTATTATTTGAAGTTTGAAATAATTGAATAGGTACTTACTCAGTGTTATTTTATGTAATTAGGTAGGTACATGACATATTGAATAGGTCTAAGAGAATCTTAATTGCGGTATGAACATTATCTGATGATTTATCTTGAATAAGCCTTGCCCTATCAGATTGAAAAGGAATTGGGCAAGGGTGTCTCGCAAGACCAGGTAGCTACGTCAGGACAAATAGGCCAACATCCAAGGCCCACAAAAGGAGGGATTGGATTGGACGGATTGGATGGGATTGCTGGAGGGATTGGACGCTTTCAGTACCGACTGGCTACAGAGTCATCAATGGAAATCAGTGGAAAATGGAGGGGATAGGAAATTTAATTAGTTGTAGGTATAATAACTGGCTCATTAGTCTCGCGGTCCCAAGCGCGACTGGTGAGGTCTTGGGTTCGATTCCCAGGTCGAGCCGTGTTATTGGGTTTTTCTATGAAATTTTCAGTAGCAGCTAGGAGTTTGGATATGCCCGGTGAATGACAATATGCTCGCTCCCTATTACATGGGACCTAAACATAAAGGCGAACTGTGGGTGTAGATACATTAGGAACAGCTCTGCCTAACCCTACGGGGAACACAGGCGTGATTGTTATGATGGTATGTAGGTATAATCTAGGTCTCAGGGATGTGCCCTGACAGGCGTTGCACAAGGGGGTCCTGGGGTGGTCTATTAAGAGGACACAGTGCCCCCGTTCCATATACTGATGGTGACCACTGGGGTGGTTCTAGTGGGTAAGAATCCCATACCGTCCGATCTAATCCCCAAATACCGGTCGCCTTTTTGAAGGTTCCCAACCAGGAAAAAAGGTATAGGTAATCTAGGTAGGTACCATGTTAGGCTATAATACGGGGTTCAAATTATCGACTGTGCAACATTGTCCACTTGATGTCACCTCGTCATCTGAACCTTGAGGATATTAGAAGCTCTAGTAACATCTCGGACTTGGGTCAAAGGCTGGTTTCTTATTTGTATGTGCTTGTGTTACGATCTATACTGAGATCTTGAAAAGCGTTATGCTGTAGATAATTTTACCAACAGGCACTGAGGTTGCCTGTTGCTAAAATTGTCTATATTGTCATTTAAATTAAATGATTAAATTATTGGCATTACGTGTGACCGACAAAAAGGCGAGGCTGATTTAAGACATGATTATTTACAAGTAGGTATATGATGACGATAAGCTTGGATATGATAAGCATTCACAATATGTACTAGCACTTTTTGACACGTCACTAAAATTAATTTAACTTTTTAACACAATGGATGCAATGGTCTCGAGTAGGTTTGGATTACGATGACCTTTCCATTCCTGAACATGGGGAGGGGGGCTCTCAATAACCATACCCAACAGACATCTCTTAGCAGTCAAAATTTTAATGAGACAGAAGAAAGTTGTATCAAACCGAAATGGGAACAATCAATAGGTAATTAAGTAGGTGCCTACGACCTAAATATGTAGTTCGCCTTTTCCGACCCAATAGAAGGATAAAACAGTATTAACATTATTTATACCTATAGGTACCTGAACATACTATAAAAAATTCTATTTAGGTTGGTAAGTAGGAGTATGTTTTTCGAACACTGACATTGTGTCTTTGCTTGACTCTGGCGGATCTATTTTTAGAATATTATTATGAAGTATCATTACCATTTTCTTTAAGTCTAGCTACTTTTTATGGCTGGCCAGTCATTTTATTTACTAAGTGTTAGATTAGAAATAGAACACTAGTATCTAGTTGGTTGGCGTCACGACTCCGTGAGCCCTGCACGGATATAGGCCTACGGCAACGGTCGAGGCTGGCCATTCACACCACAACCCAATTACACACGTAACAATGATGCTGGTGTCGGATGCACAGCTATTTTAATGTTCGGCCAAAGGGCATCCTAAGATAAAAATAACGGTGCCCGACCACCGGCGGTTGTCGCGACTGGAACCTACTGTCAGCTTATCAAGGCTTACATAAGCTGGTACCAGCACGTGCATCACCATGACACCAAGTCCCACGCATTTATATAACCACACTTTTCGAGAGAAAACTAAACTGACGCCGTAGTTATTTGCGCAGTTAGCTAGATAGGTACTCGATTTCAATGAATAGGAAAAGTAGGTGGAGTAAGAGATAGTTTTCACCACACACTACCACGTCTTACTGTCTATGTATATGAATCCTAAGCCTTGTATCAAGAAAAATAACACACAGTACTCACCTTAGAGCCGAAAAGAGACGTTTTAGCTCCCAACGGGACTTTGTTCACGGATTACAAGCACGGACACGCAATTCACATTCAAATATCACAATTTTCAACAAAACAAACGGTCACACACCACTCCCTACAATAATCTATGTAACACAGGACTTTTTACGTAAAATGACACGTTTAGAGTTTTCGAAAAGTCCATTGAACTGTTTCGGTTGAAATTTACGTCCAGCGAAATTATAAGCACGGAATGGCAACGCTGTATAGACGACGTGTATATTTCGCGGCGCGGCCGCTACGCGGCGCTGCGGTCGGAGGGGGGCGGAGCCGAACGGGACGCGGTGGCCGCGCGCGAGCGAGACACCGCTACGCACCACGCCGCCACGTCAGTTGCGTCGCAACAATATTTTCTTCACGGTGTACTTATGGGATTCTATGTCAAAATTGCAACTGTTTAGTGTTTAGATGGCGAAGACATTAACGGATGGTGGCGAGTGAAGCGGCGACTGGTGACCTTTTCAGCGTATCGCGTCACCGCGGGCGATAACGCGAGGTCGTCGGTCGAGCGCGCGACGTTGCCAACTCGCTGCAGCATTCGAGCCCACGTTTCCACAGATTACGAAAGTCGGCGAAATCCCCGTGGCCCTTTGATACCTACCTGCCTAACGAACCTAGCCCGAGACACGCGAAGCCATGCGCTAACCTACATAATATAGACTACCTAGCCAAATGGTCGACGTTACACAACAAGCAGCCATTTCGAAGTAACATTGTAACTTCCATGCGAATGGTGCAAAATGAGAGTTATTACGATGGCTTACCCCCTATGGCGCTGTTCCAGGTTTCACAATTTTTGCGAAATAGGACACCCTAGGGAGGAATTAGGTAGTTTCAATGCAGTAGTCTGCTTAGTAAAGCTGGGTACATTATTTTAGTAAGGAACTATTCACTTGGTAGGTGGAGACCTACCTACCTATAATAAAAGGTGTTTAGTTGAAAAAGTAGGTATAGAGTAGGCACATTATTATAGATAGAAGAATGCTGCCGCTTACTACCTAGGTAGGCAAGTGGTCGTGAAGAATTATGTGCCCAGAATACCTAGTGACATTGAGAACATTTTATGGAGATACAGATACCTAGGTACTTACATATACTTATCTACCTAGTTATAAAGAGCGTAAGTATAGCGAAAGCGAGAACTCCACATTGGTACCTACAATACCTTATACATACCTACATCATAGCATAGACAGTGTGTGTAGTGTGATGTGACGTGTCACGTGTGTGTTCGAATGTACACAGTTCTACACGTATACGTAATGTAGTACATTTTGAAACCCAGTTTCTAAAGAGATTTTGGATTTTTTGTGTCAAAATCACATTTCACACCGAACTTGGAGGGGGGTTCAGAACTTTTGTTTGGGTTTAGGACGACGTAAGGAGCAGACACGTTATAGGTTATTTTGGGGACATGTAAATAGGTCGGTAGGTACCTAGTATATTTAATAACGAGTTTATGGTACTGATTATAATATTAAGAAGAGTGAAATTTCTAGTCGCAAATCCCCTTTAGTTTTGTAGATAATACCTACCTGTAAGCTCGCTTTTTTAGTAGTGTCCAGGCATATCATTTTGTACTTAGTAAGTAGGTACTTATGTTATAGTTTAATTACCTAATTACGTTAATAATTTTACACAAAACAGATAACTAGTTATTACTGCGTCTGCAACTACAACCAGCTAAAGCTAATCGCTCAGATAAGGGGAACTCAGTAAGACTGAAATAACATATGACGTTGCCAGATAAAATAATGTTAATGTAGTTATTTGTTCATTAGATAACAGTATTCGAAATAATACCAAAGAGATTTAAAATGGCTTAATTAATGTCTTTGCATAAATACTTATTTAAATATTTTTCTCAGTACGTTTAATTAATGTCATTTGTAGCAAAGACTTGCGTCCCTGTTTAGGTAATTTGTTCCACATTAATGTCGATTTTAGTTTTTGATCGCTCTAGAGGGATTCCCATACACAAATAATATCAAAGAGCTCTTGTTTTCGCCTCCTTCATACTCTACTAATTGAACTCGAGAAAATAACTACATAGTTAACAAAATTAAGTAACCTTTAATATTATAATTAAATAAACATAACTTTTTGTGCTAAAAAAACTGCTGCCTGATAAAAAACACCTTATAAAACATAATATTAAAGTTTTATTTTTTTGCCGTCTGTTTTGATTTTTGACTCTTTGAGTAGGGTAACCACGTAATAGGACGTCACAGGAATTAACTGACGTCTCGCGTTCCACCAAATATTGCCAAAATGTCTGTCAGCCAAATACATTTTGGTATAATTTAATTTCCTGGGGCCATAGAAGACTGCCTCGTTGGTCTAGTGGTCCCAATCGCGACTGCTACGCTAGAGGTCTTGGGTTCGATCCCCAGGTCGGGCAAAGTGTTATTCAGTTTTTCTATGAAATTCTTAGTAGCAGCTCGGAGTCTGGATTTGTGCCCGGTGAATGGCAATAGGCTCGCCCCCTATTACATGGGACCCAAACATACCGGCGAACTGTGGGTGTACATTAAGTACACCTCTGCCTAACCCTTCGGGGAATACAGGCGTGATGGTATGTTATGTTATAGAATAATGTGATAATAAAGTGATGATGAACTTTGGATCAAGGTGTTAGCATGTTATACCTAGTATGGTTTGCCCCTGTTTGCACGCTTTTTGTCTGTAATATAATTTTAAATAAAAACTATTTTACCCGAACAAAGTAATAGGTTCTTATGTATTTGTTTTTAAAAATCACGTACTCATAGTTTTTCTTATTATAAATGTAGATATACCTACTTAGTAACTATAACTAAGATTCATATAGCGGAAATATGTCTAAACTTGCCACTAGCGCCATCTATCAGTGCAAAAAGCTTGATTATTATTTTTCTTTGTTGCAAAATATTGTGTATCATTTCTGCGACAGATATTTATTATAACTGTAACGATGTAATAAAACCTATCTGATATAAGTAATTCAAACAAGTTGGCTTGTATCCAGCATGTTCTGTCCCTATCTCAATGCACAAATAAATAAGATTGTGCTATCTGTTTGTGTTTGTCTTATCTTTGCATATCTTCCAGTTTTGTTAAAAATCATATAATATACTAAAAATTTAAAACTGCACTTGGATATAGGAGGATGACTTGTCTTGTCCTTTTTTAGTAGAAAATGGTATTTCAAATCCATGTGTAGTTAATAAATACGTTACGTAATTTGAACATCCCGAAGAAAAAAAAAGATCTGAAGATAGGCAAATATGGAAAATGGAAAATTTAACAAACTTTTTAATTAACGAACCTACTTTGACACTCAAAGCCTGCTACTACTACTTAATTTCGACATTAGAACTCTGCTTTGAACAGAACTTGTCTCATTAACTTTTTCTTCTTATCTTAAGTTCTCGTTCGCAGAGACCAACGCAGACAAAGTCACAGGAACAGTCAGCATGTCGTAATTATATTACTCTTTTGTTTACTTTCGGCCAAGCGAATGATCTTAGTCATCTATGCTGTTTATAGACATACATACAATCGTGTTGTATTGTTTCATCAAAACAGAAGATGGAAATACAAATAGAATAAGTCCTCGACAGCATGTATCTTATATTACTATTAACAATAAAAGATTTCGTATGAGTGGGGTGTGCGTGTGACCTGTATGTGGATGGGAGGCGTTTGCCTTTTATTAAATAAATAATTGATTACGAAATTGACTGACTCATTAGTTTATTTGTAGTCGCAAATGTGCCTGCTGAACATGAGGTCAATTCAGCCAGTGTTATTTATTAGGTTTTTGACGTAAGCAGCAGCGTTTGCATTTGTGCTAGTCTACTGGCAATAGAAAAATAGATGTTATTTTTGTAATGTGTGTACTTTAAAGGAAAAGTTCCAATCAATCACTTCATCGATATGTTTAGTTCCGATATAAAAGGGGGCGAAATACGTAATACAATTAGCAGCCAATACCTTTTACAAATACTAAATAATTTTAAAAGACACAAGATTATATTCAATATCATTAACGAGACTGCCCCTGAATACATGTAAAATAAATTATAGATATTTATTGAAGTCTTTGTTGTCGTTATAAATAAAATTAATACGAATGACTACCTAAATAATTTAACTTCATATTTTCAAAGAAATTTACTATAAATTTTAGGTACCCAATGTTGTATGGACTTCTTACAATTCCACTTATGCATTTAGCACAAGGTGCAATGTAATTCATAACTCGATGAAACTAGAAACTGAACATAATAAAGCGTGTATGTTTAATTGTATGTAACTGCAAGACCAATTAGGTGTACGGAAACGTTATCACATCTTCACGCTGAGTTGGATGCGGTATCGTGTACTCAATTACTTACTAGTACATACGTAAAACATACACATGTATGAGAGTACCTGTATGTGAGTATGCTGACTACTTGAAAACCAAGATTTTATCATATACACTTAACGAACTAGCATATTGTTTATATACTTGTCTGTGTCTTTATATATTCGTCTGTGTTGAAGTTACCTAACTGAGAGGTTACGCTTAGCCCTCGAATTAATATATACGATTCCAAAAAAATATTTTATTCAAAAACCTCATATAAACCCAAACTAAAAACTTAAGCTACGTAGCTCATTAAATTAATAATTAAATATGTCGAGTTTTTTAAATTATTATTCATTAACATTTATCTTAATTTATCATATGAGCAAATAACTTAAGCGTTAGTAAGTACCTATAATATAAACTAAATCTAGCAAACATTTGACGTAAGTATTAGGCAATTCCAAGTATTCTAACAGCTGATGTTCTAATACAACTCGCACACAGAAATACAGCCCACGAGCGTAAAAGTTGTACGTGTCGCGTGAAGGCGGGTAAAAATCAATGATGCCTAAAGAAAATTGAGTTGGAGGGCTGCTGAGCCCGTTTCAGTAATTACAGCTGCGAGTAGGACTTCCGCGAAGGTCGTCACCCCGGGCCGCCCCACCCCTGCACGGCCCCTACCCTCATTGCTCCCCTTCCCCTCACCACACTAGAATTACCAACATTTATTGCGACGTTAGACTGTATGACACGTGTATTCGCACCGTGTAATTTAAGTTTGGAACATTGACAGGTGTCTAAGGGATTTGTTGATAATCGGTGTATGCTTCGTATCGTATAAGTTATAAAAATACACTGTGTACTAAAATGAAGAATCTTCAAATTCGGTTAAGTTATGTGCAAACCCTTTTCAACATTTTACACGATAATTCGTATACTTATAAGATTATTTCTTAGTTCAAATTCTACTCTGTCCGCATAATAACGGCAGCATGGTTATAGTACCCGACCTCTAGGTGCGGAAGGTGCTTTTATTTCTAAAATAAACAAACGAATAGCTTTCCATTTTAGAATTTTCGCAAACGGCTGGTGATGTACTTTAAAAATATTATAACTAGGTTTTTTCTCGCGTATCTCGATTCGTTCGGTTTACGTTAGGTATGTACTCGGAGTTCCCAGTTCCTGGAAAACATCTTTCATGATCGAGTTTAAAAGGCTTTTTTTATTTATCATTTACGTTACTAAATAATATATTTTTTTAAAGATGAATAGTATTTTGTGTATAGTGTAGTGGTTAGAGCTGAGAACCGAGGTGGAAGATGTTTAGGTTCGAATCTTGATCATCACTAGAAACAATGAGGAAAAATATTGAGAGTAATCAATTTACGCATGAAGTTCTTGAAAGTATGTGAAGTCTGCCATCCTGTACTAGGATAGCATGGAGGAGGCCTATACATAGCTTAACAGTTTTCCTTCCCCAGCAGTGGCACAGTTTTAAGTAAGACTTAGATTATACTACTACCATCAGTGCAGGGGCGGTAAGGGGCGCCAAAATGACAAAGCCAAAACAAATTATTTATTTTACATGTCCTGACCTGTAATACAATTTATTTCATGTGAAAGCGTCCAACAAGGGGCGCTGGCAGGCATTCTTGCTCTACCCTGATTAGGGCTAGGGCCAGCGTTGACTACTATTGTTCTAGACTAAGATTAATAGACTAGATTACACTGGAAGGTATTATTAAAATGACAAAGGCTTAATACATTTTTCATGGCGCGTAATAGAATTATGTTTTTATAATTTGAAGTGCGATGTAGTATTACGCAAGCTTTTCAGGAACTTGTGATTATGACTATAAATTCATCATCATCATCGTCAGTCTATACTCGTCCACTGCTGGACGCAGGCATCTTAATGCAACAGAGCCCGATCTTCGGCTTTCCTCATCCAGTCACTGCCAGCTGCCTTCCGCAAGTCGTGACTCCATCTGTAGCCTGATTCACGTAATTCAAACCGTAGCGATGTCGCAGCGACTCAATCGTTGAAACAGTTTTCCAGTGTTTTGTTAATACATTGACGCCAACGTTTTGAACGGTTCTTGTCCAACGAACAAGTGTGAATGCGGTTAAACGATTTTTCAATAGGATGACTTCTAAATCGGTCTGATCGACGCATTCGTGAATAGGAAAACTGTTTCAACGATTAAGTCGCTGCGACATCGCTACGGTTTTATTACGTGAATCGGGCTACTGGCCGGCCATCGACCATGAACAAAGTATAATTAATAACTTATACATATATAGAAATTATAGACCTACATATAAGGGTGGGGGCGCCGGGCGGCGATAGAATACAGATTGACGAAATAGCGAATGGAATTTGGGATGGTAATTGAAAAAGGGTAGAATTTTCTCGAATCTCAACGAGGTCGAGGGTCATTTGACTATGAAACGAAATAAAAATAAGTACCTATATCCTTAAAATTGTATCTTTTATTTATTTTATAAGCTTCCAAAGTCTTCTTGGTATATCTTGACCTAGCCATTTTTTTATGTGTTGGATTTCAATTTGGATGTATGTCGCTTTAATTTTAGTGCCATAATTAATAAACCCTTACACGCAATGTTTAATTGTTATATATGTGATGAAGTCAGAAGAGGCGTGGCCGAATTTTAAACCACTGACAGGTGCGCCATTTTGGAAATAAATTCTGGTGTCGCCGCTGGCATCGCCATCACGCCCGGAGTCAGAGCGCAGCGAACCGTAAAATGATTTAAGAATCCGTTTAGTACCTACTTTCAGCTCTTTAGTATTCGTGCTTAGTTATCTAGGTAAAACATTGTTCTGTAGGCGTAGCACTTGTACAGACGGCTACAGGTCAAACTACACTGGATTTGTGTGGCTCGACCTGTGACAGCCTACACTGGATTTGTGTAGCTCAACGTGTAGCCGTGTGTACATTAGTACATCTCAGCCTAACCCTTTGAGAATAGGTATAGACCTGATGAAAATAATGTTATAGTATTATTGCATCATTCGTTTCGTACATATTAAGAAAGTAAGTACGTCTTTCCAAACATAGTATTGTTCAGAAAAAAATACATAGGTATATTACGACGTATTTTTTCATTCTATTTACTTCTTGCAGAAAATTCTTCGTCTGCATTAAACAACATAAATATTGTCTCCTTGTCTCTTCAAGTCTCCACGTAACTGTCTAAATCATGGACGTCCTACCCATTAAGGCCGACCATAACTCCCAAAGATTTATTGTTTTTTTCGAAAATTGTTAACACATTCTAGGTTCATAGCGGTAAAAATTGCGATATATGGCGAAATTGGCTTCCAAGGAGAGACTATTAGCCTCAATAAATTGTTGGGCGTATAGGAATTTCTAGCATTTAAACGGTATTCATTACCTTAGAAAAAAAATACTTAGTAGGTTGTCCAGTGTCCAGCCATCGTAAGCTGACGCCCTGATGTCCTCAATTCACCCTTGCGAGTTTGTGACCTCGTGAGAAGACACCACTATGACGCACCCATTCAACCCATCATATCATTCACATGACAGACATCAACTTTCTAGCCATTGTTGTTTTTTCTTCTACATAAATTTTTATTTACCTAAGTACCTGCCAATTGCAGTCAAACAGCTGGGTGTTGTTTCAGAATGAGAGTGGCTAGGGATTAGCTTATTGTCCACCGCGCTAGTCTAATTCGGGTTGGTAGACTTCAAATGCCATCATGACATTCACACGATGTTTTCCAAAAACGGTAGGTACGTATGGAATGATCGTGCATAAATATGACAGAAATGTCCTAATAAATCTCACAATGGCTAATTAATTAAATTTTTTCAACATTTCCACCCTTCTGACATGCGAAGAGGAATTCTGTTATAGGCGTGAACACGTCACATTATGATAAAAAAAATATTAAAATGTAGGAGTTGACAATGGCGTACGCTCTAATTGATCGCGTGGTTTGTGTTGTCACCTGTCACCGACATACGTTTTCACAAAATGTCATTTGACAATATCAGCTTGGATAAAAACAAAGAGATTTAATAGTTTAAATGTCTTTGGATAAAAAAGATTCTGAATTTTATCTTTCAGTTTGTTTTTTTTTAACTTGTAATATTTCATTATTTTCTTTATACATTTATCTAACCTTCGTCCTTTACTTTTAAGTCCGAAAAAAATTAAATCTATTGATTTATCTCGAGGAGACATTGTGTAATTTTGTGGTCGCAATTTTTAGAAAAATTAGCAGACTTTAGAGAATAGCAAATAACAATACTAAATAAATTAATAACAATCTCATCACAAATGCTCAGCACACCTTACCTAAGTAAGTACCTACACGAGAGCAAAAGTTTTATTATTAACTAGCTTTTGGCCCGCGTGTTTATTCGGCTTTTGTGCATTACAATTTTTCCGGTTTTTGCAACATTTTTCATGTATGCTCCGCTCCTATTGGTCTTACCGTGATGATATAATATAGCCTTCCTCGATAAATGGGCTATCTAACACTGAAAGAATTTTTCAAATCGGACCTGTAGTTCCTGAGATTAGCGCGTTCAAGCAAACAAACAAACTCTTCAGCTTTATAATATAAAGTATAGATTTCTAGAATATTTAAAAACACAGATACGAAATACCAACAAATAAATAAAGGTCAAAGTCACTTTCTACAGCAAGGCTACAAGAATCACTCGTCTACTAATATTGGCATCGGTAAGAAAAAAACATTTTTTTCAGAGTAGTGACGACGCGTATGTGGAGACCTACTTATTTTTCAACCATGAAAAGGAAAAAGCCCTCCTATTCCAATTCTTTCTAGTTGAGAGCTTGGCCTTATCAAATATCTGCGTAGGTACATACGGCTACAGGTCAACCTATACAAATCCAGTTTACGCTGATCTCGCATTGTATAGGCTTCCCATACAATAAGAGGCCAGCGTAAACTGGTTTTGTATAGCTTGATGTATAGCCGTGCGTACAATATTATCGTTGCGAAGACAAATTGTGTATTAGGTAGGTACAGTCACCAGCACATCAGGTTATACAAAACTGTCAAATTTCTCCAAATGATTTTAAACCTTAACGTGTTGATAATCAAAATCTATTGAGAAAAATTGTCATTTTGTGGTAACTTGAACTGCTTGCCACCGTACCTACTTGGTAAAATATAGCAGTAACAGTAATGCAACCAGTTTATTGATACACCAGAGCTCGGTGTGTGACCTATTTCAACGATTATCAACATTGTGACTCACCGTTCACAATTTCACACAGATCAATTTTACTCATTGTTATCTAGTGAAACATAAAATATTTATTAAGTTGGTACTATTCTAGGTCGTTCTACATAGGTGACGATTAAATTGAAAAATCACTTCATTGTTATTTACTTATTCAGTGAGTAGGTACTCAATATTGTGTCAGTGTTACCATATCGCTGTGAAACATGCCTATTGTAATACCTACTAAGAAATAATAATACAAATATTAAAATGAAAAAAAAAAAAGCTGTCTGCCTCTGTCTGTTTATCCCGGTTGCGGCTTATCTCCGAAACGGCTGTACCGATTTTGACGGGACTGGCAGATAGCTCGTACACACAGCTACACATCAAGCTATACAAATCCAGTTTAGACTGACCTCCCATTGTAAAGGCTCCCGTACAATTAGGGGCCAGCCTATATACTGGACATGTATAACTTGATGATGTGTAGCCATGCGGACCTATTAGGATTAACTTAGGCTATTGGACAACACGCTATGACCATAGTGTAAATAGATTTCATTACACTATGCTATGACCGAACAAAAAATAGTCGGAACCGTCGCGGCGGGTGAAGGCCCAGTGCGCAGCGAGTATTTTACAGTTTATTTTGACAGTTTTGTATAACCTAATGTGCTGGCGACTATAATTTCAAGGGCTTTATTCCTATGGCGAACTTTTACCAATAAGTACAAATCCGTAGATTGTAGCATTGAGTACCTATTTAAATATCATTGTCGAATTCAAAAGTGGCACAAGTCTAAATATTGGAATTTTGAGTTTTTAAATTTAAATATCTATTCGTACCTCGTTTAAAATATCTAAAGCACCAAATTGCTAGTTCAGAATATTTCGACTTTAAATGCCACTGTTAAATTTAATTAAAAATACAAATGGCTTTAACATCCCATTCTGAAAGTGAAAAATAGGTGCCATACTGTGCGAGTTAAAAATACCTAGGTCCCAAAATTACATTAAAAACGAATGTAAGCAAATCCGTTCGTCTAATTTTGTGAAGCATTGAAATGAGACATCAAGCTACGTTATTGCAAAGAATTGAACGTAAAAATCCATATTCGAAACCCAACACCTTCATGCAAGATTCATGTTTCAAAGTGCAAAGTTATTTATTTATCGTAAAAAAATACGCGACTAAATTCGTGTCGTGGAATAAAACGAGTAGCCGCGCGCAACTACATCCAGTTCCGCACGCCGAGTGCCGCGGCCGAGCTCGTCGGCACAAGAATGTCAGGGCTGCCAACGTAGTGAAAAATTCTCCCTAAAATTATTTCAGGTAGGTAGGTATATGTATGCGCATAATCCGGTCATAATTCTTTAGAGACTTGAATTGGTCTTTCTATTCTTGAAATTAGTAGCTATGTCCAAGGATTGTGGCCACGCCACGGTTAGTCAATTAACTAACTGACCAATCGTGGTCAACTTTTGACATTGGTTAAAACAGGCAAAAGTCTAATAAATATAATACCTACTTTATAGTTAGGTAGATATTGTCATCAAGATTTTTATTAACATCGAAGATAGATATTTTGACGTTAAGTACACACGGTTACATATCAAGCTATACCAAACCAGTTTAGACTGACCTCCCATTGTAGAGGTATTCCGCAACCCGAGACCAGCCTATACTGGTTTTGTATAGCTTGACGTGTAGCCGTGCGTACCTAAGCTGTGACGAGGTGAAAACTGTAGAGGATGGACAATTTAATTTATCTTATTAGTATGGTATGGTATAGCGGGCTTTTTTCCGCAACTCCACGACTAAGCGCGTATTTTGCGTGTAATTAGTAGTAAATTAGATAAATCAAATTGTCCGTCCTCTACTTCTCTCTACTCTTCTACTCAGCTTAGGTCACAAATAATTACATTTGCATTTGTGCAATAAAGAATATTTCTTTCTCTACATTGAAAAAGTCGTAAATTAAAACCTTTTTAATTAGGTAAGTAGCTATTTGGCTCCAGTATACATATCTAATCTTATTTGAGGTTTCAGTCTAATGTAATGAGGAGAACGAGGTCTAAGTTTTCTTGGTTTCCTCGTACTATGGGAACATTTTCTGTGCTAGCATTAATACCGGTCCACGTTCGAATTTCAAAGTGCTCGCTAGTGGGTGCGAGCTGGCAACGTCGCAGCAACTGACACAGCACAGTATAAATAGGTGGGTGGTTCATAACTGCCAAGTAGTCTTCAGCCTGACAAGACGCATTTTTTTACCGGTCGACGCTTGGGCTGGACTGTTACTGTTAGACTAGGCTATTCGTAGGTGGTTATTCTCTATCTGAATTTTACCTAGGTACTGAAATAGGCAAGTTATAAAAACACAGATACGATATTAATTTAATCCGGTTTCAATAACAAATCTCTTTATAGATCAGCTTACAGGAGATAGGTAGATTTTACCACCTTTATATGTCAAATCAAAATCCTCTTTCTAGTAAGTAAATCTTCGGAAGATTTTTTTATTAAAACAGGGCGTTAATATACTATATGTCAGTAAATTGTAGTAGATACCTCGTTATTATAATTATATCAATATACCTGTATGGATTAATTCTATGAGAATAGAGGCCAAAAAGCTTGCTATTTCCATTGCAGGTACAAAAAGATATTTACTGAAGCAAAATCACAGCGTGTAGCTCATTATTATCCCTGTGGCGTCTTAAAACACTACAAAAAACGGTCAGTAGGTAAAAGTGGTAAAAGTATCAATCTAAGAAATACTATAATTCTGAAAAATATGTCGATGGCACGGAAATATGAGATGTCGCTTCCGTTGTAGATGGGAAGCACCTTGTAAAAAAATAAATTAAGGACAGGTTCTCAGTTCACCTGTCACTTCCGATATTGAAAGACACCAAGTAAGATTTCATCATCATGCAATCCAAATCAACGTCGTTGACCTGAACAGAATTCCTTTCGTTTTATTAATATTATATAATCCATTGGCTCAGATTAAGGAATAGAATAAAAGAATAATTCTTTAATCTGAGTCCATTGGGATCACAATTTACAACAAAAGAAACACAGACAAGCAATGCTGAAATGATCGATAATGACAGGTCCTTTGTGACCTCAAATATCAATTAAAACCGAGGATTACTAATAAAAAGTTAACAGGGCCTTCCGCGTTGTATAGATTTGAATGCTGGCCAATGAGATGTGATGAGATGAGAAAGTCAAAAAGACATGGACACAAAAATTGCAAAAATCCGTCAGAGAGAGAATACCATGAATGGTCACGGTCACGAATAGGAACGAATACAAGGTTATCATATTAAGTGGAAAGTGGATACCTTTTTTTAATGTCGTTAAAATATAATTAAAACACCTGTGTTTGACAAAAAGATACTACACAGTTCATAGCAAGTGCTTAAATTAGAAATGCGGTAAAGACAGATCTCTGCATCAAGGGTCGTTAAGAGTTAACAAACCATATGAGACATACAGTGACAGGGACACAGAAGTAGAAATATAGAATACGAAAATTATTTTCACAATCATGATGAACAAGGCGATAGGAAGCCATGATTTTAATGTGTTCCCGTTCTTTTATTTCATCGGGTCTGCTACATTCGAATAAGTACTACCTGTCGAGATTCGTAACTTTCACCTCACCGCTTCCCACTGAAGGGGGAACCAGTTGTCTGTGCAAAACGCGATGTGGGCGCGTTACAAGGTGCAATTGCTATCGCCAATCTACAACACAGGCTACCGTTGTTACTAACACAGATTTTTTACTTTATGTGTCCCTTGCAGGCTTTGCAGGTAGAGATAGAAGAGGACAACGTTCTGTCTTTGTACCTTGCATACTTCCTTTTGTTAAGTACATTGATCGAACTCCTTATGTGTGCTGTGTGTCCAAAGACATTGTCTGGGCCTCTGTGGTAAGTGAAAAAAAATCGTCGTTTTTAAAGGCCTAGTTTTTTTTATCATAGATAGGCTTGCGCGTAACCACAACCGCCTGATGGATGTGGTCTACGATGGAGCGCACTTGCCGGACTTGATGGAGTGTCACAGATATTCGTATTTTAACGCGTTAAAAAAATCATTGTGTGCATTTTGCGATTCGGCAGACTTTGGAAAGGCCCATTGCCCATAGCCTCCTATACCTGTAGGTATCTTAGAAAATTAATAATTCGTTAATAGAAGAAATACGGTCCAAAAACAAATAATATATTAGAATTAACTAGTTTTATTTTTAACTCTAGCTCTTATATTCGTCAAGCTGTCATACTCGTAGCACTAGGATTTGCATAGAAAATGGTTGCTTATAAATTGCATGCTTGCAGCTGACTCCAGTCTGGCAGGTCTCGGTTTAGGTGAAATGACGGTGTTTTTTTTTACTAAAAGCTAACTTACTGATTTCTTTGCCCTAAATATTTACTTTCTAAAACGTTATATTTGGGGGTAAGAAAATACGATCCTGTAAAAATTCTAACCAGGCAATTTTATGCCTTAAAATATCTGGCATTTTGTGGAATAACGACTTATTTTTTCACATCACAGTAATTGAATGAACGGTCTATAACGTGGGCGAGTTATTTATCTACGACAGAATAATGAATGACGGATCTCTTCTTCGGCACGGCGCGGCGGCAGGCATCGTCAAAATAATAAAGTTGTTGTGTTGGCTATTTTACCGTATTGAAATATTTTGTGTAAAGCAAAATTTTGTGCTATTTTCCCTGAAACTGTATTACTAACCTATCTAAAAAAAGCTATGAGTTTTTGAAGTAAGTATACTTACCCGGGTAACTTATTAACAATTCATCCAAAAATATTAATTTGTAAGTATGGCAATGTACTTATGTATATGAGGTACCTATGTTACGCTACATAGGAACAGGTAGTCAAAAAATTGCCAAAGTGGTGCCTTACAATTTTTTTTCATTGTCGCAATTTTTCTTAAATTTTCAAATAAATAGGAAGGTTAATACTTTTAATAATGTATAGATACATACCTAATTAAAAGTATTAACCTACCTAGTATTTAGTTATGGACTAAAATCCTTTTACGACGAAATGTTTCTGAACTAGTTTTGAACTTGTCCATATTTTCTCAGAAAAGTTTTTCCAATAAATAAGCAGCTAGTTAGGTTCGCAAAATACTCAAAGTAAGAAGTCTGATTCAAAATAAAGAAAGTTCTAACGTACCTACCTACATATTTCCCGTACGGGAAACTCCTGTTGGCCTTAAACGCGGTGTGGTGCGGATCGATCGTGCGACGTTGCCGTTCCGAGCAGGGCCCGCACCGCCTCCCGCTCCGCAACACATGCTGTTTATTTTTATTGTTGCCAATCAATTATTATGAAGGAATAATGACACTCGCGGCACTCGTCCAGTCGCCCACTTACATACTAACCTACCCTTCGATTGAGATCAGTTGAATAACTAAGTAGTAAGTAGGTAAGTACATGCATTATTGTAAATAAACATCCTCTCATTTAGTTATGTCAGTTATGAGGTGCGATTTGGAACCTATTATTGGTGGGTAGACTAGGAACTACAGGTAACTAGTTATTGCATATTTTTTAACCCTTGCAGCTCGAACGTCACGACCCTAGATTCTAGTGAGCTCTTTTTGTTGGTTACCGATTGTCATAATTTCGAGTTGCGCAGTTAAAAACTCTCAGGATATAATGGATATCTGAATGATTTCATGAACCAGATGCACTAATTTTATGGTTCCCCACTAGTGTTGCCAGGTGTCCCGATTTGCGCGAGACGTCCCGATTTTCATGGGTTTGGGGACGCGTCCCGATTTGTTGACCTGTTCGGGACACTAAATGTCCCGATTAATCAAAATGAAAACGTTTTTTCATAAAAAAAATATATTTAATATTGTTATTTATTTATTTGTCTAATGAAAAATATAATTTTATAAAAAATAAATAATTATCATAAATATTTAGGTACTTTATTCTTCTGAAGTGCGTCAATTACACTTAAAGTACGATTTTATTTTATAATTGCTACTAGTCCAGCAAGACTGATTACTTGTTATGTAAGATTAAATACATATTTAATTACGGTTGTTAATATAATACTATACATACTTGCACTAGTAGTTTAAAAGGCAAAAAATTAAACGCAGACTTAAAAACCCCTTGTTTTTTGTTTAATGTCCCGAGCTGCAACCCTAAATCCCGATTTTTTTGACCTCATGTACCGATTTAAAACAAATCGGACCTGGCAACACTATTCTCCACTCACTGGGACCACTGGGACAGGTTCTATACTCTACGGGTTCTCCGCCACATTTTTAATAAATAAAAGAAGATTTTGACGATCTCTTTGGAGCAGAAAGCATCAACGTATAGGTTAAGTAGGTATAGGTAGGTACACACGGCTATAGGTTAACTTATACAAATCCAGCTTAAGTTAATCTAACAGTGTATAGGCTGCCTATACAATAAGAGGCCAGCGTAATCTGGACTTGTATAGCATGATGTGCGGCCGTGCATACCTACCTAGCCAACTAGAAAATGTGAGCACCTGTACAAGACAGAAGTGTGACGTGTGGCACTGTAGCAATCAACATCGGCATAGCTGGTGCCTACCTAGGTACGTAAGTAAGAATCTAATTCAGAACCCTGAAAAAAAAATTGACCGCCCTGTATGGTTGAACCTACGAAGGTTGAACCCTAAAACTGGGTGACACATTTGAATTAAAATGATGAAATTCAACATTCCCTGGAAAACATTCGTTTAAATGACTAAATCATTAAAACGATAAAAAAGAAAAAATACAATAATAACAATATCGGAACTGTAATCTGTAATAACAAGATAAATAGAATTATTTACTTATGCCCGTTTTGCTAGTTGCATGCGCTGCATACCGTCTCGCGCGCGCCCCGCTGCTCTCGTCGCAAGTGGTGACGACGCGCGACGTTCGCCAATGGCGCGCACACATACATAGCGCTCAGTTTACGCAAAACATAGCGGGGGGAACCGGGGAACCAGTCGCGTCGCGTCCGGCGTTTCGCTATGAGTGTACCGCCTGTGTTGTCCGAACCCGTGCCGGTCGCGGCATTTGAAAACATCACGGTTAAAAAAATTACAAAAAAATACTGTGCTGTGATGGGCTGCTTTAATACAGACACCAACAAGCCACGTTTATCCTTCTTTTCGCTGCCTTCAGAAGATGACAGGTAAATACAATGACGTATTATTACATGTACCACTTATTTAATATCATATGGTAAATATTACTCTTTTATGGCTGATTGTAACTCCTTGGGCGTCAAATTGAAATATTGCAGTCACTAATTGTATGTCTATAACATATTATTCGAGGTACATAGCAGTAAAGCTTGCGACAGTCTACTATAATATTAGTATTTATCTACAAGTTAGTTGTGAATAAGTTCATAGTTAATGTCGCAATTTCTACAAGTATGAAAAACCTAAACAATATTTGAATTTGGCGTCCAGGGCGAGATAATATATTATCTGTCCGCCAGATATATTATGCAAGTAATCCGCCATAATATATTATGCAAGTATAAATAAACAAAACACAATTAATATTACAGATTAACTATACCAAATAATTACTTAGCTAAGAAAGACAACAATATTACGAGGCACCAAAAATAACTGCCAAATTTGTAGTAAGTTCCAAATTCTCCATAAAGGTAGCGCTTGCGCCAGTCGCTAGTCGCAACTAGCGCTTGCGTAAATGTTATTTAAGTATATCGATACCGATTTGATAGTAGCTGTATCACAACATCGCTTAAATTTATCTCTAAATATTAAACAATTTGGATTTAATATCAATAGCTACCTATTATAAGAGACCGTCAAAAAATACGTCAGACCACATTGCAAATTGCCATATTGAGCAATGCCGAGCTACCTGATGGTAAGTAGTCAACGCCGCCCATGGATACTGCAAAACCGAAGGAGATCTGTTGTCGAGTCTATTTAAGGAAAAGGGAGAGGAAGGAGAAAAGGAGAAGGATGGGGACTGAAGGAGGAACTGGGCCCCCGGCGCTCCACACTCATCGTACGAAACGCAACAGTATGCATACTGCTAACATAACCTTACGTCGATATTCTGTACGACCTATATTCACAGATATATGTTATTTATATTTCTATACCTATATTAATCAGTTCACACGAAAACACAATCATCAAGCTATGCAATTTGCCAATTTTGATTTTTGTTGACCAATTGTGTAAAAATTTTTGACGGAAGTAGTGGTTGGTGGTGTTTGGTTGTGCAATTATATCTTTTTTTTACTTGTACTATATTGGTCTTATAAAGGTCTTGTAATTGTACACTTATAAGCGGCCAGCCACAATATTATTATGATAAAGAACTTAAACTCAAACCAAATTAACTCGTTTATTTTCAGACGTTTGAGATGGCTGAAACAAATTTCAAGGGAAGAGTTACACGACAAAACGCCACTCAGTTATGTGGTCTGCGAAGAACACTTTGACCCGCTACACGTTCTAGGGTCATCCGAACGTAAAAGATTGGTAAAATACGCTGTTCCAACGTTGAATTTACCAAATAAGAAGTTTTTAGATATAGAAACACAAACTGAAATAAAATACAGTTGTCCCAAGTTCGCACAAACTGAGTTTTACACATTACGATTGACCTCAGGTACACAAACGCCTAATTATTTGATGACCTCACATCTATCTGTAAAAAAATTGAAAGACGAACTCTCGTCATGTAAAAAACAAATGAGATTTGCAGAATCAAGTCATCTCACTAAAGACACATTCCATAAACTGTGTGACAAATTTTTGACAAAACCCTTAGCCGAAATAGTAAAAGCACAGACTAAATTGAAACAACACGGCCCGGGAAATAGATACTCCACAAAATATAAACAATTTTGTACGAACTTATATTATACAAGTCCACAGGCGTATAAATTGCTGGAGCAGGCTTTGTGTCTTCCAAGTGCCGTAACCTTAGCCAAAAATTCATTACCAATCGGCACAGAAATAAATGAGGACCTGCTTGCAATTCTTAAAGTGAAAGTCAATAACATGACGAATTCAGAAAAATTATGTTCAGTCGTAGTCGATACTATTAATCTAAAAGGAAGTCTATACTATAATATACATTTAGATAAAATCATTGGACTGCAAGAGGTGAATGGTGTCCAAAGTCCTATCCTGGCAAAGAATGCGTTAGTAGTTATAATAAGAGGTTTATATGGAAACTGGCAACAACCTATTGGTTTTGCACTTTTTCGTGAATCTAAAAACAGTAAGAATATATCAAACTGGATCGAGCAATTACTAGAAAAACTTATTGATGTAGGATTCGATATTCGAACATTTGTGTCAAATCTTAAAATTGATCTTTTAACTGACGATAAAAAGATGGCAGTGTCAATTGAGAAGCCATATTTTTTTATTAAAAACAGGAAAATATATCATTTAATTAATGTACAACATTTGATAAAATCATTGAGAAACAATCTGATATCGCATGAATTTCATTTTCGAGGATCAGTTGCAAAATATGAACATATATTAAAATTTTACGAGAGTGACAAACATAAATCCTTAAAACTTGCTCCTAAATTGTCAGACAGCCATGTTAAGCCTAAATATTTGGAAAAAAATAAGGTTCACTATGCTACTGAACTTTTAAGCCATACCGTAGCAACGGCTATCTCATGTTATATTGATTTTCAAGCAATACATGAATCTGCGAAAGATACTGTAAAGTTTATAAAAGTAATAAATGATTTGTTCGACATTTTGAATTCTTCGACTATTCACTCAGTATGCGAATACCGGAAGGCGTTTACCGGTAGTGCCACACAAGTTTCATTTATGAACGATATGCTTGATTTTTTTAAAACGTTAATACTAGTTAATCCGTCCAATGGACGTGATGTGACGTCAACTGCCAAGTTCATTAAAGGTTTTCAATGTACATTAACCTCTATTTTACTTTTGTTTGAAGATCTCAGGTTAGAAGGGTACAACAATTTGTTAACTAGGCGCTTAAACCAAGACTTAGCAGACATTTTGTTTGGTAAAGGGAGAAACAATTGTAAAAAGCCCACACCAAGACTATTTATGATAGCATTTAAAAAAGTTTTCTTTTCTAATATTATGAAATCAGGCAAACAAGGGAAAGGTGCTGCTGATTTGTCGGAAATACTTGTAAACACAGAAAAATTGGGATTAATGTTAAACACCGAGCCTTTAGAAGATAACATTGAAGAGGACTGTAACGAAACTAATTTAGAATTAAATGCTCCTTCCATATCAATATTGGACTACTGTAAATTGGAGGTGCCTCAAAATAATCGGTTACGCTTTATTAGTAATTATATAATTAAAAAATGTTTAAATGTGCATGGAGATTGTCAGCTCTTGAAAGCATATTTAAATCCTGATGATAAAACCAAAATAGTTAAGATGGAAGTTGACGATTCAGACACAGAGGACCCACAAGTGCTACAACCATATTTACCTGACGATTTCCTAATTTTTGTTGAAGAAATGGAAAAGCATTATAAGAATTTTTTCAACTCCCAAATAAACTCTAAAGTTGCCAAATCCATTTTTGAAGCCATGAATCTAATAGCTTACGATCCACCGTGTACATGTTTCCCAATAAGTTATGTTAAAAAACTTTTTATTAGGATCAGAATTTACATTACAGTGAAATATAATAACAAAGATATAATAAAACCACGTGATGGGAAAATTAAGGTTTAAAAATTTGACAATTTACACAAAATATTTTATCTGAATCTATTGTACGAGTTTAATAAAAATGTAGGAGAACATACTGAATACAGGCGCTTATTGTATCTCATTTTAAATATGTAACTGTCCCAAAAGGATACCCTGTGGGATACCCTCAATAATAACACTTAAAACGAAATAATACGTTATGACCATGTTTATTTCCGATTATCAGTACCTAGGTACTAATAATAATATATAGGTACCTACATATAATATCCGATTGTTAATAGAAATAAAAAAAAATATTGTTAGTTATATTTTGTTTACATTTAAACCTTTCATGTTTATAGGCTTCTACATCCAAGTCGAAATAAAAAATATATCAATAAAATATTGTGTTTTACTATATTTTTACAATCATTTTTGATAATAATAATATCTTCTCTCTGGGAAGAGAAAAAAGTATTTTAAAATGAGTAATTTTTCACGTCCACATTATGGTAATTCGGTCGTTGAAGTCAAAGTTGAGTTGAATAGTCAGTTTTTTTATATGGAAGATTAACCAGTAAGAATTTCTACAAGAAAACAACCCATCCGAAATTATTAGATTGAATTTGAGGGTACTTTAGAGAAAACGTCATTATCATGTGGGTATTCACAATGGTAGACTGGTTCTATAGGGCCAATCATTTGGAGAAATTTGACAGTTTTGTATAACCTGATGTGCTGGCGACTGTACTTACTATAAATAGTAGATTGTTACACAAGGGTGGAAAGCAATCAATTCCCATACGAGGTATTTATTTGATGTCGATGTTCGAATATAAGGAAAGTGAAAAAAAACTCATTTTTAAAAAAGGTTTCGATATAGCAAAAGTTAAGTTAGTATCCCGCAAAATTATATATTGTCATAGTCTATTAAAAAAATTAATTATGGAACACACCGCGTCAATGCCTTAGCCGTTCGCGTTTTTTTTAAATTCACATTAGCCGTTTATAAACACACAAGACCGCAGCATTTTGTTTCTTAAATTTATGTTAGATTTTTTACAGCATACTGCCTAACCTAATTTTGTTCTATTTTTACAATTATTTTCCACCCTAGGGAGCAAAGTAATTACTATGAGTTATTCCCGCCCAAGGGTGGGAAGTAGCATTTTCCACCCGCTATTCAGATCAAATAAACACTACTTTCCGAGTATGAGAAATGAAAACATATTTGTAACAACATATTTGAAATACCACATACCTGTTAATTTTGTGGGATCGTTTGTTGTCTGCTCCATCCCGACAAGAGATTTAGCACATTCCAGGACAGTAGTAAAAGCCGAATCTACACTGGATGACATCATCATCATCATCGAAGATCCTTGTTCCAGAACTCCAGATTTCTGTCTACCTAGTATTCAAAGTAAGTAAGTAAAAGTCAGTAATTAAGTCAGACATTTTTTTTTTATTACAATTAGACCTGAAGTAACAGATACTGTCTCAAGCAGTAGTTAGGTACTGTCACTGTCTTCCTGTGTCGGCTGACCTTTCTAGACGTTACATTATTTTCCCGAGTCCTGCAGCACCATAAATGTGCATGTGGATTGAGTGATCCTCTCTTCAAAGGAAATTAAATTAAAAGGGAATTAAAACAAAGAAAACGCGTGATGAACTCTTACATTTTTATTTTTTCTTATAAGTACTAAAAGTTTTTAATTATAGTTACATAAAGGACGTAAAAATGAGCATGATTATAATTTCTAACATAATTAATATTAACTTAATAAATAAAATTTTAATCAGTAGGTAGTAGTAATTTTATTTAAATAACAAATAAAATATATTCAGATAACTCATCTAAGTACTACTGCATCTACAATATTTTAGGCATTTTGAACAACTAAAAATCTAGGTAAACTACTAGTGTCATCGGTATCTTCCTTTTCAATAGGACGTACACGTACGTCTCAATATGTATATAAATGTTCAAGCATTGTTTAATTTTAATATTTATATTTCTTTAACTCAAGTTTTAAGTAGTCTAGATAACATTGCTGCACCCCTTCAATTCTTGAATCTATGCCTGCGACACAAAATTTATATTCGTACAATAATTAATTTAGTTACTGTTAAAAAAATAACATACATACATATTTTTTTTTCTAATTAATTCTAATAGATCTCTAAAAAGCAGTATAGCGAACTTAAATTGCACTGCAAAGGTTTAATTAATAATAACAAATATTTTTTATTGACATAAAAACAGCGTTAATTAATTTATTAATACTGATCGTGATCTCATATGTGACAGTCTAGCTATATCTTACTCATTTATAAAAAATAATATACATTTATTTTATTTTTTCTTAAATAGAATATAGTCAAATTCGGGTATTTTTGACGTTATTTATGAAGGATCCCTGGACGGGGGTTCTCAACCATGATTACAGGGATTTTTTATCCGTTCTCGTAACGCCAAATTTATAATTTTTTTTAGTTTTTCGCAAATTGTACATTTTTACCACATTCTAGGTTCATAGCAGTAGAAATTGCGACATGAACGACATTTAATAACTTATTTTCAACTGAGTATGCAATTCCTACTGCCATGACCTCAGAACACGTACAATTTTATTAAAAAAAATGAAGTTAGCGCCTAGGAAAAGACGATCAGCCTTGAGATGGATATCGATATCTAATCATTATTAAAATATAACAGCTGACACAGAACGTTGACCCCGATATCCGTTGCCTAATAATAATTGTTTTTTTTATCATAATTATATTATTATTCTGAGTTGCCTATTATACAAATTATGCTAACGAATGAAATTCACCTGTAGACGTCATATTTGATGATAGTCTAGGACTCTAGGCGAAATTCACTAGTATCATAGGTATCAATAGGTCGTAGCGATGCGTCGCTATGATACTAGTGAATTTTCCGTACCGTGGCTCAATAATGCTAGATTTCGAGATTTATTTTTTTCCGCTAAGTTAAATTATTTTTCAATGTTCTAATGCTGGGGCCACCACACTATCGTTGACAAAAATAAATTGTAAATTTACGCGTTGAGTGGGTTATACTTGCATTTTTCGTAGATTTTTAATCATGTTTTTATAATGTTAGTCTGTTCGTGTACATTGGTCAGTTGCGGTTTCGTCGTGATCATGATATACGATAGCTTAATAACAAACTGTAGTGAATGTATCCATTAAACGCATTAATTAACGCCCTTAGTGTCTTAGATGAACCAAAAAAAGGCCGTCACAACATGAACTATGATTGGCCGTTACAAATTTGCTCGCTAGGTCTCGATTACCTTGCACTCTTTCCCTTTGTTTGCTCAACACTAGTGAATGAAACCCAGCACAGTTGTAAGCAGGATCTTATGTTTCGCCTGGCTAAGGCTAGCTACTCTCCCCACACCGGCTCGGCGGTAGCTGTAAAACCTGCTCCAAACAGAAGCAAAACTGCTCACAGTTTCACAGGTAGTTTTTTTTACTATCTAGAGCATAAAAGGGTATTTACTCTCATTGGGGATTTATGTTAAAGACCAAATTTCGATAAGTTTCCTCAAGTAAGAAAAGGGAAAATGCATTTAATTTAACTGTAAAAAAAAATTTACATTAATAATAGATTTTGCATTGTGTCTACAATATGGCGCTTGGCGGGTTAAATTAAGTGTGGCCTCAGCATAAAATGTAAAATTCAATTTTGATTTACAATTTTGAGTAAGAGCCTTTTAGCTTCGAAATATTTTTTTTAAACATTCGATTAATACCCAAATAAAATTGTATGTCATAGACTAGCCCAAAAATACAATTTTGTTTTCATTCATTCACGTATGTATGTAGACCACTTCAATGTAGTGTGTCGTATGTTTTCCTACGTGCGAGTGATTTCACTGGTGTTGACATTGTTGCGAGGTAAATTCGCGGGCCTGTTTATGTAGACTGTGGGGTTGTCGTGTGGGGGTCGCTGGAGGCGGCCAGGCGCCGGTGGGGGTGGGGGCTGTCTGCCCTGCTCTATTCTGATCGGCTGTGGCTGGGCTACGAAGTCCTGTCGAGGCGCCATCCCTGAAAATCGATTGATGAACTAATTTTAGTAAAGGGGGAAAAGTTATTTGATGTAAACAAAGTTAAATCAGTACCTACTTGTTATCTTTTTTGTGGTTAAATGTAAAAAGGTGTTGTTACTTTGGAAGTTATCAGAACGTTACAGCCTGGACAAAGGCGACCAGAAAATAAATTTGTTATCAATAAATTAAGTCAGAGGGGCGTAGCCTCTGGATCTATTTTAAATCAGGCACAGGTGTAGAGACTACTGTTACTATACTCCCACAGTTATTTACGTCCCATGTGATCGGGTCGACCGTGGGTCGACCATAATGCTTGTATTTCGAGTGGGTCCACGTCGGTAGTGCATTGGGTGGGTTTCGAACCGGTAACCACAGGATCGCAAGTTCGATGCCCTAGTCATTAGGCTACCGCCGCTTCTTGACTTCTTATCTTGTAGGACCTCACCAATAAGTTTAGGTGTAGGTAGCAAAATAAGTGAGAATGCAAGAATCGTAGCAAATGACGCTCCGTAGTTTTTACCTAGATCCCTAATGGAAAAAAGGCGTGAGAGCATGTATGTAATAGGAGTCGAGTATATTTTTATTACTATTACATATCGATACACACAAAACAACAAGCTTTTGTAGTTTTTCATATGTTTGATAGTAATAAAACTAAATATGTAGGTAGGTACACAATATTTAATAATAATGCTACTGTAACTTGACGCGCGCGTTATCGATTTGCAAGATACATGATAATTTTATCCGATAAGACATATTGTCCTTGTGCGGAGAACATTAGATTATTCTCTTGGGAGCAAACGAAGTGAAATACATTGTTATTCATCTAGAAATGAACGATCACAACAATATCTCAGATTTATGTAACCGTTTTCTAGAGTCAACGAAATGTTATCTTTATTTTGTTGAACGACTTCGTATATATTTTTATAATATGTAAGCATTTTATCGTAGTTTGAGAGTCTCATTATTTTTTATATTTCATTAATAACTTCGTTAAAAGATTAGCAATAGCTAGGACCCTTCTTAATTTTTAAAAATAAGCTCGGCCAAGTGCAAGTTTGAAGGGACCCTACTTAAAAAAAAGCATGTAAGTAATTAATTATTGGCTGGCAAACTGCAAAACATGAGTAGAGAAAACATAATAATGCTAAGTTGTATTTACTGAAAAATCATACTAGGTATTTTGGAGGGTGTACCCGCACAGTTTCCCGGTGTATGTAGATCCATATACATATCTTGCTTGGATCAAAACTTTACTAATTATTAGAAAAACTAAAAATTGCCATGTCAAATTTATTCTAACCCCACGGGGCACTGTTTGGCAAAAAGTTATGTCGGACTTTATTTTCACCTAAAATTACTGAGTTTAAAACTGTTCATATGCCACTGGGCTATGGCAAGGAACCAGTGGCGTAGCACGGGTCACTAGCACCCGGTGCGGATCGCGAATTTGCCGCCCCTTAATTTTTTAAATGAATAACTAAAAATGTAGGGCATGATAAAACTAAACTGAAAAGTAAACAAATGTTGTCACATAAAAAAAAAGTAAAATTCATTGTTGATACTTTTTTTATTCCACAACGAAACCAGATACTTGTTTTACTAAATATTTTTTTGACCACCTGTGAAATGCCGCCCCCGCCAAAGTGCCGACCGGTGCGGACCGCACCCCCCGCCCCCCCCACGCTACGCCACTGCAAGGAACCAATTGTTCCTGGATATTTAGAATAGGTTAATTAGGTAGAAAAGAAAGATAGTACATCTACATATAGGGTATCTTTCTGAAAATTTTCAAGAGGCATCGCACAGATTTAAAATTACTTTCGGATGTAAACAAAGCGTTTGGAATAAGTATCTTTCTATACAAAATAATATACATTGATGATTATATAAATATTAAACTGCTAATAAATGACTAAATGTTGAAATAAGGATAAAAAAAACTATATTTTTAGATTACCGCGGACAGTCAGACAAACAGGCAATGTAAGAATCTCTGTTTATAAGTAATCTCCTATATGTTTTTAATATATGTATACATTCGGATAGTGACGGTTTAAATATATCGACATATAAGTACCTAGTCGATAAAAGTTATAAAAGTAAGAAAGTAAAGATATTACAAATGTAGTAGAATTTATACTTCAAGTATTAGTTCTTCAGTATTTATTCTATATTTTTTCTAGTTACATAAGAAAATTTCTACGCAGACGTTGTGCCCTGTGTTTATTTCTAGATATTGAATGTTTTAATTAACGTCTTTCGTTAAAGGAGCACGAAATAAAAATAAAAAAAAACTCGTCATTACTCACCTGTTTCAAGCGAATTCAACTAAAACTTTCAACTATTTATGCGTAACTATGTACAAGCACAGCACAGGTCATCAATTTTTACAATGAGATTGACTTAAAACATTAATTTCTTTATTAACGAGACGATTCGTGGGATCTCCTGCTGCGTGGGATGTTATTGTGAAAACATGTTGCTTCGTTTAAACATTATCTCGATGATAAGTTATCTGGAGTGATATTTATCAAACTAGGCAGCAAATAATCCTGGTGTTTTATTATCATAGTAACGACTTTCAGTACGCGTTGAAAATAACCTGAGAGTCGAGTTTAAAATGTGCAGTTATACTTACTATCAGTTGAGCGCTGCAGTGGATTGCAGGAAATAAACCTAACCATATTTTATGGTGCGGAAAATCCTTGAAGATTGTCCGCCGCCTGCCGAGTCCCAGGGGAGGTAACAGGGTATGCTGGGTTCGTAGTTCCGTACCGACATAAACCCCAAACTGTTTTTCCCCTGCCTTATGTTGGGTATTGTTTTTATTTGCCGATAAAACAGAGCGTTATACCGTACTGGGTCTTATCTACAATAATTAATTTATCTACTACCTCAATAGCCTACACAGTTTTTGTTTACTTACACTGTTTTACAGTTTGTTAGTTGTAGTTGGAGCGTAAACTGTCTTACAGTTTACAATAACACCCATAAATCTTGTACACGCAAATATACCTATGTATAACGATATTCGTTATTTACAAACCAAACAAAATACATACTTAGTTCATACTGGAAAATGATTCGCAAACAACAAAACATAATTAACAACTTACACGCTGCACAGAAAGCCTAGAAGAAACGATTTCACTTTCACATTCATAATTAGAAAATATATTCAGGTACGTACTATTCTACTGGCTACTAATACTGCAAAAAAAGAAAACCATGGATTATCCCCTTTTGGGCTCTCTCTTATAGGTTTTGGTTTATTTTCTTTTCTATGTAAAATTCATTGACTGTTAGGCGGTACGAAGTTCGCCGGGTCAGCTAGTTTCTGTATAAAAGGTAGGTACATACTTAAATATCGTACATGAACTTAAATATTGTGTATATAAAAATAAACTATGATAGCTAAAAGACCATGGTCCATACGAGAAAAACGTATATTGTCAAACGTCATGTCAAATGTCATGTTATTGACACTTGAATTGTATGATTATTGAAATTGTCAAACTCATGTCAAAGTCAAACTCGAACATTTCATTTTCATTGGTGTTACGAGGCGTAAGATTGTGGTTAACTTGCATTTAATTTTTTCTAGAAGTTATCGTAGTTTTTTAATTGAATAAGAACTGTGATCTAATATCTCAGTACCTATAATCTGAAGGTACATTAGTGTTACTTGGTGTCGGAGTTGTTCGTTTACGTGAACTGTTTAATTCCAAGTTTTGTTAGTGAAAATGGGCTCAAATAACCCTGAAAACAGGAACCCTAATAGTGGGGTTAAATATTCTGGCAGTGCCCAAGAAAGTGGGCAAGTAATTCAAGTGCAGACTGGTTCTATTGCTGGATCACTGACTTTTCCAACGGGCAATGAAGCAAGTTCACAAAGTGGCCCAGTACAGAGTGCCAGTAGCCAACAGAGTACAACACGTCTTCCAGTACAGCCAAGACCACCACGAAATTTGCAGGTAGTGTGTCTTCATATTCATTAGCACCAGTGTCGCATTTTATGTCCCTGGCCATGGGACTCCTCTCTCAGAATTACATTATTATTATTAAAACCCCCTAAGGCTACTCTCTGACCAAATAATTAAGTATGTTTATATTTTTCGAATTATATTAAAACAGCATGTTTGTATGACATATTCATAGGGTTTGTTGAAGTTTGCAATGGAAGCGACACAAGCTGAAGATGCTCCAGGGAACATGGAAGTTGGTCCTATGGATGAGCAGGTTTGTTCATATTTTGTTATTTCCTGCCATAATTCTACAAACATTAATTTTTAAACAACTATAAAAAAGGAGGTTATCAATTCAACCTCCATACTTGTTGTTTGAATTACACAAATTCATATATCATAGTCTATATATGCTTCTAACTGATGTGCCATATTTAATAAGTGTATTTGGGTCTACATTGCATTGGACAAAGTACCCTTGCACAAAGGGTCCTTAGCCCAAATCACCTAAAGATATCACCATCATGAAACCAGTATTATTTTTTACTTAGCATGTGTGAGAAACTGAAACAGACAACCCTAGGTAAAAAAACACCATTTCTTGTGGTATATTAAACAAATTCAATTAAACATTTCATGTACATGTATCCCCATTTTGTTACACAAAAAATTCAAATGTTATTCATTATTATTACAGAGGCGTCAATTTCTTGAAGAAGCCATTAGAAGCTTGACTGTGAATGTGCCAGAAGTCCTAGACAATGCTATCAAAGTGCTGACAAACACGGGCAGGATGAATGACATAAAGATGAACCAACCATTGCCTGATGAAGTTAAGAATTCATTCACCATACTTTTGGATCATGTTGATGACCTTGATGTGGCCAATGGTAAGTACACCATCATTGGATAATCTTATCTAGTGATTGTTAGACCTACTGAAGATAGAAATCATAATTCCTGTGACCATAATAATGGTTATTAAATTATACAGGGTGGAAGGACATAGTCACACAAGCTTACTATGATTCAGTATGTAATTCTGGACCCACTGCTATGAAATTTGTAAAAAAAAACAGCTGTTTCCTACATTTTGACCATGTAGGCATAGATACCGACGAAAAATATCAATTCACCATCCACCCTTTAAATGTGTGATACTTTCATTCACCACTACAATTAGTAGTCAGTCTGTAGAATGTTGTACGCACATTGTACGACTGAACACTGTAGTCCAAGATATGAGCTTCATTTGTGAAACAGTATCAGTGCCTTTTGGACTACTAAAACAGTTTAGGTAATCAGTGTGTTTTACTAGAGAATGTTTTACAAGAGACAAGTAAATTATGATTATTATAATTTTTATTTCTGTAATATAAATCTTTAAAGACACTTACTGGTGTAATATTTTTTTTTATTATCACTGAATTCCAGACTTCTTCAAAATGGGTGGATTTGCCATGTTTCCAATATGCTACAGCAGTGAAAATGAGGAGTTGCGGTCTCGTGCCAGCTCAGTGTTGGGCACATTGTGTCAGAACAACCCATTCTGTCAGACAAGGGCTCTAAGCTGCGGCCTGTTGCATGTGTTGCTGAACTTGGTGCAGTCAGAGCGAGGCACTGCTCTCGCCAAGTGTTTGTATGCTATATCATGTAAGTACCTCATTGTTTTTTTGTTGTGATATTGACTAAAATGACTATAGACAAGTCTAGTGGTCCCAAGCGCGATTGCTACGGTAGAGTCCTAGGTAAATTTCCAAGTTGAGTTAATGTTAATGAAATTCCCAGAAGCAGCTCATAGTTGGATTTGTGTCTATTTAATGGCAAGAGGCCTATTACATAAGACCTAAACATACCAGCGAAGTGTGGGTGTACATTAGAACAAAACTTTAAAAATTAAAGCTTTAAATACAACACAGTAAGCATGTTTTTTCGGAGAGCTAGTGCTAGGATTAAATCATGCCACCTTCAACTATAAAATGATGTCTGTGATAAATAACGAGTTCATATTTGCAGGTGTTTGTCGTGAATTCGCGCCGGCGTGTCAAGAGTTGATCGCGCAGGGCGGCTGCCAGATATTGGTGAAGCTGTTGAGCGCCCCGGAGCCAGCTGCCAGAACGAAGACCGCTTTTCTTGTCAGATATTTCTGCCAGCATTATAGCGAGGCTAGAAGTAAGATACTCTTATCATTTTTTTATTGTAATCTACATTAGTAGCTTCTACTTGAATGAAAATAGCTAGGCTTTTTTAATGCATCCTATAATTTTAAATTGCCATAGTAACAGACCATTTTGCTATAGTACAAGTAACAAAAAAATATATCAAAAAATAAAATCAAAATTAAAAAATAAATCGAAAACGCCATAACATTCGACAACAAACTAATTCACAACAAAATTAACGGCTCGGGGTACATGACATTCAATCAATCAGCGCTCAAGGTGCATTCCATCGATTACCTTTCACAATATGACAGTTTGATTTCGATAGATTGTAATCTAACTGAAAAACATTCGTTAAATTGCAAGCAATATTTTTCTAATCTTGCGAGATAGATTAAAGGTAGGTAATGTAACGGTATTTACAATGTTATGGTGACATATACACTTATACATATTTATATTTTTCAGAACTATTCATAAGAGAGAACATTGTGAAGATAATAGCTGGACAAATCGAAGCAGGGCGAGATGAAAGTACAGAATACCTCCTCAGTGTGTTGCAAGTGTTGGTGAGCACCAATGATGCCACCATACTACGATTATGTAGAGACCCCAGATACAACCTGAAGAAGAGTCTGAAATACCACCTGCAGCGGGAAGACCTTCAAGACGACAGGTATAGAGAAGAGAAGGAGTATTGTAACGAGTTGTTAGTTAAGCTGTTTGGAAACCGCTCGCGCAATGATGTGGTGGAAGAACGAGCTGACAGGTAGTGTTAAGGTACTGTCCCAACTCCTTCAACCTTCAGGCTAATGATTCTATTTTTTTAATGGTAACTATTGCAATCACTATCACATATGAATAAGTCGTTGTCGATAATAATTCAAACTGATATTTTATTGATGTACATCATTCAAGTTGAAACTGTCTCTGTAACCCCGGTTTCTTAGAGCTTATTCAAATCTTATTTAAGCGGTGGTAGCCTAATGCCTAGGATTGTCGTACTTGCGATAATATGGTTGCCGGTTCGAAACCCACCCATTGTACTACCGACGTGAACCCAGTCGTAATACAAGCATTTAGCTTACTACGAGGGTTTAACAGGAATACTAGTAATGTGCGACCCAAAGTGCTAGTAATCTTTATAACAAAAAAGCTCTGAGTAGGAAAATATCTTGTCTTATACCATAATATTTTACTAAATTCTCTAGGAACTCTATAGGAGGTGCAATCAAATATTTACTTTTAGCTGGGCAGATAATCAAAGATACGCAGATAATGAATTCTGAGAATTTACCTTACAAAAGTTTACGGTAACTATTACACTATTATTCTATTACATTCAGATGAGACAAAAAATAGTTATAAAATGTCATAAAAAGTAGTTATTTTTATAGTTGAATTAGAATGTTCTTTGAAACCGGGTATAAGTATGTAAATACAATTTTGTATATGTAAATGTTACTAGATAATAATATGTATACTGAGCTTGTTTCATTGGCCAATATAATTGGATACTGGTCAAGCTTGTATGGTTTTTGTATTGTAATAATTAGCCTCCATTATTGATATAATACATCCTGTATAATTATGATATTGGAGGAAAATTTTGTATTGTTTTGTATTCAATACTAAAAGGTAAATTCGAATGTACTTGCAATGTAATGTAGGAAAATTAATATTCTTTTAATGCTTTTCATATTGTAACATTAATGTTAAACTTATAAACAACAAATGTTCTGTTAACATTTCAAGCATCAGCTTAAATAACGTGGTCTGCTTAATCAGGTCCTGCATTTCTTAAGTACCTGATAGCTAATGTTTTTTCAATTTTGTATTAATTACACAGTAATACAGATAACCCATTCATGATGGGAGTACAATTATTTTTATATGATCTTCTTAACGAGATCTGTACTATAGGATGATAAGATTACTCCTTTACCCGGAAATTATTTTGGATAGGAGTACTTAGTCGCGAACTGTCTCTTTAATCCCATTGGTCGAGCTTTTAAACTGCGTGCGCATTATGTACAGTCGGCAACAGAGTTAGGAATGCAGGCTTAAGATTTTCATATGTAGGCAGCTAACATCTTTCCCCAGGAATGTGCCCTAACAGGCGATGCACAAGGGGGGCTCTGGGTTGGTCTGTTAAGAGAACCCAGTGCCCCCTTCAATGTGCTGATGGTGACCAACGGGGTGGTTTTAGTGGGTAAGACTCCCACACTGTCCAGTCTAAACCCCAAAGACCGGTCGCCTTTTGAAGGTTTCCCACCGTAAACAAAAAAAAAAGCAGCTAACATATATGCATTTTGACAGATATTTCGTTAAACCTTATTACACACTGTTTGTTAAAACACCGATGTTGTTAGGTGCCTACTTATTCTATTTTCGACTGTACATCAAACCAAAAATATAATAACGCATTTCGAAGACTTTATACGAATTAATAATATAAATTTAAGACAGTTATAACATCGAAGTAATGTGAATAACAAAATAAAGTGTTTTAATTAATAACTTAAATTGTTTCTTTTATATGAAAAAAACATTTAGAGCTCGTCGCCTATTTAATTAGCGATTTTTGCTTGGTTGTGTGTGTGTGGGTTTCTATTTAAGATTTATGGACACAAACGCACCCACGATAAAAACCTATGTCCGGGATAATTCAGTGGATATTAAAAGGTAAGTTTTAAATTCAAAGTTTTATTTCACAACAAAGACATTATTCGACAACGATGACTTTCTCGCGAGCCTCTTCGTTGCTCTCCTCAGAAGAGCTCTCGCTGCTCTCCTCAGAGTCGGAAATAGCATCGCTGTCCCAGTCGAAGTCTAGGCCGGTCACTTCGATGTACCAATCATGATAGTGGCCGGGGCGGACGTAACCTGAGGACAAAGTTATAGGACTGAGTTGAATTGATTTCATTAAATGTACAAAGTGTATAGAGGGCCTTACAATATAAGCAGTGCAATACTTAGAGCCCTATTCAGGTGTAGCAAAAATATGGGCTCTAAGGCTATATATACAGGGTGACACTAACGATACCTAAATATCGTGCTGTTCTATAAATTGTTACATATAGGATGTCTAAATTCTTCAATCTATCAAATTAAACATTTACTTTGAAGTTGTTTGTGTTTTGAAATAGTTATGTTTCTTGTCTTGGGAGCTTAAATGGTCACTCTTCATGAATGAATACGATCCTGACCTTTATTTGTGCGCTCAAAAGATTTTCAAAAGCTTTAAAAGCTTATGAAAGGTCAGCTTATTCCGGAAATTAGGACCAGATTCATCAAAAGTGGTGGTTTTACCCTCCCTGATGTGCATGACCAATCCCAGTGCGCAATAGTAGACCTGAAAAGTGGCATTAAGGCCACGCCAAAGTACTTCACAAATCATCATCATCATATCAACCAAATGAAGTCCACTGCTGAACGAAGGCCTCCCCCATAGACTTCCACGACGACCGGTTATATGCCGCCTGTATCTAGTGACTCAAGCGACTATATTCCATTGGCTATTTCTTTTGGTATCTTACCTGAGGGCCAGGGGCTGTTGCATCCGGCGGTAGATCCGAAGCTCACGACACCAATCTGCGTCCGTTCGCCGTCCTTGTCCACGAAGGTCAACGGGCCACCGCTGTCACCCTGCAGTCAATGATAAAGTTATTGATTATGAAATTGAATGATTTTTCGAAGGTGAGGTTGATGATATATTTTTTTTAAAAGCTTCTGAATTCTTCTATATGTATGTATGACTATGACACTGAACTCTTCCTAAATGGTTGGATCGATTTTAATGACTTTGTGCGTAGGTATATACCTAAGTAGTTTCCTGGCTAGGTGGCGCTGCATTTACGCAGCTGCGTATGACTTGCTAGAAATAGTGCTATATTAGGTATTTACCTGGCAAGAAGATTGGGATACATTGTCTAAGTATTGAACGCAGATAGTCTCGTCCCTGATGACTGAGCTGCTGACATACCAACTCAAGCACTCTTCGTTAGTGATACCTCGCTGGTACACCCATAAGAGGACCTCAGAAGCCGCACCACCTGAAGAAACATATTAGGTTACACGACATTTCACAATTAAGATCACTACGTTTGAAAGTGGCGCCAGTGACAGAAAAGTTAAAAGGCAATAGTTTGTCTTGATAAGGGCATTTGATGAGGAGGGATGAAACGCATGTAGGTAGGTAACTAAAATAGTTATGAGTATGAATGGAGGGGTAGAGGGAGACCAAAGAAAAGATGGATGGATTGTGTGCAGTCAGATATGATGGAAAAGTGATTGAATCATAAGATGACGACTAACAGGGATGAATGGAAGAAAAGGACAGGCTGCGCTGACCCCAAATAAAATGGAAAAAGGTCAGGAAAATGATGATGACCACGTGGGATACCGTAAAGCCCTTGAAGATCTTTGAAGTCGGGCAACCAGCACTAGGTTACGGAAGTGCACCTACTACAAGGTATTAACTTTTGGACCTGTGCCCAGATGTTGGGCTTAGAAGTGAGACAGCATCTAATAGGCTGCATTTATAAGCGTATGATGTGAAATCTGAATATCAATTCCACAGTGCGTTTAAGTTGTTGCCATCAGCTATTAATGAGGTAAGGATTAAAAAATGGCGTTTCTTTTTTAAATTGATCTTAGGTATATCAGATAACTTGTGGTTTCCATGTCCAGTGAGTGTCTTTACATTTTTTCTACTAAAAATAGCAGGTGTGATATTTAAAAAATCATTTAGTTATGCTTTTTTGACATGACATCTGCTGGGCTATAAGAGCTACTTTTGATGTATCACAAGGCTACAAATCGTTATATAGATTGCCTCTATAAGTTGACATCTCATTATGTAAAGAGCCTAGTTATTCAATTCATCAAGAATGGTAATTTTAGTCCTCTATGATATTTTCCAAGCAACTCCATTCTAATGAACTCTCATGAAAACTTGCAGATGTTCGTTAGGCGCGTGTTCAAATTTATGGTTAAAAATGATGTTTAGGTCCAAGATACCGACCGTTCCAGAGATCGTCAGTACGTCCAAAGCCGCTCACAACCATGGTCTTTCCTGCAAAGTTAAAGTTCTTCTGCGCACGGCTCATGAGACGAGCTGGCTGAATGTTGTCTGAGGAAACAAAAGGAGGTATTGCTTAGGTTGTGAAGTAATTGTATTAACCATCATTACCACCACCATCACCATCATCACCACCTATCAACTCATAAAATTATTCTCGGGATCTTCATGGATCAAATAATTATGTATGTAAGTATAATTATGAAAATGAAAATGTAATATAACCAACGAGAAAATTTGAAGTCCTCTAGGTATACTAAATTATAAAGATTTGTTTGTTATCCATAAACTCTGAAAATAGTGAACCGATATTAACAATTCTCTCACTATAAGAAAGCTTCATTATTGCCGATTATCATAGGCTAATTATTATTCCGCGATTTTTAAGATATTTATTACCTATGCGGGCGAAGCCGCGGGCAATTTCGTTTTCAAACTCTAATATTACTTATAAATGAGGTCATTCACACATACCGGTGTATTCCAAGTATTGGTCGAGCCCGAGCAGCGCAATGTCAGCGGTCTGCACGCCGGCTCTGATCTCATCGTATTCAGGGTGGATGTACTTGTGCGTGGATTCCACGATGACCTCGGGACGGGTCAGGTTGGTTAGTCCGAAGCGGACCACGAAGGTAATGCGGCTGCGGGAAACAAAAGAATAGGCATGATGACAGCAAGCAAGAATTACTAAAATAATATGTTCATATACTGAAATATAATTAATATGTTTAGAAAAGAATATTTATTTTTATTTATAAGACGGGATTATTAATTTATTTGATAAAATAAAACTACAAAATACACTAGTCCGCCATGTTCAGTTGAACACCAATCAGATTCAATTACGTCACATCTATGTTGAACTGTCGCTGTCACGTAAATTTCGTACGAATTTCGACGATCTCCGCGCTTAAAATTGTTTATTATGTATTTCCTAATTGTATATTACTTAGCTTTTGTCCTACAACTTGTGTAAGAACTTATTAAGTAATGGAACAAGGGTTTACCAAGGCAAACAGCTCTAATTTGCCCAGAATTTATTTGTTAATGCTGGGACAGTTCCCGGTATTAAACAAAGAGTTCTGTTCAGCAGAATTTAGAAATGTTAATACTACAATGTAAGTATTATTAAACACTTGACCGTTATTAGAAGCTTATTATAATGAGAAGGCACTTCCGATTTCCGTTGTATTTTACATCTTTTTCTACCGTATATCGCTATCTCTTTTGCACATCTCAGGCGTGGGGGTGTTGGCTACCTGATGGTTCCAATCACCCTGTTCGTCATTGGCTTGACAATTTCCGTTGTGATAACTTGTGCTCCTAGTGCTAGTTATTTCCTACCTTGGAAATATTATATTGTTTAAAAGTGTTACATAATACTTACACGTAAGTTGCACAAGTATTTTATTAAACACTTGACCGTTATTAGAAGCTTATTATAATGAGAAGGCACTTCCGATTTCCGTTGTATTTTACATCTTTTTCTACCGTATATCGCTATCTCTTTCGCACATCTCAGGCGTGGGGGTGTTGGCTACCTGATGGTTCCAATCACCCTGTTCGTCATTGGCTTGACAATTTCCGTTGTGATAACTTGTGCTCCTAGTGCTAGTTATTTCCTACCTTGGAAATATTATATTGTTTAAAAGTGTTACATAATACTTACACGTAAGTTGCACAAGTATTTTATTATAATATTTTTATTTTTATTTAACGGTGTTACCGTTCGATATTGTTACCTTTATTTAATATGATTAAGCGTAATATGCTATTACATATTACGGTTTTATCGTTTAAAACCGTTTTATTTTTCTACCGACTTAACCAGTATAATTTCTTTTTACAGTTTTATCTAATGTTCAACTGCTTAATTTTCTACCCTAAAATTATTAATATTATTTCCTTCGTATTTGAAATGTTTTCTTTCCGTTTAGGTTTGTGCTTATGGATTAATAGGAACTAATTGAGTAATAATGATAATATATCATGTATCTCCGACGTTAGTCGTGACCTTTACGAGGACGTTCCTGACGATGCCTCGCAGGCATTATCGTATACTTGTAACTTAAATACTGAAGTGATACCGCATCTGTCATTTGATATTGAGTCTAAACTTAAAGATCTCACGGTGCAGCCACACCGTAGGAATATTCAAAAATGTTTAATGAGATTCAACGATTTGATACCTAATAGCACGTGGTCGCATATTCGATATGTTGACACCCAAAAGCTGTTATAACCGCTCGTGTTCACCCGGATTTATAGAGCTAGAAACAAACTAAGAGGTGAAGGCGTATGATAAAACACGCCACTTGGTTTACTCTGATAAATCCTACGCAGGGATTAACTTTTGTATTCTTGAACAAAAATAAATCCATCGCTGGTTAATAACTGTTCTAAATACATTACGTATTTTATTAGCTTAGTCTAACTCGCTGGTTAATAACTTTAACTTAACTTTTTCTATAAGGTGAATTTCATAAGGTAAGTCTATACACATCTGTTTCAAATGACTTGCGGCCAGAGCTGAAGAAAGAGTAGGGATAGTATTCTCAGATGTATTCGAAATCATTTAGTAAAAGTGGCTTTAAATAAAATTCCCTTCAAACTCTCAAGCTCTTACTGCTGCTCTGGACAAAGCAGGCGGCGTTAGAAAAAGGTTTTTTTGACGAGTAAAAAAGGAAAACCTGGTATTTCTGTACGGCACCCCTCGCAGGGGCATGGCTGTCATTACGTACCACCGCTTGGTACTTCTGGCTACTGCTGTGAGCCAGCTCCTGCTGCTCACACTCATTGCCACCAAACAATCTAATAGCGGGAATGCTTCGAAAGCAAAACCTGGTATACCAGTACGGCACCCCTCGCAGGGGCACGTCTGTCCCACGTACGTACCAACGCGTGGTACTTCTGGCTACTGCTGTGAGCCAGCTTTTGTTGCTCACACTCATCGCAACCAAACAATTTAATAGCGGGAATGACCGAGGTCGCTCTCACAAAACCTGGTATTTCTGTACGGCACCCCTCACAGGGGCAAGCCTGTCATTACCTACCACCGCGTGGTACTTCTTGCTACTGCTGTGAGACAGCTTCTGCTGCTCACACTCATTGCCACGAAATAATCTAATAGCGAGAATGCTTCGAAAGAAAAACCTGGGTATTTCTGGACGGCACCCCTCGCAGGGGCACGCCTGTCATTACGTACCAACGCGTAATATTTCGGGCTACTGCTGTGAGTCAGCTCCTGCTGCTTACACTCATCACCACCAAAAATTCTTATAGCGGGAATGCTTCGAAAGCAAAATCTAGTATTTCTGTATGGCACCCCTTGCAGGCGCACGCCTGTCATAATGTACCACTGCGTGGTACTTCTGGCTACTACTGTGTGCCAGCTACTGTTGCTCACACTCATCGCAACCAAACAATTTAATAGCGGAAATGTTTCGTAAGCAAAAGCTGGTATTTTTGTACGGCACACCCTCGCACGGGCACGCCTGTCATTACGTACCACCGCTTGTTACTTCTGGCTACTGCTGTGAACCAGTTCCTGCTGCTCATTACCCTTCAAAAGGGCACAATAATGCTACCGAGGGCACTCCCATCCCAATGTAATACAGCTTTCGAACTCGCGGTTCGAGATCAAGGCACCCAAATGAAAGAGACCAGAAGCGCTCCTTTTCACCTTCTTACAATACAAGCAACAAAAAAGAGTGACTCGCTGACTTCAGTAAGTACTGTGGTGGTGTGCTAATCTTCCCGCTTGGAACTGTGAATAAAACTTAAAATAATAACAGAGTATCGCATACCCTTCATACAAAAACCACTCATGAAAACTCCCATTATCAGCGTTGTACAATAGAATTGAGACCTTTCTATGTCTGCAATCATTCAACAAATAAAAAAGCAAGACTTCTGAAAGCAGTAGATCCTTCCCCAAGCTTTGTATAGCTTTGTATTTCTAGTGCCAAAGAGCGCCGGGACACATCGTCCGGTTTTCAATGTGAGGTTCTTGAATCGAAAGTTTGTCTCGTAAAAGACCGATTCCGTTTAATAAACATGTACCGTGTGCAGGATAACCTCTAACCCCGAAAATGGATGTGCACAGGACTTGGCACAGGCTTATTTCAATCATCCGATAGCCCATTTACAAAGACGGTTCGTACGTCTAATTTACGTAGATTATTAAAAATTACCTGCGAGGCCTTCGGACTAAGCACAGAAAATATTCGCGTGTCGTATGAACTAGATACAAAAGTACTTCGACAAAAGGGTGTAAGGATCATTGTTTATATATCAAACGGAACGGTTTAAAGGCATAGTTACATATGCTATTGGGCACTACAATTTCTGGCTCTTCAAATAAAATTCGAGAACGTTCTGTTCCTACAACAATATATAAACTTTCTCGGCATTATTTAGGATCCTTGGACTCGCAAGTCCCTGTCAGCGGCTAGTCGCTGTCGCAAGTCTGCTGCTATTGTAAACAGTCTCGCAGTTCATAATAAGCAACAAATTCACACTAAAGGATCTCCAGAGCTCAGTAGCCATGAAGGAATTGTTAACGATATTGAAAGTTCTAGAAGCGCATGCGACAAGCATTGACCAAAATGATTGAACATTATTATTTAAACACATTTTATATTAAACCCATATATGACGACGGTAAGACGACATATTCAGATGGCATGTCTCAGTTCTGATCTAATCAGACAATCGTTCCGCGATAGCTTATCTCCGCAACGAAGGGGGGATAAAATCTCGATCTAGATCTCTCACAAATCTAACCCATCAAATTTTGTATGTCCTGGACGAGTATAAGATTCACTATCGAATTTATCATATTCCTGGAAAATTTAACAATCACGCAGATTGCCTGTCCAGACTTCGTTAGCCTCCGGAATGGCACCTACTCCCGAACTGCACAGAAATATTTTCTTTTCTTCTGAAAATGGGAACTCCCGTGATCTAACTATTCGTATCTAAAACAGCACGAGTAGTAGGCAATTACGTACCCTTGATCTCACGATCACGAAACGTTAAGTCACGATGCTTTCAGCGTACCTTGGAATTTCCTATTATCATGGGTGTTTCCACCACTGGGGAACCGCATGGAGTTTTCCTAGTTCCTCGAGTCCTAATGCACTGAAATCAGGCCACAGGAATTTATCTGATTGTATTGCTACGTTGGAAAAGTTTTTCTCCCCGTTTACACTGACGGATTTAAGACTGTTACTTGTCGACACGAGACCTAATACCTTTACTTTAATCTTGGCGGCTGTACTTGGAAAATATACAAGGTTGCAAAATAATGTTAATCCTACGGCCCAACGGAGCCCAATTAAATCAATTCCTAGCAGATTTGTACTTTAACTTTAAATTCACCTACAATACTATTCTTCTTTATAAATCAGTAATATCCACCTTATGCAATACCAATTATCTAGTAAATTAGGTGAAGATGTTCTGGTTAAACATAAACACATTTTAAAATCTATTTCTTTGAAAAGTCCCAAGACTGCGATACCTCATGTCTGGGACATGTAAGTATTCAGTAGACAGTAGCAAAATTGCACATTGTTCGACATACAGCAACCTTATTTATATTATATTCAGCTCGAAGAATTTACTACCTGACCTTGTTGGACGATCATTGTATTTATTAATACTGATTCTATTATTTTTTGGGCCTCTCTTTGGATCTAAGACAGATTGCAGTGATAATAGACAGTCTGGATGAAAGTTATTAATTAATCCTAATAAACAAAATTTATATCCTGTTTACTGGATCAACAAAACCATAGCAATACTGAATGAAAAACGTATCAAGTCTGAATCATCAAATCTATTGATACCGTTGCGCAGATTACCAAATCCTGCCTCTCGAGCTTTAATTGCAGGGTGGATCAAGGCGCATATGAGAAGAGCTGTCATAACATAAACTCCAGGTAGCGTGCGATCCGCGGTACCTTCCAAAATGTGTGTTGATCATTTACCCCTTGATGATATTCTAGGTAGGGGAAATTGGAAACCGGTTAAGACTTTCCGAAAATTCTATCGCTGTGAAATTATTATGCATACTAATAATTCATCAATAACCTCCTTATTTAAACCTGTAAAATGATTTAATTTTAATATAATAGATTACGTGACAGTTAATACGTAATTAAAAATTATACATTTGTGTAATGGATTCTAATTGTGAAAAATACCTTATTGCCTTGATTTTTTTTTATTTTAAGACACGATGAAGTATGTTGTTAATCTTGTTACAGAATTTAAAAATATTTACCTTTTCAGGTTTTTATTTAATTTAATAATTCACATTGGCTCTTTCCCACCAGGCGATAACAAACAGGTCTCATTATAATAAGCTTCTAATAACGGTCAAGTGTTTAATAGACGCGTTTTACCTGAAATAAAACGCATATTAAATACTTACCCTTATTAGAAGCTTACTTTTTATCTCTGCCTGGTATAATTCGACGCAATGACGAACAGGGTGATTGGAACCATCAGGTAGCCAACACCCCCACGCCTGAGATGTGCGAAAGAGATAGCGATATACGGTAGAAAAAGATGTAAAATACAACGGAAATCGGAAGTGCCTTCTCATTATAATAAGCTTCTAATAAGGGTAAGTATTTAATATGCGTTTTATTTCAGGTAAAACGCGTCTATTATAATATTTTTATTTAACGGTGTTACCGTTCGATATTGTAACCTTTATTTAATATGATTAAGCGTAATATGCTATTACATATTACGGATTTATCGTTTAAAACCGTTTTATTTTTCTACCGACTTAACGAGTATAATTTCTTTTTACAGTTTTATCTAATGTTCAACTGTTAAATTTTCTACCCGCAAATTATTAATATTATTTCCTTCGTATTTGAAATGTTTTCTTTCCGTTTAGGTTTGTGCTTATGGATTAATAGGAACTACTTGAGTAATAATGATAATATATCATGTATCTCCGACGTTAGTCGTGACCTTTACGAGGACGTTCCTAACGATGCCTCGCAGGCATTATCGTATACTTGTAACTTAAATACTGAAGTGATACCGCATCTGTCATTTGATATTGAGTCTAAACTTAAAGATCTCACGGTGCAGCCACACCGTAGGAATATTCAAAAATGTTTAATGAGATTCAACGATTTGCACGTAATAAAAACACGTAATAATAATAGCACGTGGTCGCATATTCGATATGCTGACACCCAAAAGCTGTTATAACCATTCACCCGGATTTACAGAGCTAGAAACAAACTAAGAGGTGAAGGCGTATGATAAAACACGCCACTTGGCTAACTCTGATAAATCCTACGCAGGGATTAACTTTTGTATTCTTGAACAAAAATAAATCCATCGCTGGTTAATAACTGTTCTAAATACATTACGTATTTTATTAGCTTAGTCTAACTCGCTGGTTAATAACTTTAACTTAACTTTTTCTATAAGGTGAATTTCATAAGGTAAGTCTATACACATCTGTTTCAAATGACTTGCGGCCACAGAGCTGAAGAAAGAGTAGGGATAGTATTCTCAGATGTATTCGAAATAAAATACCCCCTTCAAACTCTCAAGCTCTTACTGCTGCTCTGGACAAAGCAGGCGGCGTTAGAAAAAGGTGTTTTTGACGACTAAAAAAAGCAAAACCTGGTATTTCTGTACGGCACCCCTCGCAGGGGCATGGCTGTCATTACGTACCACCGCTTGGTACTTCTGGCTACTGCTGTGTAATTGTGTTTGTACACGGCAACGCGTTGTTTTAACCGGCCTCACTTCTTTGTTCGCAAAGTTCCATCTTAACTTTTTTATTTGATCTAAGCGTAGAGTATACTAGCGATTTAGTGTAGTGATACTTACTTAGCCAAACAGTGGGCAGCTGTGAGCACCCACTGGTGATGAATGAGGGAGCACCCACAAGAGGAGACGCCGCCGATGTTGCTGACCATGCGCACGCTGCCCTGGTAAGGAATCTGACCTTCCTCCGCCTGCCATCCAGCCACGATTCTATTTGCTGTAAAGTCAGCTGAAAAAAACAATAGACGACGTTTTTACAGTTTGGACATTGAGCTTTAAGAGGAGTGACCCTTGCGAATGCAACAATGTTGCACTGTTATCCTTGTCTCTATCCCTCATGATGCGTACGCGTGCCCGAGAGGTGAAACAACAATACATTTGCAACATTTTCGCACGTATTTCTCGTTCCGAAATTTGGAGATTACTCTTTTAATATAGCTATTACGTAGATTATTTTTTTGTAAAAGGATATTCATTAAATTATCTGGGTTCCTCATAAGTCAAAATGGTTCTGTATTGATCTACGAATAAATAATACTCAGGAAATGTAACTGCGTTAAGAAAATGACCCAACAAAAGTTGTGTCCAAGTAGGCGGGGCTTCAAAATTGTGTCCAGCGCGCCATCAGTCGGACATTTTCCTTGCAAGCGAGCATATGTCAAAGGTTTTAGCTTAATATCATTGTGAATCATGATGCCATCATGTGTTGTGAACTGGTGCAGGAGACATACAAGATTAAAATATCCAGAGATCACTTTTCACTTGTAAGTAGTAGCTTAATAATAAATATATTCAAAGTTGTTCAAATACGTTATCAAAACGACATGGTCAATATTATGCAAAATGAAGTCAGTCAATTTTTTACCTAATTTAGAAAGTATTTTTTCTCTATGAAATATTGAAAAGTAAATCGGTAAAATCTAGATATTTTTATAAGACTAATGTATTTTGTTTTTTTTTTAGTTTCACTGCCGATCCCATTCGGCAAAATAAGTGGATAGCTGCAGTTCAATTAGAAAGACGAGAGTATGACTGGATGCCTGTGAAAACTACCAGAGTATGCTCCATGCATTTTGATGAAAAATATTTTTACAAATCATTAAAGGGATATACCATGTTACACAAAACTGCAGTACCAGTTTGTACAAATATCCACATCCCAGGTCAACAGAAACCTTAAAGGAACCTGGTGACCTATTGCCAAGGTTATGATCAAAGCAAACAAACGACCCAATTGAATACACTAACATTATTTCAACGCTCCAACAATAGATGAAGTCGCAATTCTTGTTGGCAAACCATCGGCTTTGTTCGTTTTAGCACCATACAACAAAACTAAAAAGTACCCAATCTAAGCCTTTTTAGTAACCGACGAAAAATATCTACGCGGGGGGGGGGGGGTTCCAGAATCATGTACTGAATTCATGGTAAGCGGTTGTGCGTCGATGTCCCTTCCACCCTGTTTTATATAGTATAATTTTAAAAAATCACAATATTATAAAATATTTAATATAATTAGAATATTGTTTTATTATTGACTTGGTCCGATCTACTTATTGCATAATATTGTCCACGCCATTTTGACTCAGATGTCATAACAGACATTACAGCACGCGGGCGAACCAATCCCTGTTTTCTCTCTGAATTTAAACCAATTACCAAGCATGTCTATTTTAAACATCGCAAGTGATTCGAATTTTGAATCGTCGTCATTTGGTTTGAAGTAGGTCCACTTTTTGAGCGGAATTTGTTCTGAGTTACGCTTCCTGAGTATTATTTATTCGTAGGTATTGATACATTATCTTGAAATAAGTTGGGTCGTTTTCATCGAAAATTACCAATCTTAGAGCTGGTGTAACTTTTTAACCATGTATTGAACTGAAGTTTTACATTCAAGAAACATGTATTTTAATGATATGATTGTTACTGCAAAATTTCAAAGACTCATTAAAGACCAAACTACGTTTGTATGGAGCGCGTAGCGGATACTATCCTCTTAAAGAAATAGGTACCTACTATACCTATTAAGTGTAATTTTAGAAAACACGTTTCCCGCAATGGTATTTTTTTCCAGAATCGTAGTTGCGTTTACACAATTTTTATACTAATAGCACCTTGTTATTTTCAGTTACTTCAATCTTTCGAAAAATATATTTGATTTCTTGATAGTATACGTAACCTACTTAAAGTCTTAGACGAGCCTTATGAATCAATAAAACCATTCTTACCATCACGCAAGTCCTCGATGATGGCCGGCTCGGCAGAGAAGGGCACTCCCTGAAATTATGAAAATTCTATATATTTTTTATAGTTTAAATTTCCTTTGAATAGTACTTTTTGAGGCCGCTGTCCGCATCTGAGGCTTATTTTTAGTGGTTACATAATTTTCAGATAAGGATAAATTATTCATTGCCTTTTCTTTAAAAGACCAGAGGGTCTAAGAAACCGATTTTGAGTAATTTCCTTGCAATATATTTAGGAACGTAGGTATATTTAGAAGTTCACTAAGGTGCCTCTTGATCAATCGCAAAACAATCCCAATAAAACATCAATTTTCTAATGTGAATGATACTTTGTTTATCAAAAACGACCTTGTTAGCTCAGCAGATCTACGGCAGACAATTTCAAAAACTAATCTAACAAAATTCTTACCTGCACGAGGGTCAGCAGGAAGAAAAGACCAAACAAATACACGGCCGCCATGTTGAGCGATCGTTGAATGAGTAATAAAACTGGTGTAATTATAATAATTACTAAAATATTGTTTTTTATCTATTGAATATTAGGATAACATTCATTAATTCTGTCATTATCTCAGATTAAGATATCAATAATTAATTAGGATTTTATGGACGTGTGCCGATTTCGCCAGTAGGTACCTACTTAGTAGAGTTTCCAATATATTTCCCATGAGTGCGAAACTTGGAACAATTTTTACAAAATTACTTGGCTAGTCGGAAGTACTAGTAGTACTGGGTACGGGTCTCCTCTCATAACGAGAGGGATTAGTCTATAGTCCACCACGCTAGCCTACTGCGTGTTGGCAGACTTCACATGCCGCCTACAAAATCTCTCAGGCATCTCTGCAGGTTTCCCCACGATGTTTTCCTTGATCATTAATTATTAATACGCACATGACTTCGAAAAGACAGCGGTGCATGCCTTGGATTCCTTTGACTTGGCAGTCCAATGGTCATAATTATCACAAGGCTATCACTGCATTAGCAAAAATAAAAATGTCCAGACCAAATAATTTTAATATGCGGCCGTGAATGTGAAAGATTTCCCTTAACATTTTGGAAAATGGTCAAAAGTAAAACTTTACTTTACTAGATATAGATCTTGTAATAGCCCTCCTTTAATTCAGCCTTCCGTTAGCACAAAGAATTCAGAGCTAGATATCTAAGTGGGTAATAATTTATCACATTCTACAATCATAAAACAAAGTGCAGGAAAAATCCATAAAAATCACTGAATTTTGTAGTGCATACTTAATCAATGCTATGCTACGTCACTTTTATTAACGAACAGATAAAATTAGCTTATACCGGATATGTGTGATTATAATAATCGTGTCAGAAATGCTATCAGACTATTCGGTGTAATTATCCAGACTATCCAAATAATCATTGCGTTTCTTCAAGTAGGTTTTTCCCACATTAATTACTTAGTCGACTATACTATAATGTTTTTTTTTTGTGTAGACAATTCTATCCGAGCGATTTTTTTTTTTTTAATGCTGCTTATAGTTTTGTGGTACAACTAATGAAGAATGCAGCGATAATTTCTAAATATTTCTTTAGAAACTTCTTATAGCTCCTCTAGCAAACACTTGGGGCAAAAGATGGCTATCCAAAAAAATGAGGACGCTACAGGACTCAGTTTTGGAAATGCCATTACTTTGCATGACAACAGATGCAATGCTTCTACGGCATGTATTTGAAAAACAATACTCCGTAGAAATGCCTTCAAGGGAAGACTGGTCAAAAGGCCAGTAACCCCACAAGGCCGGGAGCCTAATATGGTATACCGACGGTTCTCAAATGGGACAGAAGGTATGTTGCGGAATATATGGAGAGCGACCAAAGTTTAACAAGATTGTAAACTTAGGTCTACCAGCCTCCATTTTCCAAGCAGAGGTATACGCCATCCTGGAGTGTGCGGAAACCAATCTGCAAAAGAACTACAATAACCACACCATCTATATAAATTCTGACAGCCAAGCAGCTCTTTTAGCGCTGGACTCCAACGTTATTACGTCGAAACTAGTGGATGACTACGCCTACGACTACGCAGCAGGGCCCTGAACCCTTCTGTGGAATACCAAAAGCCCTGGCTCAAAAATCCCTCACTGATTCTAGTTTTGAGACTGCCATCAAGCTCTGGACGGAATCGCCGGGTATGGCCTACTCTAAAGCTTTGATAAAAGCCTATAGCAAAAGGCAAACAAACCTTCTCCTATCACTGAGTAGGAATAAGTTGCGCTTTGTCACGAGAGCCTTAACAGGACACTGCTGCTTAAACAAGCACATGTTCATCCTAAGGCTGAGCGACAAGCGAACCTGCAGATACTGTGAAGATGCTGATGAAACGCCACTTCACCTTCTGGGGGAATGCGGACCGCTGATACACAAGCGCAATGCACGTCTGGGGAAACACGTCTTAACCCCAGATGAAATAAGGGAGCTCACCCCTAAGAAAATCCTGCAGTTTATAGCAGCCTCAGGGTTTAGCGGTGAACTCTAAATTAAAAAAGTGGCGATCACAATAGACCAATTGCGGTCGCAGTGACATTACAGACACAATACAGCAATAAAAAATAAAAATAGCTCCTCTACGCACATCATCAGGAACTAAAATTACAATGGGCTCACCTTGGAAGCCAAATTATTTTGTGTCTTTAAGACATTCTAGGTTCATACCAGTGGGGGTCAGTCATATACTAGGCGATATATATATATAGCATGATGTGTAATGTTCAGTAGATGTTGAAACTCCAAACATAAGCCTTAACTGTTCTGCCTGCATCGTATACCCATTAAAGGGTGAGATGATTACACAGGGACAAAGGTCCCTGGTTGATCTAAGACGGTATTACTGATACTCCCCACTATTAAAAGGTAAGATAAGATAAGATAAGATAAGATAATTTTTATTATGATAAAACATGAGTGGTACAGTACAAAACAGAATAAATTGTTTGCATGCATGATCTTTCTACAAAACTCAGTTAAAGTAGCTACATGTTTTGCCATTAATGGCGTACATAAATGTTTAGAGGCCGGTAGCCTGAATTAGTTATTTATTATAATTATAAAACTCTAAAAATATTACATAAAATCTTTAAAAACATTAAAAACAAATATATAAAAACACATTAACATTAATTCTATAAATAGACAACAATAGCATACATTATAAAGGTATTTGGAACATTGGAATTGTATTATAGAGAATTGTCATAAATTATAGGTATATAGTTAACTTTAAAATTATTTAAATTATTTTTCGTTAAGAAATTCAGCCAGGCTGTAATAACATTTGCTCGCGAGGTAAATTTTTAGATGTTTTTTAAATAAGGCGATAGGTAGTTCTTTAATCGATTTAGGAATTTTGTTAAATATAATTGGTGCGGTACAGAAAATACTATTATGCATTAGGGCAGTTCTAGATTTTACAATACATAGTCTATTATTATCCCGACGATTGCGGACTGTAACATCAGATAGGCGACTGAAGAGAGAAGGGTTTGTTTTGACAAAGAGACTTATTTCATATATATATAAGGAGGGTAAACTCAATAATTTATACTTGATGAAATATGGTTTACAGCTGTCAGTCGTGTCGAGTCCGAACATAGCCCTTAAGCATCTTTTTTGTGATTTGAAAACTATGTCTTTATTAGTGGAATTTCCCCAAAATATAACGCCAAATCGAAGAATAGAGCCGACAAGGCCGTGGTACGCTGTGACAAGGGCATCCGAATTAATAACAGGTGCAAGTTTCAGGAGTGCGTATGCTGCGGAGTTGATCTTTTTACTCAATGCCTCTGTGTGGGCTTTGAAATTGAGACATTTGTCTATGGTTATTCCCAGAAATTTTGCAGTAAGCACTTTATTTATAGCGGTATTTTCATAAGATGGTATAATATTTGGGGTCATTTTGCGTTGGCTAAAAAACATAATTTTTGTTTTATTTAAATTAATCTTTAAATTATTATTATCCATCCAACCGATTATCGACTTAATTGTATTATTAATATCATTTACAAACGTGTTACTATTATTTGATTTTATGGTTACTGTGCTGTCGTCAGCAAAGAGTGACATTGGATGATTTGTTATTTTAGGCAAATCGTTAATATACACAATAAATAATAAAGGACCCAATACGCTCCCCTGGGGAACACCGTACATGATGGTGCGCTTATTTGAAACATATATTTCTTCTTGTTTTGTATTAAAATTAACTCTAGATATTTCTGTATACTGTTTACGATTTTTTAAATAAGTTTCTATGAGTTTAAGCGTGCTACCTCTAATACCATAGGCTTCCAATTTGTTTATCAAAATGGTATGGTCCACATAATCGAAAGCTTGGGTCATATCACAGTATATTGTTCCTACCGGTATCTTCTGATCAACATTGGAAATTACGTTATGTATAAAATCAAACAGAGCCATATTAATAGTTTTGTCTTTCCTAAATCCTTTTTGATCCTTGGTAAGTAATTTAAATTTTTCTAGGTAATTATAGATTTGAGCATAAATAAATTTTTCGAAGATTTTGGATATGACAGGTATGAGCGCAATAGGTCTATAACATTCTAAACTTTGTTTATCATCTTTTTTAAACACTGGCTTAATAACTGAGGTTTTTAATCTGTCTGGATACGTCCCTGAGCTGATACAGAGATTTAGGATATGACTTAAGTGATCACATATGTGATATGCTACGTATTTGATAATTTTAGTGGAAATGCCGTCATAACCAACACTTGTAGTATTCTTTAGTGATCTTATTATCTGAAGTACATCATAAGGTGTACTTGGCGGCATAAACATAGACTTGCTGGGTTTCGAAATATTTGCAGTTACTTGTTTACCAGCATCTACAATGGGTTCAATTTTTTCAATGAAAAAGTCATTGAATGCATTTGCAATTGCTTGTGGATTATTTATAGATTCGCCTCTTATATTTATGGAAGTGATCATATCTCTCGGTAAATTTGTTTTATGCTTGTTTATTATAGACCAGGTTGCTTTAGATTTGTTGATAGACGTTTTTATTTTATGGTTATTTTGGGCACGTTGTGTTAATTGTATTATTTTTTTATACAGTTTACTATATTTTTTATATTTGATTTTATTAGCCTCAGTACACTTTAATCTATAATCCCACATTAAATCTCTCTTTTTTTTACTACATATTTTTATTCCCCGTGTTATCCATCGCGGTCGTGTTGTGGTTTTAATTGTAATAATTTTGTAGGGAAAACATAAATTATATAGAAGTAGGAACGTTTCCGAGAATTTATTGTAGGATATGTTTGCATCTTCTGAATCATAAATTTCCGAGAAAGAGATATTTTGTAAGTAATTCTTGAATTTTTGCATGTAGTCCTTACCATAATCTCTACGTTTTATACGCCAATAGTTTATTATACATTTTTTAATTACAGGCACACTTAATATTTGGGATGTGTGGTCTGAGAGGCCATAATCAATCACTTGATATGTACATTTATTCCTCAAATTTGTTGCAAAATTATCAATACAAGTTCCACTCCTATGCCTTGTGGGCTTGTTTATTACTAGTTTGAAATTAAAATTTAATAGCAAACCTTCTAACTCTAACAAAGTATTATTACGTTTAAGAGCGTCAATATTATAATCTCCAGCAATTATGACATTCCTCTTTGGATATTTTTTAATTATAAGCTTTAGCAGTTTCTCTAATTGTTCAAAAAATATTCTTAACATATTCAACTTGGGTACTCTATATATACAAATCACAATAGTATTACAATGTATTAAATCAATGCCACAACACTCGAAAATTGTAGCAATAGAGAGTTTAGTTACAATTGAGAGGTCTGTATATTCGTTTCCTTTTTTTACAAGAATGCAGGTCCCACCTCTTTTACTATTTTGTCTGCTAAAGCATGCTGCTAAAGTGTAATTAGGAATTAGTAACAACTGTTCATGCCCCGCCATTATAAAATGTTCAGTTATGCAGATAACATCGATATCATTTTTTTCTTCCGACAGTTGATTGAGACAAACAGTTAATTCGTTGCCTTTATTCAACAGTCCGGCTATGTTCTGATGTAACACTTTTATATATTTATACTGGAAAAAACTGCTTAGGTATCTTTTTGTTAAGTTTATCTGCCGCTTCCATGGAGGTTGTTTTTTCTTCTTGGTTATGCTTCAGGTTTATTGCATCCATCTGAATATACTTGATTTCACTTATGAGCTTAGCAACATCCTTGAATATAGTGTATATACCGTTGTTATTGATCGTACCACTTTTGTATTCAAACATGCTATAATTAGCATAATGAGCATTAATAATAAACTGGCGGATTACAAACAACATACAGTGCATATTTGTTATCCGCTTCATATGAGGAAAAAAAAACAATATTTTCCGTTTCCGTTTTTTATTTTTTTATTCGTTTAAAATTCTAGCATTGTATCATGCTGCACTGTCCGTGATGATAATTCGATGTACCTACTTAAGTAATATTATTAAATTTATGTATGCCTAGCTTCTTGCCTAGCTTCCAACTCCTTAACATCCCAGTCGAAGTTGACACCAGTGATCTCCATGAGCCAATCGTGGTAGAACTCCGGGCGGACAAAACCTGAGGAAATGATCATAAACTGTTATAAAACATACCGACATAAAAATCTCACTACTTTTTTTACTTAAGTTTACACAACACCGTTTTTCGTATTTTCATCTATTTTAACGCTCATAACACCGACGCCGACGTCTATAGATTGACGCCCATAACACCGACGCCTATAAGATTGACGCCCGAAACACTGACGCATATAAGACTGATGTTCATAATACCGACGCCTATAAGACTGATGTTTAAAACACCGACGCCTATAAGATTGATCCCCGTAACACCGACGTCTGTAAAATTCACGCCCGTAACACCGACGCTTATAAGATTGTGTCCATAATACTGACGCCTATAAGATTGTGTCCATAACACCGACGCCTATAAAATTGACGCCCGTGACTCCGACGACGCCCGAAACATCGACGCCTATAAGATTAACGTCCATAACACCCATGTCCATAAATCCAATTCCCAATTCCATATTTATGGAGTTGGGAATTTTGGGAATAACAAGATGAACGCGGGCAACACCGCGGGACAGCTAGTCTACAATACAGAAGTTGAGTTGCACATGTTTAGTAGATGGGGTGCAGTTTATAGTTTGCTTGCTTACCTTGTGCGTTGATGCTGTTGCAACCGCGCGCTGCTCCGAAACTCATGATGCCGACCTGCGTTTCCTTGCCGTCCAAGTCTATAGTTGTCAGGGCACCACCGCTGTCACCCTGAATGAAAAAAGATTGCTTTGGATTCATCATAAAATTCATTAGGTAACTACAAAATTTGGTGGCGCGCGTTTTCTATACGCGAGAAGCGAGCGAGTAAAGCTTCGCCTCTTGAAGGGCGGTGTCTGTACCAGACCAAAGCCTGTCATGGTTATGGTGAATGTCACGAACCCATGACTATAAGCCAAGGGCAGGCAAGTGCAGTGTTTAATCGGTACTAGTGCGACATACGACATACCGCGCCGCTTTCCCAGGTTTTCCTCACAGAAAAAAAAGGTATCGATCCTACAATGAATTCTAATTCGACAAACGACCGAATTAGCTTTGTTTATTTAATATATACTGTCCCATTGCTGGGCAAAGGCCTCCCCGATACCATTCTACGTGCTCCTGCCTCTATCGCTTTCTCCTGCCAGTCAGCCATAAACGCATCCAGATCGTCTCGCCAGCGCTTTCTGGGTGTGCCCCGGCGTCGACGACTTTCCAGGATCCTCTCCGTGGCTATCCTGGCCCACCGTTAGCTTAGGTACTAAAATATATGTATGGCACAAGCCAGTCTTACTGTGCACGGGTTTTGGCTGGTGTGATTGTAGTACTGTGTGCACAACGTCTGCTGGTCCAGGACCTGGCTGTAAGGGTACCAACGCCAGCATTCTTCCAGCGTGATGCCGCGTTGATACACCCAGTACAAGATATCGGGAATATATCCTCCTGCAAAAGATATTATGGTACTTACAATAAAAATAACGAATACTTTTTGGCAGTGCCGGTGTTTCTCAACGAATTTTGAATGAAGCTTATCTATGATTAGTAAAAGGATGAAGGAGAATATCCACGAATCGAGTAAGGTTAGATTATTGGCTCTTTAAAACTAGTAGAGTACTTCAACAATAAAATTATGAACAAGTTTGTGGAAGGACGAGGTTCTCTATACAAATTCTATACTATACCTCTTTTCTATGTTCTGTGATACTGAGAATAGTTTTGTGCGAAACGGACGAAGCAATCAGGAGAGATTGACAGGGGATGTTTCGCACAAAACGAGTGTCAGTCAAAAACTTTAACCGCTTAAAATATCTTGGAACATTGTAAGTCGATTCCAATTACTTCAGTACTTAGGATACAAATTATTTTTAATAACATTTTTCAACAGAACTGTTATTTTTAATTAATCAAACACCAATTAACTACCCTATAGCTGACACACACGTACCTAACCACCAATCGTCAGTACGTCCGTAGCCGTTCACAATGAGTCGTTCCCCTCCATATTCTATGCTCTTCCTCTGACTGCTCTGAATCCTGATTGGCTGGATGTAGGCTGCGAAAGCATATTAAAAAACTATTATTTGAAGTAAAAATCTTGGAACTTGTACACAAAATTACTCAAAATCATACACATTTAGAGAGCGGTGGTGGCTCAGTGGTAACAGCCGCAACCTTCGTGTTATAGGTCGTAGGTTCGAACCCAGACAGGCGCTTTACAGTTTGTTCGAAATAAGTAAGCCGATCGGAAGTTGTCTGCAAGTCGCTGCGCAGCAGTCATTTTTACGACAAAATCAGTAGCGCGCATGCGTGGTAATGGCGCGAGGGGCGGGGTCAGCGCCTCTTCGCTGTTTCACTCAATCCTTAGTGTTTGATGTATAATTCTGTCTCGCTCCCCCAGTGCAAGTACACAGTCAGTGCAAAAAGTGCTACGCGTTGTTTTTATCTTGATGTTATTGTTGTTTAGTTCTTGGATATTGTTTTTGTTATTTCTCATTGCTAATGTACTATTGTGGTGTGTACTTGTTTCTTTTTGCTGAAAAATGCCTAAACGCAACACTGTTTTGCAAATCTGTGGACTATTTAAAATTTAAATGACAATTTAATATTTTTTTGAAAATTCAAGTATGGATTTTATCAATGAAGCAATCCAGCAATATTACACGTAATGCTAGCAAATTATTAATCTTATTTTCGAAATTATTTGTATACGTTTCCGAACGCTAACACTTTATTACGCGACTGTAACTGCGCGGCCCCAGAAAACGGCTAACTTCCGATCGGCTTACTTATTTCGAACAAACTGTACTTTGTGTAAATTATTTCATCACCACTACTGAACGGTGAAGGAAAACATCGTGAGGAAACCCACGATGTTTTCCTTCACCGTTTTGGGAGCAGGGGCATGACCTAGAACCAAAAATTCGAGGACATCGACATGTGATATCTACCAACCCAGACTGGGTCCGTCTCTGGTGTCGAAATGTCTTGGGTTCGATTCCCAGTTCGAGCAGTGTTATTGGTTTTTTAAATTAAATCCTCAGTAACAGCTCGGAGTTTGGATATGTGCCCGGTCAAAGGCAAAAAGCTCGCCCCCTATTACATGGGACCTAAACATACCGGCGAAATGTGGATGTACATTAAGTAGGTACACCTCTGCCATACGCACCGGGGAATACGACGTCATGGCATGTTGTGTTTATGTATGTCCTTTTTGAAGTCTGTTGAGAACAAATTGGCGGTTTGAAGGGCTTGCGATCATGTGGTTGCCGGCTCGAAACCCACCCATTGCACTACCGATGTGAACCGACTCGTAATACAAGCATTAAGCTTAGTACGAGGGGATAAAAAGATTACTAGTAATGTGCGACCCACATTGCTAGAACCCTTTTTTTTAATCGTCCCACTAACCTCCGTAAGGTACGTAACGATCTAGTTTCACCAGTCCGATGTCATCAGTTTGCACGTAGGTGATCGCCTCGTCATATTTGGGATGCCAGTAGAACTCGGTGGCTTCCAGCATGATGCCTGGTCGTGTGATGTTGGTCTGGCCCAGGAATACTATTATCGTGAAACGCCTGGAAGGATTGTTTTTATTGTATATTATACAAATATACAGCATAACGGCCCGCCTGATGGAAAGTGGTTACCGAACCCTATGTACGCTTGCAATACCAGGAGTATCGCTCGCGTTTAAAGGGAAGCAATGGAGAAAAGGAGAAGGAAGAGGACTGTGGGAGGAATTGGGCCTCCAGGGCAACACCTCACCGAAACGCTTATTGATAAACAGTATGCACACTGCTTTTTGACGTCGATATTCTGTGAGAGTGAAGTACTTCCTCGGTCGTGCCAATCCAATCATGCTGGCACGTAGACATACCAGTGAGACACTACTACTACTACTAAAAACCAACACATAATCTTTAAAGCGACGGTAGCCCAATGGCTAGGGCGTAGGACTTGCGATCATATGGTTGCCGGTTCTAAACTCGCCCATTGCACTACCGACGTGAACCCACCCATAATACAAGCATTTAGCTTAGTACGAGGGGTTAACAAGAATACTAGTAATGTGCGACCCACATTGCTAGTACTTAAGTTTCTTTTTTTTAAATCTGATTACTGATCTATGACAAACCTGGCGACGCAGTGGGCAGCAGTCAGAATCCATTCGTTGGTGAGTACGGAGCCGGTGCATGCACCCACGCCGCCCGTGGGGCCCACCATGCGAAGACTCACCGTCGAGGGGAACTGGCCATCTTCGGCCGCCCAGCCACCCGAGATCCTCTGGCTTGGACCTGCTAAAAATTACGGCATCAGGAGTATGTTATCTGTATGTTCAGCTTCATCTGAATAATTTTTATTGTTGAAGAGAAATAGGTATAATATTGTGAACATTTATTATTTAATAAGAGTTATCAATATCTAGAGTTTCTTGTCTTGCATGGCTTGTGCGCCTTGATAAGTTTTAAAGGTGAAGATGACTTAGAAAGTAAAGACGTAGGTGTCTTTGTAGATGTATGTATTTGTGAATTTTATTACATACCTGCATATCTGTCGTCACTTAACTGTGACTTTGAAATATTGAAGGTCAAAATAAACTTTAAAAAGATTTTATTACCTTCGATACATCAAAGTTAATTGTTTTATTTCAATTAACAATTAATTTCAATTTTACTTTGATATGTCAAAGATCAAAGTAAACTTTTCAAAAAAGAATTTACCGGAAAAGCGCTTGTTTTAGTACAATATATATTTGCTAGTCTATCATAACTTTTGTCATACTTACCATTTCGAATCTCATTGGTGTAAGCAAGCTCGGAGTCAACGAACCCACCCTGAAATTTTAAAATTATACTAAGTTAATGGTACATTAATACATATATATATATACATCATACGCGAGTTACAAATGTAAGGAGTACCAAGTGGAGAGTGGCTCGTGTTTCTAACAGACAAGATTGCTATACAAAAACCCACTATACCAATCGTTAGTGGTATTCAGAACCCTGAAAAGCTCGACCACTAGTTCATCAGTTTCTAAATTGGGTTGGGCAGGTTTGATAGCTATCACTTTTCCTCAAATAACAAGCTGACCCCAACGATAAGACTAGTAAAACATTAGGAGGATAATGATGTCTTTGTTAATTTGACGTCAATAAAAAGAGAGATGGCACGAGCTTCTTACCCTCTTAATCTCCTAGCTAATGAGTGTTTTCAGTTTTGGAATAATATTATTGTCTAGTTTTTATCTACCCGCGGCTTTATTTGCATCCCAAAGAACTGTTAAAAGTAGTTATTAGCCTATGACCTTTTTCAAAGTCCTATCTAAGTATGTCTATACTAAAATTGGTACAGCACAGTGGCGTGAAAACGCATAACAAACACACAAACAAACAGAGATATTTTCTCATGAATAGTATGGATTGTGGAGATGGGCGGGTCGCGTATGTCGTAGAACGGACGGGAGGTGGAGTCGAAAGATCCTTGATTGGCAACCGAAGACCGGTCGTAGAAGAGTCGGTGGACCCCCGGCTAGATGTAGCGACGACATAGTGAAGGCAACGGGGAAGAAATGGGAATATAGTAGCCCAGAGCAGAAAAGAATGGAAGATGCAAGAAGAGGCCTTGGCAATGGACAGCATCGGGCTGATGATGATGAGTATGGATTGTAATGTTTACCTGAACAAATCCGCATATAGCGAGCCAGCCGACGAGAAGTCCCACCATTTTGCAACAAACGACTTGCGTAATGTCGCCAGTATTCACGCTTTATATTTGAATTAATCCTTCACACCTCGTTACTCTCTTATCAGATAATTAATTAATAATAAAATTATCGTTAATTTATCAGTAAAAGTTACTGTGGCCACGCTTAATTTGACGTTGTTTTTTTGATTAATCTACTTATCAGTATAATGTGGCTAATAGTAATTTATTTTATTATTCTACCTTTTGTTTAATATATTATTGATAGACTGTGATTTGGGGGCAGTTGTTACATGTGTTTTCAAATCAGTACATTGCATCGGCCTCTTAGATACTATCCTATTTAAACTTTTTTTTTATCACACATAGGCTTGCGCTTGACCACAATACTCGCCAAGTGGTCTATGATGGAGCGCGCTTGCCTAGAAGAAACCTATTAACCAACTTCAAAAAGGGGTGGAGGATATCAATCTTAAATTATTCTTGTGTACGATGCCTTTAGTGAGAAGATTTTTTTGTGTGAAATAAAAACTTGGGACTAATAACTATTGGACGTGGAAGATCTACCCTCCCACTGTTGGTTGAGTTCGGTGAGTGTGGAGCACCGGAGGTACAATCTCCCTCTCAGTCTTTCCTTCCCTCTCTTTCCCTTCATTTTCACTGAAGCGGCTTGGTAATGTTTTCTTGGATTTTTTATTTAAAAAAAGCTAATTAGCAATGTAGGTCGCTCATTACTAGTATTCTTGTTCCGTACTAATGCTAATTATGATCAGATAGCTCGTCTGCCACAGTTAATAGGCTAGGCGTTTGGTGTTCATATGCCATGGGCGGTGATGACTGCCTATCATCAGGTGGCTCGTCCATAATAATAAAACACGAGACCGTGCGCTCAGCATTCTAGAGCCACCCCAAAAGCACCCAATCCGTAGGTAAGTGTTATCTGCTCGTTCGTCAGCGGTGACTGCTACGCTCATGCTCAATTAGTTATAGTCTATCGATTGATTAATCCGTTAGATTGGTACTATGAATAGTAAGCATGTAACAGTAAAGTTTACGAAGTTTATACGCCCGGCACTATAATTAAATATTGGTGTTAACAATTTTTGTCAGACAGTCGGATTTGAAAAAATCTTTTTGCATTTTATACCACAATTCTTGTGGATGATTAAAGCTGTTTGATATCACGCTACGATCTTTAGGAGGGGTGGAAAAGTGGAAACAGCGGGGCACGTCTAGTTGATTATAAAACTGATGCTAACTATATACTTACTATTATTTGGTAAGTAGGTCTCTTCATATATTTTATATATTATATTTTATCTGGAATTTAATAAATTTACGAATATGGAATATCAATAACTTTACAACCGACTTCAAAAAGGAGGAGGTTCTCAATTCGTCTGTAGGTACATGTTGTTGTTTTTTTGGTATGTTTGTTACGCGATATCTCCGCCAATTGTGGACCGATTTTAATGATTGTTTTTTGTTTGGTAGGTCATATATCAGAGGTGCCGAGCCCTTTGAAAATCTAAACATTGTTTACATCGATGATATTATCGTTTACTCCGGAACATCGCTGTCTTATTGGAACAGTGCGTTTAGTTGGCTAACAAGTAGGTACTTCTAAACACAACTTTCCACAATAAATTACAAAATAAAATTAATTTAACAAAAAAGTTAAACCGCCTTAAAAAAATAATAATATAATTTTGTCTAAAACAGTTTGGGAAGTCGGTGGCGAGAACAAAAGACCCACTCAAATAGAAGTCACCTCAAGAAGAAGAACAGTTAATTTTTTTGTAACAATATAGTTACTAACTAGGGAGTGACAAATCTATACTTATATTATAAAGATGTAAATTTTGTGAGGTTGTAGGGGTAATCTCTGGATCTACTGAACCGATTTTGAAAATTCTTTTACGAATAGAAAGCCACGTTATTTGTGAGTGTCATTGGATATATCGCCCAACGAAGTGGACACGGGCCAGCTAGTTTTGAATATTTTTATTCAAATAAACAGCAAGTTTTGTTAATGGTACGAAGACCGAACCGTAGGGTGAGAAAACATTGAAACAAATAGTTAAATATATTCAACATTATATTTTATTCTAAGTACATTCTGTACAATCGCATTAGGTACTAAATATCACAACAGACTTAGCAATAAATACATTTACCGGCAAAAGAACTGCACACACATTACTTGCACTTTGCACATCATTCATCTATTATGCAATAATTTTGTATATATCTAGTACTAGTATAGAATAGACCTGCTAATCGCAGAGCTCTATAATATTCGATTTTTATGCAAAATAAGTACTGCCAGTGGCGTAGCGTGGGGGGGGGCGGCGGGTGCGGTCCGCACCGGGCGGCACTTTGGAGGGGGCGGCATTTCACGGGTGGTAAAACATTTTTTTTTTTTGCGAGAACATTTGTTTACTTTTCAGGTAAGTTTAATCAAGCCCTAATTATTTTGTTATTCATCAGTGGTGGATTTAGAGATTTGCCGCCAGTAGGCTATACAAATACTGCCGCCCCTACTGACCTCTGCAATTTAATACTGTAGTGCACAAGAATTTACATTTTTCTTTGTTGTTCTTCAATTTTGCCTTCCTTTAACCACTTTTTCCTTATGATTGTGAATAGGAAATCAATATGTCAGTTCCTAATTTATTTAAACAACCAAGGATTTATTAAACGATTAGGTACACAAGAAATAGTTTTGGGTCTAATTCTGAGTTGTGAAAAGAAAAAAAGATGCGGTATGGTATACTTTAATACAGCGATGGCCGACCGCATATTAGACCGAAAGAATAGATTACATATTTTTTTGTCTTAAAAAAAGTATAGTTACACCTCATTTTATTAGATCCACTCGCAATTTAGTCATCGTCTAATATGTTACACCTCATAAATATTTTTACCCGACTGCGCCAGAAGGAGGGTTATTTAAAATCATATCTCACTTATTTTTGTGAAGGAAAAATTCGACTGCGGACAGGATTTGAACATGCGTCTTCTTCACAGACTTTAAAAAAAAACTGATAGTTTGACGTGAGAATTTTCGATTGAAAATCAGGGCCCCTAGACAAGTGGCATGAACGCTAATCCAATAGAATAGAATAGAATCCTCAATGTATGGGAGTGACACTAGCTTACGACATGACATGTCAATTAATGTCGTAAGCTAGTGTCACTCCCATACATTGAGAATTCTATTCTATTCTATTGGATTAGCGTTCATGCCACTTGTCTAAGCCCTAAGGCTGCTTTTTCGATATTAAGTCAAAATAAGAAAAAAAAAAAACAGTGTGTTTGGGATATAAGAATCTTGGTTATTTGAATTTTTTCACATAAATTTTGCGGGCATGTGAAAAAAGTGTAGATACAAAAGTTGTAGATCTCTTTATTACATACAACTTTGCCATTAAACTTTTTTCCATAACACTTGTAGTTTTGCCGGAAATCGATATAAATTGTTTTTTACCCTAAACCCTTCAATGATTTGGGAATCAAGGATCAGGGAGTGCCAGTTACCTACATATCAAACACTGTTAGCGAAACTTAAAAAACCTTTTGCTTTTTAAGTGTCTTATTCTGCCCATTCTTTTAATTCATTGGCAACTGTAGCTACTGTATCGTGTATAGAGACTTCACGCTTTTTCAGTATTAAATTTATTTTTATCCTATCTTGAATGTATGAAAGTCTTTGAAATTTTGCAATAACAATCTTATCATTAGAATACGTGTTCCTTGAACGTAGAACTTCTTTTAAATATGTACACAGTTAAAAAGTTACACGAGCTCAAAGATTGGTAATTTTCTATGAAAACGACTCAACTTCATGCTATTATTTCAAGATAAAGTGTCGATACAGAACCATTGTGACTCATGGGGAACCCAGATATTATAATGAATATACTTGTACAGAAAAAAATATACGTAATAACTATATCAAAAGAGTAATCCCCAAATTTCGGAACAAGAAATACGCGCGAAAATGTTGCAAATATATTGTTCTTTCACCTCTCGGGCAGGCGTTCGCATCGTGAGGGGTAGAGACAGCGACAACTGTGTAACATTGTTGCGTTCGCGAGAGACACCCCTCTCAATTTAAGGAATGCGCAGATTAAAACACTTAAAAAGCGAAAAGTTTTGTTGGTTTTGCTAACGGTGCTTGATATGTAACTGCCACGCCCTGATCCTTGATTCCCAAATAGAAAAGGATCGTATTCCGCTAACAATCCCAAATCATACAATAATTTCCGTTATTTAAGTGAGGTTTGTTTTAAAAAAAATGTGGTGAAACACATTACACGTTGATTAAATTGTGAATCCACTCACACTAATAAATGTTATTAGTGTGATGTCATTTATTTTCCAAAACTTGCCGCCCCCTCAAATTTACCGCCCTAGGCTCCAGTCTACTCAGCCTATTGGTAAATCCGCCACTGTTATTCATTTAAAAAATGAAAGGGCGGCAAATTCTGGATCCGCACCGGGTGCTAGTGACCCACGCTACGCCACTGAGTACTGCTGCATCATAATAAGTATCAATTACGTATTGCATTCTGTTTCACGTTATGTATTTGTATCAGGATAAAAAATGGCATAACATTAAATGGTACGAAATTTTAACTTGTGTCACATTAAAAGTGTGCGTTATTTAATAATTATCAAGTTCTCGTTCTCGAGATACTGAGGTGGAATATAAATAAAAATATAAAAATCGTTTTAATGTTTAGGTGTAGGTATATATGATATGAACAGCATTTTGTAAATTTTTACGTAATGAGAAATAAAGCTTGTCAAAACTAACGTTAAAACTATGTTTGTGTACAGTTATTTGCAAGTAATTTAAAAAAATATATTTTGATTATGACACTAATTAATAAATAACAATATTGATCCTCGTTAGCTTTTGCTTAACATAATAAACTAAAATCTTTAAAACAATTAAGTACGTTTAAGTACTTGAAAATTTGCTAAATAATAGAACATTAATTAAATGAAAGAAGTTATGGTCTGAACTTAAGGGGTGAAGTAGAATTTGTAACAAATGCATTAGTGATCAACGTTAAAAACATATACAGGGTGACTGGTAAGACACTAACGATACTTAAGGAGAGTACTCGGTTTTCAATTCTCGTTCTAATTGTGTAATATAAATAGATATTTTCATGTTGTGGTAGGGCCACGCTGTTCGCAGCATGAATGGGCCGGCTTGACCGGGGAAGTACCACACTCTCGCAGAAGACCGACGTCCGAGTAGTAGAGTTTCGTAACTGCGCTTCGTTCGGTGAGCGAGAATTCCTCCCCCAATCCCCTTCCTTCTCCTTTTCTCCTTCCCCTCCCTTTCCCTAAATAGGCTCGGCAACGCATCTGCAACTCCTTCGGTTTTGCAGATGTCCATGGGCGGCGATGACTACTTACCATCAGGTAGCTCGCCTGCTCGTTTGCCGAGTTATCCCATAAAAAAAAGATACTTAATTTTTTAAAAAACCCTTTATAAAGCATGGATACTGCTCGATGCTGATGACGTTGATTCAGTATAAGAAAATGTAGGTTCCTAGTGTGTATTGTTAGCACAGCATGTACACGGTGTGTCCGCACGGTGTCCATGCGTTGCGTTATTAATTACTTAACTCTCGGTTAAGTTTAATAAAGTAGTCAATTATTATTTATTTATAATGCTATTATTTTCTTCATATAATTATGATCGCCAAATATCACGTCCTCGAGTATCGTTAGTATTCTCACCAGTCAGTCGGTATAAAAACGTTGTATTGTTGAATTATAAGGCTGTGCTAAAATAATTTACATTTTTTGATTTAGTAGTTAGTTACCCTGTATATTTACTAGGTACTATAAAATATTTGTTCATAATAGCGAGCGTTAATAAATAATAGCGAGGTTTATCTCCATAAATCATCTACATGTACGAGTACGATTTACGATCGTCTAAAACCATTGCATCACATTATGTAATGTAAGTACATTAGGCTAGTGTTAAAAATACGTTTAACAGCCCCCTGTATTATAGAACCGGGAGTAATTAATGTTTTAATGTATCTATATTATGGCCTTGTAATGTTAAGGCCCCTCATGGCATTTGGCTACTATAAAATTCCCATAAGGGATTATTTGTGTTCATGACGTCACAGTGACCACGTGTTTCTTAGACTCTTTAACTTTGTAGTATACTACAGCGTCGTGGACGGTTGGGAACGTGTCTAAATGTAGTCTGTCAGCCTCACACGCGTTGTACCTGTCAATCATTTCCAGTACTGGACCTGTAGAAGGGAAACAATTATATGTTATTAAATTTAAAGTTGCAGACTGCCTCGTTAGTCTAGTGGTCCCAATCGCGACTGCTAGCTAGAGATCTTGGGTTCGATCCCCAAGTGAGCAAAGTGTTATTGGGTTTTTCTATGAAATTCTCAGTAGCAGCTCGGAGTCTGGATTTGTGCTCGGTGAATGGCAATAGGCTCGCTTCCTATTACATGGGACCTAAACATACCAGCGAACTGTGGGTGTACATTAAGTACACCTCTGCGTAACCCTTCGGGGAATACAGGCGTGATGGCATGTAAAGTTGCATATTTACAATTCTCACTAAATCTGAATTCTTCGTTTAACATGTTTTACATATTTTAAATCTATCTATTATGTTGTTTGTTACGACTTAATATTTACCATTAGCCCCAGACATTAGAACACTTATATTGCTTGAGACGAGCTCCTTCTGCACGGCGACCAGTCCCTTGATGCCCGGCGCGTCCACGTACGACAGTGCTGTCGCGTCTATTATTACACATTGTACCTGAAGGGGAAACAGCAGGTTAAGTCTTAGCTAGACATATTTGACGGAAACTGGCATTCAAAAAATGTAAATGTAATTTTTTTGCCGCCCAGATGAAACTAATGTCGCGCTAGTGTCACAATCAAGTACTGACACAACTCCAAACATTTTCTATTTCTTTATGTTGTGTCAGTACTTGATTGCAACACTAGCAAACTATCCAACAATAACAATTATAAATGTATATCAACAATTAACCAATAAAATTTCTGTACATTTTTCTTGGTTAAATTGTTGTAATTACACAACATTAAAAACATTATTCGACATTCAGTACGATTTTTTTCGTTAAAGGTAAAGGTCGCTTGGAGTCGTTGGATGCAGGCGGCATATAACCGGGCGTTGTGGAAGTCTATGGGGGAGGTCTTCGTTCATCAGCAGTGGACCTAATTTGGCTGATATGATACAGATGATGGTGGTTTTTGAAAGTATTAGTAACCTAATATTAACTTACTCTACGGCTAATATTAGGGTCCCATTCGAAGGACTCGCTCTTGGTGAGGTTGTTGTCTTCATCGTGGACCACCTCCGCCTGCTTCAGGTAGCCGATCTTGCGGAACAGCTTGCTTCGGAACAGGTTCTTAGTGGCGAAGTTTAGGCCACCGCAGTAGTGGAAGATCTTTATGCCTGGCAGCTCTTCAGCCTGAGGAGAATATAATTCATGAGGAGAGCCGAGAGAGAGGAGAGAAATAAATGAAAATATTCTCAGGTATGTATAGGTAAGATCTCTTTTGAGGGGTCTTTTGATCATTGTTACTTGTAATACTTGTATGATCTTTGGTTGACCGTTGAAAGTGCATCTAACAAGGACATTGAAATATTTAACCCTTTATAAATCTCTTTGGTGTCTTATGTACTAACTTTCATCGCAATTTAAGTTTATCATAATTTACTTTCGTGATTACATTTTAAGTTGTAGGTTTCGTTTTGCTTCAAATGTAGTTTCTTACTTTTCGCTATTACTTTATACCTAGAAATAATTTTGTCTAATTTAATTATATTTTTTCGTTATTATTTATTAATACGTAACAAGCCATCGTACTTATAACAGTCCGTTTCCACAAAAATGCAAAACGAAACAACCTCCTTTGTTTTTAAGCCAAAGAGGTTCTATTCATTTAAAAATAACTGTCAACGATATTATTGTCAAAAATGTCACATATTACAGCTGTTAGCTGTCACACAGTCACATCCTTACATAATCTGACAAGGAAAACAGCAATGCACAAGCTGAAATCATCATAAATAAATAAAATGCAATACAGTATATTCTTACATCCCTCATTGACGGAGGGCCCTACAATATGAGAATAATCTCCGACAAATCGTACCCGTACGCCTTAAACTATGAAATCAGTGTGTGCGACTTTGTAAAATGGATCATATTTACATTACTTTACCTTATGCTGATGTGTTTCGCTCAGTTCATAATCCTGACTATTTACCACCACAATGAAATGGATATGGCCAGCCGGGGCATGTTGGCAAATATAAATTGATAAACTACAATAATTTTTACGAAATGTATTTTTATTACTGGGTTTGTGTTGAACTCGGCCTTACAAACGATTTTATATATTTATGATGCTCAGTTATAAATAAAATGTTTATGTACTGAAAAGTATTTTAATTCATTGATTTATAAGTAAAACGATGTACCTATCGTATCAAGAGAACAGTGGCGTCGAGTTGTGAGAAGTCAGATATGATGGAAAAGGGATTGAATGATGAGATGACGACTAACAGAAAAGAATGGGAGAAAAGGACGTGCTGCCCTGAACCCAAAATAAGTTGGGAAAATGGCAGGAAGTTGATGATGATACTTTAACAAACGCCAAGTCGAGTAAAAAAAGGCACGGCCGTACCATCCTTTTTTCGAAGCCATTCGGGCCATTTTCGACCCCGCCGTAACTTCGTTGTGGTAATAATATTTAGTGTCGTGGCAATAAATACAGGTTAATAAGATAAATGGACAAATACTCACGGCTCTGTATCTGTTGATGTCGAGGTACAGGTCAGTCTCCAACACTCTGCCCAGGAGACAGGTGTACGGGTTCTGAGACCGAATGAAGAGCGCGCCCAAGCTCGCTAGCAGACCAGCTCCCAGACTGTTGGAGAAATAATATACTGTTAGGGACCTTTATAAGGACTTTAAATAATAGCAGTAGACTGTATAAACTGAATATAATGTGGTCTCCAATAGGTACAATATTAGTGAATGCGCGCATGTCATCATTGGAGACCGGTAGCGAAGTGTCAAGTGAATGAAGGAGCCACAGGCCCCGCGCCCCGCGCGCCCCCATCTCTCGCCCCCCCCCCCCCTGCCCGACGTCAGCCGAAGGTGGTCGAACACGCCCGAAAATATACAATTTTACGTACCTATGCCTGCCTCATTACTGTAGTAGTACCTACCACAATATAAGTACCTACTAAGCGCGAATGCTACGATATTTCAATTCCTAGGCCAAGCAGTGTTATTAGATATTCTATGAAATTCTCAGTAACAAAGAAATGAATTTTCTAATTAAAGAAAATTTCTAGTGAAAGAAAAATTCGATCTCAGGCAGGGTTTGAACCTGCGTCTCTCTGGTTAAGTACACCAGACGCTTTACCAACTAAGCTACCGAGACCACTGCCTGTGATGTCGAATTTCTCTTCCACCTTCTACGTCTTGAGGCGACGTCGGCACCATCTATTGAAGACATTACTATGTCTTTCAACCAACACGACTGCCTTTACAGGTAGTACAATGTCGAACGATGTTGCCTTACCGTATTATGCTTATTTTTTATTATTTTTTAGCATTAAATATTGCGAAATTTTCACAAAGAAATGAATTTTCTAATTAAAGAAAATTTCTAGTGAAAGAAAAATTCGATCTCAGGCAGGGTTTGAACCTGCGTCTCTCTGGTTAAGTACACCAGACGCTTTACCAACTAAGCTACCGAGACCACTGCCTGTGATGTCGAATTTCTCTTCCACCTTCTACGTCTTGAGGCGACGTCGGCACCATCTATTGAAGACATTACTATGTCTTTCAACCAACACGACTGCCTTTACAGGTAGTACAATGTCGAACGATGTTGCCTTACCGTATTATGCTTATTTTTTATTATTTTTTAGCATTAAATATTGCGAAATTTTCACAAAGAAATGAATTTTCTAATTAAAGAAAATTTCTAGTGAAAGAAAAATTCGATCTCAGGCAGGGTTTGAACCTGCGTCTCTCTGGTTAAGTACACCAGACGCTTTACCAACTAAGCTACCGAGACCACTGCCTGTGATGTCGAATTTCTCTTCCACCTTCTACGTCTTGAGGCGACGTCGGCACCATCTATTGAAGACATTACTATGTCTTTCAACCAACACGACTGCCTTTACAGGTAGTTCAATGTCGAACGATGTTGCCTTACCGTATTATGCTTATTTTTTATTATTTTTTAGCATTAAATATTGCGAAATTTTCACAAAGAAATGAATTTTCTAATTAAAGAAAATTTCTAGTGAAAGAAAAATTCGATCTCAGGCAGGGTTTGAACCTGCGTCTCTCTGGTTAAGTACACCAGACGCTTTACCAACTAAGCTACCGAGACCACTGCCTGTGATGTCGAATTTCTCTTCCACCTTCTACGTCTTGAGGCGACGTCGGCACCATCTATTGAAGACATTACTATGTCTTTCAACCAACACGACTGCCTTTACAGGTAGTTCAATGTCGAACGATGTTGCCTTACCGTATTATGCTTATTTTTTATTATTTTTTAGCATTAAATATTGCGAAATTTTCACAAAGAAATGAATTTTCTAATTAAAGAAAATTTCTAGTGAAAGAAAAATTCGATCTCAGGCAGGGTTTGAACCTGCTTCTCTCTGGTTAAGTACACCAGACGCTTTACCAACTAAGCTACCGAGACCACTGCTTAATTAGAAAATTCATTTCTTTGTGAAAATTTCGCAATATTTAATGCTAAAAAATAATAAAAAATAAGCATTCTCAGTAACAGTTTGGCGTCTGGATTTGTACCCGGTTAATGGCAATAGTTTCGCCCCCAATTACATCTAAATATACCGTTGAAGGGTCGGTATACATTGGTGTACCTCTGCGTAACCCGAATCACAGGCGTCATGATAATGTTATTTAGTTCATTTAAGTTAGGTAATAGGAATTAAAGGAATATTTTTCAGAAGGGGTTTTGTTTCAGGGTTAACAAAAAGCGTTGAGATCATCTTACCCAATATCAATGTTGATGAATATTGTAACAAGGAAGGTGACGAGCCAAACCATTGCATCCAGCTTACTAAGCTTCCAGAACCTGGAAAATAGATATACAGATTTAGACATACAAGCTTTAGCGAGACACTACTACTATTCTTGGCCTTAGTACCTACTGACTATCATCATCATCATCAACCCATATATTGTCCCACTGCTGGGCACGGGTCTCCTCTCAGTACGAGAGGGATTAGGCTGTAGTCCGCCACGTTACCCTACTGCGGGTTGGCATACTTCACACGCCATCGAGAAAACCTCTTAGGCATGCAGGTTTCCTCACGATGTTTTCCTTCACCGTTTAAGCGCGTGATAATTAAGTATTAATACGCACATGACTTCGAAATGTCAGAGGTCTTGGATTCGAACTCGAGACTTTTGACAGGGCAGTCCTATGGTCATATCACAAGGCTATCACTGCATTTACTGACTATACGGATGCATATTTTGTAACATTAAGTTCAAAAAACATCGGTTGGGTGCCAGATAAAGTGTGAGGTACTAACTTGGCCAGCTCCTTGACCTGCATGAACATGCCCTTGAGAGACACCACGATGATGGAGGCGAGCACGCAGCGCGGGAGCTGCTCGAAGAACGGACCGATCCACAGCAACACGCACAGGATCAGCAAGGCACTTATTATAGAAGTGATGCCGGTTTTACTGCCCGCCTGCAATTTATACGGGATTAAACATATCGTCACGTCTATACTGCACGATGGATAAAGCGTAGACCAGAACGCCACCTAGCGAGCGAGTGAGGCCAGCATAGTTTCACATCTTTTCTTACTTCGGATCACATTTTCGAACCACGAATTACAGAGACAAGCTACGTCAGCGATACATACAATGCGAACGATGCTATGCGATAAGGGCGTAATTCGGGGCGAGTCTATTGTTAGATGTTTCAAAAACTTGAAATATTGTTGAGGAAACTACTACGCTTTATTTTCAACCGCCTTCAAAAAGGGGAAGATTCGTCTGTATGTTTTTTTTTGTTTGGTAGAATGGTAGGTTTAGGTTTGGTAAAATTTTAAAGAAATCGCTGTTTTAAAAAAATCTAAAATAATCTAAAAAATGTTTACATCGAAGATATTAACGTTTACCCCAAAACATCGCTGTCTCATTGGTTGGAGCAGTGCGTTAAGTTGGCTTAGGTACAAGTAGGTACTTATAAACAAAATTTTGCAATAAAAAAAACAAAACTTTTAACAAATGAGTTATATTTTACAAAATTCACTTAATTGGTAATATGTACTTCTACTGGACATTTAAAAAGAGACCATGATTCTGAATGTTTCAGTGAATATACAGGTCATACAATTTTAAAAAACATTAGATCGTAAAATAATGTTAGTTGTATTATTTATTCGTAGGTTGCAATAGAAATTGGACCGTATGAAATTAATTTTGTTAAATCCATTTTGATGTAGAATTAAGAGACAAGTTACGATTGTTATAAGGCGAATGATATACAATAATTTATAAATATTCTTTAAAACTTTAGGACTTACTTGGTACTGTATATAGGATCGGGACAGGCTGGCACAGAATGGCGCGCAGCAGAAGAACGACGCAAACACGTTACTTGCTCCCTGAGGATTGAACAAGTCGCAATCAGCATCTACTTCCACAGAGGCAGTAATTTGGAAATACTGCTTTTGTTCGTCACCCAAAAAGTAGAATATCCATGTTTTTAAGTAGGTATATTGGCATAACTTTGGATGCCAATATACTTTGGATATAGTATAAATCCGTTCGCTTAGATCTCTTTAAACTACGCAACGGTTTTTAATGCAGTTTTCAGCAATAGATAGAGTGATTCAAGAGGAAGGTTTATATGTATACATACATGTCTGTTTAGTATACCTTCATATTATAGTAGAGAAAAGCTGAGAAACTAAAAAAATTAAGACGAGTCTATTCGTGTATATGCAAAAAATACATAAGAAAAGTATCAAAGTTCATACTCTAACCTACCTTGATTCTTAGCTTTCATTATTTTTATGTTTAACCTAAAAAGCGTGCCGTTCGCTGGTACTGGTCAATTCAAAGCTGCTATGGCACTTTACCCTGCATTATGATACTCATATACTATATTCTACCACTATGTCTGGGCTTTAAAAGACACCTGAGTTCTCCGAGTATGTTTTGGCATTACTTCTCGGAGATTCAGACAGAAAATCGGTGCAATCCAAATATTAAAAAAATAAATATATCATTTATCTAATAACAACTACTGAACTAAACTAAAACTGCGGTATCTTATCTCAATTAGTTGAAAATATCAGGATCTGTGAAATTTCAGGCTATAAGGATCCAAAGAGAGCAGAAATCATCACTGTTAAATGATATTTATTTCTGTAAATAGATCTTTTAAAGACACTTTTACAAGTCGTTTTATTACATATTTCTTTTTACTAGATGGCGGCGACATTTCCTATCTGACGACCTCTGACAAGAAATGTCGAAACAAACTCAGAGAATCATGGCCTCTTTTAAAGTCCAGACAATAGTTATATCATAGATATTAAGCGATTTTTCGATTTACAAGGTAGGGCAAAATCTGAACGGGCCTTTCGAAGAAAGAGCCATAACAGCTTTGAGTTGGTTACTTTCTATTAGTCCACGGGAGAGAACCCGCGTAAAAACTAGTACAAAATAAGGTCCAAGAAAGTTTTCTAAATACAACAACATAACCAGCATCAGTGTATAGAACTCACCAGTGCCAAAAGCTCCTGATTGGCGTCGATCTCGTACTTGTCCTTGGCGGCGAAGATGAGCGCCATGGACATAGAGATAGTGTACGTAACCATGGTGATGGTGAACGCATCCACCGCTACGTCAGGCAGCAGAGACAGGGGGGGAACTTGAGGCGTCGGCAAACTGTTAACAGGACGTGGTAGATTCAATTTGAGATTGAGTTTTAACCAAAGCGGTTAGGTCTGGCGGAGAACGTCTTACGTATCGCTAATACCAACATGAATTTGAATTCAATTATACTTTAATTACATTGACGTATTATTCGGAATGCCACATTGTGAATCTGGGTTCCTTCGAAGACTTATAAATAAATATAAGCGAATGTAATTCTTGATTATCTTTATTCGTTTTGTGGTATGGCCACGCTGTTCGCAGGATGAATGGGCCGGCTTCATCGGGGAAGTACCACACTCTCCACGTCGTCGGGACGTCCACTCGCGTTTCGCTACTGCGCTTCGTTAGGTGAGCGAGAGGGCCGGAGGCCCAATTCCTCCCTCAATCCCCTTCCTTCACTTTTTCTCCTTCCCCTCCCTTTCCTTAAATAGGCTCGGCAACAGATCTGCAACTCTTTGGTTTTGCAGATGTCCATGGGCAGCGATGATTATTTACCACCAGGAAGCTCGCTTCCTCGTTTGGCGAGTTATCCCATATATATATATATATATATATTTGTTATTTTAATATGACAAACAGGCAAAAGGACCGTCTGATCAAGCGGAAACCGCAGTCTCTAACCTGAATCTCTCAGGCATGTAGGTTTCCGAGGTTTCCTCACGATGGTTTCTTCTTATAAACGTGTGATCATGAAAATTATGATTACGAAAAATCAAAGGCCTTGGACCCAAACTCGAGATCTCTGATTTGGCAGGTGGATGGTCACTGCTTGTTTGTGTTACTTACCCAGTAGGTATGTTCCCGACGAGGGTGATACCGAACGCCTCCTTCAGATGGGCGAACTTGGAGACCAAGGTACCGATCACAATAGCCAGCAACTCTATGGGTATAGGCACTCGGCACCGCTTGCTCACCCATGGCTGAAAAGTGTATGTTCCTTTATTAACCGTTCGAGTACCAAGGCACTAAGCAAAAATAATATTGGGGGTGCTATTTTTAAGACAGCTCTTAACAAATAACACTCCCAAAGTTATTTTTGTGATGAATTAAATAAATAAATCCTGCTTTCTGAAGTTAGGAAGCGGAGGGTTGCCATTTCGTACATAGGAAAAGAAATATTTATAATATTAAGTTTTTATGGAAGCAATTTTGAAAGATTTGTGAGGAACAGTGTGATAAGGGAGCGTTGTGGAGTGAAAGAAGATGTAGTGACAAGGACTGAGAAAGGAGCGTTAAGATGGTTGGGTCATGTAGAGAGAATGGATGAAGGGAGATTGGCAAAACAAGTATACGTGGCGAGTACGTATGGACGAGTTGGAAGGTTCCAACTTCGGCGAACGTACCAAATTGCGGACGATCTCGAAGAAAAAAAAAAGAAAATCAAAAGCATCCACTACCATGCATGAAGAGGTAAATTTACGTAGATGAAGCGAAAGTGGTGTGCCAGGATCGTAGCGAGTGGAACTCTATACTCTCTGCCTACCTCCATGGGAGACAGGCGTGACAATATATTTATGTTATGTAACCAGTACATACTGTAGATAGTCAGGAGCACAGCAGTCAAGTTTTAATTACCTTGAGTCTTTCGTTGTTGACGGCGATAATGAGACAGGTTATGAAGGATATCACAAACGCTGCCCAATTGAGATTCGGCAAGCTCTTGCACACTTCTATGAATGTCTGGAAGCAATAAAAGTATTTTTTGTATGTATTTACGGCCATTCAAAATTGTTATTCAATGTTCATTCAGTAACTTGCATGCATGGAAGATACAAATAGCTCTACATTAATTTAAAATTTAGAATCGGAAGGGATCTTCCGTTGCGGATAAGCAAGTTACATCAATATCATATGCGCACGAGAAACCTACATGAATAAATGGCTCCCAATTTAATTAATTTACTCATATAAATAAAATATCTGATGTTATAAAATTAATGATCATATTTAAACTTGTACTTAATAAAAATCTATTGCCAACGAACGGCAATAGATTTTTATTAAGTCTCTCAAAACCTCGAAAATGGTTTCACCGATGTTGATACAAAAATGCATGTTAGTGACAATAGATTTACTGCAACTCCTAAGGTTTTGCAGATGTCCATGGGCGGCGATGACTACTTACCATCTGGTAGCTCGCCTGCTCGTTTGCCGAATTATCTATCCCCTAAAAAAAAGACTATCGTGACAGACTATAGCCTATCCGCTCTCGATAGAACACCAGTAAGTAAAGAAGCAATGGTATAGTAAATTTGTCGATGATGATACTTACAAAGAGAACTTTATAATTGCCGGATAATTTGACGAGTTTGACGCCGAACAGATCTTTCAACTGGGATGACAGCACGTGAAAGGATGCCGCAGTCGTGAACCCTGAGACCAGTGGCTCCGACAGTAGCGTGGACAAAGCTCCCAGCCGAAGGACCCACATTATCATCTGGGGACGGAAGTAAAAATGAGAGAATAATAATTGTACCATAGAATATTCTCCCCGTATCATCCTCCGCCAAATTATCATACTGAGTGATTGAAGGATCAACCAGTCACTAGTTTGATAATTTTAAAATACCTATATGTCACCGGGAAACTGTACACACAGCTACAGGTCAAGCTATATAAAACCAGTTTAAGCTGAACTCGCTTTTTATAAGCTTTCCATACGGTAAAAGGGCAGTGTGAACTGGAATTCACAATTTAACCGTCGTTAGAATGTCCGTAAAGTTGCACTGATTTGCCTATTTACCGACTTATGTTGGTTAACAATCCGACGCCAAGTCGCCATTCTTTTATAAACTGTTAAAATATTACGCGTCATATTGTAATTTTAATTGCCCTTAAAACATTTTCGTTTCTTTACAATCTCGTTCGATTATTTATAAACAAATGGTGCTTACAGTCGCGTTGACGTCTATTGTATCGTATTATTATAATTGTAAGGCCCCATGGAAAGGCAGACATCTCACCTGAAATATTCCCACGGATAAACACACTACACTGAGCACTTCTAAAGGTGAGTAGTGAACCGCTTCTCCTGTTATAGATAGTAAAAATAATGTCATTAAAAATAAAACAGACTCAATTCGAAGATTCTGCAAGGCTTGCAGAGTTTCCTGTCTCTATTCAGGCTCTCAGAGGCAGTCTCATGAAGTGTTTGCTCATATTATACTCAGCAAAGATAACTGGACCGCGACCCAACTCATAAAAAGTCCCAAATACTCCCCTATAGCTATTTTGAAGGAAAAAGGGACTACTTATATCTATATGAATGAAATACAATTTAAATGAGAAAAAACGTTCTGTTCAAGCGAAAATGATAAATAATACTTAATTCCAATATTCGCTCACAAGTCACGACCCGTTTGGAAAATGCTCTACTGCAATAGTTTTTAGATTGCGTGAAGGGGATGGGGGAGAGATGCCGCTCTACAGGGTAATAGCGGCATCTCTTTCTAACAACCTAATAATGATCACGTTAACACGTTGTAATACGGCTTCAGGAAATCTTTGTTTACTTTTCGCATTTCCATGTCATAGAAATACGTTCAGACTCAGTAGTTCTCACGAAGAAGAAATAAACTTTCAAGAGTTTATCTTGTCTACTTTTTTTAATCCCGCATTTTTTTTTTAATTGCCGTTCATCTGCTTGCGTGCATGCCTTCGAAGGAGTTAGGAAAATGTGATAGCTGTGAGATAAGCATACTTAAAGAAGAATAATTCTTTCACACTACGCATACCTGCTAATCCACTCATGGTATCATTTCCATGAATGACATCTACAGGTGTCGCGTGCTGGGTCACGACCTGGAAAAAGTCGTCACAGTTTAGTTAGGTGTTGGAATTTACTTGATTGTAAATTACAAATATAATCTATTCTTACTTTAGTAGTGGCAACATTGTCTTTAGTAGATCTTGTATGATTATACTGGCAACTCTGTCACTAAATGATGTTTTATAAAAGGAATGGTTGCCCTCAGTTTCGTTCTCATTTCAATCGTAGCTGTGCTAATAAACGGACGTTATAATCTTCCTTGTGAATATAATCAATTCAAATATAAGTCATAAGTATGCAATTTAAATTCACTCTGTGCTTTTTATTTGACGCCCATGACCCTAATTCCAACAGTTAGGATATACAACTAGTCTACCCTTAGGATATCAGTATTGCCCAAAAAATTGGTAGAAGGAGGTCTCATGGCCGCTGCTTCGTGTAAACTTCGTGGTTTTACTGTAAGTCGACCGTCGATTATTAGGGTAGGAGGATGTTAAGAAGATGCTGAATAAGAAAAAATAATTTTACCTTTCCAGCCATGAGACAAGCCACGGCGAAGGTGCCCATCGAGATATGGGGTGAGGTTCCGAATATCACGTAGATAAGTACCGGGAAGAACGCCATGTACAACCCCACTATAGGCGCTACTTCAGCCAGGAGCGCGTACGCCATTCCTGTAAATAATATGTCGTACATGATTTATGTAGAGTAAGATTTCATTGATGTAATTAAGACGGTAAATTTAAGTAAGATTTGTTTTTGTTTGGTAAAATGAGCCTATAAATTGCATTAACAGTTTAGCGATAACAATATATTGTATAACTTAAATGTATTTTTTTAATAAAAATTAAGTATTGAGAGCCGTGATAGTTGGACGGCCAAGTGAACTCTGACCTTTCCAAGTCCTGTACGTATTAATAGTTAATTATCACGCGCTTAAACGGTGAAGGAAAACATCGTGACGACACATGTCTGACAGATTTTCTTGACGACGTTTGAAGTCTAGCTTTTTCTTCTCAATATAAGAGAGAATCTATGCCCAGCAGTGCGATGTGTTGATGATGTAGATTTCATAACTTAAAACTTTCTTTTCTTTCTTTCTTTCTTGCTTTCTTTCTTTCACGCCGACTGCAATAGAACTGCAATCGGACTGCACGTTTGGTTGGTCCGTCTGTTTAGAGCCTAAGGTTACATAGGTGTACCATGAGATAGCCGGAATAATATGAGATTTGCCTTTAAACGGGAACAAACCCAAACTCCGAGTAGCTGAGAACTTTTTGATACGAAAACCAAACCATAATCCAAGACTTGTTGAATAACTTTATCGCAAAAGCTGCCTGTTCTTACCCTGAGGTATGTGCATCACAGCTGTCGTAGCACCCGCTACCAGGTCCCCTATCATGTATTGCTGACAGCTGTATTTCGGCAGCCATCGCGCCAGAGGGATGGAGTTAACCAAGCAGTCTCCGAAACCACAGTTTCTCACTATTTTCTTACATTTTTCGGCCACTGGAAAAAATATTCGATTCATTATGCATGTCGACTCGTGGCATTACTATGTAGTTAAAGATTGCAAGTGGAAAAGTCCCCGTTTAACTGAATTGTTACATTATCCTGGGACACAATTCCTATATTTTTATTAGATGAAGTCCACCACAGTTCAATCGCTACTGTTACTGCAAATCCTGAACTTAAACCAGGATCTACGGCAGGTATCGTCCATGGCAATTATTCAAATAGCAATGACATTCTTCCACCTCTACCTAACATTCCATAATGTCTGTAAGATGTACGTTGTACATCTACAGTCTGCCGATAAGTTTCAGTCACAAAGGGCGAGCCCATTGCCGTTCTAACGGCCACAAATTCAGATTAGTAAGTGATCTAGTAATATTTAGGGACTCAACCTTTTCGTAAGTATAGTGAAACTCACAAGGCTTGTCAGGCATTCTATAGTCTGCATCTTTGTTGAGTGCGTCCTGCTGGTACACGCGTCTGACCACGTTGAACTGCTGACTGGGACGAGACGGGGCCCTGTTGACAAGGATATTGAGAACAATTATATACCCATCTTATTTTGTATCCACAAATCTTATTTTGTTGTGGTCGGGCCACGCTGGTAGCAGCATGAATGGGCCGGCTTGACCGGGGAAGTACCACACTCCCGCTGAAGAAGACATCCGAGTAGTAGCGTTTCGCTACTACGCTTCGTACGGTGAGCGAGAGGGCCGGAGATCCAATTCCTTCCTCAATCCCCTTTCCCTAAATAGGCTCGGCAACGCATTTGCAACTCCTTTGGTTTTGCAGATGTCCATGGGCGGCGATGACTACTTACCATCAGGTAGCTAGCCTGCTAGTTTGCCGAGTTATCCCATAAAAAATGCCCGACAGCTAGGTTCTAGGCCTAGCCGTCGGGTATGTGGTGCACAAGTACCATCCAAGTTATGACGAATATCGGAACATTTACTTACCTACTTCATTTGTTAGTAAGCTACTTCCGCCTTGGTAAACAAAATACCCACGAATTCACGGAATTCTCTTACTTGTCAAGCTGTCATTTGTTCAAGTAATTCTGATTGGTCAACATCGGAGTTGGCCATCGGTCTCTCCTGAAGTATCATTTAGCCCTATCGACAGCCAAAGGTATTGCAGCCAATGTACTACCGAAGAATGATGATGGGACAATTACGACCTATGACAGCTAATGCTCTTGAAAACTAGCTCCACACTCCAGGTACTAAATAGAGCTTTTAAATTCACCATCATCGAAAATAATTTATATTCTCAAGCTCAATAATATGCGCATTTCTACGATAACAACTTCAGTGTCGTAAAACTTGTATCTTATTATAGTTTTGAAATAAACCTATTGCATTAACATTTAACATTTTATTTAGCTCAAGTTTAGGCTGTCAACTGCTTTGGATTTCAAAACCAATCAATAATTAACTTCAAAGAACAATTGCTGTGTACTCGAGGTGAACCAGAATGATCCTATGAGATATGAGGAACTGCTGTGCCAAATTTCAGGCTCCTATGTTTACCTATCAGTCGGTCTTGCAGGCAATCACTGTAATTTTATTGATTATGTATATTTTTTTTTAATTTTCCAATATATTTTATAATAGAAACCTAGTTATTCTTCCAGCAAGTTTTTTTCATTGTTGACTTCAATGCGTCCGAGCCTTATCTTACCTGAAGGTAAGCACGAACAGCGTGAATCTTGCAATTCAAGTAAATGTATACTACCCGTTTGGGTGTAACGGAAAACGTGAATAAGTGATAAATGATAAATAATATTTATTTCTGTAAATAGATCTTTTAAAGACACTTTTACAAGTTGTTTTTTTTACATTTGTTTAAACTAGATGGCCTTCTTCCTAACGCCGGCATTTCCTATCTGACGAGAAGAAATGTCGAAACTTACTCAGAGAATCATGGTCTCTTTTAAGTGTTAATTATATCAAACAGGGCAGACACAGCGCCACTGAAATAACGCACCAAGTGTCTCTATTTGTATCGATTTTTTATGTTATCTAAATGATTAAACAATCCTGGGATTGTTGAGTTCCCCTTAAAGTAGGTATGACTTAAGTAAACCCTTAGGACTAGTATGTAATTATTTAGTAAAACGCTTTGATTGTAACAACTTAGCAATGAAAGAGAAGCTCCATAGCTGAGAAATTGAGTTTACGGCGCTTGAGTTAATACGTCGGCATTCTAGCCGTTAAAATAATGATAATCTAGTTGTATATTAGTACAATGCTTAAACCCTTCAAGTATTTCATTACAGAGACAATGCAAAGCCTCTAGTCTCGTACACCAAGGTGGATGCATTAAATAAAGGACATATATATCTGAAAGAAACCATGAACTTTGAACCAGAATATACCATACCACTCATGGATAATGTTTCATTATCTTTCAATATGCACGACGATGAGTTTTGATAAACCCTACAGACTAACGACGAATGTTTTCCATGACTAACATAGGTACATCTATATAAACGGATAGAATAAAGTACTACTCTTTAAGATAGTTACAGACATGCAATTTGTTTATTGTTTACAGATGATCATCACTGCTACTGGAATATTTGACGTTGACTTGACGTGCTGGTTAACCATAGATAATAATTAGACGTTATTATAAACATGGAGCTCAACCATAAAACTTATTTAAACCTCTTTGGAATATCAATAACGTTCGGTTAGAATTTGAGCCTTGTATTGAAGATTTAAGAAGACCAAATGTGGTAAGATAGACAAGAAATGAGACAGCTAAATAAGTTTCGTTTTGACAAGTTATTTTTCCTTCTTTGCCAGTCATAAACTCTTCGTTCCACTTATTTTAGCGATTTTATCGCGTTATTCTCGGTCCGTAATCAAGGACGTTATAAACGGTCCGAAACATCAAAATTAAATTATTTATTAATAAACATTCAATGTAACAATTCTTTTGAGTACCTTAATTATTTAGGGTTAAAATAAAGGCCAACTAAACTGAAGAAGGTTCAGTATTGTAATTACATAATTCAAATTAAGTCATGTATGTATATGGTTAGGTATAAAGTAATCATATAAATGCTCGTCCAATTTATTATCGGCCAAATTGAGCTGCGACACAATAATTATAATATTTCGTCTGCTGAGATAAACATGTTTGCCTGTTTATTGCAAGCAAGTTGCAATACGCTACGCTTGATTAAGGCAATTGGAGTCAGTCAACCAAAGAACAACTTATTGTTTATTTAGATATCTTGTACACTTTTTTTTTTCAGAAATCTTTTACAATATGAATACAAGCAAAACCTTTTACTGTACAGTACAGGGGACCTTTTCCCGGATTGAAAACGATTCAATTATAGTTCACAACGGTAGCTCTTAGTAGACTTCACAAAAAAAAATATGGAGTAGGCACAGTTACATGTCTATGTTTCCAAAATTTAACATCCCTCACCGTTCAACAATTTTTCCGGTGGTTAAAAAGACTACATACAGAATCAATGAACATTAAGAGTTTGTATCGAATCCTTAGCTTTTGTCTAACTTTCATGATCCACATATGATTCCGGAAATAAAACTTGCTTTGTACATTATTATTGTATACAATTAACCTTCTTAAGCAACCCCTAAATAAATGCTGATTTCCTATTTTTAAAATAAAATTTGTACGTATTATGAATATGATGCCGCAAGTGGGACCCAAAATTTCTAATCAATAAAAGGATCGGCGCATCAATATTAATCTTGAAATTCTATAACATACCTACAACTCCAAGTAGTAGTTGGGGAAGGAAAAACGAGATTCCACATCTCACCTTATCAAGCAGAAAGCTGAAAACCGTAGCTGGCTAAACAACATGGCTGGACTGCAGGTATAAACTTACAAAAAAGTTAACCAGTCTGACCTCTGGTCTGACTCAGGGAGAGAAGGGTTAGCCAAACGTATTTTTTTTTTAGCCTTCGTCTACTGTTAATATTTTATGGACCTCCATTATTAGCTTATAAAAAGACTAATCAAATGTTTCAACAGCTTTGCCATAAGTACTTTCTTACAACTTTGTTGTATAAAAACAAAGATGGAAACTTCATGTTTAAATTGGAGATTGCTTTATTCCATTATATCTTTGTATGATTGACCATTCTGAGCGTTGAGACACTTTCGTGACTCGAAAAGTACGTAAACTTATCGCTCTCGGTTGTTATACGAACACTGATGGTAGGCCACAGATATAAGCTCAAAATGGAAGTTAAACAATGATATTCTACTCACGGACGAAGAAGGCTTATGTTAACCTAGCCTACGAGTACTATTGAAAATCTTTTGTGGTAATCAAATGGCCAAAAAGCCTGACAGTTCAGCCTATTTATTGCCCAGTATATTGGATCTCAGAGTTTTAATTGTAGTCAGTCTTGTTAACTGCATTTGGTGAGACTGGAATTTAACCCCAACACAGCCAGGAAAATACCAAGAAAATGATGATAATCTTACCAATTCATGCTACAGATTGAGACGTAGATTTATTAAAAAAACAAAAATAAACTTGCCAATCCTCAATGTCGTCGTCACTGTTCTGAAGCAAGGGCTCCTGTTCGTTATTATTTCCCCAATCTTTTTCGAATATTAAAAATGTCTTTTTTAAACGCATTTTTAGTTCGTAGCTGTCTGTACATCAGATGATAATTTCTTTAATTTATAATTTTATGTCATTATTTTCGGACGTTTATTGTTATGACACCAAGGATAATTTTAAATATGCCCCACGCTAATTTATTCTGGATTAACAGGGATATTAATTAACAAAATTGCTTCACATTTCTTCATGTTAAACACGTGTTTATTTTAATGTCACTCTACTACCACTTATCACAATTCCGCTCGAATAATGTTTATCAAAACGAGGTTGACGTTTAATAAGTCGATCGGTTAGTTTTAAACTGAAACTAGCCGGTCTCGAGATAACGCAAGCCGTCATGGCTGGGCGCCCAACGATTGGGCATTTGTTAGAGAAATTGTAATCGGTAATGACCTTGAGTGCTGATGAAATTCTGTGGTAAAGCTCCCTTTCAGAATTGCGGCATTTAATAACTATTTTAGCTGAAGCCTTACCAATCCACCATTAATTATTATTATAGAACTAATTTCCTTCTGCATTTAATTTACAAATGTTGAGAGAAAGTCACATTAAACATTATTTTGCTGTCAAGAATGAATATGTATCAATGCCGAAGGAGTTTTCAAACTTAAAAATCCAGGGGTGCTCAATTTTATGTTCCAACGTATATTTATACAGTAAAAGAAAGTATAAATAACAACAAATCGTATTAGGTGATAATAATCCTCCTCCTGAGAGCAGTATAAAATTTTCTAATCTAATAACTTTTATTTTCCGTAAAACCTTCAAAGTATTAGAATACTTAAAAAAAAGATTAATGAAACTGGTAAAGTCTTTCTCAAGTTATTGTGTGACCAAGGGAAATAGGGATTCATGTTTATATATACATAAAGTTGCCTCGTTTGTCTAGTGGTCCCAATCGCGACTGCTACGCTAGACGTCTTGGGTTCATCCCCAGGTCGAGCAAAGTGTTATTGAGTTTTTCTATGAAATTCTCAGTAGCTGCTCGGAGTCTGGATTTGTGCCCGGTGAATGGCAATAGGCTCGCCCCCTATTACATGGGAGCCAAACATACCGGCGAACTGTGGGCGTACATTAAGTACAACTCTGCCTAACCCTTCGGGGAATACAGGCGTGATGGTATGTTATGTTATATACATATAGATTTACCTACCTCTATACGTACATATAGCAGGTGCAATGTTCGTAACTCCTTGACCTCTTATCACTTGGGTAGCTTGTCATGTGATGTGTTGATATCGAAATTATCAATCATTTGTTTATTTATAGTGCATTGACCCATAGCCTTCGTTTATCGAGTACCTAGCCTACGAAATAAGGAAACTGGAAATCAATATAAATCCTGAACCTTTTTATGATGACATTTGAGAGTTACATATTATAGTTAAAGCGCCGGTAGCCTAATGGCTGGGACGTCGGACTTGCGATCATGTGGTTGTCGGTTCGAACCCCACCAATGGGTGCAATGCAAAGAGAATTGTATAGTCTTTGGTGCAATGGCATTACCAACGTGAACTCACCAACCCACATTTAGCTTAGAACGAGGAGTTAACAAGAATACTAGTAATGTGTGACCCACATTGCTAGTAAGTTTTTATTAAAGTTATGTGACAACTTGTGACCGCACGTTTGATGGTAAATTGGTAACCGCACCACAGATGATTTTTAATACGCACATGACTTCGAAATGTCCTTTTCTTGGATTTAACTTGAGACCTTTGACTAGCCAGTCCAATGGTAAGCGTGCAAGTTCCATTACTTCGGATTTTTCTTTACCAACAGAAATTTACGCAATGTACACGTACAGTGATGGTTAATAACTTTTCACTCCTATTATTTATGTATATAAGGTTGAAAAGTTGTCAAACGTCAAGATTGATAAATTGTATTTGAAATCCAGCATGATTACCTTGTCGTTATATCGTAACTGATAATTAGAAATATCGTGATCTTGAAATGTGTGATAATGAGTATGTTAATATACATTATGTATATTAATTTAATTTGATCGTGTATGTTATATATGTTGTTACTATGATAAATGATAGTAATACTCCCTTGGTAGTCATAAGTGGCTGTAAGCGCGATTGCTACGCTAGAGGTCCCAGCTCAAGCAAAACGTTATTGAGCTAATAATATTAAGTGACGAATAAGCGTAAAATTATGCTTCCATTTTATTAATTACTAGCTTTTCGGCCGCGGCTTTGCCCGCGTGGAGTATACGTTTCTTGTCATTTTACGGGATAATATAAAGCCTATGTCACTCAGGAATAATGTAGCTTAGTGAAGGAAATATACGACCGCAGGCAGGATTCGAACCTGTGTCTTCTGGTTAAATACACCAGACGCTAAGACCGCTAACCCACCGCGACTTCCACGCGCCATGTCGAAATTTGCCGTCACATTTTTAATTTACGTCTATGAGGCGACGTCAGTGACATCTGTTGAAATGTGCTTCTCAACCGACATGACATGCTTTACAGCAAGTACGATGTCGTACGATGCCACCTTACCTTTTAACTTAACGTAAATTAAAAATGTGAAGGCAAATTTCGACATGGCGGGTGGGAGTCGCGGTGGCTTAGCGGTCATAGCGTCTGGTGTATGACGCAGGTTCGAATCCTGCCCGCGGTCGTATATTTCCACGGAAGACCTTATTTAGCTCTTCCGTGTATATTTCCTTCACTAAAATAACTTAATAATCTTTGAATGGAAAATGCCTAAAAAATACAAAAAGATAATGTAGCTTTCTATTAGTGAAAGAATTTTTCAAATTGGTCCAGGAGTTTCTAAGCCTATTCAATGCAAACAAACAATAAAATCTTTCCTCTTTATAATATTAGTTTAGATTAAGGTACTTACTTTGTTTGTATTTTTATTGAAATATGCCTAAGTTACAGTGTTTTATTTGAGTAACGATACAGTTATTAATAAACTTTTCCATTGATTCTTTGCTACAATGATGCCATTCATATGTCGAAGCCTTTGTTTTGAAAATGGATGTGGATTGTGGCCATACAGGTACACTTAGAACCCAAGCCTTACGAGTTTATAAAGCAATTAGTCTGCTGTTGTCTGTAACAACAAGTCTCTTGTTTCAACAAGAAGTGCATTGGTCGACACTAGGACCAATGCATTGACCTACTGACTTCAATCGATAGTGGTCTGATTATTTTGCATGCCCGGCAGTGTTATGTATAATCAATAGTTTTATTCCGCTCATACAAGGGAAAAAAAATATTATTATGGTTATTCTACAGGTGACTTTTTCCTTATGGCGGATCGCATCATATTACCTATTTGGTTTCTCGCAATCTGTAGCCTAAGTCGATATTAGGTTTCCTGTGAATTACTGAAGATAATCATAAAAAAATATATCATATTCATGGAAGTAGAAATTTGTATTTTTTGGCAGAATCCTCTATTTTACACTACTACTCGTATTTACTACGATATGGACTTTTAAGCAAAAGTTTAAGTACTCAGTTGTGAATAAGTTACAGTTGATTTCGCAATTCTTACTGCCATGATCCTACCACGTGTTGCAGCCCTACAATTTGTGAAAACCCAAAATAAATATTGAATTTGGTGCCCACACGGTTGAGTTGAGCCTAAAAAAATTTCACACATTTTAGTCACATACATACTTACTTACATACAATGTAAAAAAGCAAACAGATAACCCAAACAGTTGCCACAATAACTTGACCATGGCAATGAGGCCATGCCAACGAAAATTTAAAATATCTTTGCATGACTGTGTTTCAAACGAATCCATATAATTCCATTTATCAATTAAATGAAACAATGTTATTGAAACTTGATGAAGTAGGATAACAAAGCGCCATTGTAAATTGTTATAGCAGTTTTTATTAACGTAGCTTCCCTGAAATGCATTAAAACTGAAATATAAGTATGCTCGCCCCCTATGACATGGGACCTAAACAAACCGGCGAACTGTGGTGTTCATTAATTACACCTTTGCCTAAGTAGAGGTGTACTAATGGACTCAGTTCGCCGGTACGTTTAGGTCCCGTCCCGGTACATATGTAATGTAATAGGTGGACGAGCCTATTGCCATTAACCAGGCATAAATCTGGACTTCGAACTGGTACTGAGAATTACTTTCGTGAAACCCAATTTAACAGGCCCGCTTAGGACCACTAGACTAATGAAGCAGTCAAAGCTTACCTTTGTTATTTTCACGGAAGAGATCTTATTTATCTCTTCCGTGGTTATTTTATATTATTTAAAGAAAAATGAATAAGGTTTCTAAATCATAGTTATAATCTTGGATGTCTAAAAAAAAACAAGTATTGATTTTTATAGACATCCAAGATTAGAACTATGATTGATTGATATTTGCAAGTAACATAAGATACTTTTTTCTATTGTAAGTATTGATATAAAACAGTAATGCCATTGTGATAAGGACCAAGCCATTGGACTACCACGTCGTAGGTCTCAAGTTCGAATCCAAGGACTTTTCATAATCATGTGCTATTAATAAATTAATTACCACTTGCATAAACGGTGAAGGAAACCTACATGCCTAAAAGATTTTCTCAACAGAGTGTGAAGTCTGCCAATGCGCAGTACGCTAGCGTGGTTGACTATAGCCTAACTCCTCTCACTCTGAGAGGAGACCCCTGCCTAGTAGTGGGCCAGTACATGGGTTGATGATAAAGTACTGTCAACTGTATGACACAATATTGAAAAAACACACTACGCAACTATACTAATGCGCCTACGCTTATTATAAGAGCAGCGTGCTCTTGCTGCTCTGTTAATATAATAAGGCGTCAAAACAAAAAAGCAACAGTAGTGTGGTAAGGTCACGGGAAATCGCGAATTCCATGGCCATGACTAGGTATATGGCGACGGGAAAAGAGGTACTTATGTAAAACTCCATGACACATCTGTCGGGTAATGGTTTAGTCTACCCCCACATTGGGAAGGCGACGGACAGGGCGAGGCGTGACTCAACCTAGAGTGGGGGTGGGTGTTTCGCCTGTTCATTATTTGCTGGGGTTACGGGAGCGAGGTTTCATTGCTCCACGACCCCAGCAGTGGTACCCTAGGTCCAAGCCTATACCACTGCTGCTAAGGCCGTTTTATTAAAATAGAGGTTACTTATTATGTCTCCATAACAAAGTGAATCCCTGGCTATGGTCTTGCTCTGGAAGGAGTAAGGTATACTTCTTTGATCTCGAACGATGTAGATAAATAGATCAAAAGTTCATCTGTAGCATTACTTATCAAAGCAAGCACTTTACTTGATAACTGATAAGTACGGGAACAGATGAGTGAAACAACTGGTTGCTAATAACGCACTGACGTTTATTGGCTTGTTAACTAAGTGGTGCGTAGGCACACGCACACATACTTAACATTCCTCCCCTTAGCTTAGGAATACAAATCAAACAACTAAGCTACAATAACCTAATACTATTGCTTAAATATAAGTACCCTTTAATAGAATAATTTGTAGTTGACTTTGGGCCGGTTACGTTTAGAACGTGGTGTGGGCGCAGGCTCACTTGCCTGCTGTTGCGGTAGCACTTCGGATAAAGCCTCCTGGAACTCCTCCTCCTCCCCCGAATTGTCAGGTGCTGAAGGCTGTGAAGCAACTAAGGGTGAAACTGTTGGAATGGCTGATCTAGCCTTATCGGAACGATCAGCAGCTATTGACGTGTCCTCACCCCCTTCACCCGTGTCTCGCCGCGACGTCTCGTCAGTAGACTGCGTCTCTGATATTGTGCTACCACTTGGCTCCTCTAAGTCCATATCCACGTCTTTATCATCATAGCAATCATCGCCTTTATACTTAATGATCTGATTTTTATGCTTCCTCGCGGTCACCGAAGTTACTACGTCCCTGATTAAATACAATACTTTGCCAATTTTTTTTATCACTACCCCTTTGCACCAATTATGTTTACCATTGAGTGTATGATTTTTATAATAAACTATGTCACCAGTGGCAAACACTGGAGTATTATGACCACTCATATTATTTTGCAAACACTGTTTACGTTTAACCATATCAGCAAGAGCCGTGGACGAAGGCGATGGCGATTCCAATTTAATTAGATCAAGACGAGTCCTAAGCTTCCGACCGTATACCAGCTCAGCCGGTGAGAAACCGGTTATAGTGTGAACGGAATTCCTGTAGTCAAACAAATATTTTACAAGTTTGTTATTTACATTTCGCTCCCCATTACAACTAAGCAAGCTTGTTTTAATACCCTTTTTAACTATCTTGACATAGCTTTCTGCCTGTCCATTGCTGGCTGCGTGGTATGTCGGAGACGTCACGTGAGAAATTCCGTTCACCCTACAGAAGGTCTCAAACTCACGTGATGTAAAAGATGTACCATTGTCACTGACCAGTGTATGCGGAATACCAAATCTTGCCATAAATTCGTATAACCTGTCAATTGTTGCTGAAGAAGAAGTACTACACTTCATGTTGTAAACTTCGACCCACTTAGTATAAGCATCCACTACCACTAAATAGGTGTGACCGGTAATCGGTCCCAGAAAATCAATATGTATCCGGTAAAACGGTGTTGGAGGGTATTCCCAGTGTGCAATCGGCGCCCGTGGTGGTGATGGCCATACCTGCATGCAAACATCACACGATCCTATCAAACGTTCTAACGCTGCGTCTATCCCCGGAAACCAAAAACGCGCTCTGGCTTCCGCCTTTGTCTTAACTATCCCTAAATGAGATTGATGCAATTCCATTAAAATTTTACCTCGTAATTTTTCTGGAATTACAACCTTGTGTCCTCTCATAATACATCCATTTTCATAAGACAGTTGCGTCCTACACGAATGGTACGGTTTCAAGCGATCATCAGATATTTTCCTAGGCCATCCATTTAATACAAAGTCCACTACTTTACGCAAGGTCACATCTGTATTAGTGGCGTCGCGTAATATTTTTACGGTTACGGGTAGACTACCTTCTAACACAAAATTAATGTACGACGCTCGATCGACATCGGGTAATTTCGCCAATATTCCATGTGTGTCCCTTTCCTCCTCCGCCTCATTCGGCAGACAGGCGCGAGATAAGAAATCCGCGCTGTTATTAGCGCTACGCACATATTCAATTTTGTAATTATAACCGCTCAAATATAATGCATACCTCTGTAGTCTATTTGCTGAAACCTCCGGTATCCCACGGTGCGGTCCAAAAATCGACAACAATGGCTTATGATCGGTACGAAGAATAAACGGAACAGACCTGCCGTATAAATACTGATGGAAGCGCCTAACACCAAAAATAATCGCGGTCGCTTCCTTTTGAATCTGCGAGTAACGTTTCTCAGCTGCATTAAGTGTTCGCGACGCAAAAGCGATCGGTCTCTCAACCCTATGGGTTTCTATTTGCGATAATATTGCAGAAAGACCCGTCGGTGATGCATCTACAGTTAAAATAATAGTTGCCTCTGGGTTAAAATGCGCTAATACCTGATCTGATGCTAAACATTTTTTAATAGTTGTGAACGCTTCATCGTGTTCCCGTTTCCAACACCACCTGTTACCTTTTTTTAATAACTCATACAAAGGACATAAAATCGAAGACGCATGAAGAATAAAGCTTCTGTAATAATTAATCAACCCCAAAAATGACTGTAATTGATTAATATTAGTCGGCACTGGTGCCTCCATCATGGCTTTAACTTTCTGTGGTGATTTATGAAGCCCCTCTTTATTAATTACGTAACCAAGGTAATTAACCTCGTCTTTAAAAAACACACACTTATCTTTTTGTAAAGTGAGACCCGCATCTTGTAATTTTAGCAGTACTTGATGTAATCTTTCAAGGTGTTCAGATCTAGTTCTCCCGGTTATTAAAATATCGTCAAGCATACAGAGCGTGCCGGGCACACCCGCCAGAACGCCCTCCATTGCGCGTTGGAACACGGCCGGTGCGCTTGCAATACCAAAACAAAGACGTGTTTGTTTAAAAATCCCCCTATGCGTATTTATACAAGTTAATTCTTGTGACTCATCATCTAATAAAAATTGGTTGTAAGCATTTGACAGGTCTAATTTAGTGAACTGCTGTCCCCCTTCCAACTTAGAAAAAAGTTCAGTTACAGTCGGCAAAGGGTACTGATCGATAATTAACTGTTTGTTTACACCAGTGGAATAATCGGCGCATATACGTATAGATCCATTTTGCTTTAACACCGGCACGATCGGTGACGCATACCGCGCGTGCTCAACCGGTTTCAAGACCCCTATTCCTACTAAACGATCTATCTCTTTATCTACTTTACTTTTCAAAGCGAAAGCTATCGGTCGGGCCCTAACAAAAACTGGTTTCGCATCTTCCTTTAATTGTAATTTTACTTTAAATTTATTGAATAAGCCTTACTTATCCGAAAATACCGAAGCATAACGGCATTGCAACCTAACAAACCAATCCTTGTCATCTAATTGTTCACAATATTGTATTGGCAACAATCCTAAGTTGAATTTTGAAATAAAGTCGCGGCCGAGAATCGGCGGGCCGCCGTCTCGCACTACATAAACACAAAGTAAGTGTGATGTTTTCGCATAAGTAACTTGTAACTGCGCTATACCCACACACACAATTTTATCACCCGTATAAGAAAACAAACTTTTACTGGTCATTGACAATGGCACACTGCAAAAATATTTTTTATACGTTTCTTCAGAAATAGCTGTTACGGCCGAACCGCTATCTATCTCGAATTTTAATTCGATCCCTGCGACCGACACAGTTTCTGTCATCGGTTCCCCTTTAACTGACCGAATATTAAACAACTCACCGTCGTCATCGCTTTCATCCACAGCTCTCGATTCGACGTAATTTATCTTTTTGCACATCCTACGTAGATGCCCCGTAGCATTGCATTTCCTACATTTCGATTTCGTGAACCGACACTGAGATGTCTCGTGATTATAATAGCCGCACACTTGACACTGCACTTTAACACCCGAACTAGGCGCCGCTTCTGGCTCCAGTTGCGTAGTCGTTCCCTTCGCCCGCATAATCTTGAACAGCTGATCGTGCGGCGCGGCCTGGACACTCGTGCTCGCTGCTGCCCGTGCCCTCCGCGCATTCTCCGCTAACTCCATCGCCTTAGTTAAGGTTAGGCCCGCGAGATCTTTTGCGAAGAGCTTCTCTCTGTCTGGGCCCGGTAACATCCCCATGACAAATTTGTCCCGAAGAGCCTCTTCCACGTTAGAAAACCCGCAGTGCGCTGTCAGACCGCGCAACCTCGCGGCCCATTGTGCATACGTCTCCCCCTCTTGCTGCGACGCCGCGTAAAAATTGTGACGTTCACCGAATCCACACCGCTTTGGGGTAAAATGCTCGTCCAAAAGCTTCAGTATGTCATCGTACGGTACGTCCTGCAGCTGCTTTGGCAACGCGAGGTCCACTGCCAACTTGTGTGTGCCGTCGGCGAGTGCGCTCAGCAAGATAGCTCGTCTCTTTGTTCCCGTAGGATCGCTCGTCCCGGTGATGTCGTTAGCCACAAACCACTGCTTAATGCGGACTTTGTAGGTCTCCCAAGACTGTACATTGTGATCAAACACCGATAAAATGCCAAAAACTGAGCCGGACATTTTAACTTCTTTTTTTTTTCGTATGTGGGTACTCGTCGCCAATGATAAGTACGGGAACAGATGAGTGAAACAACTGGTTGCTAATAACGCACTGACGTTTATTGGCTTGTTAACTAAGTGGTGCGTAGGCACACGCACACATACTTAACAATAACAAAATTATTGATAAATTTAATTTATAAATTGTATCTTACTCGTGGCACATATTTCGTTATTAAATTTGCATACGGTAGCAGAGTTAGCTACATGAGGTACTTAAGTGATGCGTGTAATAAGTATCACAACCAAACATTACGCGTGAAGGCAGTTTTAGTGTTCCTGTAAATTTGACGTCCATTACCCAGACATTACTTAGCGTGTAATAAATTTATCCACCCATAAGCCTGGTGCACACTACGGGGGATGGTATAGCAAGAGATTCATATGTGACGATCGATACTACAATCTTAATACAATATTATTATAAACGTTACTCGCTAACATTACGCTGTCAAATGCTACCTACATCTAGTTCAGTGAGTGTAGTTAATCTTAGTATTATTTTGTTTTGCATATAAAGTTCGATAATCATTATCGATTCGATACTAACTATCGAATCGATAGACACTATCGACTGCCATTTGAGGATTTGATGTAACGATACTCCGTTACATCTCTTCAGCAGCATTGGGTTAGTCGATTAAGTTAAATAAATAATAATACCTAATTTGAGATCTCCCCGACCGACGTTGTCCTGCGCAAGCTCGATTGCAGCGCCACCTATCGGGTCTAATTTTCCATGATATGTCACAGTTAAGACATTCCCTGGACTTCCACAAATATTTCAAAACCAAAATTAGGTCTGGAGGCCTCGGGGCAACAAAGGAGTGGAGGCCCCATTTATTCAGTCGAGTTTTCCAATAAATGATTGATTATGTTTTTTTTTTCCAAAATATCTTTTGTGTAGTGGATCCCCCTTTTGTAGAGGCCCCGGGGCTGTAGCCCCGGTTGCCCTCCGATGCGTCTTTGGTTTGACGGCCTGTTTGTTGTAGTGGTTGAGCGAAGTATCTAAATATTTTGACGGGTCCCAAAAACAAAGACATAATAATATGTTAAAATGATCTAGTGTGTAGTACTTACTTATATACTACTAATCTTTACGTAATTATCTTCATGTTTAACATATTTTCACGTATCTACGTGAAAATATAGTAATAATTATTATAATAATTATTAAGTGATGCACGCATTAAAATTAGATCATTTTAAAATACATAACTTTGTTTTTGGGACCATTTTTGTAAGACATCACAATTAAATAGCTGTTTCGGATTTTTTACTTATGGGTTTGTAAAAGCATTAATGCTTTAATTTATCCCGTTGTCGGGAAAGTTAAAACATGACCTTAGGTATCCTATTGCTTACCATGCATTTGGGTCCAATTTCTCCTTCTCCCAATCGGCCCCCTTGTCCCCGTTCCTCATATTTATGCACTGTTGTATTTTCACAATAGTTTCACTTTATTCTCACACACAGTCATGTTCATATATGTTTACTATTCAAGTAAATAATTCGTGAAAAATCATCACTGTACTGTTGGAATATAACTCTGTTGTTTTAAAAAGTAAAATAATATAAACGCGTTTTTGTTTTAAATGAACTCAAAAGTGGAGCGTTCAGTGTCAATCTTGCTTACGGTCTGCTGTATACTTGAGCAATACGTTTGGATGACTCAAATGGCGGGCAATTCTTGCTGAAGTATATTATTATTATATTATTAGTAAGTTTTTTTTTAATTATCTATGTGCAATAACTACTTCAGCATATACAAGATTTCAGTATTTTATTATAATTACAAAAGTTGTGAAGATTCAGAAAGTGTGAGTTTGCTTTCAGTATGAGTTTCACAATGACCTTACTTTTTAACCGACTTCATGTTGTTAACCTTATTTATTTTGACGTCACATTATCACACGATTAATTTTGCAGTCGTTGCCAAATTATATAGTTTTAGCAAACGTTATAGGTACTGACATTATTTTTATTCAAGTTTACATATGTTTAAATATTGTGGTTCAAAAGCCTTTATTTGTAACTGGTTTTGTTACTTGGTGTGTTGATGGGGTTTTTCCTGATGACATGGGAATATCCCTATATCGTTTTTTAGCGGATGCTTCATGCTTATACACCTACGTATCGAATTTCAAGTTTGCAGGCGTAATTGATATAATGAGCGAACGAGTGAATATGCAACAAACCGGTTAATAAACTTTTGTGTTTTAATGATATAGGTATGTTTATATTTACCTAGAAAGTAAAACAATATGCGTTGAACAATAAAAATAACACAATGGTAATAATAGAAAAAACTGCACAGAAAGCCGCATTTAATTTATCTAAAATAATTATCTTTATTTACCTACGTCAAATAAGAACTGTAGACTAACGTCTCAGGCACACTGCAGACTTAAGTAATCTAGATTAATACCTAGTAGACTATTTATGTACAGTGAAATATAAAATCTGCGTGTCTGAGAGATTTTCGCAACGAACGCGGCGCGCGGCGGTCTATACTGCCAAGGTAGTATGCTTGCAAGGTGGACTAAAACCCTTCTCACTTTGAGAGATGACCCAGCAGTGGGACAGTTAATATGTAGGTTGATGATGATGAATTACTCAGCGTTACTCATTCCTTTGTTAACACTAACCCGTCTAGATAAAAATATAAAGCATTATCTTCAGAATAAATAAACTTGTGGAGCTGTGATATGGCGTTAGTTATTAGATAAAAGATAAACCTCGTATGTTTCAAAATGTTAAGAAGACAAACAAGTAAAGTAATTGTAAGTAGATAACACAAGTTTTATTTATTTATCAATAAAATATTTAGTTGTGCCTTGCGGTTTCACGCGCCGTTTCAGATGTTTTTCTTTTTGCTCGGCTGCTGTGGGTCGCAGCATGATGTTTAATCTTTTGAACGCCAGAGTATAAACGTATCGCCGTGCCCCTGACGCCAAGCCAATTTTTCTGTCAAATGACCTTCATAAATGAAAACACACTAAAGTAATGATTAAATCGTTTATTTCATAATATGGTGCGACGTATATTTGGTCATATATTTGTGACGTTGGCGTTCAGGGTAAGATTTCGTTTGTCACATATATGTGACAATGGCGTTCAAAAGGTTAAAGCAGTCGAACCCCGCGTTTCCACTGACGACAAGACATGTTGGAAACATCTATCAACCTATCGAACTCTCAGAGAGTGATGGGGATAGGTAGATGTTTGTAACATGTTTTGTCGACAGTGGAAACACGGTGTAAGTTTTTTTATGGCAAATATGCCGTAGTCGAAAATTATGACAATGACAAAGTGAAATGGAAAAAACGTGTGATTGTGAAAATTTATACAGAAATTATTTAAAAATTAAAATTAAGAAAATAAAACAAAGACAAACCGAAAGATAACAAGGGGTAAGTTATCCCTTATAACATGATATCTGCCAGTGTAAGTCTCGTCAAAATCGGTCCAATAACTACTATAAATTTACATACTTTTTTATATTTATTACATTATATATACTTTTCCTTTGTTATTTTATTTTAAGTAGTGGATGAGATCAACTATTGTCATGTTAAACGGAGTGTTTTCTGATGAGAATTTAATTACGATGATTATTGTCTGCCGCCAATCCGTCATTATTATTTTTAAAGTGGTGGCAAATTAACGATGATGTTTGCGGCAAACGACACAATAAAATATCATCATGCCTATATTCTCCGAAAGGTACTGATGTGTACATGGTCTACTTAATTGCTGCACGGCCACAAATACGTACACACGGCTACACATCAAGCTATACAAAACCAGTTTAGACCGATCTCCCATTTTAAAGGTTTTCCGTAGATGTCAAGGCCAGCCTACTGGTTTTGTATAGCTTGATGTGTAGCCGTGCGTACATTAATGAGGCAGTTGACTCAGTTACGATTAAGAGTGCCCAAAGATATTAAAATATTATACAAAACACTTTTGAATCTCATTGTTTATGCCCGGACAATGTACTAAGATAATTTGTTTGGACACATTTGAGGGTCACATTGAAATGTACAGAAGTATTATTATTGTATTGATGCATGGCATGGTGCCTTATGGTATTCTCCCCACTCCAAGAAAATTGGTGCCTGACATCATATCAATCAGACAAAGTATGAGTGCAGTATGTCAGTTGCGCCATGTGGAAAGTAATACTAAACTTTTTTTGATCTTCATGTACTTCGACCGCCTGGGAGACGGCGACGGGGCATATCGGACTCTAGCCGTCGCGGTGCTGAACCAGGAATGACCTACTGACTAAAACGTGGGTGCTAGCCTCACCATTTTTTCTGGCCATTGGAGCGAGTTGTCATTCCTCCGTGACATGTTCTAAGCATCTATGTTAACTCCAGGAGGAGTTGGTTGGAGGGATAGTTGGAGATCCAAATATTCTATGGAGATTCCGAACTACAGTATACATCTATGATGAATGATGATTTATCTATACTCCATTTGGTTAGGTACTTAACTAAAGGTAAACAATAAAAATGGCGGCGTTCAGGGCTCTTCAACCTTTATTACAATGGTATCTTATGAATTGGGAGTGAAACTAATAACAACACAACTAACAATCAATAAAAACAACGAACAAACAAAACAATAACTAATTAATACAATTTACGGCAAAAGAAACACAAAAACGAACGAAAGTACAAACTGTTACGAATGACGTCTGGTTACCCGACTAAGTATAATATCGGTTAATTATTTTGCCGCGCTTCCTCGCGCTACTACTTCTTAATTTTTTCGAATTATCAATAGTCTTTATGTAGAAAAATGTTTTGATTTCCTGTCTTTTTAGATTCTTTCTAGTAGGCACATTGCAATACTTTATGACATAATTATCAGATTTGATTTATTTATTGATCGCAAGCTTAAGAATTAATAATTACCATTTAATATTAAACAAAGTAGTAAAATATGCTAGTATAGAAAAGGAAAATGATTTTGAATGATTAAATAATTTATTTTGGTTACGTTTTATTTCAAGATGAAAAATGGCCCTATAAAAGAACCTTTTTTATGATTTGTTTACCTTTAGTTAAGTACCTAACCAAATGGAGTATAGGCGTAATGAAATTATGTAGGTACCTACCCACATACTTCTTAAAAAATACCATGAATTAAAACAGTACCTACCAGCATTAATATCTAAGTCAATGATCACAAATCGAACAGCTGGTAAAGTTATTTTTTTTCGTGTGAATAAATTGTGTAATACTTAGAATACTAGGAATAAAAGTTGTAATAAAAATATGGCCGTTCGAAAAAACCCGAGAGAGTTTATCGATATTTTTATCGATAAATTCTCAGTCTATTCTAATTCATAGTCTCATGTATTTTTATATTAAGGGTATTACATTGCCGAATGACCTTGAGGATTCGGGTTTTTGTGCTAGTATTTGTTACTTCAGCGCCATCTATCGACATTTGATCGTACTCAATAAAAGGAACTGAAGATTAAGCAAGAATACAGATATGTCGCAGTGTCGTCATCGTATTTACCTATTTTATTCGTTCTCTGAAAGATTTAAGACATTTTGTTCCTCTAGATAAAAGTCTTGTACGAGTTACCTACATCTATAATTATTATAGGTAATTCTTGATTATTTTGAAATAAGGGATACCTACACCTTTCTACATATTACTTTAGTACCTAATGAAAATAACTAGGGTGACCTGGCTTAAAACATTTATTTATATTTACATATAATTGAATACGGATGCCACTATAATTATGATATATTCTGAGGGTCTGATGATGATCAGGTAAGTGCTTATAGGTTCTCAGAAACGGAGATAGCTAGGATGAGCTGGCTTTCAACATTCATCTAATTGAGTGTGGGTGCTACAACATGATACATTCTGAGGGTCTGATGATGATCAAGTAAGTGCTTATAGGTTCTCAGAAACGGAGATAGCTAGGATGAGCTGGCTTTCAACATTCATCTAATTGAGTGTGGGTGCTACTACATGATACATTCTGAGGGTCTGATGATGATCAGGTAAGTCCTTCTAGATTCTCAGAAACGGAGATAGCTAGGATGAGCTGGCTTTCAACATTCATCAAATTGAGTGTGGGTGCTACTACATGATAAATTATTCACCTTACTTTTTGGAACGAAGTTCCTTATCGCGCGTTGCGAAAGGGACTAGACGGAAAAAAACGACACTTAAAAGTGTAACGACGTGCATGTTTGTTTCTCTTTACAGAGAAAAATACATGCAAACAAACATGCATGAAATGCAGAAAGTTTCGTAAGTCGAAGTCAAAGTCAAAGTCGAAGTCGAAGTTGATATGGGTGTCAATTTCAAGGTTTATCGGAATGCTAATTACGAAAATGACATTAATTTTGAAATCCCAGATGGCTGACATTATTTTTCTTATTAAATTGATATGGGTGTCAATTTCAAGGTTTATCAGGATGCTTATTACGAAAATGACATTAATTTTGAAATTCAAGATGGCAGAAATTATTTTCTTTATAAATTGATATGGGTGTTAATTTCAAGGTTTATCGGGATGCTAATTACGAAAATGACATTAATTTTTAAATCCAAGATGGCGGACATTATTTTCTTTATAAATTGATATGGGTGTCAATTTCAAGGTTTATCGGGATGTTAATTACGAAAATGACATTAATTTTGAAATTCAAGATAGCGGACATTATTTTTCTAAATAAATTGCTATGGGTGTTAATTTCAAGGTTTATCAGGATGCTAATTACGATAATATATTTCAAGGTGGACACCTTGAAATATATCTAAAATTAATATCATTTTCGTAATTAGCATTGCGATAAACCTTGAAATTGACACCCATATCAATATTTAGTAAAATAATTATCGCTATCTTGGATTTTAAAATTGATGTCATTTTCGTAATTAGCATCCCGTTAAACCTTGAAATTGACACCCATAGGTATCAATTTATAAAGAAAATAATATCCGCCATCTTGGATTTCAAAATTAATGTCATTTTCGTAATTAGCATCCCGATAAATCTTGAAATTGACACCCATATCAATTTATAAAGAAAATAATGTCCGCCATCTTGGATTTCAAAATTAATGTCATTTTCGTAATTAGCATCCCGATAAACCTTGAAATTGACACCCATATCAATTTATAAAGAAAAATAATGTCCGCCATCTTGGATTTCAAAATTAATGTCATTTTCGTAATGAGAATCCCGATAAACCTTGGAATTGACACCCATATCAATTTATAAAGAAAAATAATGTCCGCCATCTTGGATTTCAAAATTAATGTCATTTTCGTAATTAGCATCCCGATAAACCTTGAAATTGACACCCATATCAATTTATAAAGAAAAATAATGTCCGCCATCTTGGATTACAAAATCAATGCCATTTTCATCATCAGTACCCCAAGATACCTCGAAATTGACACCCATATCAATTTATTTAAATGATGTGCGCCATCTTGGATTTTGAAATACGTCTCGATTAAGAGGGGTATAACGACTTTTGGTGACATGAAAATACGCAACTCCTATTGACCTGATCTCGCATTGTAAAGACTTTCCGTACAATAAAGGGTCACCTTGTACTGGTGATTATGTATAGCTTGTTATACCTAGGTATCCAGTATAAGCTGACCTCGCATTGTATAGACTGTCCGTACAATAAGCGGTCAGTTTGTACTGGTGATGTAGGTATAGCTTGTTATACATATAAGCTGAGCTCGCATTAAATAGACTTTCGTACAATAAAAGGTCAGCTTACTTACGAGGTCAGATAAACTAGTATCTCAGTCGGTACCTACTTAGGTACTCCGAGGTTCATTCAAACTTTGGATAACATGATTATTATGTATAATCCGAATTAAAATGATTAAAAAAGATTGTCGGCATTTAGAGCCAGACAAAGGAGTGCGCCCGTAGATTTCATTTCACTATGGTTAATCTATGATAATGATCAAGAACAAAAACAAAATTATGAACTACTTTAAATATATTTACAAACTTAATTTCTACGTAATATTTATATTTGTACTATTTACGATATTGCTTAATTCAAAAATCATTCAAAAATCATCACTTTTGTAATTTATTTGCAAACAATAACGCACGTACAGCCCACCCGTCGCAAGAGTCGTCGAGACACTGATATTCGCGTCCTGAGTATTCATCACGGGCATTGCGGGGGTGCTTCACGGGGGGCGCTAGTGAAGTTTCGGGTTTTTCTTTATTATTTAAAAATATTCAAAGAAATAGGAAAAATTAAACAATACAAGTTGTTAAGTGTGTTATTACAAATTTTTTGGTATAACATTTATGACAAACTATTAAGCGGTTAAAGAGACAAAATGCAATTTAGCTTGGAAAAGGACTATTTTCTTCGATTTATTTAAAAAAAATGGGGCAATTTTATGAAAAAATTAAACAATACAATTTATTTGTGATGACCTTAAGTATAACATATATTTTTTATATGGCAAAGGCACTTATGGATTCATCTAGAAACTTCTTTAAACCTAGGGTGTTTTTGGGATTTGAGCGATGTAATACCCTTAAATGGGGAAAAGGGGAACATAAAAATCAAGAACTATTTTCATTTATTATAAAAGAATTACTGTCCTTGGAACGAAACGTAATCATTAAGTAAACCTAACATAACATAATAGAGTTTTATCAAAACATTATTTAAATTAACTGCATAAATAATATGTCGAATAGAATCAAATATTAAAACATATATAAAATAGTAGGTATAGTATTTGACTTAGATTTGACTAGACTTTATTGTATCTATTCAGTATTAAAATCTAAGTAAAAAAAAAGAAAAATTCATTCAATGATTCATATAAAATAAAATACATCTAACTAAAAATATACTCTCATCAATTAAATATATAATATTTCAAAAAAAATCTTCGTCAAACGTATATAGTTGAGAATTCTATCGATGCTTTTATTTAACTACACGGTCACCTCGATATCGATAGATGTACGCCGTGCATCACTCACGGCCAACCCCGGCAAACGACGAACAACGGCCATGGTTGAAGTGTAGAGAACGCAATGCATGCAGTACATTGCAAGCGGACTAGGTCATCGCGCTGTTTAAGCGAGAACACATCGGGCAATGTATTTTATTTGTAACTTGTTGCAATAATATGATTGATGTTTGGAATTTCATAGTGATCAGTATATTTTTATGTTTTTACCAATTATTTTGCAAATAAATGCTATTTTTGACTTACAGATGGAAAGATATACCTCCACGCTATATACTGGAGGTCTGACAGTTTGTCTATCACGTAAGAATAACACAAAACGGCATTTTAAAGCGGAGCTCTGTTCGCTGAAGTAGTCGTAAGCACACTAAACGCGGCGAATGTATGATTCGGGCGAGTTATGATTGTCTACACATGACTGTGGCGCGCCTGCCCCGCCCACATGGCCATTCCAATCTTATTTATCTCTTCCGTGGTATTTACTGAAGAGATAACTGAGATAGTGTTTCTCTTTGATTAAGGTTCAACTTTACTATAATAAACAGTTATTAGTAAGTACTTTTTAGATTTAATTTTTTTCCATGTCTGACGAACGTTTAACTAATCTAGCAAACAAAATTAAATTCATACTTATACTTACTTTTTTCTTTTTCATAATACGCACATACTAACCAAACTAATCATTTCATCCAATAAACTTGATCAAGTTATCATGAAAGTTTACGTCACAAGTTCTAATGACGCGGAACTTAAACGTGAGAAGCGATAACGCATAACATGAGTTTCAAATGTGGCATGACTTTGTGGCTTTGTCTTGATAAAGATCAACTGGTAATATAAACAGAGCCATACAGAAGTCAACGCTGCTAACATTATGAACACACTTGAAATCATCGAATTTTGAATGAAGTGTCAAGATGTGTCCCCTATTACATGGGACCCAAACATACCGGCGAACTGTGGGTGTACATTAAGTACACCTCTGCCTAACCCTTCTGGGAATACAGGCGTGATGGTATGTTATGTTATGTTATGTCAAGATGTGACGTAAAATATTCAATAACTGTATTCAAATTTGGCTGATTAACAATACGCAATTGCCCGGATTCCGCGACATGCGAAATTTCAAATTGATGTTTACCTTTTGTATGTAGCAAGTATGAATATGTATTTTTAAATATGTAGATTGTACAGTGGCGCCAATTGTTGTAGCCATATTTTCCATTATTATTATAAAATATTATGTTATGAAAATGGTGTTCCATTGTTGCAAATGTATGCATATTATTGCATACAGCATTGAAAATACTTCAACCGTGCTAACCAGATAATTATACAGTATTTATAGTCACGTGCGTGAAGCTAAGGAAAATTAACAAAGCAAGCAGTTAGATTATTTTTTAATTCATCTCATTTGTCTCGAAAAATATTTTATTTGGTAAAAACGTGTAATAAGCGGTAGCCTATGGAAACTTGCAATACCAGGTGTAACTCGCGCGTTGCCAACCATATAAAAATCTATTCACCCCCCTTTTTGAAGAACATCATCAAAGTCCCTTGGGGAAACATGGACGGGAAGCTCCATAAACTAAGTGTGCGTGGGAGAAAATTCCACTGGAATCGCGTAGTATGAAACCAGAGTGGTTCTCAGGTTTGTGGATGAACTCCACGACGATGACGAGAGGTGCGGTGATTTTAAAGAATTCCTCAGAACGCAGCCTGGAATACACACAGAGAGGCCAAATTTCTCCTCAGATTTAGGGGTTTCTAGGCCGTTTGTAACATTGGGATCGTTATATATTATCTTGATTGTTCCTAATCAAGTTTGGAAAACATATATCATGGAACACAAATGGAGTTGGGCAATGTACCTTGCCAAATAATCGGAGTGAAGTTGGTCCTCCAGCTTAGAGATGTGATTACAAGTCCTATGGCCACGACATAGGAATAAGGCAAGGGATTGGAACTCCGGTTTGGACATACTATGTAGCCTTCCATCGTGGCGAACTATCCTTCAGGATTTTCCGCAAAATAAAGAGAGAAAAAGTTCCAACCTGGATGCGAGTAACTAAGCCATTTGCTTCGGCCTTGTCAGTGGAACCGGATTGAGGCACACGGCATTGTTTGAGACAGGCCAGTAGTGGTAATGATTAGGGCTATAGATAATAATTAAGGGATTGCTTGCTGTAGGATTTTTGAGATTTTTTTGTTAATGATTGCGGAACATTGAGCGTGAGTATACATAGTACGCGTCAAGCTATAAATTTCAGTTTAAGCTGACCATTATTGCATGGAAAGGCTATACATTGCAAGGTCAGCTCCTAATGTAAATAACGTATAGCCGGAATATAGTGTATACCTGGAAAGTTTACTATTGATAAGAAGTATGAAGTTCACACATCATCGAAACCCCGATATGAGGCTATTACAGATACAGACTTTGATCTTGATAGTAATATTGGTTGAAATAGACACATTATCTGACTAAAAGCTAGTAAAAACCAGTTCGTTTGATTTACTTGCTCACCAAATTGATATCGAATTATCATAGACCAAGAAGATATAATACCGATGTTGAATTACATGCACACTTGATGTCACGTGCTATTGAGTATTGGCCATGATTCGTTTACCTCGATTATCTTCGCAAAAAAGTGTAATAATGATAGCGTACCTATCTATCTATCACAATGTGCAATATTATTTCTGTACAAATGCCGGAAGACGGGGCGATGTTGTTAAGGTACATGTATACATTGTATTGTCTTGAAATTACAAATAATCGCTCTTTTTTTTTTCTTTTTTTTTTAAAAAGCTTACTAGCAATGTGGGTCACACATTACTAGTAATCTTGTTAACCCCTCGTACTAAGCTTAATGCTTGTATTACGAGTGGGTTCACGTCTGTAGTGCAATAGGTGGGTTTCGAACCGGCAACCACATGATCGCAAGTCCGACGCCCTAGCCTATTATGCTACCGCCGCTTCAGAAAGCTTCAGCTTTTGCATAAGTACTTGCTTTGATAAGTATCTTGGCACGCTGAAAACAATCTTAGATACCAGGAAATAAACCTAAATGCTAGTTAACGGTTTACTGACGGTAGATTTACTTTCATTTTTAATATCTACCCACATCAAGCATAACGGTTTTGTAATTGACTAATGACAACAACGCACATCATCCACATTTCAATTTCATCAAGTTGAAATGAAATTTTTTAGGAGAACCTAAGATTAAAAAAAAACGCATCCCTCGAAAATCTCTAACCGTCTGCCACGTGGTAGGTGGCCTCGTACCGACGAAAAACAGCATTTGCCTTCCCTGCCTATATTAAACTATTCATTATTATAAAATATCTACCTACCAGTATGTAATAAATTAAGTCCTACAAATACGTAGTGAATGGGAGCTTTATTAAAGAAGTCACGTTCGCGGCAATCACTAACTACATTCCGAAGATGTATGAAGAGGTATTCTGCGATGAAATATTTATTATTTCTCTGATATAAACATGAAAACTGCAATGTCTTCTTGGTGACGTATTAATAATTTCTTATTTAGGTACATAATGTATTTTTTTATCAAAATGGGCCCGCGATATTACTTAGTAATAAAAAAAAAAATTTCACTGACCACTGAATCCTAAATTGTTACATAATTATCAAAAATCCATTTTAATATTATTATTGCAAAATTGACAAAGATTTAAATGTAGTTACGTAAGAAGGTTTACCAACCCAAAGTTAATGTTTACTCAACATTTGAGTGAATTGTGCCAATTGGTTGATTTATAAAATATAATTTCCTTGAAGTCTTTTTTAGGCAAATGACCTCAAGAAAAACGGGAAATTACGTCTCGTTACGTTTAAGCAGTAAACATTTAGATGTTTGAAAACGTTATTAGCGACGTGTCTATATGAGTAAAAAGGTAAACATGCGTAGGTATGTGCAAAAAGTCCGCTTAAGGATTCGAATATTACTATGAGAGTCTATTAATTCTTAGATAATGACTGTTCTGTGGACTGACTGAATCGATGTACAGTCATCATCAAATATATATGAGCGGAGACTCGTTCATTATTATGCTAGGTAGTATTGTAGTAACTAGGGAAATTAAACTTTTTCTCGTTGGGATAAAATACATGTCAGAATGTCAGTTGCCGTGTACAATGTTCACTCTAAAACATCCTTTTTGTGGCTTTGTTAAAGTTCAATTTCTCTAGTTGCTCAGATAATTATGAACAGTCTGTTCGCTCCACCTCCGTGGTTCGCTCCGATATACTGTACCGAAAATACTTCGTTTGCTCAAACCAAAGCCAAAAACCGATCTTGGGGGCTAAAAAGGCTATATTGAGATTTCCTCTCCAGTAAATTTAAATTCAGAATGCGGCCTTCTTTTTGTTGGTGCTTTTTAAGGCCGACAAGGTTTTTATTTCAAGATTAGTATGCAATGCAAAAGCTACTCACATGTTTAAGTTAAAAGTAAGATAATGAAGAAGTGCCTAGTTATATAAATGACTTGCTAAATACATTATAATTAGTACATAAGAACCTCTTCATTACAAAGTAGTGAAGAGGTTCTTCGTCATCTTAATCAAGCATTTAATTGAGGCTATATTCGGAAGGAAAACAATTATCATTAAACACGAGGTTCGATTGCAATTTCTTTATTTTTAGACCCTGAGAAGGCAACAAATTGGAAAAGCATTTCATGGTCAATCGTTGCGTGTCATAATCATTTCAAACCAAGCTTGGTTTGAAATGATTAGTATGAAAAGAAGGAAAGAAAAGAAGGAAGCTTCCTTCTTTTCTAAGTAATAGGTACAATCTTAATGTAATATTTAGATTGGACTATGATGGAATAACTTTTAGATGAAAGGCTTTTTTTATAAGACGGGTAACATCTCGCATTAGATAACGTGATGGGGTTGGCAAAAAAAAGAAACATGACTCTGTGTCCAAGACAAAGATAGCCGCTAAGAGAAATTAGAACTAAAGATTTCCATCTCGTAGTCATGTTAGTCATGGTTTCAATGACAGGAATGTTTTATAAGGAGTTAATTGGCAGGTATTCTATTCTATTTTTTATGTTACTGCAATTACTTTCATTGATTTAGTTAGTATGTAATTTATATACTTCGGCATATGAGCTTTATCTTTTTCCCTATTATTTATGTTGTCTCTACCTGATGAGACTTTTAAATGGCTTCATATTACTATTTAGCTGTGTATTTTTGTTAAGAGGATAGTATCCGCTTCGCGCCCCATACAAACGTAGTTTCGCCCTTGCTTGAATTTTAAACAATGAAAGTCATTGAAATTTTGCAGTAACAATCTTATCATTAAAATACGTGTTCCTGTAGTACAAAATTTCATTTCAATATACGGTTAAAAAGTTACACGAGCTCAAAGATTGGCAATTTTCGTTGAAAAACGGCCGAAAAATAAAATAAAATCTGACAGAGTTTATTTTATTTTTCGGCCATGTCAAAACAGGATGGTCAGGCAAATGCATAGAAATATAAATAAAAGGCCAAATGCCATTAAAGGGCAACAATGGAATTATTGGACTGAATTTTTTATTTCGACAAATTGCTTGCAAGAAAACGGTAAGTAATTAAAAATGCTATTAAAATTTTCCCTGTATCTTAAGGTTATTCCACAGTTAATAACAGGTTTTACAAGTCATTTTTGCAAATTACATTTAAATTAAATAGGTATGTAGCGTCTATGGTACAGTATGGTATAATGGTACTAATTATTATCTATTGTAGGACACAACAACTACACATGGCTATGTTTACCAAAAGTAAAAGCTTGAACTATACTATATAGTAAATATAGTTTATTTTTATAATGATGATTGCATATTTGTCTTGGAGATTAGAAGTTAGCTTATAAACAAAAAAAAAATAGTTAGTGGCAGAGATTCACTGACGAAGATGATAAGGCTTACTTTATCCTTGCTTATATCTATTAATCGGTCCACGATTTTAGGATGTTTTAGATGTCATGCCGTCGTTCTTTCCCTATTGATCGAATAGGTACTGCAGTTTTGCAAGCAGATACTAAAGTAATGAGGAACCTATCTATGTCAGTAGGTTTTCTATATTAGTAACTTTTTCATATTATCAACTGATTTCAAAAAAAGGCGGTGGTTTAAAATACGTTCTTCTGTATTTTTTTAAATTATTAAAATGTTATATTTCACCGAACCTATGGTCCCGTTTGAGAGTGCGGATTGGTACCTAGGCAATCATGGAAGAATTGACATGCCTTTAGGATCTTTAGGAAATAGGTACCTACAATCACAGAGCTACAATGTGCAAAACTGCAGATTTCATCGCGATATGTTTCAACGGACAAATGAGTCATGATAATAAGTAAGTGAGTAATGATATCATAAGAACATACCTACCTACCTAAATTTTGTACTAGGTGTCAGGAATCCAAAAAGGATAAAGTAAATATTATTTTAAGGCAGGCTGAGTAAGGCTTGAATTTTAATTTTGCGGCAAGGGCATGAACTTGCTAGTGATGTGCAGTCGACCTCTTTACGCCTATCGATAAAACGAGAGGTCAACTTTTACATCTTGGGATCGGGAATATTCTGAACAAGAATTTTACCTTTTATATGTAGTTGCGTAGTATGCCTACTGCTTTGTTCAATTATTTTATATTTTTAGAAGGAAAATAACTTAGAATGTTTACGTAAATACTCTCTCACCATTATAGAAGACGGAACCAATAGAGTAGAGAGCTGCGTTTTGGTTTTCACAAAACCACAACACAAGCTCTAATTATAATTCTATGTCAGGGACAAACAGCCGGACATTTACCTTGTGGAATGAAGAACTTTAAAATTTTATAAAATGATTCGGTTTATGCATAAATAAATCAGAAGAAGTTGCTAGTTAAGTATTCTGTAAACCATAGATTTTTTGGTAACACGTGTAGATATATCAAGCCCTGCAGTCGTTCATTGTACTTTCCATTCTTAGAACATGCATACATTGTCTATTGTCTGTAAGTATGTGAGGGACAAAGCAACAATAAACGGGGCAACGGTCGAATAGGTCCTGGAATTACGAGTTCTGTTTGATATAATTAGCTCACTGTCACGCTGTGCATTGCACATTCAATTGATAACAATATTTATAACTATAATATAATCGGGATCAATGCATAGTGTAAACTAATAGGTTTCCAGGAACTATGGAAGTAGGTAAGTTTCTTTAGACGACGACGTGACGAGAATGATAGTGGTTGCAGTTGGGTATTAAACTAACAATAATATTTTATTAGATTTTATAAGTAATTGAAAGCCATATCTTATTGCATCAGCTTGCAGTGTAGTCTTCTTATTTTGTTAATTCTTTTTCATGCTAATAAAATAGAAATCTGTTGGGACCGTTACCTGTTGGTACATAGATATAAACCCTCGCTTCCATAGTCCCACCTGCCGGAGAGTAAAGTTCTTTTATGTTTTGTGACTTTGAGGAAGAACTTTATCATATTTACATGAAATATTTGAACAAGTCCAAAGAAACAAAAAATAATGATAAGTTATCCCTTGTAATAGGATTAAGGCTGGGAATACGAAGCTTCTTATAACGGTCTACCTATGTGCATATTAGAAACAAAGACTTGAATTTGAATAAGATGCGATAACGCAGCTGATGGTCATATGCCTACCGATGCATCAACTCTATGGGCGTTGCTTAAAGATTAGATCTCATATTGTTTTGATATTTTAAAAGTAAATCCCAGGTTTTTGTCTAGCATGGCCTAGTACGCTATTAAACCCATGCAAAGGCGAAATGCAGGTATCTGTTAGTTGCATTTTGGTAAATTCAATCAACATAATATTTCTGAGATATTTTTGAATAATTTTGAGGCTGGGCTACCGAATAAAGCAACTGAAAACAAGAGAATTAATGCATGAAAATCGTCAAGGTCGGGCATCTTTATTCTAGTTATTTACCTACCATTTCAGTAATAAAAAGTATTTATTTGCCCAGTAAACATGAATATACTGGGTCCAGGCATAAGAGGCATCTATCTATGATAAAAGTTACGCTTGATTGGGTAGTCTAGAATGTTTGGACCACTGTATTCAAAATTAAATGTTGGTTAATTAAGGTAGAGTTAGTTAAGTACTACTTTACGCCTTTTTAAATTAAGTAGGTAGGTAGGTAGGTATTAACGTTTTTTATACGATTACGTTTACCAAGCTATCATGGTAAGTAGTCATCGCCGGCCATAGATATCTGTAATATCTATATTAAAATATAATATTATCTATCTATAATAAAAGTGTTGCAGATGCGTTGCCGAGCCTATTTACGGAAAAGGGAGGGCAAGGAGAAAATGAGGAATTGGGCCTCAGGCGCTCAAAACTCACCGTACGAAACGCAACACAGTTGGCATACTGCTACTTGATGTTTATATTCTGTGGGAGGGTAGTTCTTCCCCGGTCGGGTTGACCCATAAAAGCTGGCATGTAGACATGCGAGCTATTAACTAGTAGGTACTACTAAAAATTTCGAAGACGTATGTGCTATAAAGTGGTCTTTAAATAAAACTTTTATTTTAATCGCTTTATTAATGGCAAGACGAACAAAACGCTCGCTAAGTTTTTTTTTTTGAAATCGTTTTTCCCCCGGCAAATATTGTACCTGCCTAATCTGCAACTAGCCAACGATAACGATAAATTTCCACATTCACCGCTAAAAAAAATATAACGTCAATTACGTACTAATTAAATAATAATAAAAAACGAAGTTAAAATTAACATCTGGTTTTTACAAATTTAAAAAATGGTAGAAATTTGATAAGGTGCTTAATGTTTTTCAAAATTGTCAATGTCACAACACTAGTTAACATTATTTGGTAAAATCAAATTTTTATTTTGAGATGCGTAAGTCAAAACAACAGAGTTATAAGTACCAATTTGTCACGTACCTAATACAGACAGCAAACACATCACATGAAACTGAAAGTAATTAAGCTAATTACCTACGTAAAAACACAGGATTAGTAGGAACGTTTTTGTCCAATTATCCACTTTAACTTCTGTATAAAATCAGTTCACTTCACCACAAAATACTACATACGTCTCACACCGAATTTGTTTTTGCTATTCATGAAGCTAAATATAACCTTATACATGTCCTACTTCACCTAGTGTGAATGAACAGCTGATTGTGAAGTTAACATTATTGCTTTGCGTAGCTCTTTATGGTACTACTAACAGTAATAACACACATTTCTGCTCGATTGTACCTTGGCAATCTTGTTCTTGACATTGAAAGTGGTATGGTAACTCTAACTACATTTGCAATAAATTGAAAAGAAATGGGAAATAACTATATGGGTGAATATTAGAAATTCTTAAAAACGTATTTTTTTATGTCAAGGACCTTAGATTATTTTACTCGTGTTTGGATTGGATGAACTAAATGAGATCAAGCGGAGAGGAATGTTCTTATGGGCTTTAGAAATTAGAATATGGCAGCCATTTTCCTTGCAATTGTTTATTTTTTATTTTTGTAATATTAGAAAACTAAAACGCAAAATTACCTGGCTGGTCATATTTTTATGCTGGTAGGTTTATAGGTTAAGACTAGACATTGACAGCGTCAAACTGTCAAGGATAAGCGTCAGTCTGTCATGAATATGTGAAGTCAATCGTCAATGTCAAAAATTCGATATAAGTCTCAGCGCGGGTTGACGCAAAATTGAATTCCTATTATAATTTGATTTGCTCCCATTTGATTTTACAATGGGACAAAAAAACGGAATAATCTATTCAAAAAGTTAAACATTTCGGATATTCAATTTATTCATTGTGGAACATTAAATACCTATTCTATGAATAATTCTTGCGTGTCCGTAAGGTCTGCCTAACGTGTAATATTGTTACCTAACAGTTTGTTTGTTTTTATTTATTTTGTGATAGATAATATTTTAATATTATTTCCGGGTTCCGAATTGGACCATTCACGATAAAATTGCTAAATCAACATCTTTGGATTATCTATAAAGCAATATTTTAATTGCTAGTGAGATGGAATAAATATTGTTTTGTGTCTTAATTATACTAGTCGGTAAATCGTTCCGACTATGTGTGAACCAGTTGAAAAGGATTTCTGGAGGGACACATGGGTGCGATATCTAGGTAAACGTTACCCTTATATAATACATACATACATACATACACTCACGCCTTTTTCCCATAGGGGTAGGCAGAAACTGCAGAACGGCAACTTCTTTCTTCTTGCATACTTCTTTTGCTTCGTCCACATTCATACATCTTCCCTTATATACTACTAGCTTTTGCCCACGACTTTGTCCGCATGGAATAGATTTTTCCCAATCCTGTGAGATTTTCCCAAAATATCGTCATAAATTAAAGCCTATATGTTATTCTGATGTATAAACAATAATACTATAAAGTTTCATCAAAATCTGTTCAGTAGTTTTTGCGTGAAAGAGTAACAAACATCCATCCATCCATCCTCACCAACTTTCACATTTATAATATTAGTAGTATCTATGTAAATGAAGCCTAACAATGTGAACTTAGTCGAAACCCAACTGAAATTACATTTTCCCTATCTTGTTCCGAAAGTCGCCAGTATATCACGTTTCGCTTCTGTCCATCTAATGGTTGTCTGTAAGAGATCACTGTCAGTGATAAGACCGCCCATTGTACAGTCGGCAGCACATCAAATTATACAAAACTGTCAAATTTCTCCAAATGATTTTAAACCTTAATCTGTTGACGATAAAATTTAAAATCAACTGAGAAAATTTGACATTTTGTGGTAACTTGATGTGCTGGCCCACCGTACCAGTCTTTGATTTATTCAGTTCATGGCATAAGTTTTTGGTGTGCAATGAAGCATATTCTATTCTATTCCATTCTATATTATAGTATTGTATTTTACATGTGCTTATCAAGTCAAATTCATCTCTGTAAGTGATACTTTTATTTAAATTTAAACTTCGTTAGTATCCTAAGAAATCAAAGAATGCACATTTATAGTAAAGCGGAAGCTAAATTCCATTCAAATATAATATCAAAATAAATAATAACCACTCAATTTAATAATATTGTGTTATGATTTGGATTCAGATAATAATCTTGGGGCTAATTTGTTCTAAGTTCTGGTCAGAGTCGCCTAAGGGCTGGCAATTCATGTAATTGATGTGATCCTTGATTCTTTAACTACAATTCCACTGGAGATAACATACATACCATCACGCCTGTATTCCCCGAAGGGTTAGGCAGAGGTGTACTAATGTACACCCCCATTTCGCCGGTATGTTTAGGTCCCATGTAATAGGGGGCGAGCCTATTGCCATTAACCGGGCACAAATACAGACTCCGAGCTGCTACTGGGAATTTCATAGAAAAACCCAATAACAGTTTGCTCGACCTGGGGATCGAACCCAGGACCTCTAGCGTAGCAGTCGCGCTTAGGACCACTAGACTAATGAGGCAGTGGAAATCCACTCTCTATTTAACAGAAAGCCAAACTAATATAAGTCAATGATGAAATGATAGTGTAGGCACGTGGATTAAAGGTAGTCCAATCGAAATAATAACACAATTCAATTAAATTGTGTGTGTATGTATTACAATTAATTTGAGTAATACATTTGTGTTGCTCTGCTCCGCTGGACCCTAAATATCATAGCATAAATTTTAACTAGGATTTAAATGGGCCAAAGGTATGATGAGTAAATTTGTATCGAGGTTGAAATTCCATACTCCATTATATTTAGTCAAAATAAGCTTTATTTTAGGCATAAACAAATATGTTTTGTTTTATTATAATTACAGATTTTAGGTTTTCAAGACACAGAAAATCGTTTTGTAGTGGTTCTTGAACAAGACTGATTGATCAATTTACTATTATATTTGAACCTCCATTAATAATGCTATGTCCTGCTAGTATCTTGAAACAATTGTGTTGCTATTCGGATATAAAGAAAATATATATTATAATATAATAATTACAATGTTTACAAGATACCTTTGTAGCCTGTTTATTTTTATTATACATAATATATTATGCAGATATGCTACATATCTGCACAATATATTATGATATGCTGCAAAGAGAGTGCACTGTCAGTTTGTGACATCATTACTGATGTGTCACACAAATTCTATACTAATTTTGCAGGAAAGGAACAGACATCCCTCCCAATCCCCACCAAAAACATATAACTAACTTGGTCCTTGGTTGTCTCATATTTCCTTATATTTTACAAAAGGTCAATTATTTTCAATGAATTCTAAACCAGTCAACTGCCCTACAACAATTGTGAATAATAGCAATATTTCATGTTGATTTTACAACAATTTAAGTTCCATATTGAAGATCACAGCTGCACTAATCAACAATACATGGTGGCCAGCACATCAAGTTACCACAAAATGTCCAATTTTCTCAGTTGATTTTGAACTGAATTATTTAATGATTTAAGGTTTAAAAAATTTGGAGCAATTTGACAGTTTTGTATCACCCGATGTGCTGGCGACTGTACATACTTTTGTGTTCCGTACGGAGAGTGTGGAGCGCCGGAGGCCCAATGCCTCCCTCAGCCCCTTCCTTCTCCCATTTCTCCTTCCCCTCCGATTTCGTTAAATAGGCTCGGTAACGCATCTGCAACTCTTTTGGTTTTGTAGATTTCAGGGGTGGCGATGACTACTTACCATCAGGTAGCTCGCCTGCCCGTTTGCCGAGTTATCACATAAAAAAACAATAGTTTACTCACCCTTCATCCCGTGTTATGTACCGGTCGCTGAATAGGTTCATGTTACAGGGTACGCCAACGAGGTTGGTGAGTCGTTCCGTGCGTTGGTGCCCCTGAAAGTGGTTCGCTACAGCTACGCAGTCGCCTTCGCATACACTTTCGCCGATACTGCGGACAAGAGTTACAGAATGTTAAAAGTAAGTTTTAGTAAGTAGTAGTATTGTTTTGCTGGTACGTCTACATGCCTGCATGAATGGGTCGGCACGACCGAGGAAGTACTACCCTCCTACAGAATGTCGACGTTGAGTAGCAGTATGCATACTGTTGCGTTTCGTTCGGTGAGTGAGGAGGCCCAATTACTCCCTCAGCCCCCTTCCTTCTCCTTTTTTCCTTCCCTTCCCTTTCTCTTGGTTCGGCATCGCATCTGCAACTCCTTTGGTGTTGCAGATGTCCATGGGCGGCGATGGCAAGCACCCAAACTCCAAGCTGCTACTGAGAATTTGATAGAAAACTGATAGATAGATATTTATATATGCTATAGTATGATTGCGACCGCTGTCGGACTACTTTGAGTGCCAATTGTTGTCTTTTTGATTTAGAGTTCATCGCTCAACCCTGCAGCTACTATAAACTTCAGGCTTTGCTTAGGTGTGAGCTCCCTTATTTCATCTGGGCTTAAGAAATGTTTCCCTAAATGAACACTTCGCTTCACTTAACCTTAAGATCAATTTACATCGCCGTGGAACGGAAGCGACGCGTCACGAAGTATACAAGGCATTTCGAGCTTTATCTCGATCTATTTTACAAATTAGATGTGACCTAAAGCGAGCCTCACGTCTTCCTGCGAATTTGTGCGCATTCCGCGACTGCCGCCGTCGAAGGAGACGGCACCCAAGAACGTTACGTAATGGACATAAAGTCCAAAATGCTATGGATAACTTCTTTTTCCTTCAAAATTCCGTTCCGCGGCAATGTAACTTGAGCCTTAGGTTGAACATAACAGAGTAACTTATCATTATTTTTTATGATTACAGAAAGATGGACGACCAAAGCCTGTTTTGATAGAGACAGGAGATGCGTTGCTGTGGCAGACCCTCGCGTCTGTGGTCATACCTGGCTTCGTTATTAACAGGCATGTATCCCTGACATTCCCTGATTCATGACAATGACGAATTGTTTCGAGTGATTCGATTCTCTGAGTATGTTTCGGAATTTCTTCTCAGAGGTCGTCAGCTAGGAAATGCCGGGACTATCTAGCGTTATAAAAAAAATATATGACTCTTAAAAGTGTCTTGAAAATATCTATTTACAGAAATAAATATCGTTTATCTTTTTTTTATGGGATAACTGCAAACGAGCAGGCGAGGTACCTGATGGTAAGTAGTCATCGCCGCCCATGGACATCTGCAAAACCAAAGGAGTTGCAAATGCGTTGCCGAGCCTATTGGGATTGAGGGAGGAGGTGGGATTGAGGGAGGAGGTGGGCCTCCGGCCCTCTCGCTCACCGAACGAAGCGCAGTAGCGATACGCTACTACTCGGACGTCGGTCTTCTGCGAGAATGTGGTATTTCCCCTGTCAAGCCGGCCCATTCATGCTGCGAACAGCGTGGCCCTACCACAACTAAAACTCCAATATTTTGTAACCATACTGTGACTTGGACCTCGCCTCGAAGCCTTCGCCGATCCCCTCCCTGAGCTTAACTCACTACCTTGAACCATTGTATTTCAAATTTCAACCCTAGTGTCAATAAATGTGTATATTTTGTGTTCCGAGTGTAGTTTATCTCAACTGAGTAGTTCCCGGTCGGCTACGTTCCTAAAACATGTCCACCACGTTACAATACTACATTTCATTTCAGGCTATGCGCCTACTCAACGCAGTACCTGACGAAGTATCCTAAGATACCAGTATTGGCCAGGAACTGGATCGCAGTGGGGGTGGGCCTGGGGTCGATCCCCTTCATCGTCCGCCCCATAGACACGAGCACCACGTGGTTCATGGACGTCACATACCGACGCTGGGTCAAGGTAAATTAAATACTTAGAATCTGATATTGCAAAAGCCGTATTCCAGAATGGCGCTTAGGATATTTGATCATGGGGCTAAATTGGCCAATTTTGAATGAAAGGCTAGTTCACTGTAAATTTTGGTCTTAAAAAACTGCTAAATATAAATAGAGCCGATAAATAATCTAAATTGGTTCAAAAATAAGGAAGTTTCTTCATTTTAAGCTAGACGGAAAGCACACTATATCGGCCTGTGATGTCACAATCCGATATGGCATACAATTTCTATACTAACATTCTTTTGCACGAAAGGGACAGAGCATCCCCTCTCAATCCCCACCAATAACTTTAACCGCTTATATCTTAGAAGTTTACTAGTCGATTTAATTTTTGTCAGTATCCGTCTTATATTTAATTTTATTTTACGAGTGCAATAGGCCTGTTATTTTCAATAAATTCATCCCTATTACAATACATATCGTGCTATACTTGCAAGTATAGTGGGTTATAGCTGTTACCTGACCCACTAAGACGCCGCCGGCCCATCTAGGGTGGGTCAGGTAACAGCTATAACCCACTGTACAAGCTAACTTCCAGGTCAGCCACTGATTCATCAGTGCCTATTTTAGAACAACATAATGTCTCTGTTATTTAATACATTTACTCGATAATAACCGCCTTTGCGCCATTCTGGAATATAAACCTAGGTTAGAGCAGATTTGGTGGAGAGCTACTCGTGCAGTATTCCCATTTGTTCTATTATCTCATTGTAGACTCGGCTACAGGTCAACCTATACGAGTCCAGTTTAAGGTGATCTGGCATTTTATAGGCTTCCCATAGAGTAAGAGGCCAGCGTAAACTGGATTTGTATAACTTGTTGTGTAGCCGTGCGTACAAGCTTACAAGTTTTTTGGAAAAAAACGAAATAATGAAATATTTTGTCATTAAAAAATAACATGAATTAAAATGTATTTAAATTTAAAAAAGTTAGGTTTCAAACTAGAATTTATGTATTATCGCACGTAGAGAATCTACTAGTGGTAGCCCTCACTGAAAACTCAAATAAACATAGTTCTTGGTCTTTCAAATAAGGTTGAAAATAGTGTGATAATTATATCTAACTGGAGTTGATGATTTACAACCTATTTTCAACTCTATCTAAATCTAATAAGAATATATTTTAATTATCAGCAAGATATGCCTAATTAGTTCTCCGCCGACCTGCATTAACTTTAAGCGTAGTTATATTATCATTTGCATAATATTCTGTACTTGTTTAAGCAAAAGCCCAAATATTATAATTTAGTTATCATAGGTGTATTACAGCAAAATGGTGCAGTGGCATAAATTTATTTTTGTGCCATTTCAGAGCTAGCACCACATATGCCATAAAGCCAGTTCTTCATCAAGCAAGTTTGGGCTTCGTTGTCGCGATATATAAGAATACAGTTTTATTACTATGAGATTACATAGCATTCCCTTAGCTTTATTCTGTTAGTAATCTAACCAATTCTTCCGTTAGTCAGTGCCAGTACCGAAATAGTGTTTTTAGCTGTAAATATATACAATAAGTATTGACTCGTCAGTGCCATCACAAATAACAATGGCGAGATTACAGTAATAATTATATTTAGAACTAGCTTTTCTCATGTTTGCGTGGATGTGATTACAATCAATCAGCTTTCTATCAGTGAAAGAATTTTCAGAATCGGATCAGTAATTCCATAGATTACCTCCAACGGAAAATTCGTTTAAAATGGTCTTGTATTTTAGAAAATAGGTTTAATTGATAGAAACTTCAAGATGCTCATATTTTGTTAAAATAAACGCCATTGTTCTTTGTTTAAACATAATATTGTGTCATAGCTCGAATCTTTTAGTGCTAGTTGGAAAGTATTGGATTAAGAGATATATTTTTTTTCACAGAATGTGCTCTAAGATACAGAATGTGCTTGAAAACCACACTTAGACAAAGTCCGTGTGTTGATAATGTTAATGTTTAGGCTCTCTTACTTAGCTGAAGGCTGGTAAGCGAATTGTTAGACTATATCAGATAATATGGCCCTCACCGTTTAATGTTAGTATCGGTTTACAAAGATCTGGACTTTAAATACAAAATATAGGTTTGTGTAGTGAGGCACGCTGTATTCGCTTTGTAGATCCTAAGCATATGCAAAGTGGTGGTTTGAAGATTTTCCGTATAACCGAAATACATCGAATCGTTCAGATACTACATAATAAATAGAATAGTTTCTGCAGTAGCAACTTTGAAATATAGGAATGCCAATTCTAATCACGCTTTGCATGTTCTATGGCTTTTAGTAGGTAGATTTAATGTATTCAAATTTCAAATTGGATATATAAAATGTAGACGAATAGGCCGTCGTTAAATTTAGAGGCTTCAGGAGTTACCAAAAAACACCAAAATATAATGTATTGCGAAGAGAAATGTGATGTCATATATACCTAATATTATTGTACATCAGTTATTTTACACATTAATGAAAATAGTGGAGTTGAGCTTAGTTAACGATCGTTTGTCAATTGTTAATAATTATACAATTAAGTGCCTAAATTATTTTAACATTAGCATAATTACTTATATTTATTTTAAAAAGCGTATGGAAAATTACGGTTTACAGCTCGTACTCATATTTTGTAGAAATATTATATTAAATGTATACATTTATATGTTACTAAATGTTTTATTGATTTCATATTATATCAAAAATGTTATTCAATGCTGTTCTTAAAATTTCTTGCATTAAATATGAAATCATATTACTGTATTATTAAATAATACGTACAATTAGAATAAAATGTTTGTGTGAATAGGCTTGTATTTATTTTAAAGTATGTTTTCAAAAAGACACAAATAATGATGATACAGGATGTTGATTTTATCACCATCTGCAATATACGAGAAGTGTTAAACATGAAGGTGATACTCAACGTAATTCAAAAAAAGAGCAGCACCTCACGGACTGATCATATTGCGATATACGGCGACAAAATGGAAAAAGAGTAAATCCTTCTAGCTTGAGAATCACTTGCAGATTCACCCTCCAATATTGCAGGTAGAGGCAGGCGAAAAATCGACACCCTGTATAATTAATTCAGACAGTATTATTAGTGCTAGAAAAATAATCTTAAATACTATATTTATGACTAATGAAGGTTTGCAATAGTCGTTGATAAATGGAGGACAAAGGATCTGAAAAGTGTCCTTAAAATAAGTGAAATAATATTACAATTAAGTACCTATATTTGAAGAGACTTCAAAATAAACTGTAAACTACCATCGTTAACCTGTACAGTACTATAATATAATCGTTGAAAAAATTTCTTGTGTCAATTCGAGTATTTTTGTTTGTTCCATGCATAAACAATTAAAAAAAACAAAAAGTTAAAACAGTTATTTTATTCATTTTAAATTTCACAACCTGTACCAGTTAAACATGAATGCACCAATTATTTACAGGGCTAGTTAGATTTGGTCCCATATTATTTATGATTAAGTTAGATATTTATTTGCCCTTGCATTCAATTTACAATATATAGGTAGTTCACCATTACGGACACAATATTATAATAAATAAAAATATTTTTTTAATAAAATCAATGTCAAGTTCAATTACTCTATATAATATTCTTAAAATACAGTCAATTATCGTTTTATCTTGCCCTTTGATAATTTCAAATCAATATTTGTTTTTATTTTTAATGTTGTCCCAATAAAGCAAAGTTTTATTTTAATATCAAATTGTGACTGAATCTAACTATGCACTGAATTATTATACAAAGAGGCTTTATTAGATACGTTGTTGTGACACTGTGATATACAATTCCAAAGTACTTTATCGAATCTATCACATAGTAAATTTATTTTGACGAAACTGCAAAGCATGTTAATAGTTAATTCGTTACTCCGCGTTCCCACTGACGACAAAACATGTTGCAAACATCTATCTTACTCTATCTAACTCTCAAAGAGTGAGAGGGATAGGTAGCTGTTTGCAACATGTTTTGTCGTCAGTGAGAATGCGGTGTTATAGTGATGCGATTTTTTGTTTAGTTATCAATTATTGTTATTGTTTATTTATTGCTCTTGTTGACGTTTAATAAAATATGATTTATTACTTGAACTCGTATGTTTTATTGTAAATTTCGATGTGTACCGCGAGGGTTGGTTCGGGGGGGGGGGGCGCAGGGGGACCTGGAAAGACTTGGGGGAGGTGTACCTAGTAATGGGACAGGGACAAAAATTAGAAAAGACAGAAAAAAGTAAAATCATGTATCTAATGTATTTTATGGAAACATTTTTTACGATGGGTACATGACATTTCCATAAGAGGTCATCAAAGACTACCAACGATCAATAATAAATAAAAAAAAATACATTCGATCATAGAACCTTAGAAGAAGGGTAAGACAGAGGCATACTAAATGAACAACGACTCTTCGCCGGTATCTTAAGGTCCCACGTAACAGGGGACGAGCCTATTGCCATTAACCGGGCACATTTAAACTTCTATGAGAATGACACAGCTCGCCCTGGGAATCGAATCCAGGACCTCTAGCGTAGCAGTCGCGCTTGGGATCACTAGGCTAATGAGGCAGTGGTACTATTATAGTAGTTATAAAATAAATCCGCAATACAATTATTATCAAATGATAGCTATAATATTTTTGTCAGGCGCATGTATAAACTCATTTGATTATCTTATCAAGATAGTGCTCTAAACCTAGTACCTTATTATTTTAAATTATTAAAAGTCTTACTGAAGTGAAACTGTTTGACCCCGAAAAAAATAAGTATAGATTCTCATTTATATGTATATTTTTCCTACTGAACTATAAAGAATTAAAATAATATTGATAGCATCCTGCTATCTTCTAAGTCGCCGTGCCCAGCAGGGTCCATAATATTCCTCTAATCATAACATCTAACAAGATTATGGAGTGCAATAAAAATATTCAGTACATATTGAACTTTAACAAGTTTTGCATTTTATGGCTGATTATGTAAACGAAAAACATCGGGCGTTCGAGCGGACCGATAAAAGTACACCTCTGCTATAACCCTTCCTGGAATACAAACTATATGGCATGTTTGGATCGATTATCAAGAGAAAGTAAGTATTACCTATTACTCAGTATTTAAATTCAACCATCAGTGACTATAATTAGTTGAGTATGTGCGTGAAATAGCAATAACAAAAAAATATAAAATTGCAGAGGTGTACTAGGGGTTGAGACCACGTTTGGTGAATGAAAATATGATTCAGTCACAAGGCTGCCGCGACCTCGCAATTACTAAAAAAAAATACATCCGAATTGGTAAGTTCCTCCTTTTTGAAGTCGGTTAAAGAGCCTATAAACAAATGAAGATAGGAAGTGAAATACTAATACTAATAATAGTGCGTTAACGCTAGTATTATGTACTAAGCTATTGATTACTGCTATTGTTTTTTAGGAAGGCATAACATGTTATGATTCCAATAGGTTCTCACGACGCTTTCGTAAACCTGTTATACTCTGTTTACGTATTTTACAGACGCGAGGCGTATATATGTAGGTATGTATTATAGTTTTTTTTAATCAGTTTAGTAGTAAATATCAACATGGTATGACTATATATGGGAGGATCTTGTAAACTTTGACTCTTTGTAGGTACTCTGATTCTTGCTAATTCTATGTTTTTAAGGTTCCCCGCGACACAGGGCTTTCTCCCAGTCCTTTCCCAGACTTTTGACCATAGAAATATTTCTTATATCTGTGCTTTTGACCCTTACAAGTGCAGCAGGTGTCTTTAAAAAAATACGGATGGTGCGGATTATGATAATTTTCTTAGATACTGAGAAGACTCTTTATTATGGAAAGTAGATAATTGGGTTGATTATAAAAAAGGGGGAAAGGTACTAGGAGAGACTGGAGAGTTAATTATTCAAGAATAATTAGTTTAATTGGTATAGGTATAGGTATCTGGTGTAGGAAAAAGGACTTCTGCATTCTGTTTAGCCGCGTGTCTGTATTTTTTTTTTTTTTTTTTTTATGGGATTACTCGGCAAACGAGCAGGCGAGCTACCTGATGGTAAGTAGTCATCGCCGCCCATGGACATCTGCAAAACCAAAGGGAACCAAATGCGTTGCCGAGCCTATTTAGGGAAAGGGAGGGGAAGGAGAAAAAGGAGAAGGAAGGGGATTGGGGGAGGAATTGGGCCTCCGGCCCTCTCGCTCACCGAACGAAGCGCAGTAACGAAACGCTACTACTCGGACGTCGGTCTTCTGCGAGAGTGTGGTACTTCCCCGGTCAAGCCGGCCCATTCATGCTGCGAACAGCGTGGCCCTACCACAACAGAACTGTATTCAATTAATGTCACAAAAGTGAATATTTTCTCACAAAGAAATGAATTTTCTAATTAAAGAAAATTTCTAGTGAAAGAAAAATTCGATCTCAGGCAGGGTTTGAACCTGCGTCCCTCTGGTTAAGTACACCAGACGCTTTACCAACTAAGCTACCGAGACCACTGCCTGTGATGTCGAATTTCTCTTCCACCTTCTACGTCTTGAGGCGACGTCGGCACCATCTATTGAAGACATTACTATGTCGTTCAACCAACACGACTGCCTTTACAGGTAGTTCAATGTCGAACGATGTTGCCTTACCGTATTATGCTTATTTTTTATTATTTATATTGAATATTTTCTGTTTGACCTTATACCAATTCATATGCATATATTAGGTGTCAATGACCGGCTTTATAAATATTCATCTGCTAATGCAATATCATAATCTGCTAATGATAAAATAACGGGGTGAAGATATTGGTGTCAAATTTATTAATTTACTTATCGATATTAATAAAAGTTAAACTACTAATGTCTTTATATTCGTTATTTTGTAAGAAAACTGGCTTTTATCTGTTTTGTTTTAGGTATAATGACCTAACGCCATTAAAATATAAATAATCACAAAACTATTTGGCTGGCTTCCCTAAATCTACTATAAATATTCTTAAGAGGAACCTAAACCGGTTTGGTCACGTTTAGTTTTTGTAAAGATATAAACTCAAAATGATAGGTACAATACATACAACAAATAGATAGATATTTCACGTGTCAAGTAAGGTCGCCAGCACATCAGGTTACCACAAATTTGTCAAATTTTAGTAGTTACGTAGTTTACGTAGTTACTCTGCAAGTGAGTTAGCCAGAATCACTGCTGACAAGACAATGAGAGTCTACTCAGTAGCATAGCATTATAATAATACTATATAAAATTCTTTATTGGCACAAAAAGCAAGTAGGTACATAGTAGTAGAAAACTTAAGATAGGTACAGAAAATCCTAATTATAGTTGATGTCGAAATTCTTACTACTGTGAGCCGAGAATGTGTTAGGAGACGTACATTAAGCAAAAAATAAAAAATCCATTTGGCGCCCAAAAAATGTATGATATTAGCGATTTGATTTAATAAACGTGTCGCTAACAGTGGAACAAGAGGCCTTTGCCCTGCAGTGGGACACTATTTTATTTTTATTTCTTCAGGATAACAAACAGTTACGTAATAATATGTAATACAAACAGATAATTATTTTAACATTTTAGGTAATCACGCAACCAGCACCGTTATCCACAAAGTATGTTATATTTATCAATTAATGTGTACAGCAAAATTAGTGCAAACATTTTATGGAACTATAGTTAAGCAGCAGTTATAATATTCTACAACGTAGATGCCGTTGAAACCCCAAACCACAGATTAAGAGTTGTCAATACGCTTACTTAAGACACTGATTTTAAATTGTGCATGCCGCAAAAAATATATCAATACCAGCATAATTATCGTTATATGATTTCATCATTCGCCGTAGAGGAGCTCGCTCTCCCGCGTTTGTCCTACAGAGCTTGGGAGCAAATAAACAGTGGGTATAATTATCGCGAATTCGGAGGAAGCGACTAGGTACCTATGCGGAGGTAAATTTGGTTTACGAGTTGATTGCAAACAAATTGATTATGACAATTTTTTTACAAGACTGATTGATCAAAGAATATTCTCCTTTGTTTAAGAGTTGTTAAGGAAAATTTATTTAAAAGAGTATGGTATGATGACCTTTTGTGATATAGATTATAGTTGACATACCGAAGATATTTCCGTTGAACAGATTCAATTTGGTCACTATATTTTTCATAAAGTGGGTTCCAAACACATAAGGCGTATTCCAGTTGTGATCTAATGAGTGACTTATACAGTAGCAAATAAGACTTTACAGTAGCACTACAGGCTCATAATAATAACAGTAGACCCTACATTCAGAAATCTCTCTCTCTCAAAGATGCTTTATTAAACCACAATGTCAAAAGTAAGGACAAAAGTTTTTTTTGACTGAAGGTAATTACCAAATTAATTTTAAAAATAGGCTACCTACTTTCATTTTAACAGCTTGGAGGCTCTGTTTGGAGGTTGTAGCTAGTTACTAAAGTTTAATGAAAAATATTATTAATTAAGTTACAAATTGTTACATTAAGGTAATTTTACACTATGGTAATACTACCCTATCGGTGTTGCTGGCGTTTATATGCTGCGGTTTTTATTTTAACATAAAAAAAACAATATCAATAGAGTAGCGGGTGCTTCAATGATTTCAGTTTTTCCTTCAGATAATCCATATTTATTGAACGAGCTCGTGTATTTGCATGTTTCTATAGATAAGCATGCAGCACTTTACGTGCGTGAGCGATGGCACAATACGGCAATGCTATAGTAAAGTTATTGTTTCTGCGGGCTGCTTGCTGTGACGTCGGTATTATGCACAATATGTGGTATTACGGCAGCACGAGTTGCGCAGGAGTCGAGAGATCGGCCATTAGGGATCGATTCCCGCATGGAGGTAATAACTGTTATTATTATTTATTAATTCCTTTATTTCAATCAACAAGTGGATCATAATGATAGCATAATTATAAGAACATTAAATAAAATTAGAAAAATAAGACAAAACACAACACAAAATTACATTAGAATTTAAAAATTAATTAGGCAAAGTCAACAAATTAAAATTAATCATAAATGACACATAATATAGTATAGTAATAACTAATATAACTGTATGTGTATAGCTTCGCAAGGCCTTAGCTAGTAATTCACTGGGGGTAGGGGAGAGGTTTCTCTAAACCACAGGCAATATTTTTTAAATAATAAAATATTACTTTTAAATAATCACAGGTTCCAAAAAAATAAAAAAATACGTTAAATCGCCTCAGGCATTTGTCTGTAAGATTTGTAGAGCTCAACATTGTGGTACAAATAGTTACAGCAACGTTTAAAAAAGTAAGGGATTAGAGACATAATTCTCTATTGATTAAGGGTCATATATTTATCAGGGATTTTATGTACGCAATTTGATGTCTATTTATACTTGAAACAATTTACTTTTAATCAAGCAGTTTATTCTGTCAATGTGTACAGTTGGCGCTGTCCGGTGCTATCATTATTTGCATTAAAACTATTCAATAGGTCACTAATGAGTTGAATATTTGTATAATAGTATCCTAGACAGACAACTAGCTTGTGTGATTACCTGCGTACCCCACCTTCCTATGCTTTTTAAGACGTTTTATTGTGCATTATACTTTTCAATAGATTCACTTAGGAAAAAAATGATGGTCCAGTATGTAGAAACACGTACTACTTACCACATCTCGGGTCAGTAAGTTTTGGATAGTAAATATGTTTAAACGTTTTGAAGATTTCATCGTGTTCAGCAACTTTCATTGCTGACTGTACGTTTTAAAGTAATTAAAAATAAACCTATTTAAAAAAAATTTGCTTTCTGGATTTAGTTGTGCTAGCAGTTGATATATCAGAGTCAGGGCAAAAGGTGACAGTAAAAAGCGTGCCTTGGAGGGGCCCTGTATCAAAATTAGATTAAGGGGGGGAGGGCAGAGGTAAAGATTTTTGCCATTTTTTTTATAACCTCCTCCCTTTTCTGTTTACATTTTCTTTTCATAGCTCCACTGGGATTTTTCTTTTGAGCACACGCTTAACTCGGGAAAAAAGAGATTGAGAATTTTTGCTTACACACGTTGGGGGCCCCGTATCATCATTGATACGGCTGATACGGCGATAGCTACGCCTCTGAAAGGTGATTTAATAAGTTGCACAGTATGTGGTACCTATAAATATAATAACATGTGATAAATGTGTGGTGAACTCAAAGAAAATCTATAATTATCTACTTATTTTATCAAATGTATAGTAGACAATGGAAAATTCATCCATGTCGCGTTGTAGATAGATATATAAAACATTATTATTTGAATAACTATATAGTTATTGAAGGTTATTATGTACCTACATAGGTTTATTTACCTACTTATAATTGTATCTATGCCAAGTGTAGTATGCAATGTTATTTATCTAGTAGGTTTATTCGAAATCCTGTTGCCTACCGTGTTTAACTTAATTTATTAGGATAATAACCCAATAAAATAAATTGTTGCAAACTATATAAATATAAAATCATTAACATATCTTTAATCACAATCAAATAAAAACTGCTTTGTCCTACCTATATTCGCAATATACTATTTGAATTTGTAAATAGATATCTGTCTAAATTACGTTTTTTTTTAAAACTGCATTTTTTTTCTAGGTCGATTTTCGACTGCTTCGCTAAAGGTCTTGGATTCGTTTCCCAGGAATGAGCAAAGTGTTATTTCATTTGCTATGAAATTCTCAGTAGGAGCTCTCAGTTGTATTTGTGCCCGGTTAATGAAAATAGGCTGGCCTCCTATTACATGGGACCTAAACATACCGGCGAACTGGGAAAACGGGCATGAAATTGTATTTTTTTTATGTAGAAGAAAATGAAGAAAAGAAAATGATTATATTTTAGGCGTGCTCACATCATAATCGTTTAGAATGCAAACAAAACGAATGGAAGTTCGCGTGGCTTCGCTGCAAATCGAAGAAATAGACGGTGTAGGTACTCTACTCTCAGGTCTCAATGGCTAATGATGGATCATTATCGGCAATAAATCAAAAAACACGAAATGAATTAAACATTAAGTACCTAAGCTTGATCATGATTTGGACAATCGCAGCAGATGTCAACAGTGTTTGTGTTAATCACTTAGAAAATAAAAAAATATCCTTAATAGTTTTATCCCCTGGCAGCTATCGGTGATTTTTAAACCCGGACTACAAATAAATGAAACTGCCCGGACGATCCCCGGACTGCCCTATCAACTTAGAAAATCTATATATTTGTAGAAATATTTATAGAACTCCAAAAATCCATTTAAATATAATATAGATAGATGTTTGGGTATTTCTATGGATATCCCTGTACTAGTATCTAGTATAGCAGTATGCATTAAAAATAACAAAACTATGGGATTCGTTGATGAAACGCTACCACATCTAACACTACATCTACATCTACCACATCTAATAATTTCTTATCAATGATTTCGCAATGATTTTTTTTATGACATATGTATAAATGTCAAGGGCTTTGTACAGTTTAAAAACTTCGTGCAATTGATTAATTGTATTAGAAAGATTATACCTAGTTCAACCATTGTAACAATTAACTAAATTGAATGTCGTGTCTAAGAATGTTAGAATGTTATTTATGTTCAGTTGAATTGAATGGAAGTGTGGTTTATTGTTTGCCCGTGACCATTGCTATAAAGGATCAGAAATGCTGGTATTTACTTATGTCAGTGTACCGTCATAAATAGATGGAGAAATAGTCTGGAGAAATAGTTTTATAAAGTGTATAAGTATCACGTAAAAATACAATTACACATTAATCTCTCACCACATACATCTATGATCCAAAATTAATTCATATGATTTCTAGAGAGTCAATGACCCGTTCCTGGTCCTTGGGGAACTCCTTATCGTTTTAACAAAAGCTTACGATACTGTAAGACACTACACCCGAAATGAAACTTGTCATCTGGCTTGGAATAACAAATTTTAACTCAGTTATTTTAACTCACACACTAACTGTAATTAACTCACGCTTATTCTAAAAACAATAAAGCTACTTTAACCTCATGACCTGTGTAATGTCATAAGTATTTTTGATATTTAGACCCAGGAGGTGAGAGGGATCAGTGATCATTGACTAGACGAAACGCAAGGGTATTTTGCCCCATTCATGTAAAAAAAAAATATACAACATTTTAATAATACAAACTAACATTTATATTTTATATTAGACATACAAATATTAAGTAGCTACAGATTGAAGGAATATTTTAACTACTCAAAATCAGCAATATCGATATTTTAAAATAATGATCTGCAAGTACCTATCAGCAAAAAATAAGAATTATATTCGTTTAATATCATAATCATAATCTAATGCGAAAACGATTAAGTAGAATTTCATCAACCTTTAACAATTGTGACTACGCAAAGCTATTCAGATTAGTAGAGACGAGCTGATAGAGAAGTTATAGGTTTTCTACAAGAAGACGAAGTACCTATATTCAAGTTGTCCTGAAAATAAGCCATAGAAAGCTAGACCGGTTATAGCAACTGTTATCAACATCTCGCCACATAAAAACAATAAAAATAACCGTAAACAGCATGGAAAAAATACTAAATTTACCAAGCTTTTCACACATAAATTTTTAAATCAATGATTTTATATGCAAAAATTTAATATAATCACCAAGGAAATGAGAATTAATTATAAATTAAAATAAACAAACCTGTATATTTATAAAGTAACATTAATATCACTTCACTGGAACCGGACAGTCATTTTAAATGGCACAAAAAGTCGCGTTGTTTTGTCAGTGTATCGATAGCACTGCACTAGAGCGTGCGCACTACCCCGTAGCGTTTTGTTACTGCGCGTGCGACGATGTGTGGAGACCGGCTGCTGTGATAGGTGATAGCATTTGACGTAAGTCATAGGCGGAGCTATAAGCGGATTGTAATGAAAAGCGATAATGATTTAAAGAGACAATCAATATTAAAAAAGATGTCTTAACCGTCGAGTAATTCGGCTTTTGGGCGCCCAAGAATAATAATAGATTTTAGATTGTGTAATGTATATACGTTTTATTAACGATAAAATTATATCGTTAATATACTGGAATAATAAAAAAAAATAGTTTCTTCTTATTCTTATTTCGAATCTTTGTGACAAAATGCTAACTATTGGTTTCTAACACTAATCAGTCCACCCGTGACCATGGATGCTGTAAAGGATCCGAAACGTCGGGAATTAAAAGTATCAATATATAGCGATAAAATCCGTAAAAAGTAGTTTTATTTCATTGCTAACTATTGTTAATTTACAACCAAATTTAATTACTTTTATTTTTAATTGTTTATCGGTAACGTCGTCACTACGTATTTATATTATGTATTTAGGTGACTACCTCGTAGTCCTACCTCCGCCACCGTCCTTTTAAAAGATATCTACCTTTTTACTCAAGATAGCAATTTTAAGGTGTGGTTATAGGTTTTCTTTTTCTTCTGTTAAGTATGTTTTTAAAGCATTATCAACACTGTCCTCATTGTTTCTGTAACCGTCGGCATAAAAGGTTGGTTTAGTATCGCTGTAATATATATTTTGCACCGGACTCTATCTATATAGGTACGTTCCGTTATATAAAGTGACTCAGTACAAAGGTTTGTAGCAAGTTCACTGCAAGTTCCTTTACTTTAGATAAAGGGGTATTTCTCAATAATGACCTCCACAATTCCTATTATGTGGTCCAATTTTGTTGTTAGTATGTATTTTTCCTTAAAATTGTTACGAGCTTTGAAAATTTGTCATTGATTAATCGCATTTTTAATTGAGCATCTAAAGCGAACAATTCTCCGTCCTGTAGTATGATTTGTGCAGATAAATATAAGATGGAGTAGTGTAGAATGTTTAGTTGTGGAGAGGTTGGCAGCCTTAGGCATTGGTAGCGATAATTACTTAGTTTTTTTTCGCCCAACAGGACCATCTACGATTTTTTCGAGTTACTGCACCATTAAAGTATAGATATATTATACTGTGTACAGACAGTAATTGTCTTGTTGCTAGAGTTTGAGTAAATAAACTGCTTCAATAAATAATATATTTCAATTGGAACTTTAGTATTTATTGATATTATTTGATCGTCAATCAGCTGAGCTAACTTTTGGTCTATAAAAATCAGAATTTTGTCATAGTTAGTTATGATAATAGATACCATTGACAAGAAGCTTTCCTTTGGTCGACAAAGGTATGTAGAGTGAGTGTGTATTTATTCTTAGCCAAGAAAAATACAGTATAGACCTTTTTAGCAATGTATAATATGCAATATTTGTATAGTATTGATATTGTTATTTTGACAATGTATGTTGTTCTAATCAATGTCCTTGTTTACAATATTGTGGTTAGATGTAAATCATCATTGTCATCTACAGAACAAATCTACACACTTAAGAGAACTCGTGACGAATCTCACGAATTCCATGGCCGTAACTATAGGGTAAGCAGGTGCAGTTTTTAATCAGTACGAGTTAAAAAACAACCATGCTATGTGTCTACCGCAGGTGGCAGACGAAACATGATAAAAATTGGAATCGTCAGCTCTGCCATTCATTGCTTTTGACACTTTTCCGGTTCCGTACAAACATCTAATCTCAAATATGTAAATACTCCTTATAAAAGCCTTAATAAAGTGTGGTTTGTTCGCTAAATTCACCATTTTCAACCGAGGAGATCATCCATGCAAATCCCTGCTTGGAGCGATTTTGATTGTTAGGGCAGGAGAAATCTCAGATCAAATAATTTGATCTGAGGGAGAAATGTATATGAACATTATTTCATAATCACATCGGAAGACAAGTTTATATTCGCCTTAGTATATAATCTGATATGGTAAAAACGGAAGGCCGCGGAACAGGCCTATAAAACTATCAACTTATGATCGTTTACTGTGTACAAGTCTACATAATTACTGTGTGTATTCCGATAAGAACTAAGTATCAACATGTAAATCACAGTGACGTTTGAAGAATTGTGCACTACAATTTTCCTATATGAGCTCTACTTTTATGTAATTTTTCTTTATTTTAACAATGTTGTGCTTGTGATAGCAACTTGCTATTACGCAATATCTGTTAAAGATTCAGAATTATGATAACATCTTCCTACTAAACTGTTTATATTTGAGATATGTTAAGATTACTTAATTACCTATTTATTATTATATTTCTTAGTGTTATATGGATACCTACGTACGTGTTCCGGCACCTGTTAATATGACCGAACCATAGAATAAGATATCCTTGTATTTCTCTGATAAATGAAATGTTATTCTTAAAGAGAAATAAACGTCTTAAAACATAATTCGTATTCAGTTATGCTGTAAAACACACCATCTGGCCTGTATTTCCCGAAGGGCAGGCCGATGTGTATTAATGTACGCAGGTCCCATTTTATATGAGGCGAGCCTATTGTCATTCACCGAGCACATGTCCAAACTCCGTGCTGCTACTGAGAATTTCATAGAAAAACCCAATAACACTGCTCGACCTGGGGATCGAACCCAGGACCTCTAGAGTAGCAGTCGCGCTAGGACCACTAGTCAAATGAGGCAGTCTGATTGATGAGTGAATGACTGATGAGGTGACTAGAAAACTGAAATGAAAACTAACTCAGGAACTGAAATCCAATAGTATTCACTGGATCATTGGATGTCAGACTGTTTATATTTGCAGAGAGAAGATTGCAATGCTAACTCTTCTCTTCCAACTCTCATTTGTATAAATAACCGGCAAAAAATATTATGTATCTACAGTGAATAATATCTACTAAATTAAACCAACAAACAATTCATCATAACTTATCTTATTATACGACAATTATGACGGATTGTTCGTCCCGTTTTTCCCGGGAAAAACGTGTTATAAAAAATACATGATAATAATTGTCACTTCATAAATAAGGATATTTTATGATAGAAGTGAAACTAAGAATAAAACCGAACGCCGTTATTATTCTAAGAGTAATTATTTATGTTCTTCATATATTTTTGACAAATTAAGGTTAGTCAAATATTATAAAGTAGGTAACTACCTAGTAATATGGTAACATTTACTTTTTCCTACGTATCTATTTGTTTAAAGAATTAAGTTGTCAGAAAAGATCAACCCGAAATGAGCGACGTGTTGTTCATTCAGTAGTTTGAGTTCATGTTGGTTATAAGATATCAATTTATTGAGACCAAAATTTAGAACCTTTGCTGCAAGAATTGCAAGTCCCCATAATGATAAGAAAAATGACTGGAAAAAAGGGTTGGTGGGGTGGTTTCATATAAATTCTATTCTATTTTTGGATTAATTCGTAGAGTACAAGACTTATTCAGTTATTTTCACATAGTGAAATCCGGCCTAAGGAAGTATTTCTTAAACGCTAATTATGATCAATGATTAGTTTATAAAAGTTGGTATGATACGAAGTATGTCTCATAAAAACAAGGAATTCCTCTAAAGTATTGAGTTACGATCTGTGTAGAGAAATTAACTACTTTATTAGAATTATATTTTGTGTTTTTTTTTCAATACAAAAAACCTTAGAACCGTATGTATAGTAAATTCATAAACTACATAAGTACCCTTCAAACCAGAGGGTTAAAAGGTCAGGTTCCTCATCAACCCATATACTCTCCTACTGTTGGGCACCTGCTCCTCTCAGAATGAGCAGGGTTAGGATCACGGAGGAGAGATTTCTCTCCTCCGTGGTTAGGATATAGTCCACTACGCTGGCATAATGCGGGTTGGCAGACTTCACACAAACGTTGAGAAAATATCTCAGGTATGCACTAACTACTATTATAATTCAATGCTCCATTGAATTGTAAGTTATCGTACCTCGATGGCAGCTGCGCCGTAGTTACGTAAATATCACTTCATAGCGAGAAATGTATGAAAAACATTACATTACATAACCACTGAAGTAATATTTATTTATTTTAGTACATAATAAACAACACTTGCATGTTACTATAAAATGTGTATTTTTTTTTAAATATTGTTGAGTAGTGTGCTATTTTATAACATGTATTGTATCAAGCTATTTTAGTGGCTTAGCGGTCATAGCGTCTGGTGTAGGTACTTAACAGAAGACGCAGGTTCGAATCCTGCCCGCGGTCGTATTTTTCCTTCACTAAAATAGCTTAATAATCTTTGCATGGAAAATGCCTAAAAAATACAAAAAAGATGTATTGTATCAATTCGTAACATATTATACTTAGGTACCTATATTGCCGGGCCGGATTATCCATAGGCAGTGAAGGCCCCTAGGGCCCAAATATCGACAAACATAGAAAAAAATTTTTTTAAAAGGTTTTTTCGAGTGAAATTGAAATTTTAAGACATCTATTGATGAAAATGGCCGCAGGACCAAAAATTTTTTTTTAAAAGTACTGTAACGACATGAGATCAAAGATACTGCGATTTAAGTTGACTTTGAAACTGTTGTCATCTTGAAAAATTGAACAAATTGTGGTTTGGATAGATGTTAAAGGCGCTAATCAGGTGATATAGATATCGGTCTTATAGGCGTTGGTGTTATGGACGAACATACCGTCACGCCTGTATTCCCCGAAGAGTTAGGCAGAGGTGTACTTAATGTACACCCACAGTTCGCCGGTAGGTATGTTTAGGTCCCATGTAATAGGGGGCGAGCATATTGCCATTCACCGGGCACAAATCCAGACTCCGAGCTGCTACTAAGAATTTCATAGAAAAACCCAATAACACTGTGCTCGACCTGGGGATCGAACCCAAGACCTCTAGCGTAGCAGTCGCGATTGGGATCACTAGACTAACGAGGCAGTCTACTCGCTTGTACACGAATAAATGAGAAGAAGAATAGTAGAATATGCAGATTCTGAGGATCTATAAAGATAACTCATCACCACAGGTTCTCGTAACGAAGCGTGACCACTTTGAGAGTTAATTTTTCTCCATTTCAAAATGAACACAACTTTCATTCTCCAGGGAGCTTCAAGACAAGGAGGCCATCAGAATTGTAGGCCTACAGAAAAGCTTCCGTCACTGTCGAAAACCCGAAGTGAAGGCTATCGATGGCATCGACCTGAGTATCTACGAAGGTCAAATCACAGCCGTACTGGGTCACAACGGCGCTGGCAAGTCGACGGCGATTGAACCCAAGACCTCTAGCGTAGCAGTCGCGATTGGGACCACTAGACTAACGAGGCAGTCATGGACGAAAGTGTTATTATAGTTATTTTAGGCGTTAGAATTGCAAGTGTTGGTTTTATGAACGCCGGCGTTATTATGAGCGGTGATTTTATACCTATAGGCATCGGTCTTATGAGTGTAGGTCAGGTACACAACTACAATTTCACAGTTTGCCCTTTGAATGCCCTAATTCGTCGCAGTAGCGGTGATTTTTATAGAGCTAAGTTTACTTAATTATGCTTAATTTTCCGGGTTTGAACAACATGCGAATAAGTTAAAGGAATTGATGTCACGGACAACACCATGCGTGTTCCTACAGCCTTTGCTAATAACCTTATCGAATATTTGTTATTGCACATATCTCACATTCGGAGTTGAATTTTATTCTTTATGAACAAACCCTACAACATTTGTTCATTTAAAATATAATCTTAGGTGTCTGAAGTTGTCCGCAAGTGTCCGCAATTATTATACTTATGTATAAGTGCTCGTTGAGATCTTAATTGGTCTTTTGATTTAAGGGAAAATACTAATTCTGCTATAGATATTTGTGCAAAAACACAAAATTCAGAGTTTTTTTTGCGCGGCCTTAGTAACGGCTAAATTACTACACGCACAGTTATATAGACGGAACTGTTTGTACTACAAGTTTTTTTTTAAATGTCCATATTTTATAAATGCGAGAATTTTTGTAGTTGTTTTCTCAATGTTATCTAATTACTTACGAATTTGTTTGACAAAAGTTTAGCTTAATAATGTTTTAGGCACAGCCAAAGACTAATTCTCTTTGGGCACAGCATTGTTAAATACTTATCTAGGTACTTACTTGTTGATCATCATTAGTAGAAAGATAATTACTCCTCTAGACTCTTTCCTTCTCCTAAATGCTGTCATATAAGTGATACCGCCAGATGGATTTGTCTTAAAGTGCTACCTTAGGTCAATTTCAAGGTAATAAAATAAAAACAATATCATCGTGTCGGATGTTTTTTATTCTGTACTAAATTAATTGACTAAAATTCACTAACAAACCAACTAAAAAGGTAACAGCACATAGGCAGGTACTTATTTTACTTATATACTTACAAATAAATTAAAAGGTATTTTTATTTTCACAGCAGTTGAAAAGGGTCGTATCGTACTAGAGTCAACAATTAAATTCAATTACAATACACGGGTAATTTAATTCAATCATTTAGACATAAATTACTTATTTAATCGACGAAGTACGTAACACTAATTTAATGCTATTATTAGAAGTAATTTGACAATAAATAAAAAAAAACATCATTTTAAATCACGTGACCAATTTGTCTTTGATATTAAAATAAAAGAAGAAAATATATATAAACACAGCATTATTATCAGCTCATATTCATATCAATTTACGATAGGTACCTTACACGATACATTTTATTTAGGTATTTCAGGTACCTACTTAAATATATAATTTCAAATTATATATTGACTCTAGATTTATAAAATACTCTCAACATCGTAAACAGGTAAATCCAATATTTTTTGGGTAGAGTATTTTCAGTATTGTCTACTGACTTTACGCGAAAATAAAAATACCGATTTCATTTTATAAACGTTTAAACAATAAACATTGAGATAGCAGAACAGTTATTTTTACCTATGTATCTATATCATTTAATAATGAATTGAAGAACCAGTAAGAATATCCACAGTTTAACGAATAAAACATTAAGGTCCGTTGGTACGCATGGCTACAGATCAAGCTATAAATTTCCAATATAAGCTGACCTCTAATCATACGGAAAATATGTCAAACGTGAGTTCAGTTTACATAAGTTGATACGAGTCCCAATGTTGATTGCTAAGTGTTTACCAATATAAATAAGCGTAAACAACGCTTAGCTCATCCCAGCTTCAAAAGCACACATCAATAATGTAGTCTTTCACATTTTTTATAACATATTATTATGTAAGGTTTGTACCTTTTAGGAGAACTAAATGTTAAATGATATGAAATGCTTAAAGCCAAGAGGAAATGTCTCAACGATGATCTTATTAAAACTAACGTTGTGTCTTACTACATTTTAACATAGTTTTGAGGAACTTAATGCTAGGTAAAGTCCGTAAGATGGACATACATAGGATAGTTGTGATAAACACATTTTAATTAACCTAGGTTCAAGTAGAGGAACAATTCAAGAGAATATTGTCGACGACTTTTCTCCATCATTCTGTAAAAATATATTCAATTCTCACAAGTTTCCGTTTGAAAGAAACAATAAGACATATTTTATCTAATGCATACATATTTTTTCATGTCTCTACTAAGTAACAACACAGAGATTATTAAATAACTCTATTTAATTATACCTAAAATGTGACGTAGCGCTTCCTCTCTTAGATAACTGAGTGGACAAGAGTGTTGCTTTTAGGATTGGATTATTATTGCCGTGAGATCCATCATTACAGAAGATTCTTGAACGTTTAAGTAAATGAAAAATAAAAAATTACATAGGTACCATGATTATGAACAATATTCATTCCTCTGGCTTTATAAGCAGAAAATGTACTTTATTGAGTATAATGGTACTATAACTAACAAACAGGTTTACAAACAAATAGTGGTTGGTGGATTGTTTGTCTGTGGAACTTTCTTTTGACATTTCACGGCGTGAAAATGGAATTCCATTTTTTTTTTATTAAAGACTCAGTATTCATAAAAATATTATAAAGCAATATAAGCAGCAAAAAATATACTTACCCTTCAATAAAAGTGTAGATTTGAATCAAAAGTAAATTATATAAAAGCGATCTTACCCTAATACTGATATTAACCCTAAAATGTTTAACCGATCAACAGTTTATTAAACTTGGAGTAACGTTTGTTCGAACATTTACAAGTCCAATCATTATGTTTTAACAGAAACATTAAAATTGCTAGTAGACGTTGGCTACGAGATTGTTATAGCTGACTCCAATAAATATTCTACAAGTTAATTTGAAGGGAACTGTGTTCCGACATTAATGTTAACATTAGTCGTATTTCGTTCAAGGTGATTTGATCATTAGATCGAAGGATATTGATATTTACTGCAATATCTGTAGATTTACTATAATTACTAAATATTTACCGATTTGAGCGCATTTAATATCTCGTAAATAGGTATGCTAAGTTTGGATAAAGTATGATAATCCTTCTGGAATTTCTGAAAATACGATTAGGTATTTTAATTAAGTTCAAATAGGATTCTGCTCTTTAATCGGATCATAAACTGAGAGACAGCTTTTTTTACTATTTGACGATTACTGTGTAGCAACAATCTTTACTATGTATCCAGTTAGCAAAGAAACTACATTTTCTCTTGAACAATGTCCCAGTTATTTCAGTCTCTAGCCAACGTCAGACAATCTTACACCCGACACGGTATCTGTAATGGAAACTGATCATATATACTTTATAGTCTGTATTACTATAAGACTTAGTTTTTAGACAATTTGTCAACAATCGCAGTATAATATACGTAGTTTCGACATTATGAAACATAGCAACATATTATGAAATTGTAAAATTCTATAAATTAAACTAAGAATACTTAATTCTTATTTTTTCTAAAAAAATAATAATAAAAAAGAATAATTAATTGTGTGCATCATTTTGTTTTTAGATTTGAAAGTCAAGCTTATGGATATTAGATTTCAAAAGCACAGAAATTACGATTACCTATAAGTTAAATATTTTGTAGGTTTTAAATTTTATTAGTTTAACATCTACCACTTACTGCAGATTTTGTAATTTCTTTCTTTATCAAAGAAGATACAAATTGTACCTAAGTCATAACTTCTTTTTTTATTAACGCTAAATATACGTAGTTATTTCCAAATACAAAATGAAGTCCACAGTATTTTCGACTAGAAAATGAATCACAAAAGTTTTATTAAAACTAAAAATCACATTGTCGTTAACATTTTAACTTTCACATTACTTATGGTAAGACAGTTATTAATGTTCTTAGGCACTGTTAGACCGTAAGTATGTAGTGAATGATTTTAAACTATTTTCAGTAGGTAAGCATTGCGTTTGTTGTTCACAATATTAATTACACCTGAATAAATAAATCAGAAGGTACCTACTCAATAATGCAGATCAATATTTTTTAATTTTATATGTAGTCGTTAGTCAAGGGTGTTATGTAGGTAAGTATTTTTAATTATATCTAGATTTAATCTTAAGCTTTACTAGGGAAAAAACTGTTTCGTTCGTCCGTCATCGTCAGTCCGTAGTTTTATCGTATGGTAGGTTTGTCAGGAGCTATGTGCCAGCCTTTTGTCACGTCCTAAAAAAATATAGACGATTGTTATTTTCTTTTTTAAATATCATATACTTAGATACTTTAATAGATTCCGATAATTTTAATTATGTTTCCCAATAAACACACTGCTTACTTTACTGTACCTAATATAATATAAAAATGGCTAATAAACGTATCAAATCATTATAAAATGTCACACAGTCAACATGTCTTACATCTACACACCTAGGTAATATTCTCTCATCGACCGGAAATATTACAAAGCTTTTAGCCTGGACGTTCTAGAATACCGTTGATGCGGATCTTTCTTAAATGACGTTTTTGTCACCTAAATGTCAAAAATATTCGAAAAAAAAAAACCTTTAGGAAAGCGACTTTTAGCCGTTAAAAATATGTTTAACAAGATTCAATACAATTTTTTTTACGTTATAGAAAGAAAATGAATGTTTCGGATAGCTGCAATATTTTTCGAATCTTTTGTTTCTTTTTAAGAATTTCCTTGTTTCCGCAATTTCTTTCAGACACTGTTGTATAAGGTAGAGTTTCCTTCTTAGGCTTTGTTATTTAACGGATTTTAGAGATAGTGTATCCAGTATCTTATCCTGCGAGCATTCTGCATTGGAACATTGATATTTAAATAGGTATTGAATATTCATTACGGGTTGTAATGTTCACTTTTGATGAAATACGAACATACTTGCATCAAGGTATTCTATCTGTCCTGTGCTATAAACAAAGTCAACTAAATTAACTACACATTATTGTAATAAATATCAGAAGCGATTCTTATTTTACATTTTCTTTTCAAAAAAGCACAAAATACGCCGCCATTTTGACTTAGCCATACTTCACAACCAAAACAGCATAAGACATTTACTTACATCTTTCTACTTTGGTTTTTAGCTGCCATACTTAAGTCTACCTAGAATTTTACCTACAACTTGAATTCCTTTTTCTTTAGATTTTGGAATGACAATTCTGATTACGATTTTTGCCCGAGCCTCACAAGATGGGACGGTATTGTTATTCTTTAAGATTTTTTTGATAGGGAAGTAAATTTTACTTCTCCAAGAGAATTAGCGATTTGCTCACAATAGGTACAAACGTTAGACAATGTTTAGCTAACACAGTTTTGTAGTATATTAACTTACTCACTGTTTGAATGTGTCTAAACCTTTTAAATATTATTTGCTAAAAAAATTTTGTAATTGTGTTTAGTTATTTTTTTTGTAGAAAGACTGTTTATGTTACCTTACTCAACTGTAAGACTTTATTCTTCATATATAGCGTAATGACACTATATATAGTGTATATGAATATCATCTATCACTTTCTTGCAACTAAACAATAGTAATACATAGTACCTAAAGTTAGGAAAAGTCAGAACAGCGACGCAATACTTACAATACTACTTATCAACGGTTTATTGTTCTTGGTCTGATGAATCAACGTTCTCAGATTGTGCGAATTTCAGGAACACTTGCTCCAATGTCGTTTGACTGAAGCTGTACTCAACTATATTTAGTTTTTCTTTCGCTATAAATAAAAAAATGGCATTAATTGGACATTTTTAATAATTGTTATCAGGAGAATAAATGTATCGGTAATAGGCCAGGATCGTAGTAACTGAAGATTAATAATCACTGCCTAGCTAACCCAGTAAGTGATAGTAGCATGATATATGTCTTGTTAAACGTAGGTAAAGTGTTGATCTGATAAAAGTTTAAATAAAAAGCGGCGCGTCGAGCGATAACTAACCTATTTGCATGGCAGCGCTAGAAAGTTGTGCTATCTGGCCATTACCTAAGTACCTATGCTTTGTTTTTAATTGGTAGCTTTGGTTTTTGTTTTTCTATGCTTAAGAAATTGCGAGTTAATTAATATTGGTTACGCATAATTGTATACGTAACTAATTTATGAATAAATCTTGTTTAACTTCTGATTCCCAATAGGTGGTATAACTAGTTTTTATGGGAAAATATAGGCACAGCTACGGGAAATTCTCTGCCATTGTTCGGTAGACGTTGAAAGTTACTGGCGCCCACCATGGGACTGATAGGTAAACTTACCGTCCTCAATTTGCTGGAAACACCTGGCGAGGCTGGACACAGCCGACTGTGGTACGGAGAACACTAGTCGCTCCGCGAAGCTCTCCTCCAGGACTGCTGCTGGGAATATCTGCCCAACTAAAGCTATCGCCGCTTCGGCGTTGGCGCCCCCACCACCGGACTCCGTCCTAAGAGCATAGACACTATTTACTTCGGTATGATCAACCTATAAATTTCCAGTTTTAGCTGATCTCGCAGTGTATAGGCTTTCCATACAATAAAAGGTCAGTTTAGACTGGATTTGTATAGCTCGATGTGTAGCCGTGCGTACTTACGAATTTATATGAATAGTGTTTCCTGTTACAAAAGAGTATACCCCCTATGTATTTTTATAAAAGAAATCTGAGAGGTTAATATTTTAAATTTTTTCATGATAAAACACATTTTTTAAAGAGATACTAGCTGATACACTGCATAGAGTTGAGATAGGGTCCTTTTCTAGGTGACTTTTAAAGCGGAAGATGGAATGGACGCTTGACATTAAGCTGAACCTAGATGCCTATTTGAGCGAGGAGATGTAAATATCGTCCTTTCAAGCGAAGTGTAGTTAAGGGAAATAACTCCATAAGTTAAATTTAGATTATTTGTATTCGAATTTCTCTGCACTGACCAAATAAAGATATTTCTCTTCTAAAGATTATTTTTTGGTGCTATTGTTTTGTTTGTCTTGTTGCAACTGTCAAAATAAATTTTCTTTCTTTCTAAGATCGCGTCTTAAAGGAAAGCTTATTGTAGCGCATTACCGGTGGTGCTGCAGCCTGGGCGGGGGCGGAGTGCCGGCGACCAGCGGCGTGTGTATGCTGGCGTCCACCGCCTCCGCCTCGCCCTCCGCTTCCGCGCATACTGAGCCCCCGCCTGAACCACCTGACGACATAACAACACATCACACATTTCCTTAAACTGTAAAACTCACGTATCTGATAATACTACAATTTGGACTTTAAAAGGGACCATGATTCTCTGTTTTTTGTTTTTTTTAAAGCTTACTAGCAATGTGGGTCACACATTACTAGTATTCTTGTTAACCCCTCGTGCTAAGCTAAAATGCTTGTGTTACGAGTGGGTTCACGTCGTTAATGTAATGGGTGGGGTTCGAACCGGCAACCGTATGATCGCAAGTCCGACGCCCTAGCCATTAGGCTACCGCCGCTCTCAGTTTGTTTCGGTATTCCTTGTCAGAGGTCGTCAGATAAGAAATACCATCTAGTTTGAAAAAAAAAGTGGAACATCGACTTGTAAAAGGGTCTTTAAGACCATAGTACCTACTTAAATATAATTTATATTTTTACGGATGAGACACACAGCCTATAATCACTTGTCCGTGCTATAACCATCCTACAAAAGGCGATTTTATTTCATAAATATGCATATAAGTTAAGATTTACCCTCATCAGCTTCTCCTAGTGATGGGGAGTTTTCATTCGATCTTAGCGGTGATGGTGATAATGACTCTGACTCCATCATCTGCGTATTGAAAGAATATATTGATATTATTAGATACGTGTATATTTAAAATTTTTTTTTTTTTTGCGAATAACTTTGGTTCCCAAACTGTGTCTGAATCATTATTGCTAAGCGTATGGTAACATTGAACTTATGAATAAGCGACGAGTAAGAACATGTAATTGGAATTGACGTAAAGCGAATTATTTAACATTATTTTGTTCACTTGTTTTGGTCCCAGTGTGGGCGCCAATATGTCACATGTTAGTAAAAACTTTATTCGAAAATTCTAAATATACATTCTTTTTTTGCAAAGTCGGGAGCGTATTAATACAAAGTAACTCACAGCTGTTTTTTGACTGCTGTGTCCAATCTTCATTTCTAACGTGTATCCTGCACCGTACAGATTCTTCAAGTGTTGTGTTGAGCCGATACATCTAAATATTATTTAAAAAAATGTAGTCTATGCAATTTCCAGTAAAACAGTTCCAAAATAGAATATACTTTATTACAAACGAAAACATAATGAAGTTAGTGGTTACCTTAGGCCACCTTTGACCATGATGCCGACCCTGGAACATAAGGCATCAGCCTCTTCCATGGAATGTGTTGTAAGTATAGCACCTTTCTTGCCCTGCAACAATCAATGTAGGTAATAAATTGATACCAAATAAATACTTTTGTTTGTAATGATCCTAAAAATGCGATCCGAATATGAACTGTAGGGTAGTTTACGAAAGATAATTCAATTATTTTTTCTACTTGTATACAGTACTTATTGTACAACATGAAGCTGGAATAAACGAAAAGGATCATGATCAAGGGGACTTTTCACTAGTAAACACCGCTTGTCTGTCGACTTGTGCCAAGATTATGACACTAGCTTCGGGGTTAGCCCTGATATTCTCACAGAAAATCGCTTGCAATTGAGGTCTATTTTGGCAGATGAACTTCAGCGATAGAGTTGCTCCACTAGCAAATTATAACCACGGAAGGCAGAAACAGCTATTAATATTTCTGTTATCTGAAAGCTGGCCAGGATGTTATCACAAAATAAGTGTTTGCTCCTGAAGTCTGTACACAATACCAACAGTCATTTAAATCACTTCCTATAATTCAGAGATCGGAATAGCTAGGTCCATACCTGGAAGCTGGCCAGGATAGTGTCCCAGAGGAAGCGTTTGCTGCGAGGGTCCATGCCGGTGGAGGGCTCGTCCAGCAGCACGACACGGGGACTCCCCACCATGGCCAGCGCGAACGACAGCTTGCGCCGCGTCCCTCCCGAGCACTCCTCCGCGTTCTTGCTCGCGTGCTCCATTATCTGGAGACCGTTCAGGTACGCGTCTACTATCCTGTGGAACGAGTGGCAATATGTCATAACTATTAAGAGAATTAACGGCAGTATATAATAATAATAATAGCCGGTATTCGGACAACAGATATACAATAATGTTTCTTATACTACTGCACTGATATATATTTATTTTGCATATTTAAAATTAATCGCGTATTTGGTGCTTCTTTGCTTTCTGTAAGTCCGTTTGCCAGTTGGCAAAGGCCTCCTCCAACCTACTCCATTCTGATCTCTCTCTGGCTACTCTACTCCATGTAATGCCTGTAACCTGCCGGATGTCATCGTCCCATCTTTTTTGTTGTCTGCCTCTTTTCATTTTACCTTCCCTTGGGTACCAATGTGTAATTATTTTGCTCCATTTGTCCTTTCCTCTGACCATATGTCCCGACCACTTCCATTTTAGCCTTTTTATTTTTAGGGTTACGTCATGTAGGTATCTTGGTCTTCTTCCTTCCTATCATGCTTCTTTCTCTAACGGCAGTATAACTTATTTTTAATCTGTGGAAAATCTTCATGGGGTTAAGAATTCATCCAATTTTTTTTAATTCGTGTACTTAGCTACACAGTACACGGGGTTTCGTCAAGATATTATTCTTTATGCCATTATTACAATAGACGCTACCTACTGTGTAAACAATGTACTATTATTTCAAACACACTTATGATTTAAAAACAACATCTACACAATGTGTAATTGATTATAATATGACTGATTTATGACCTGACAAGTAAGTGGCAGACAAAGACAGTCTGATTTTGAAAGAAAAGAAACTCGATTTTTTAACATGTAGTATTTAGATCTGTGTAAAGAGAACCGATAAATAATCAGATACCAATAAAATTTATTGGCACCACCTCGACACTATATTCCATCACATAAAAACAAATTCGATTAACGATCGGCAAAGATATCGAGTAACATATCATAATACTGACAAATTCAGACGCGTCTTCTCGTTTTGGGGAGAGCTAAAAAAAATTCAGAAACTCCTTAATATTTTGAAGAGAGTGTAAAAGAAAATTAAGACATTGAGAACCTCCATGGAGAAGAGAGTTAAGAAGAAAAGGTATTATTACCTAGGTGTGTCCGTCTTGCTGACGCCACGGATGGCGGCGTAGCATTCGATGTGCTCGCGGATGGTGACGTTCTTCCAGAGCGCGTCGTGCTGCGGACAGTAGCCCAGCATCATGAATGCCGACGTGCGCGATTCGTCGATGTTCTGACTGCCTAACATCACCTGAAACATGCAAATAAATAAAGCTACTTGAATGTCTTCATTTTTCTACAGCTGAATCTGCGGTGGGGTAACAAATTCGTATTCTCGAAAATTCGATATAGCCATAGAATCAGTAATTGTAATAGAGCCAGTGGCGCCACATTATCTACTTAATGCTGCTATGAAATTCTAAACTATCAAGTGTGAGAAACTTGTTGTACTTGGTAAGGGTCTCCACGACTCAATCGTAGAGCTCGTGTGACTCGATATCGAATTGGCATTTTACAGAATAGCTCTAAAAGTTATTAGGTAGTAGAAGGTATTATAAAAACAATTTCATCCATTTTTCCTAACGGATAGACATGGGCCTCTTCTGAAATCACTTTGCAGTTTTGGTACGCGACCTTCAAGAGCTTTGCGTTGAAGTTCCTTTCAAGGATAACGCTTTTCTTCATGGATCTTTAACTTTGGATATTTGCCATTTGAGAGTACATTAACTATTTTGATCATTTCCTGGGCTTCAAACCAAGAATACACAAATTGAATTACTCTGAAAACGATTCAATAGGATAATTAATAGCATTTTACCCACCGAACCATGAGTAGGTCTCTCCTCCGCAGTAATGATCTTCATGGTAGTGGTTTTCCCGGCGCCGTTGTGTCCGAGGAGGCCGAATACCTCGCCGCCTTCCACAGCCAGGCTCAGACGCGCCAGCCCTACGAAACGTGACCGCACCCGGGACGAGGTCTCCTCTTGAGGCGACCAGCAGGTTCCACTGCTGCCTGTACCACGCACTTTGTATTCTTTGCGCAGGTTCTGAAAACAAAATCCTAATAAAACCGTCTTTTAAGCGAATTCTTATATTTAACAAAGGTCATGAAGATATTGGTTATGAACGCTAAATCCTATTTCACATGTGTATGTGTTTGCTATAAATTAACTTCGTTATGGACTTTGGTATTGGACTTTACTATAGTGACGAAATCTGCCTACGTCCCTCTGGAAATTAATGGTATCATCGTTTCATTGGTTTCCGGCGAATAGTGGACAGAATGTTTGAGATATTTGCGGAATTTTGCCTACTGCACTCGAGACGGAATATTGCGTTATTTGGCTGAAGTAGAATTAACTTTTGTACTTTAGACACAGTTGAATAATTATTTGAAGTAAAATCAGACAACTGCTTATTTTTAGAGCATTATCATATCATATTCATCAATTATAATTTAATACACAGGCCCGTCAAAGGTGATCCAGGGGCTATCGGACATAAAAAACGGGGTCTTTTTAGAAATCACAAAAAAACGAGAACGAATTTATAACATTAACATTAACATACCATCACGCCTGTATTCCCCAAAGGGTTAGGCAGAGGTGTACTTAATGTACACCCACAGTTCGGCGGTATGTTTTAGGTCCCATGTAATAGGGGGCGAGCCTATTGCCATTCACCGGGCACAAATCCAGACTCCGAGCTGCTACTGAGAATTTCATAGAAAAACCCGATAACACTTTGCTCGACCTGGGGATCGAACCCAAGACCTCTAGCGTAGCAGTCGCGATTGGGACCACTAGACCAACAAGGCAGTCTTTATAAGAGAACGAATTTATAATTATATTTTATAACTAACTTTCTGCCCACGCTTCGCCCGTGTGTTTTCTCGACTTTTCCATACTATAATATGTATGTATTATACCTATAAACCTTCCTTTTGAACCATGAAAGAACCGTCAAAATCCGTTGCGTAGTTTTCAAGATCTAAGCATTCATTGGGACAGACGGCGGCAAGCGACTTTATTGATAAAGGTGGAGGTAATCTGGGTATGTGCTACCTTGTGCCTTTAAAAGGGGGAACAACGACATAAATACATACATGTACGACAAGCGGAGGTGCGTTGTGCGGGGGTTGGTGCAGTATGGAGGCGACGCGGCGGCGCTCCCGGCGCACGTCCTCGTCCTCGCCCGCCTCGCCGCCCGCCTCCTGCTCCACGTCACCACCCGTCTCTGATGCACTGCGCTTGCGCTGGATCATAGAACAACCATTTTAGGACATTGTTTAGTGATTGAAGATCAATTATTTCAAAGATTATTCATGGCATATAATGGGTTTCCTTTCAGAATGAACTCCTCATAGAGTCAATTCTTATTCGGTGTAAAACCAAAAATTGAAAAAGTTAATAGCAGCTAAGTACCTATAAGTAAAATTTTTTTTTATACTTAATACCGTTATTCTTTTCATCATAGTTTTAAAAGATCCACTTTAAAAAGTTAAGGTAAGTTACATAATAAAGCATTTCTTTATTTACTCTGAAACAAGGTTCTCAAACAACTATTTATAAGTATATTTTATGCATTTTCCATGCAAAGATTATAAAGTTATTTTAATTACTGACGTCACCTCAAAAACGTAAATTGAAAAATGTGAAGACAAATTTCGACCTAGCGGGTGGGACTCACGGTGACTAGGTGTTCATAACGTCTGTTGTATCTAACCAAGAGACGCAGATACGAATTCTGCCCGCACGAATTTTTCTTTTACTAAATTAACTTTATGTACAAATATCTCTACAGAGCTGCTTTACAAAGTTATATATAACTTAATCCTTGTCTTACCGGACATATCCTGCCGCCAGACTTGAGCCTGTCGGCGGCCAGCAGCGCGGCGCCACACAGCGGTACATGCAGCAACATGGCCGCCACGAGGACCCACACCTCCGCCGTGAAGTAGCTGCTGAGGGCGGGCGTCGTGCACAGACCTCGGAGATTGCATGTTAGGTACACCCTGAAGAAGAGTAGCACTTCTAGACTGGTGTTTGATATATTAATATAATTTTATAGAATGTATAATTGAGGCCATGAGAACCAGAGTAACCTATTTACCATAAATAATATTTAGATTTTAAAGGAAAACTGAAAGCTTGATTTTTGTTATAATTATTTTTGTTAATAATTGAGAAAATTAAACATAGGTTACTCTGGTTTTGATAACACCTAATTAGTAACGCGTTATAGACCAAAACTCTATTTTTTTTTTATGGTAAATAGGCTACTCTTGTTCTTATAGCCTCTATTTTTTTGCGAGAATTGAGAGAGGATTTCTAATGCTGCGCATAACGAGGTGTTAGTAAGAATTCGTGACGTCAAATAAAAGACGTCAAGTAAAATTGGAATGCTTATCCTAAAGTATCGAGAATAGAACTAGATATAATCTCAAAAATGTTGTAAGTAAGTATTAACGAAAACTCCAAACTTTTATTTTGCAGAGGCTCTGGAATTTCACATTGATTTTGGAAGCGGAATTTGCAAATAAAATAAATCTTTAGATTTGAAGATAATTTCTTGGGCGTCCAGCAAAGGATATACTGATCGAGTATTCATGAAACAGCAGACTATAAGAAACCAAATCTTGAAGAAGATGATGATGATGATATTCTTGTCCTATAGATTCTGGATTGGAACAGAAGAATGAAGATAGCCATAAGAGTAACTTACCTATCAACATAGTATATGATCGCGTAAGGAATGTACATCACGTCCAGGAAACTGAACACCAGATGCAAGTAGAACGCAATGTCGCTTCCTGGAAGAAAAGTTGAAAATATAATCATGTACGAGCAGTTCTTTTTTGCGTTTGGAAGTCCTCATGGACCGCCGTTGCCTGGGGAATGTGACGGACGAACGTTTCGGACTCGACCCATGGTGGATAACCTACCAACTAAAATCACAAGGATGTTTCACCTTTCCAGTATTTGCTGGGATTATGGAAAAAAGGTGTCATTCCTCCGCGACCCCATAAAGCCAATACAATGTTAACCATTAGATAAACATTGTATTGGCTTTTTGTAATCGACTGCAGATTAGGAAAAGTCCACATAGTTAGCAGATTAGTTTATTTTTTCCTCTGATATATGTTTTTAAGAAGAAATGTAAATGCTGATCGTTAAGGGAACAATTTAACGTTATTTACATTGATGGAATAATAATTCAAGTGCATGCTACTTAGTTTATTTAAGTTACTTTGGACTCACTAGGATTTCTCCTACTAACCCCATTTAAACGTATCCAAGACGGCAACCAATATGAATGGTATGACTCCAACCCAAGTGGTGATGTTCGGCATGATGCTCTGCGCGGAGTCCATCTTGTCGAACACGTACGAGAGGCAAGTGTTAAACAAAATGGCGGACGGACTGTAGAGCAAGAGCAGGCCCGAGAGCATGGTGATGGCCGAGCCGTTGGTTAAGCTCGGGATGTCGTTGAGAAGGACCTGTTGATACATTATTTTATCATAAGAAAGCTGCTATTTGCCACTTTCTTCCATTTCAGACATTAAGTAACCCAAATTGTCTAAGACCAAAAAGAAAAAAGTGGTCTTAGATAATTTGGGGTTTGCCTAGTTCATGTTGGCAGACTTCAATCGCGGTCGAATGAATCTTTCTCAAATAGAAACGGCTTGGCAGTCCAATGGTCATATCACTAAGCTATTTCTTACTGCTTTTTGTAACACTCAACATAGGTCTATGTCTGAACAATAAAGAGACAATAAAAATTTGTATCGGAGTTTTTTCTCTGAGTTATGGCTTTGTCAGTTCGTGTTAAGTATGCGTAGATCTTATTTTACTTTATTATCAATGGTACAAATATTTATTATGCAAAAGTGTCAGTTCATATGTCCAATAGCTATTAATACTTACCAACACAAGAACCCCAGCACTAGTGAGGATCATTATGAAGATGAGAATAGTAAAGTACGTCAGAAAGTACATGCTCATCGACAGACCGTTCACTCGCAATTGGTTCTTGGCTTTTATCTGAAACAAAAGACAAAATAATTATTTAATTGGTCGACTGCTGAATCGATTCCTAGATCGAGGAAAATTTTATGGAAGGTTCTCAGAAGTAACTTGTCTGAGGCTCTAGACAGACGGACCGCATTTCAACTGCAAACTGCAGTTCGGATGCAGTTCAATTGCAGTCGGCGTGCAATCGTGTGAACTGTAACTGCACGTTTGGTTTGCAGTTCTATTGCAGTCGTGTCAACCGCATTCAAACTGCATCCGAACTGCAATTTGCAGTTGGATTGCACTTGAAATGCGGTCCGTCTGTCTAGAGCCTGAGTGAGTTTTATGAATGTTGTGAGTTTTGATTTATTTGTGTCTGGCAATAGTTTCGTCCCCTATGACGTTGGATCTAAACATATACGGTGCATAGCATTCCCCCTCTATGTAACCCTTCAGAGAATTAAGGTGAGATGTGATGGTGTATATGTATGTATGTCTGTACCTTTTTTTGTCGGGGTTGCGGTTTGTTGGGGTTTTATGCACTATCCACCGCCCCGGGGAGAGCGATGGGGTGAGTCGGACTCCTCTCTCAAAAGAGCGAGCTACCGACTAAAACTAACCTCGGGTTTTGCGTCACCACTTTAGTGCCGGGACTAAGGTAGCGCTGAGGCATTCGTTCACAGATACTTACTTACATAACCTTACATATAATTTGAAAAGTAAAAAATGTACTCTCAATGTTGTCAGTACTCACCTCTCGATCATACACGATATCTACGGCTAACGTGACGGGCACCAGCGCGAAGATCATGCCCATGAATATGGCGCACACAACATTCCCAACGTTGAACTCCTCCTGTTGCTCTGTCTGTTGGAACGGGTGAGCCAGCACCTCGATAGGCTTAAAGCTCTCTATTAGGCCTGATGCGGACATGAGGACCCTGGGGGACATAAATATGATGGTATAAAGGAACACGATTTTGGAACCTTTATGTGGATTATCCAAGGTAAAGTAGATTTTGTGATCATTACTTTAAGCAACAATTTCGTTTACACATGTACAAAAGAAAATAGTCCCAACTCACCTATAAACACTATTATCCAACAAATTAACAATGATAGGCAAACTATGCGTATAAGTACTATTGTAGTAGGCCATAATCTTTCCATACGGTATCAGACTGTCTCTTAGACTGAACGCTCCAAAGTTCTCCATATCCAGTAGACTCGAGAAGTTTCCATCGAAGTCTATTATAGGGAATGCTCCTAAAGTCTCCAAGGAGTCTCGCAGGTCTGATAACTCTTTTATATTGTCCTGTTCACTGTATACGGCTATTGGGGTCTTGTTGAAGTATGCATTGGGGTCCAAATTGAGCGGTTGCATCCGAAAAAAGACGATCTGTCTGGATTTCATGTAGAGCCCAAGTGCACAGGATACTGGAAATAAGATATAGAGTTATAAAAAGGGCTTGCTAATACTATGTCTGCCAGTACCATCAGCGCAGTGATAGCCTTGTAATATGATCATTGGACTGCTTAGTTTAAGGTCACGAGTTTCAATCTAAGGCATGCACTTCTGACTTTTCGAAGTCATGGGCACATTAACAATTAATGATCAGGCTTAAACGGTGAAGGAAAACATCTTGAGGAAACTTGTATGCTCGATAGATTTTCTTGACGGTGTGTAAAGTCTGCCAACTCACAGTTGGCTAGCGTGGTGAACTATAGCCTAATCTCTCTTATTTCGAGAGGAGAGTAGTGTACTAATGTAATGGCTTGATGAGGAATACCACCCTTTAGTGATTATAACATTGCAAAGTATTGTAGAATCTATCATATCAGGATCATAAAAGTCATAAACACTTACTTATAGGCATGAAGATCATAACATACAGCTTGTATGGATCCCGAATCATGCGCACAGTTCTAATGTACACCAGGGCACAAAACGTCCTCCAGCAAGAGGGATTGGTCTTCACGGTCTCTCCCAGCGCATCCACTGATATTGGGACCTCGGGGGCCACCTACAAAATAACATATCTGTAGAAACTGCCTATCTGGATGATTTGGATGATGAAAAAGTACAGATCTGTAAGAAGAACATTCATCAGCCGTAGGTAATTCCAAAAAACTCGAGGTTAGAGCAGTAAGGATTGTGGAATTGAGTGTTCCTTTTGTTTCATCAGATGCGGTACTTTACAAGACATTATTTTCGATTTCATATCAGCCTTTCTCAATCCTTTTGAGTCTTTGTTATAAAGAACTAGCTTTACGCACGTTTACCGCGGCTTCTTCCGCGTAGTTTCTCGGCTTTCCTATATTATAATATGTATGTATTATAATATGTATGTATTATACATATAAACCTTCCTCTTGAATCACTCTATCTATTAAAAAACTGCATTAAAATCCGTTGCGTAGCTTTAAAGATCTGAACATACATAGGGACAGACAGACAGCGGGACGACTTTGTTTTATACTATGTGATGATAGTGATAAAGTGCTATAATATGGTATAAGTTCATATCATGTTTTACCTTGACATGTTCAACGCCGTGGGTCGTGGAATGTAACGCATGTGACGCAGGCGGGGTCGGTAGAGATGTTGCTTTCTGACCCTCCTTGTCGTTCAACTCCTAAAATCATTTTGTATTAGAAAGACTAAGAAGAAGCATTTCCGAAATAAAACAGCTTTTGGTAAATATTATATTCATCGATTTGGAATAAAAAAAAGACTGAAAGATGAAGGAATTAGGATCGTTGAATACAATGAGATTATGAGAGAGAAGATGAAGAGACGAAACACAAGATTTCTAGATAAAATGTATGGAAATGCCATAAGTTTTAGACAAATTTTGCGTTTCTAAATGTCATTTCCATATATTTTGTTACTATTTGTTAGTGGATTCGACCCTTATCAACTTTTATCTGGAGGTTTTCTGCTCTTATTTCGGCCATTTCATACTAGTATATAAAGAGGTCTTCAAAGTAGTATCTACATTACTAACCTGATAACTTAACGTCTTGCTCTGTAATGATAAGCTTCTGGAGAGTGCCCGCGCCCTCACCAGCTTCACTGAGGAGACACCTTCTACAGCCTCCGTTTCTTCAGCGTTCTCGCCTTCTAAACTAAGGAACACCTCCTCCAGGGTCGTCATTGATACTCCGTAGCTTGTGATTCCTGGATTTAAAATAAAATTATAAATATGTTTGGAATAATGACAAGTGATAGCGATTGAAAAGATCAAGAAAAGAAGTTTATATCTTTTCTGCAATCTACTGTACGATACATAGATCTAACTGCGCAAACAACTATTATGAGCTTCGTTATCCGTTTCAACGAGAATCAACAGCTGAACAAAACATCAGTTAAACACGTCTTGAGAATAGGTCACGCTGTCACATAGACACAATGGTAATATTATTTAGAGCAATATGACGGTTTTATTAAATTTTCTCTTTGTGTAGGTAAGTCAGTAAGTCGGCACCCATTAGGCTTTTTAGAGTTCCATCACAGCCACTTTTTTCCGAAACCATAAGAACTATGCTGTTGAAACTTGGTAAGTAGATGATTCTGTGAACTACATTAAGATTTTCACACAAAAATAGAAAAATAACAATAAATTTTGGGGGTTCCCCATACTTAGAACTGAAACTCATTTTTTTTTTCCTCAAGCCCATACTTGTGGGGTATCTATGGATAGGTCTTCAAAAATGATATTGAGATTTGTGTTTTTTTTTTCTAAACTGAATAGTTTTCGCGAGAGACACTTCCAAAGTCGTAAAATGTGTGTAACTTCTAAAATAAGAGAATGACAAAACTAAAAAAAATATGATGTACATTACCACGTAAACTTCCACCGAAAATTGGTTTGAACGAGATCTAGTAAGTAGTTTTTTTTAATACGTCATAAATCGTAATGGTGCGCGAGTCCGACTCGCACTCGGCCGGTTTTTTTAATTTCTAGCCGTTTTGGGTTGTCTCTGTTTTGTTGATGAACGTGTTATGCCTGGAAATAATGATATATTCACCGAGTCTGTTGGTCTTCTCCTTGATCTCGTGCTCGATGGCATTGAAGAGCGGTGGGAACAGGTGCACGGCGTAGTGCGGCAGGATGTAGGACAGCTCGCGCCCGTGCCGGCGGGCCTTCTCCGCGCGAGGCACGTGGCCGCGCACCAGCCGCGTTATCTGGTGCTCGCGACATGCGCCTGCGCACGGAGGTTATGGTCACGAAACAGGTCGACGGCGTTTGACGGGTTGTCGAACGCCCCGTTCCCGGGCTCCCCAGAAAATCCCAATGGATTTTCTGGGGAGCCCGGGACTCTGCAATGTCCGCTCTGCTCTGTCTGTCTGCTACTGTCTGCTACTGCAATCAGTAGCAGACAGATTAATGCTCAAGCATATTTAAGGCCGTGGAGTGCAGTGATAGCGTTGTGATATGACCATTGGACTTCCGTGTCAAAAGTCTCGAGTTCGAATCTAAGACACGCACCTCTGACTTTTCGAAGTCATGCTTAATTATCACGTGCTTAAACGGTGAAGGCAAACATCGTGAGGAAACTCGCATGCTTGAGAGATTTTCTTAATAGCGTTTGAAGTCTGCCAACCCGCTGTAGGCTAGTGTGGTGGCCTAATCCCTCTCATTCTGAGAGGAGCCCCGTGCCCAGCAGTGGGACAATATATGGGTTAATGATGATTATTTAAGGCCACCAACAGATTCGCTATTCTATCCGGTAATGACTCAGAGGAAACATACTCACCGTCTAACACCAAAGTCAGATGATATCCGATTCCGAATTTGTTTTTCAAGAAAAGTGACGTGCCCGCACATCGCACCTGTAAATAACATTATGCATATAGCTTATTAAATTCCTTTCGAGAAGTCCCAAGGGATTAGAGTTCCAATTCTAGCTGATTGTCCCCCAGTACCCAATAAATCACTCAATGTGAAATGTGAAGTGTTAAAATATTGACTTATAAAAGTCTATAAAAGATCCATTCGTTGTTGTGTTTTCTTCGCATTGTTTAGATAATGCTACAAAGAGAACAGAACCAGTCACCTGACTGGCAGTTGCCAGTTACCATCAGGTGCGCCGCCAAGCTCGTCTGCCACAGTTAATAGGCTCGGCAACGTATCTGCAACTCCAGGGGCCGTATTACCACGTATTAATGCCATCATTTTTAGGGTGTGAGAGAGGGATGCCGCTCTACAGGTTAAAAGTGGCGTCCCTCTTTCACAACGTAAAAATGATGGCATTAATGCGTGGTAATACGGCCCCTGTAGTGATGCAAGTATCCAGCGATAACTACTTACCATCAAGTGACTCGTCTGCTCGTTTGCCGACTTAACCCATAAAAATATTAGCAGAAATAAATAATAATTTATCATACTCACTCTGCCTTTACTGATGACTGCCTTCCTATCGCCCAGGATGTCAGCCTCGTCCATAAAGTGTGTTGTCAGCAACAGCACCTTGCCGTGTCGAGCTCGCTGCAGGATCCGCCACGTTTGGCGACGCGATACAGGGTCCACTCCTGCCGTTGGTTCGTCCAGAATTATTATCTGTAAGGAAATATTGGTTTAGCAATTCGTATTACTTCTTTAACAAAAAGACAGCCTGAAATTAATATTACGCCTAGACCCATAGCTAATATATGTTTTGGATAGGAATGGAAGCAATGACTCTCTGCGCAACCGTCGTGGTGAGATGAACGCTTCATCAAAGTGAAATTCAATAGAAAATGACGACGTTATCGGTAAATAGTCAGTAAAGAGTCAATTTATAACGGGGACATAAAGAAGGATAGCGAGGTAAGTTAAGCATTTTTCATACCTTAGGATCTCCGATGAATGCAATGGCGATGCTCAGTTTTCTCTTCTGTCCACCTGACAGATGTTTGGCAAAAACATTGGCCTGATCTAATAAGCCGACTTCCGATAGAGCTTTATGTATTTCTTCTGACAGCCTTTTGCGAGGAATACCCTGGAAATTGCATACATATATGTTTAACATTGCAGATATATTGCTTATTAATTGCAGATACTGATAATTTTAATATTAGTTTTTCTACTCAACTTTAAATATTGTAAATGCTGTGCATATCTTTTATTGATTTTAACATATGTCCATATCCCACTATTTGCTACTTACCAATGTTTATGTTATTATTGTTGATATGCCTTAATAAATAAATAAACATCATCATCATCATCTTCCTGCCCTTTTCCCAATTTATTTGGGGTCGGCGCAGCCTGTCCTTTTCTTCCATTCATCCCTGTTAGTCATTATCTCATCATTCAATCCTTTTTCCATCATGTCTGACTTCACACAATCCATCTATCTTTTCTTTGGTCTCCCTCTACCCATCCACATTCATTCATGAAGTTTAGCACGGGAGTTATTATTAACGATGCTCTGTTTTTTAAGAAGTTCCTATGGCATTACGAAAACAAAATCATGGAACGGTGTACCCGTTTCATGATTTTGTTTAGACAGTTTATATTATTAGTATTGTGCTATTTTTTACAATATGCTACATATGTAATACCTACCTATCTGATCCAAAAGACATGGTCCTGTCCAAATTACGTCCAATACATAATAAAATCTCAATGATAAAAGCACTTTCAATACATACATATATCAGGTTCACATTTTGGTGAGAATAAAGTAAATTTGCAGTAAATAAAGACAAGGTTCAGATACAGTATGCAAGTTGTCCATAAAAAAAGTTGCAGAATTCTGCGCAACTTGCCTTGACAGCAGCAAAGAACTGCAGATGCTCCTTGACCGATAGCAGGTCGAAGAGCACGTCTTGTTGAGGGCACACGCCGATCATCTGGCGGATCTCGTGCATATCGTTGGGGTCCCTGTACAATTTTTTTAAAGGTTATATTCATTCACTCTAATGATAAAATAGCATCGATGAAGGGAGAGATTGTTTTGTTATTCCATCTCTAGATGGCATTTTTAGGTATACATACATAATTTGAATGAAGGAATCAAAGTTTCTTAAAAGTATTTACTTATATGTATTTAACGAAATTCTTATTCTATTTGATCATCATCAACCCGTAATGAGGTAGGTACATATATTCGCGAATATCTGCATCCCAATTTCTGGGTAATGCCTATACTTTAAGCGGTTAAGCATGGTATTGTCTATATTAGAATAAGCTAGTGGAATTGAATGACTTCTAGTAATGATGTGCTAAGAATGGTCAGCAATTTATACGCAGGGACCAAATGGGGGGGAGGGGGGGTTCACTTTGATGATTCACTGTGAAACATGGCTTTACAACGTGCTATATTATATACCAGTATACGCTGCTTTTGTATAGGCTTCGTAAAATGACAGGTCAACTTATACTAGAAATTTATAAGCACAGTGTCTCCATTGATCTTAGGTGGAGCATAACATTTCAGATCCATTAATCAGCATAAGTACTACTAAACTAAAACACTTTTTAATTCGTCAATGGAATGCTTACCTCACATCAAGTCCATATACGTAAGCAGTGCCAGCGGTGGGCGCCGTCAGTCCAGTCAGGATATTGAAGAGCGTCGACTTGCCAGCGCCGTTGTGACCCAGTACGGCTGTGATTTGACCTTCGTAGATACTCAGGTCGATGCCATCGATAGCCTTCACTTCGGGTTTTCGACAGTGACGGAAGCTTTTCTGTAGGCCTACAATTCTGATGGCCTCCTTGTCTTGAAGCTCCCTGGAGAATGAAAGTTGTGTTCATTTTGAAATGGAGAAAAATTAACTCTCAAAGTGGTCACGCTTCGTTACGAGAACCTGTGGTGATGAGTTATCTTTATAGATCCTCAGAATCTGCATATTCTACTATTCTTCTTCTAATTTATTCGTGTACAAGCGAGTAGACTGCCTCGTTAGTCTAGTGGTCCCAATCGCGACTGCTACGCTAGAGGTCTTGGGTTCGATCCCCAGGTCGAGCACAGTGTTATTGGGTTTTTCTATGAAATTCTCAGTAGCAGCTCGGAGTCTGGATTTGTGCCCGGTGAATGGCAATAGGCTCGCCCCCTATTACGTGGGACCTAAACATACCGGCGAACTGTGGGTTTACATTAAGTACACCTCTGCCTAACCCTTCGGGGAATACAGGCGTGATGGTATGTTATGTTATGTTACAAGCGAGTGTGCGTCTTAAAGTTTGCGGTGGAAACGCCGCAATTTTTTTTATAACATATCTTAAAAATAGCTATGGTAAATATTATATTAAACTTATTGTTATGGATAGGATAGATACTGCCGGCTTCTGCGTTTGTCATCCCCTTTATAGGAGCGTTATTGTCTACAAAGATCCAGACAAAGAAAATAACTCACAGTATTGGACAGGCTCAAATTCTAATTTGAGCCTGTCCAATACTGTGAGTTATTTTCTTTGTCTGGTCTTTATGGGAGAAATACCGAACTATTGTACACATGGCTACAGGTTAAGCTATATAATTCAAATTTATCTCTCATTGGTTAGCTTTCCATACAGTAATAGGTCAGCGTAAACTGGATATGTATAGTTTGACGTGTAGCCGTGCGTACATCGTGACTGTTATATTCTGATATCATAGTTCTTACGTAGTTTACTTATTTTTTTATTATAATGACATGCTAGTTATTCGACTGTGCAGTATGCATGTAACAGCGTGACAAAGACGCATATACGTATTACCGGAGCACGAGAACACACGGCTCAACTCAATTGTACCTAAATTTAGAAGGTGCGGGGAAAATTAATTTTGATGGCGCTTTGGCACTTAGCTGCAACACTATGGCGCTACGACATTTGGCAAATAGCCCGAACATAAAAATATACATATTTATTAGTTACATGATAACATAATTATTCTGGTTTTATCCAGATTAGCTATGTTCGACCAAACAGCTTTAGGAATTGATACAAATAATCTCATGGTAGACTACTTTTGGGTGTCTTTAGGAGCGTTACACAGATTATCAAGACATACATTTCTACACCAACCACGTATTGTATTTTTTGGCTTACCGTATGGTGAGAGATTAGCTGTAGGTGTGGGAAATATATTAGGACGATCATCAAAAGTATGTTAGGCTGTAGCACGTGTTATTACGATCGTTTTGCGAGTGAGAGGGATGCGGCTCTACAGATTAAATACTGTCATCCCTTTCGCACAACTTGATCGTTAACACGTTGGGGTACGGCCTCTGATGTGTGAGTACCTGGGAACTGGTTCAATATCCTTGTTATGGGTTGCGGCCTCGCCGTTAGAATGGAAGTGAACTGCAGACACCCGCCCCCTTCTGCTGCCGATCCAGAAGGACGGAAGCAAACAAAACCACGGCTTCTGCTTGATTCCATACTCACCTAAAAAGATGTTAGAATCATATTACTATCCTTCGATTTGATTAAAGAGTCAGTGAATGTGAATAGATACCTATAAAGAAAGAGGGAAATTAAAGCTAGATAAATGGACTGTGTAAGAGATGCCATGGCTAACAAGGAATTAAATGATGAGATAATGGTTGATAGGGATGGATGAAAAAAAAAACATGTTGCGCTGACCCAAAGTAAATTATTATAAGAGTAGGGAAAATAATAAACAAAGTATGACTAAAGTTCAGTAAACAGGTGCAATAATTTAATAATAATAAACCTCAAGAGAAGTTCAATAGTAATTATACGAGCTGTTTTATCCAAATGGTTAAAAATGTCTCAGTATCTACTAAAACTACTCTCGACCCTTTTTTACTATGGTACGAAAAATCCTCATGGTTCTTTGGCAGCAGGGTGTGTCGGACCCTTAACGACTAAAAACCGCACTTGACGTCCTTTGCCATATGGGCATCACCATGGGATTCGTAAAATTTGCCACAAGCTTCAGAGATAGGTATGCAGAACATTGTTTTTTTTAAAGCTTACTAGCGTGGGTCACATACATTACTAATAATCTTGTTAACCCCTCGTACTAAGCTAAATGCTTGTGTTACGAGTGGGTTCACGTTGGTAGTGCAATAGGTGGGTTTCGAACCGGCAACCACATGATCGCAAGTCCAAGGCCCTAGCAATTAGGCTACCACCGCTTCTGTTTATCTGATATACAAAAAAAATGACCTGACTTACTATCTCCATCTGTAATACACTAATACTAACTACAATTTATAGGTGAGACATTTCTATTAAGGTTACAATAAGCTCCACTTCAAAATATTACAATCTTCTACATCCACTTACTGGGTACAACAGCGTCTAGCCAATACGCAGCCAATCCGTACAGCACAGTGTCTATGGCCATCATGATGAGGCTTCCTCCAAATGGGACTCCTGGACCACTCCACAGGTTGTCCCATGTCACACCCACGCCCGCCATGTCCAGGACTAACGCCTGCAAGGAAAATAAGAAAATTCCTAGTTTTTACATGAGTACCATTAGCTCTTTCGTAAAGGTAATGATATTGTGACATATGTTAGGTATATCTGGACGTTAGAAGGGACTAAATTCTGAGAGTATCGGCGTTTCTTTTCAAAGGACGGCAAGGAAATATATTGACGCCATCGAGTAAGTAACTGTAGCAATAGATGGTTTGTTAAAGTGAAACAAAGTCCTTAAAGAGAAATATCGATTTGGTCTCAATTTATATATTCAAAACTAAATCACCATCATACCATCACGCCTGTATTCCCCGAAGGGTCGAGAGAGGTGTACTAATATCCACCCACACTTCGCCGGTCCCATGTAATAGGGGCCGAGCCTATTTCCATTAACCGAGCACAAATCCAGACTCTGAGCTGCTACTAAGAATTTCATAGACAAACTCAATAAGCCTTTGCTCGACCTAGGAATCGAACCCAGGAACTGTAGCGTGGCAGTCGCGCTTGGGGCCACTAGACTAATGAGGCAGTCAAAAACTATATCGCACAACATTATAGTTAATCTGTCATTTTTGTATCTGGCATAAGCCTTTTAGTAATATGCAGCTTTACCATTATACTTATATGTCTTTCAAACAAAAAAGATTGTTATTTTTATTTTACCTTATCCATGGCCAGAGCGTAACAGCTGGAGCTGATGAGTGAGACGAACCAGAACGCTAGCGAGTCCGCGTTGGATACGAACACTTGGATGAAGTACAGGCCACTCATCAAGTTCACTGCAAAGCTACCTAAAATGCCGGCGGTCTGCAAAATATTGATACTAATTAGTACTGTGAATACATGGCACAAGGACACCATCTCCCACCATTTTGTTTATTAATGCCTGGTGTTCTTTTTACAATATTCAAAGAGCTCAGGCTAAAAGTATACAATTCAGATTGGAAAACTTCTATAAAGTAGTTATGGGTTCTGAATATTGTGTTGATTTTAGAGGAATTGTTAAATGTAGAATATTTAGCCATGCCTTGAAAAATACTGTGTGTTTTAGACATTTTATCTGTGTGGTGCAGAACATTGATATCCAAAAAAAAGGGTTTTTACTTAGGGAATATGTAACTTCGGCTACGAAATAGGAAAATCTTTATAATCAGCGGTAATAAAAGCGGGATATATATAAATAAATAAGCACATGAAATAGATAATTTGCTTACCCTGGCTCTATCAAAGAATGGTGTCAACATAAACGCAAATGTTATTATTGTAAATCCAAATAACAACATAAGCAGGAAAATCAAGATGTAAGATGAATGCTGGAACACCTGAAATCAATTAAAAATATACTTTCTTCTTACATGTAGTGTATAATAAAACAATTGTATTTTATATATTTTCCCGCCATCGCATCGCATCATTTTATTTTTTTACAAAGCGGCCAGCAGTTAAAGTTTGAATATCGAAAATAAAAAGTATTTGTATTCATTTATCAAAAAAGGTTTTAAATACCTTTAGTGTGAACAGCAGTACTGTACTGACGATGGATAATATCGTGACGAAGACCGCGTATATTAAAAACCAGGAACCCCTGAAAGATTCACCATGAAAATACATACAAGTCTTTTTGTTTTTTTTTTTTATTATAGAGCTCTTTTATGATAAAAAAAACTATTTACCAGTATACGGAATCCTTTAGGCCCATAATCCGCATGCCTTCTCTAATCTTCTTCTCCTTCTCTCCCACAACGAACATAAGCAGATACGTGATGAACTGGGAGAGTGTCATCACCATATACATTGGCATGATGACCCTGAAGATGACCAGCCAATCACCGGTGTGCTGCCGCTTGGGGAACTGCCGGAGGTCTATTCGAGGAGGTGGGATTGCTGCGTCTGTATCAAACTGTGAATATACACGTTGTTAATTCAGTGGTAGCTGAGGTAGAGGTTGTTGGTAGATCAAAAAAACTTAAGTTACCAAAACTCTTTTATGTATAACGGCGGACTTAATACTTCTGTTAGTAAAAGCGGAAAGACTTCAACAGATCAATCATAGAAAATATCTGAGGCCTTTTTAGGTTGTGAGAGAGAGATGATCCCTGGCTCCCTTTTAATCGCATCCCAAAACGATCCTATTAATACGTCATGGTACGACCTCTTGGTATCCCGGCCGCGGCTGCTAACTCTGACTCACTCCGCCCTTGTCATCCAGATAAAAAATACTGCACAATTGACATGTGACTATCATTGAGATCGCTACATATCTTTGAACGACGAAAAAGTTATTATTCCATTTGAGCAAACCTTAATCTTAATATAATCGATGAGGGTCTGCAGAGCCAAGAATCCTGAGTAGTAGTACTGTAAGACAGGACAGGTGTCCTCCCGATGCATCTCAGACAACGGTATTAGTTGTCCTCCTCGCGACCAATCAGACGACCAGTCCTTTACAGCAGGTCTCTCGCGGCATTTGGCCGGTGACGTCGTAAGAGTCCGAGTAGAAGGTGTTCCGATGTGCGAAGGGTTGGTCCGTATGGTGTACCTTTAGAAAATGTCCATACGAAGTTAATCTTAAAACTTCTTTATAATAATAAAAACAATTCGTAAATAATTAGGATTTACGAAGTGTATGGTAAAATTATAATTGCACGATTAATCACTTGATCGAAGGCCGGCTGCAATGGCATACAAATTACATAGCATCCAATAGCAAAAATATATATTTAATATTTCGACGACGTATATTAAAAGTAAGGATTATAAATATGAGCTTTAAAAAGCAATTATTACACCAGGTGCTTCGTGCAGAGTAAATTTTACCGCAACTTCGTAATTGAAATTGAACCTTCACGAAAAACTTATTATAAGTATTCAATGTAGCTATTACCTGACCCACTTAGATGCTGCCGGCCCATCTAGGGTGGGTCAGGTAACAGCTATAACCCACTGTACAGTGTGCATCTTTTGTTAACTGTTGTTAAAACCATAATGGTGCAGTTAGATCGTTTATGAAAAGTTGCGAAACAGAATGCGAAACCATAATTTAAGATGATGTACGCTAGCTAGACCAAAGAGCTAGAAGTTAAAATTCGATGTTGTAAACTACATCAATAATGCTGGAATGGACTGAGATTAGAATGAATGAAAGCCGACTAACAAAAGGAATCTAGGTATAGGTACGCAGGAATTGTAGTAAGTGTACTTTTTATGTGTCCGCCTTAAAGCCGTGGTTCTATGCATACCTAAGAGGTTCAATGTTGGATGTGGGGTCGGTGTGGAAGATGACGGCGATGGGGAAGTTCCTGGCGTCGTTGTGGTAAGCGTCGTTCAGCTCCGAGTTGTTGTTGTATTTGATCCAGCGAATCGGGTGCTGTTGGGCCTCCATTAGCATCGCGTTTATCTCCTCCAGAAAACCCTGGAATTTAGATTTTTGTTTATTCAAAATTCTGAATCATACTACTGATCCTATAAATACCAGAGTACCTTTAAAAAAGATGCCATAAAAAGCAATTAGTTTCGAGACACACGAGAATAAAAACTAACACAGCTAATGTTGTTTAATACGTTCTCGGATGCCTGATTATCCCAATCGCCTCACTCGAAAGGCACGTTAAACCTTCAGTAATCGCTGTCATATGAACATAGATATTGAAAGTCAGAAAGCCTGACAACACGTAAAACCTGGTGGTAAAACGCCTAGTACTCGGATTGCGGAAGTCTGATGGATATTGCTCTTTGAAATATACTGATATCCACCTACATCTAGTAAGACTGGATGTGCCTTAATGGGACAAAGTCCGAAGGAAGAATTAGATTTTAATTTTAATCCGTTCATCATACATACCATAGTCCCATTGGCATTTTGCCAATCAGCAACAACAGCAACAGAATGGTTTTCCGGGAAGGCATCATGGTGGATCCGGAGCAGGCGGCCTGGTTTTCGTACCTCTGGGAAGTTGGGGTTTGGAACCAACATCTTCAGTAATATCAGCACGCCCAGAGAGTACAGAGGAACCAGCACCTCCTAGAGTTGAAAAAAAAACAATACTTTTAAAGCGAGAGACCATACCATATGATGCTGTAAGGTTTAATATGGTATCAGCAAAGCGTACAGCCTCGCCTTCAGGTACAATTTGTACGAAATAAGTAAGCCGATCGGATGTTGTCTGCAAGTGGTTGACACCACCAAGATGACACCAATAGCTGCTAATCATACGTTCAAATAGATTTATCTTCTTTTCTTAAGAATTTTTAGGCCGTGATCCCACTGCATACTTAATTCTAAATCATTCTACTTTGTAGATATAACATTCGAATCAGAGTCTCCGAATATAATGGTTCTCAATACTACATTTGCAATTTACAGCCGATCGATTCGCCTCATTCACAAGTGAGTACTTACTCAAGAAAAATTATTAAACGTTTTGGTACTGTGAATGCATAATTAGTTGATGTCGTAGTTTCTGCTGCCATGAAAATAAAAAAAATAAGTTTGGCGCCCAAAACAAGACGATCCACGTCAAGGGCGCTACGGTAACATTATAGAATACGAACAGCAAGAGTCTTCCTGGTATCCCGTTTCTTGAGCAGCAGATTCCTGACGACGGTGGCCCACAGCTGCGGCCAGAAGTTGGCCGGCGGCCGGGTGCCCATGGCGCCGCGCAGCCGGCTACCTACCGCCACGCAGTCCAGCTCGCTCGGCTCCTTCTCCCCACATTTCCTGGAGAAGAGGAACTGGTTATAACATTACATACATACATACAATCTCGCCTTTATTCCCTACCTAGGAAACCTATATGCCTCAGAGGTTTCCTCAAGGGTTTGTGAAGTCTGCCAACCTGCATTAGGCCAGCATGGTGGACTATAGCTTATTCCCTACCATCCTGAGAGAAAAACCATGCCCAGCAGTAGGACCATATATCAGGCTAAAGACATACCATTACATACCATCACGCCTGTATTCCCCGAAGGGTTAGGCAGAGGTGTACTTAATGTACACCCACAGTTCGCCGGTATGTTTGGGTCCCATATAATAGGGGGCGAGCTGCTACTGAGAATTTCATAGAAAAACTCAATAACACTGCTCGACCTGGGGATCGAACCCAAGACCTCTAGCGTAGCAGTCGCGATTGGGACCACTAGACCAACGAGGCAGTCAGGCTAATGACAATGATGAATAATAATATAAATGAACACTTATTGACATACCATCACGCCAGTATTTCCAGTTAGGCAAAGATGTACTAATGTCCACCCACATGAACTAGGGGGCGAGCCTATTGCCATCAACCGGGCACAAATCCAGACTCCGAGCTGCTACTTGGAATTTCATAGAAAAACCCAAATTCTAATTCAAATCATTTATTTGCAATAAATAGGGTACATAGAATGGTGTTACATAATACAGATCAGGCCCATTTAGCCATTGTAAATAAATTGTTGAAACACTCCCACAATGCAACTGATTTTCGTAAATAAATTAACGCTAGATTTTATGCGACCCAATTAAAAACAAAAATGTAGCGGCGTGTCGGGGGCGTGATTATTATCGTACCTATTGTCAACAAGCTAGTCAACATTTAAATTAAACGTAAATATTGGTTTATGAAGACAAACTACTGGTGCCGAGTTTGTTCGCTTTCTATGTTGCGATGGCAACTATACGACGTAGTCGACTATCCAATACTAATTAATATAATTATTAATACGGTATATTGATATTACTACTTATCACATCTTGTAGTCTAGTGGTCTCAAGGGCGACTAATACGCTAGGGGTCCTATACCGGCGAACTGTGAAGACCTCTGCCTAGCCCTTCGGGGACTTCAGGCGTGATGGTATGTATAAAGGTAGAGGGTAACTAAGCGTTTCAGAGAAAGCGAAATCTACTTCACCATGGGTAAACACTAGTTACTACCGATAGCTGCAGATTTCACTGTTGTATGGGAGCAATGACCAAATATATCTCAAGATTGAGCCAAAGCTACTGTTAATAGGAAACATTTTTAGAATAGACTCTGTGCCAAGTGTGTTTTTAGAAGAAATGCGTCAAAGGATGCGTTTGGCGTCATTCAAACAGCTGTCTGTTCATTATAAAGTGTCAGTTTCACGACACGTTGGGAAACTTTTTGTTGCGTCAAAGCACACCACTTGAATCTTACTCTGACTTATTGATATTAGTATTACTTGAACATAGAAGCGAACAAGTGCGACAGACATTCACAGGTACTTTGGGAACAGGCCTTACTTGTGACCTTTACGTGTGGCGATAAATATGCCTTAAGCCTACTCAAGTGTCGTAATATAACATCTTTTAAGTATTTTAATAATGTAATATCGAGTTTCCATGGAGTTTCTAGGCGGATTCTTCTCCATATGATCATCTTTTTGAAACCGTGCAACTAGAGTCAATAACAAAGATATGAATTTTCTAATGAAAGAAAACTTCCTAGTAAAAGAAAAAATCGGGCATTAGGCAGGGTTTGAAGCTACGTCCTTCTGGTTAAGTACACCAGACGCTTTACTAACTAAGCAACCGAGACCACTGCCTGTGATGTCGAATTTCTCTTCCACATTTTACGCTTTCTGAACTTATCCTTGTGAACATTTCGCATTATTTAATGCTAAAATATAAAAAAAAATAAGCAGTAGAGTTAACATACCATCACGCCTGTATTCCCCGAAGGGTTAGGCAGAGGTGTAACAATGTACACCCACATTTCGCCGGTATGTTTAGGTCCCATGTAATAGGGGGCGAGCCTATTTAGAGTAGAGTTAATAGTAGAGTTAAGTAGAGTAGAGTTAATAACGTTTCATAAACACTTGTAAAAGCTTATTTGAAATAAAAACATTTGATTAATTTGATTAGATTTGTAATAAAAACAAGATAACATGTTAGTTCTCTTTCTTCCGTCGATTTAACGGTAAAGGCAGGTCGATGGCGGGGTAAGGCCGCTAAAAAGAGGGGAGTGTTCGGCGCCCGGAAGTCTGTGCATATTCTATTGCAAGGGGCTATAATAGGGGGCTGATTTAAAATTGTTACCATGTACTGTACTTCCGTTGCGTATTGATTCGTTCACTAATGGATCTGGCGAGCTGTTACTGATAAATTTATATAAAAAACCCAATTTAACATTTTGCTCGATTTGGGAATCAAAACCAGAAACTCTATCGTAGCAGTCGCGCTTAGGACCACTAGATTTATGACACAGTCTAAACTAAAAACAAAGGCATTTTTAAACCATTTTCTGTTCTCTACGTAAAGGGTAATGCAATATAATACTTTAATAAAAATTCAAGTCCCCTTGTCTTTGTAAGTGAACTCTTATGTAGGTAAGTTGTATAATGGTGCCTTTGACATCAAAAAAGATCCCTGTGGCGTAAAGGGGACTCCACAAAGTCATTACGACGTACAAATTTTATTAAAACCATCTTTCATATTATAGAACATCTATGTACTACACGCGCGGATATCTACATAAAAATTTTACTTTTGGTTCTCAGTTCCCACATATACTTAAATCGAAATGTTGTATTTACAATTTAGATAGAGTATTTGTTATCTTAGTTATCTACTTTTGACAATTTTTTAAAGTCAATGTTAGTTTTGAGTTTTGCTTATAACATAATATTATTTTTTTCTAATTTCGAAATAACCTAAAATATATAATAACTTTTTACGGTTTTTATAATAATGCGAAACATCCATTAAAAGTATTATGTATATAAAAGTAGGTATATAACGACAATAGAAATTGCTATTGGATACCCAACAAACTTTTATAGATATAAATAAAAACTTTCAATCATAATTTTAATGAAGAAACTTAACAAGAAATTCCGATCCCCTCTACATGTACATTAGCACACCTTTTTTCAAAGCGTGATATAAATGCCTTTTTTTATTATTAAACGCAGACAAAACCTCCCAAAACTAGAGGAAGCACATTATTTACCTTCTAATTAGTGACGTGACAAATTGCTTGATATTCCACCAAAATCAAAAGCTGCGTTCATCGCGATGACTTATACGAACGCGCCCAGCTGTCATTCATCCCCTAATGAATATAAAGTAAATGACACGCCATGACCTGGTAAACCCCTCTGCCCCTCTGTTATGTTATAGCCTGCTATAAATATATATATGTGACGTGTTTAATGTTCTACAAGTTATCCCTAAATGTCTGACGTGTCTTGCTAGAGTTACGCGAGTGTTTGGAGAAATGTGACGTTTGAGTAACACGTACGAATATCCAGAATTAGACAAGTTGATGAAGTAATTATGATTTTAGTAAAAACCCTGAACCTAATAACATACCTACAATATATTATATAAGTCGATTACACACACCTACCCATGCACCTAACTACGAGCACATATAGATCTAGACCTATATGATAGCTTTATGCACAATATGCACATATATATGTATAATACTTTTTTTATTTACTTTGGCATTGAATGCTAAATATCTATAAAGATAAACATTCTCTAATGAAAAAATGTAAGAAAGTAATATGTTATTATGTTTCTGTAAATACTTAGATTTACCGACGTTATTTTTGGCAAGACATTAGAATACCTATATGATTGTACAATGGAGGGCAATGTCTAAAAAAACATACAGACGAATTGAGAACCTCCTCCTGTTTGAAGTCGGTTGAAAAATGTAGTATAGAATAAAACTCCTGTTTGTCGGCGATGTCCTTCACCAAACGAAATTAACAATAAGTAACTAATTATGTTATAAAATAAACTCAGAATATTAATAAAGTAGTATATTTTAGTTTATTAATTCAAATAAAAAAAAAACGTAACACCTATCTCCACGAATTTCGATAAAAAAATCTCAATCGTAAGAACAGTCATTTTTTGAGTAGGTACGGAAAATAGTGACGTTAGCCCAATATAAGTAAACAAAATGAACAATGATAACGAATTTTGATTATTAGCACTCCATATTCTCTGTCAAAAATAAAAAATACTAGTGAAAGAATTACTTCGATACCTCAATTAGTTTTCGTTTTAGAAGTAAAACAAGTTGTAACCGAACGACGCGGGCCGCCGGTTACGGTGTGACGTCATAGAACAACGTGCTCAGTCTGGCTCACTCAGTCCGCTCGCAGTCGCGCGGCCGTGCCGTCGAAATTATACCTAAATTCTTTTAAAAATGTCGAATCCAAATACTAGGAAATCATGTGTTGTGCCTACATGTAAAAATACAACTACCAATTCGCCGGAAAAGTTGTTTTTTATAGTTCCAAAAGACGTTAAAATGCGAAAAAAATGGATAACTATTTATTTTTATTATGGCACTAAATAAATAAATAGCTTTAATCCATGTTTTTCGCATTTAAACGCCTTTTGGAACTATAAAAAAAAACCGGCCAAGTGCGAGTCGGACTCGCATTTGGCCGGTGTTTTTTTTTCTATTTTTGTGTGAAAATCTTAATGCGGTTCACAGAATGCATATACTTACCAAGTTTCAACAGCATAGTTCTTATAGTTTCTGAGAAAAGTAGCTGTGACATACGGACGGACAGACAGACAGACATGACGAATCAATAAGGGTTCCGTTTTTTGCCATTTGGCTACGGAACCCTAAAAACAACTTTTCCGGCGAATTGGTAGTTGTATTTTTACATTTAGGTACAACACATGATTTCCTAGTATTATCCGATTGCCCTTTTTCGAATCCTTAATCCATTTTATTACGAGTAATCGAATAATATTTACTATTATTAGACTATTAACTTAATACGCGGACGAAAACACAACAAAATACCGCGCAAGCTATTACACCTACTACTATAACCGCTGGCGACTTGATACCATAGTGTAATTAGATTTCATTACACTATGTTGATACCACGGAAGAGATAAATCTCTTCCGTGGTTGATACTCAACGGGCCGCGGCCCGCGCGGCGCGTTGTTGTATGACGTTACAGGCGGTCACGACTGTTAGCGGGACTCGATATTTTTCGAAATTTTGAATGCCTATAAAATCAAAACTACTAGATATTTTTGACTACAACAAAAACTAGTGTATTTGTATACATACAGGCTTAACTGAGACAAAATTTCAAGCGATTTGGCATACCTAGTAACATTCTCCAACCCAAACAGTGTACCTACTATCATGCGGTGATATATTCTCGGTAACAATGTCATCCACATTGCGTGTAATAGGAGGTGGGCAGGTTTCCGGTATTATCACATGACATAGTCCATCTTATTCTCTAAGTCTGTGATATGACACCTTCATTGACGGTGGAAGGAATTGTGTGTAGAAGTTGAAATAAATTCTAAACATCGAGGCTAATACTGAACATTTCCAGATATAATAGAATTAATTAATATTAAAAATATGAATTAATTCTATTATATGACTGCCTAGAGGTCCTGGTTTCGATCCCCAGGACGAGCAAAGTGTTATTTGGGTTTTTCTATGAAATTCTCAGTAGCAGCTCGGAGTCTGGATTTGTGCCCGGTTAATGGCAATAGGCTCGCCCCCTATTACATGGGACCTAAACATACCGGCGAAATGTGGGTGTACATTAGTACACCTCTGCCTAACCCTTCGGGGAATACAGGCGTGATGGTATGAGTATGAGATGAGTTAAAAACCCGGGAAACGAAACTAAGAAATATCTCAAGCTCAACAGCCTCCTTGGGCGCCAATTTTTTTTTGTTTTTCGCATATTGTACGCCTATTACAGTATTAAAAGAAGAAATAAATAACGAAAAAGAAACAAATTCGACATCAACTATAACTTATTCACAACTGAGTAAGTACTAAAAAATTTGCTTAAAAATCGTTACTTTATCAGATAGTAGTGTAAAATACAGGATTCTGCCAACATTGTCAATTTACACGAGGTACTATCATTCTGCTACAGTAACGATTTTTAAGCAAAAGTTTTAATACTCTGTAGATGAGATGAGTTGATGTCGCAATTCTTACTTCTACAACAAAAAATGTATAAGATAAGTACAATTTCGACGCTCATGGAACTACAATCAGCCTAAGGACTGCTAGACCAATTAGCGTTATAAATATCCATCATATACATAAAGCACACGCCATTCTAATTGCATCGAACATTCTAGTTCCACGTGGCTCAATTTCTCATCACTCTGCAGCAGTGAAACTGAAAATTGAATGAGCTGGAAGCACTTATGGCACTTCGTATTCATTACGAAGCCTGACCTTCAGAGAAGGTTAAAGATACAGCTGTTATTGGCAGACGTCATGGAAATACGGTAGGTACCTACGCTTCGCAATTACTGTGTACAAGGCGAAAATGCTATTGCCATGTCTATAGAACGAGGAAAGGATAGAGAGTGTTGCAGTTTTTTATAACGTGTCTAAACTGCCTTTCCTCCTTTGGAAATATAAGCGTGATATTTATTTATTTAATACTTTTGCACACAGAGTACAGAGGCGGACTTAATGCCTTAGGCCTTCTCTAACAGTCGACCTTATATATATACCTACGACCAATCATCTTTTCTCGCCTGTTTTCTATGTTCCTCATTTGTTTTCCTTTCTATCCAACTGATCTTTTCCATCCTTCTCCAGTATTACATTTCAAATAACTCTACACTTTGCTGAACCTCTGGGTCAAAGTACACATTTCAAAGCCAACCTTGCTAAGAACAAAGTGAAGGAAATAGTGGGAGTAGAGTCGTATCTCACAAGAGGTTGACAATAGGCAGACAATACAGAACAGTGGCGATTGCTCCACCGAGAAGAGAAATCTTTTAAAGAGAGAGTGCTCTTAAATGGAAGAGAGTATTAACATATTGAATTTCTTAATCGCTATTATTACCTATATTAATTTTCGTCATGGGTTCGATTCCAAGGTCGGGATTTTTTCTATAAAATTGTCGCAGCTCGGAATTGTGCCCGTTTAATGGCAATAGGCTTTCTTTATTACATGGGACAAAAACATACTGGCGAAGTGTGAATACAGCCGTGATGGTATTTGTATATAAAAAATATGGCAAAGTAAATAAGGAATTTAGAACCTATGCGAATCACTGAATCACGAACATATCGAATGCGAACAGGCAATTTCTTATACACATTTATCCAACCGATTTAATTTTCTGATCGAATTCCATCGTTGTCCGTGACCTATCCATCTGTAATTTGGCACAATACATGGTATGATGACGCATTTTGTTTATGGTTATATGGCATTCATATGGAGTTGCGGGGCGCGCCTGCAACCGGCGGTCAAGGACACCATAACGCCATAAAACTACGATTAAATACAATATGAGTTGTAGTAATGAGAACACCGATTCCCATAAATTTTATTACTAACTACTTCATCATCAACCCATTACAATGTCCTACAGACAAGTGTCTTTCCCATATATTCATGTTTGTTATCTTCCCAAGACGATAAAAAAAATGTCTTAGTTATTCCATAGTGTTGCGTCGTCTTCCCTAAGCCTCATGCCATGACAATCTTGGCCCACTATTCCAGATAGTACCTCTATCTGGAATGGTGGGCCAAAATTGAAATAGCCCTAATTGATACAGCAAGCGGGCAGGCAAAGTATCTGTATGTCTGTAGGACATTGTAATGGGACACTTAGGTACTCAATTTTATTAAAACAGTTAATCTCATTAAATTATGTACAGAATTATAAATGGAAAATGGTTGCGGAGCTGCTACAACATAGTTTCAGACCGTAATTAAGGTTTGATACTACGTAATATAAATGATAATTTAGTCCCACTGCGGGCGCCACTAATCATTTTAAAGTTAGTGAAAAGTGACATTGTTGTAATATTTTGCCGTCCATAACACAGTATCAATCATCATAATTAAATAAATTTGTTGTTGCTAGTGTAGGTATTATAATCTCTATTATAGTAAGTTGATTTTCATTAAGTTTTACACAATAAACTATAGCAAATATAATGAATATAACATAACATAACATACCATCACGCCTGTATTCCCCGAAGGGTTAGGCAGAGGTGTACTTAATGTACACCCACAGTTCGCCAGTATGTTTGGGTCCCATGTAATAGGGGGCGAGCCTATTGCCATTCACGGGCACAAATCCAGACTCCGAGCTGCTACTGAGAATTTCATAGAAAAACTCAATAACACTTTGCTCGACCTGGGGATCGAACCCAAGACCTCTAGCGTAGCAGTCGCGATTGGGACCATTAGACCAACGAGGCAGTCTAATGAAGTAGCAGTATAATGAATATGATGAAAAATATATACTTAATGCGATATAGGTCGGTACAGAAGAGTTTGTTTGTTTGAACGCGCTAATCCAAGGAACTTACAGTCGAATTTGAAAATAAGTTTAAAATATATAATGAGCACAGACTTCGTCAGCACATGACTGCGTCATTAATGTCGTCATTACCGCTTTGCTGACGTATGCAACGATAGACGTATGCATCCACGTATCATACTCATATACCTACATGACTACATCTATACTAATATTATAAAGAGGTAAAGTTTGTGAGTTTGTGTGAGGTTGTAGGGGGTAAACTCTGGATATATTGAACCGATTTTGAAAATTCTTTCACCAATAGAAAGCTACATTATTCCTGAGTGACATAGGCTATATATTATCCCGTAAAATACAAAGAAACGTATACTCCACGTGGGCGAAGCTGCGGGCGGAAAGCTAGTAGAAAAATAACAAAACAGTTGTATAACAAACTACCAAGTGACTTGAAAGAATGTGGCAATATAAATATCTTTAAAGCTAAATTAAAAAAATATTTAAGTGTGAAATGTTTAACCGTGTGATCTCTTCACTTATATTACTATCATGCATTATATAATTTAATGATTAATATGAATATGTGTTTCGTATCTAAGTTTTATATTAATTTAATTTATAAATTTTTATTAATCAATTCTAATTAGTAAAGTCATAATATTATTTCAAATTAAATTATTTTGTCCTAAGCATGCCAGAGATAATGAAAAAAAATTATTTATAAGGAATTCAAAGTAGCCTCATCTTATTTTTAAAAAACTGTATAGTTTTTATAAGGAAATAAATTCTTTAAACCGAAAATAAAGCGCAACAAATAGAACGGTCAACTATAAATCGTAACTAAAGCCACCGTGCGACACTACCTTAAAAACAAATGATATCTTTCTTTTTCCACCCTCAAATTTATTCGCGATTATCAAGATAATGTCAAGGCATGGTACCAGGGTGCCATAAAGACGGTGATCAGTTAAAACAGTTAAGTACTGACGCAAGTCGCGGCGTTCACTTGGTAAACAAAATCAATAGCTGAAAGGTCGCTGTGACTCGGTGTGCGTCGCGCGTTATGATTTGGATACCACTGTTGATGATGCATTAGTTTAGTGGTACTAAGCGCGCTTGCTACCCTAGCGGTCTTTGGTTCGATTCCCAGGTCGAGTAAAGTGTTGAGTTTTTCTATGAATTTCTTAGTAGCAGCTCGGTAATAGGCTCGGCCCTTATTACATGGGACCGGCGAACTGTGGGTGTACAATAGTGTACATTAAGTACACCTGTGCACAACCGACCCTTCGAGGAATGAAGGCGTGATGGTATGAAGATGATTATTAAATATCATCATCATCATCATCAACCCATTATATTGTCCCACTGCTGGGCACGGGTCTCCTCTCAGAACGAGAGGGAATAGGCTATAGTCCACCACGCTAGCCTACTGCGGGTTGGCAAACTTCACACGCCGTCAAGAAAATCTATCAGGCATGCAGGTTTCCTCACGATGTTTTCCTTCACCGTTTAAGCGCGTGATAGTTAATTAATAATACGCACATGACTTCGAAAAGTCAGAGGTGCGTGCCTTTGATTCGAACTCGAGACCTTTGACTTGGCAGTCCAATGGTCATATCACTAGGCCATCACTGCACTATTATTAAATATAATTGACCATAACTTACAATTGTCATTTTGTGGTAACCTGATGTGCTGGTGACTGAACCTATTGTAATTTATTTATTTATTTATTTATTTTAGGAAAGCTTACAGACTAAAAAACACTTATAGCTAAAGCACAATATTTTTACTTAAATTGCTAATAACAAGCTCTCACATTTTTAAAACTTAGTACCTATATGTATATTGCAAAGAAGAACTTAAAGGTAAAGAGAAGGAAAAAGAAGAAGAAGAAGGAGAAGGAGAAGATCTCGAGAACTCAATTTAGGAAGTAATGCGGTCTTTTTCGAAGTAATTTTTATTGAGTAGTTTTCTGATTGTGTGGGCACTAGTTGTGAATAGGTCTATATCGACAGGGAGGTTGTTGAAACTAACTGCACTACGAAGAATGAAGGCGTTTTTCCTATAGTTAGTGGTTGCAAAGGGAACATGTAAAAGAGGACATCGTCTAAAGCCTAATTGGTTTGTACGGAGTGTTATTTTTGAGAGAAGCTCAGAAGTATCAATGGAACAATTTTATTAACAATGTTTGTGAGAAAGGTGATGTCGTTTATGCGGCGTCTGTATTCTAACGGCAAGAAATGATATCTTTTGCATCGATGGGTATAATCAACAGAACTTTGCTGAGCTTTGTAATCTAGATATCTTAAGAATTTCTTCTGTATTGTCTCAATTCGCGACTTGCATATTTCGTATTGGGGGTTCCACACCTGAGACGCATATTCCAAATGAGAGCGGACGTATGAACAATACAAAACCTTGACTGGTTTTAACGAATTAAAACATGCTGTGGATCTCATTATGAAACCTAAGGACTTAGTTGCTTTTTTTGCTATACTATCGACATGTTTATCAAAAATCATTTTATTATCGTGGATAACACCTAGGTCTCTGATGTTGTTTACTTTAGTAATGTTTTGATTGTTAAATGTGTATCCTGAACCGATCGTAGTTTTCTGCCGACTATAGCAAATGTGAAAACATTTAGATATGTTTAGTTGAAGTTTGTTGTTGTTGCAGTAGTTTACAAACCTATTTATGTCAGCCTGAAGATCTTGAACGTCTGATATACTTTGAACTTTTTTAAGGATTTTCATGTCGTCGGCGTATAATAAGATATATGAATTTTTAAAACATTGCGTAATGTCAGTAATAAAGAAATTAAATAGAAGAGACTTATAATACTAATAGCCTTTTATTCCTAAACATAGGGTTACAAGAGGTCCCTAAGTTCGGTGTGCCTTTTCGCATAGGCCTCCTCCAATTCCTTCCAATGGGTCCTGTCCCTTGCTACTCTCAACCAGAATGGTCCCGCTGTCTGTTTCAAGTCATCTTCTCATCTCCTGACTTGACTGCCCCTGCTCCTTTTGCCGTCTCTTGGTTGCCAGAGGGTGACTTGCTTGCTCCATTTGTTAATGGGGTGGCGTAGCATATGTCCAGTCCATCTCCATTTTTGGACGTCTATCCGGGTGAGAATGTTTGTGAGTTTTGTTTTTGTTCTTATGTCTACGTTCCTGACTCTGTCTTTTATTTTTAAGCCTAGCATGCTTGTCTCTAGAGAAGCAATAGACTTATACCACTATATAAGAATAATACTTAAATAATTTGTTAAGTCTAGCAGGCATTGGAAATTATTTTCCTTAAAAAGAGGACCGCGGTTCCTTCAAATCAAAATAACAATAAGCTAATAATATTAGGTTCAATGTCTATGTTGTATTTCTAACTGATAATCAAATGTATTTTCGTAGAATTCTATGCACGTACAATAGATATAAAAGGATGATACAATCAAAAGCTACAATTAACATTGTATCACTATATCGCGATAAGAATTATCGTTCCAATATTCTTTTTTTAGAACTCACTCAGTTTAATATCTACATTACAGTTACAGTTAATTTTTTTTTTAAAGTAATCAATAACATGACATTTGAAAGTTCTTAGGGTTAAGCAGAGGTTTACTTAAGTTGTACTTACACTGGTATGTTTAGGTCCGATAAAATAGGGGGCAAGAGTATTGCTAGTAATAACTGGACTTAAATCCAGACTCAGGTTGGACCTGAGAATTTCATAGTAAAACCCAATAACACTGCTCGATCTGGGGATCGAACCCAAGACCTCTAGCAGAACAGTATTCGCCGCGGACCACTAGACTAATGAGGCAGTCAAATTTAGGTTGGTTTAAATATGATTGGTGTATTATGAGGTAATGTATTCTCGATGCGTGCCTTATAATTCTTTTTTAATTGCTTGTAACATTCCTTCATAACATTTTTAATGGCTAAATACTGTCACGCTAATCAATTTTAAGTGGTTTTCCATGAAATTACTTTCATGCAGGAACTGAAGTGGTTAAAATTTAACGCACCCTTAAAAAATAATTTGGTATTCATTCAATTATGCGGCCGTTAACCTCAATGGACGTGAAACTTTATCGTTGCTTGTGGTTTTAGTCGCACCCCTATAGGACTATGATGTACGGTTACGTAATTATTAGTAAGTAGGTAGGAATAGTTACCAAATCATTTTTTACCCATCCCTTTTATTATTACTAATTCATTTACTTAGGTACTAGCTGACTTGCCGGACGTTGGCTTGTTCATATTTCAATAATATAGTACTCCTGATAAAAGTATTCTGTTTTTCTAAATTTTAATTTTAGTGTAGGTAACATCATCATCATCTTTTGTGTTTAGCAGCTGTGTTAAATGGCAAGGTCTTTCACAAAACCTTTGTGTAGGACCGGCCCTGATTCGCAAGGGGACATAGTCCAGTCTGTACTGTCGTGGTACTGTCCTTATTTTAGTCTATTCCTTTTTTGAATAATTTGTTTTGATACTGGTATTAAACAGTTTCATATGTACACACGACTACAGGTCAAACTATACAAATCCAGTTTAAGCATCGCATTGTATTCATTATCCTAACAATAAGAGGTCCGCGCAAACTGTGTTAAATTAATCATAAGTTGTCTTTGATAAATATTTTGTTCTTGTTAAAAAAAAGATAGCTCCGAATTTGGAAACATGACCTATTTCGCAGACATACATACAACATACCCATAAGTAACATTGGACTTTACAAACATACAATTAATCGACATGAAGCACACCTGGGAACAAAAAAATAGCTGGGCAATAGAAATAACTATTTGCCTCAGGCGGAAATCGAACCCATGAATCCCAAAACGCGCGGCGCAACGTTAGTAGCGAGATGAATAATAAATATTGTTGTTACGTGGGTATACCCAAGATTTTATTATTCGACTAAATTGTCGTGCTAGTGTTAAAAGTAATAATGAGACTGTTAGTCAAACTTGTGAGTTAATTGACTCTCGGAGAAATGACAGTTACATCATCCTAGAGCCGAAATCGGGCCGAGTAAACACCGAAGGTACGTGTTTGAGCCCAAATTAGTCTCCACGGAGCGCCTGTGTTGAACCAAATAATGGTGATCGTTAAGATAATGTGCTGAGCTTGTTGCTAAATGTTTCCAAGATTTGATGCATGTTTAAATTTACTTGTGTTACTAATACCACGAGACGATTAAGTTTTTTTTTCAGCTGATACTACGAGTATTCAAAGTGAAAGGACCGATGCACTGAGATTCTAGTAAACTATTCAATGTATACCTACACCAAAATATTCGGTAACAGCAGAAATAATAGCAGTCTAAGATTTTAGTAGTATAGCAATATAACAGATCACGCGGCCGCTTTAACGATTGAACCGGTCCCTTGTTGGGCGCCATTTGTCTATATGGGTCCCACTGTGGGTGCCAACAAGCAAAGCTGCTGAATGTAGTTTGGAGTTATAACTCTCAATTTGTTCTTAAAATCATGAAAAAACCTTGGTACTGCGGAGAAGATTATAACATATTCACAAAGCAAAGATTTTCGCCGTCAGCGGTAAAAAACCGAAATATACTTACGTCAGATTTTTATATTTCACTATTAGCCACAACATAGGAAGTGGCATCAAGGTTTATAAGTTTTATAGAGCTTGTTATATGGAGCCTACCTTCTTCAAACTCAAGGTTGTTACTGAGAATTTCCATAAAAGGAAAGCCAATAAGTAACAGGTTATATCCTGAGTCTCATCATATATTTTTTTAATCCTATAAATTTCAATCATAAATTCTCCCCCTTATGATCACACAGACATGGTGGCGTCTGCGTCGTACGAGACGCGTGTTTGAAGTAAGCTCGCCTGCCTTGGCATGTCTCCCGACTCAGTAACCTACTCAAGTTTTATTTATTTCAATTCGAGACGTGGATGAAATCTTTATTTCACGTTATGAAACAGAAAGGTTATGATTTTGTTTTGGATCAAATACTTATTGAAATTAAAATCTTTGAAAAATATTGGTTTTATGCACGGTCTAGTGGTGTACATGAAGTGAATGTAAGTACATATATACGGAAATTATAAACCTCCATATATCATTTTTCGATTGATTAATGCAATTTTATAGATTTTTTAATTGATTGATCTGCCGAATGCCGAATAGGTACCTATTCATTTCATAAAATAACATTAATTTTATATTATTTTCTAGTTCAAGCTCCTTTTATCTTCATATTTTATGACCGCATTTAATTATGCTACATCAGCAAATTACGTCATTTAGGTATTTACCTAATTATCTGAAAAGTTTAACTCAGGAATATGGAGACAAAGAGGGGACATGTTATCCCCGAGTATCTATACTACCTACCACAATATTTATCGACTCGCTTCATGGTCAAGGGGATCCAGTATAAATAATTCTGGACTAAATTTACATATCAAGGTTACTAAAATAAATTGATTTATATTTAGTTTCATTCATTTTTACTAAAGTCAGAATTTTTGTTTGTGCCCAGTGTGGCCAAATGTCCCAATTTTCGGCCTTATTCGGTACTTTCATCGAATATTCGTAATTGGGAAATCGACAAATCCGGAGTAAAGGACATATTTAACTTGGTTTTTATTATAAGTTTAAACTCTATGCTACGCAATGGTAATTTAGGTACCTGTGTAGGCAATGGTAGGCAATGATTGACAGACGTAAATCCTAAATCTGACAATTTACATTTTAGGTTACCTATAAAATTGCCGATATTGAATACTGACTAAGTAGTTTGAAGTTCGCCAAAACTAATTTTAGTGTCAAATTACGACAAGCTATTGAGTATGAGTGACTATATGAGTTTCTTCCTCATCCAGAATTTCAGTTTGGAAGGGGCTAATACACCCACTTGGTGGACCCAGATACTTTTAACGGGGCTTGAACCCCTAAGCACCCCCTAAGCTATCCACTGCTGTACATACTCAAATAGAGTATCGAAATCATGAAGTGACGTGAAACCAAGTAGACGCGTTACACAATACGTATGGATTTTTACGCGAAGATGACGTAGAGGCCGTCTGAGGCGTATACGTGGTCTTCTGGCAGCCTGCCAACTTCACTGACACACTGGCTGAATTCGTTTAACAACTTAGTGATGCCATCATGCCATCCAAACGGTAACAAATAGATGTCACAAAGAGAAGGTCAACATTTCTCCGAAAAATGTCCTTTTCTGTCTTGGGAAAATCTCTTGGACTGGTAACTAAATGTTTGTCCTTTTCTATCTTGGGAAAATCTCTTGGACTGGTTACCTTTTTTTTGTTTCCCTGGTAAATTATTAAAAAATATTAAGAAATACATATCGTTTTTCATTACTGAGTAAACGAAAACTTCCCTACGCATAATAAATAAAAGCTTATTATTTTTCATCCAAATAACTTACTCAAAAAGACACCGAACTAAGGGAATTATCAAAATCGTAGTAGATATCTTTACGAGGAAAATCTTATTCTGAGTAAGAAGTGAAACTAGTTATAACACGAATATGACATGGAAATGTGCATTCAATTCATAGACATCTCGTGAGTTCGTGACAAGTATTAACAGTATTTATTCATCTAAATATAGACAGATCTGTTGACAGCCGGTATGACTACGTCGAACGCACGAAATGGCTTTTAACACATTAGATAGCTTTCAGTAAAAGATCATGTAAATGACAATGAACCAAGCATGTGTCATCTGAATAATATATCATATTATCTGAAATAAAGGACTCGTTAAACACTAGTCCACTTTTAAATCTGAAAATAAGCTTTATATTGGAAATTGAAATACCTGAAGTCAAATTTTAAGATCAATGGCTGTGGGTGGAAATTGTGAAGTATTTACCGCTTATGTGCGTAAGTTATGCAAGGATGTTATTTATTCATCCAGGCAATCGTCATGTTAGTACCGACTGCGCGTAAAATCAATTTTCACGCTGGTACTGCTTTGGATAGGTACAGGTGCAGAAATGAAACGACAGTTCCAAATCAAGAACTCTTAGTAATAGTGACGTCAAAATACAACATTTCTATCTTGACTCATATCCGTATGAGAATACAGTCGGATGACTAAGTAATATAAATCATGATCTACTAACCGTAAGAACTTTATCATTCCACCCATTCTTAAAATTTTCTCTAAACCCTTTCAAAAATTCATACGAGTTCTATCTATAGAAACTTTTGGCGCTGATGAAAGTCTGCCATTAAGGGTGCGGTAAAATTCTATTGTGCATATCACCTAACTGTTACTGTACAAAAAGCACAACCGCGCGTCTACTCTAAACCGTGTAGGTCGCGTATACCAAAGAGGTTGGTGTTTGTAAGTATTTTATTTCCATTTATTCTTACGTTAGCTGTTCAGTGCTGGCCGGTGAGTCGCGTCCATCGTCCCGTACGTCAGCCACCCCATGAGTACCACTCATGCAATAAACAATAACTCACTGTGTTACACAAAAGAATTCACTATTCACACCCGTAGATCGGACACTACAACATTTTATCTTTGGACGACTGGTAGCAACAACAATTACGTACGGTGATGATATAATGGAATTATCCGGTTGTTTTATGAGACGAGGCGCGCTCCCAGAGCGTTCGCCATGTTGACTCGGTAGAGCGATTCGCGCGCGCGCCAAATGCAATCAAGTGTTGTCACAGTTTTTTCTTTGCCCTTTTCTCGGGTAAATAGAGAAATTGGTTATTAAAACCAGAAGCAGCGGTATATATACCGACTTTACACCACTTAGCAGTTTGACTTTAAGTTCCGTGAGCTAGCGGCTGTCAGAGTTTAAATTTAGTCTCTGAACTTCGAACCCAACCGACCCTAACTATCATAACCAAAGGTCGCTTTACACCCTAAATATTCCCCTCGAAAAAATAAACAATACAATAAGTATTTTTAACTAATCTTATATCGTATCGTAGGGTAAGGTATCAGACCTTACGCCGTTATCTTACTGGTTTCAAATAATCAATACCAGATTATCTACAATATTTTCCTGCTACCGACAGAAATTTTAAATATTATCTGTGGAAATTACTTTATTCCATTCCCACTCGGACAAATTTTATGAGCGTCATTGAACCCGACTGTTACGGTTATTGAAATCATTGAGACGGCTAGATAAATACTGCATAACATGTGTGGGTATTTTCGTTTCTCCCCTTGCAACACCTCGACGCATGCGCGCACGGCCGCCACTGCAATACGACGCTGTAGCACCATGCGCCTATTTTTATTTCCATGCGATTTGTCGCTACAACATGCGACCGGCGTTACGCACCTGCGTTCAGCTACCATTGGCTTCAGCTACCATTATACAAAAAAACGATGGAAACTTTACGAAAAGCAACGTTTTCTCCGCTGTATTAAAAAAAATACATTCAACCAGAGTCTCTGATTAAGATCACTTACTTGTGTCAATTTCTTTGTGTTTTTGGTTTCATTTAGCACAGTTAGGGGTTAACATCGATTGGTTAGCTTGACGTTGGTTAGGTTAGCTCATAATGCTCAAATTTACCGAAAGCTATGTTTTTCCTGACAGCTACATACGCTTTCTTAGGAATACCTAAACGGTGAATGAGCAAAATAGGTCACAGCTGTGTTACGGGCTACGGCACGCTGGTGACCTGTGCTTGGTTCTTTAGAAGAGGTTACTTTTAAACAAAGCCAAAAGCTCAACGTTAAAATAAGTATGTAATGTTGTCTATCTGATCCATCGCCTTTTCACTGAAATTGATCTGAATTCGTATAATAAATGAGATATCGAATAATTGGTATAAAGCGATATGTAGGCTACATATCGCTTAGAAGACGTAAAATGTGGAAGAGAAATTCGACATCACAGGCCCTCTGGTCTGGTCTCGGGAGCTTAGTTGGCAAAACGTCTGGTGTACTTATTAACCAGAGAGACGCAGGTTCAAACCCCGCCTGAGATCGAATTGTTCTTTCACTTGAAAGTTTCTTTGATTACAAAATTCATATCTTTTAAAGCGATAGGATCAAACAGATGGTACCTTTTTCGTAGACTATAATTTTATCAAATATAGACCAATGATAAGCATAGCAGTTTCAAAATACTACTTATGTAGTAGATTATTATTATAAAATATAAAAAATATTAAGTAAAATATCAATTTATTTAAATGTTGGTGTTCACATAAATAACTGATACGTATGCAATAAATATTTATGTTGTAAGATCGCTTAGTCTTCCTCTGAAGAATCGGACTCTGAAGATTCGCTAGATTCGGAAGATTCCTCGGAATCTTCTGGTTCCTCCGTGACTACGGCGGTGGTTGGTTCCTCCGTGACTACGGCGGTGGTTGGTTCATCGGTGACCACGGTGGTTGTTGGTTCTTCGGTAACTTCTGTGGTGGTAGGTGGCACAGTGGGTTCATACTCCCAGTCGAAGTCGATGCCGGAAACTTGCGTGAACCATTCGTGGTAATGACCAGGGCGGATGAAGCCTAGAATATTTGATAATATCTTATTAAGCTGCTACCAAGAATTTAATAGAGAAAACCTTATTTATAAAATATTGCTTAACCTTGGAATTAAAGCCAGGGCTTTACGCCTGCAGTTTATTACTTCAAAACATCTTTAACTGACTTAAAAAAGGAGTTTTCAATTCGGTTAAACTTTTGACCTCTGAACTCTGTCATTTATGAACCGATTTGGAAAATTCTTTTTGGTTTGTCAGGGTATATTATCCGTTTAGTCCCATTGAATTGGTGAAAGTCTAATTTGGTGAAGATGTGATACCTCAGAGTTTAGAAAACAACAACAACATTTACGGTTCGAAAAACGATGACGTCGTCAACATAGGTAAAACCTTATACTTGGAACTACTCACTCAACACTTAGAAATAAGTTATCTTTTAAAAAAAACCGCTTTTAAACCGTTATAAAAGAATGGTATCTCCAAAACAGTTTCGGAAGTCTGTAGCAAAACAAAAGATTAAATTACAGGGCACCTTATTAGTGCATTCTTCATAACATCCAGTTTTTTAATTTCATATTTATTTTTATAACTCACCAGCAGGGAATCCAGTGTGGCATCCTGTGCCCGATACAAACGAGGTTACTCCGATCTGAGTAAGGCTGCCGTCATCGTCGATAATGGTCAGAGGTCCACCGCTGTCACCCTGTGGAAAAAAAAAACAAAGACTCCATTTTCCAACAAGGATAGGCTGACCACCTGAACCACCACTACGATCCTTGAATACTCGTTTTGCTTTTCCCACATTCATTCATCTTGCACATGAGCCGGTTGCGAGGAGTCACTAGGTACGTATCTTTTTTTTTGTCCCGTGTGGAAATCCTCATTGATACCCAATGGTTATGTCGGACTCCTACCGACTAAAACCACACGGTGGCCATATCCCGCACACTATGTAGAGAGGCTCCGAGATCTCCAATGGAACACTACCATGAGCTCCCCTGTGCGAATACCCTTTTTAATGACCTCGCCGTTAAGATCTGTGTATGAACTTCAAGATTGACTTCTCCTGACACTGATCATAAATTCCTTTTGCTAATCACTTTTCCTACATTATGTCAATAATGCGAAACTGTCTCAGCATATTCTTTTAGCTATAGGTGTACCTAAGGAGTAAGGTGGGATAATGTTTTGCTTTTTAGCGTACTTTTGGGATATTTTTTATTGTAATAAGATGACACAAAGCATACGGGCCCCAATAAGGGTAAGCAGCAACTGCAGCCTATAGACGACAGCAACCTTCTCAGTCCCCTTCCTTCTCCTTTTCGTCGTATGCTTATTAGCCACCTTAGTGGTATCAGAATAAGGCTAATATGTCCAGTAATTTCACTGGCTACATTGCTCTGCCAACCGGACCACAATATTGTTAGCAAATTATTGTTTACCGACATAAATTTACCGACCCAGATGAACTCCATCAGTGGAGTTCTACCTCCTTAACTATACGGGATCTAGTAGTTCTTCTCACCTGGCAAGTAGACTGGCTGGTGACGTTGTAGCCTCTGGCACAAATGGTGGAGTCCTGGATGATGGAGCTGAAGCCGTACGCTATTCGGCACTCTTCGTTGGAAGTGCCGTTCAAATATACCCAGTTGAGGTTCTCAGGCGAGGAACCTGAAGACCAAAAATGAATTTAATATTGGCATATTTTTTATTGTTTATATCGGCAAACGAGCCACCTGCTGATAAGTAGTCATTGCCGCTCATATACACCTGCATCACCAGAGGAATTGCTGATGAGTCGTGAGTCTTTACTGACTCTTAGACTGCCGAAGCCGCTATAACCGAGGAGGGATGACGACACACAAAGGTGGTTTACGACCGAAACCGATATACAGACCACAAATGGTCTTACATACATACATAATCAGCCTATAATGTTCCCACTGCTGGGACACAGGCCTCCTCTCGGTAAGAGAGAGTGGGCCGTAATCCATTGCGCGGGCCTAGTGCGGCTTGGCAGATCTCATGTCTTCGAAGGATCCTCCCTTTGGTTGGAGGGGCAACACACCTCCCCATTCCACACCACCAAATGGTCTTACCACCAAGCAAGTTAGATATTTACTAGCCTCTTACAAGGACTAATTTATTCATAATATCGGAATAGCTTAGAAATTGATTTATTCCGATCCGATACATCTTCTGGTAGATCAGACTGGAAGCTGATCCCAATATGTGAGGAGAAAGGTAAAAGGCAAGGGGGCTGCTGACTTCCTATGACGACATGGCAGGTACTAACGGCTATTCATTATCTTTATCCTAGATTATTTTTATTAATTAATAGTGCGAAAGTATTGCGTTCCCCTTCCCTTTACTTCTCATCGTAGTGAAAGAGTCGTACCAAGAGTCCAGGTGCGTCCCCATCCGCTAGCAGTGCACTGCACATCCGCGTAGTTCTCGTTTTTAGCAGCAGAACGCTGGATTCTGATTGGCTGAACAAGATCTGAAAAACAAAAATAAATAATTAATTATACTATCACACCTCTATTATATTCAAAATCATGTATTTTAAATTCAGTGTCAACCACACTATGATGCCAGTATTTTAAATCACATGACAGCTTTTTGGCGGCACTTGTTTAAAAACACTGCAAACATTAATTTTATTTATTTTATCATGCAATCTTAATTGACGTTTGATGTCACGTGATCATAGAGAAATATTTTATTTTTTTTTGCTTTTTGTACCTATTTAATAGAAAATCCCACTTTATGATTACATTTACACTAATTTTATTACATTCCGAAAGAAAATAACATTCGCGTACGTAACAACTTCCGCGTCAGTATTTTTAATACAGTTAACATAATTATTATATATAAAGCATTTCACGGATTTTCGGACTTAAAAGACAGTTACTTTTGTATATTTAAAATGTAAGTGTGGATATCTTACCGCTAAATGTAAGGCTCCTGCCGAGACTAATAAGACCAATGTCATGTGGTTGGACAATGGACTGCATGGCCTCATTGTACAGAGGGTGGTTGTAGTATTCGGTGGATTCGAAAATGATGGCTGGCTGAGTGAGGTTGACTGTGCCAGCTCGAATCACGACCGACACGCGGCTGAAAAATCAAAAGAAAACATCTTTAGGCGGTTCCACTAAGGCGGAGCGGAGAGAGCGGATCATGTGAAATTTGATTGGTGAATCGCGACACAGCTCGTCTTAGCTCTGTTCCGCTCCGCCTTCAGTGGAACCGCAGCCTTAGATCAGCATGTCGCGAGCTAACTATGGAGCGGATATTTGATGGTCACAATAAAATAACACACTCAGATTTGCTTGAATTAATGTAAACACAGTACGCCGGTATGTTTTTAGGTCCCATGTAATAGGGGGCGAGCCATTCACCAGATACTTATCTAAACTCCAAGCTGCTGCTGAGAATTTCATAAAAAACCTAATAACACTTTGCCTGAACTGGAAATCGAACCCAAGACTTCCAGAATAGCAGTCGCGGTTCGCGGTTGCTTGAAATTTTTTTTTTTTATTATTTGAACAGTCCTTCATTCATACAGTTAGATAGATATGTCCTTTTTTGTTTATGACAGCAATAGGAGAGTACGAAATTTGTATGATTTAAGCACAAGGATCTTAGATGGCCTGTCTACGCCAGTTCACTGGGTTTTAGCTCATTAATCTAAACAAGTCCAATTTCATTACATACATATGGACAGAATTTATATAATATGTATCGCTGGCAAGAAACATGGATCTATCCTTCCTTCCTCTCCCTTCTGCATCTGCAACACCCGTATCATGATGGAACACCTACCTACTGGTTAGAAGATACTGTAGCAGTAATTAGGTTACTGAAGATAAAGCTCAACTTACCCAGCAGTGCAGTGAGCGGCAGTAAGAGCCCATTCGGAATGGATGATGGTGGCTCCGCAAGCGGTGACTGCGCCGGCTGGGCTCACCATACGGAGTGACAGCTGGAAGGGGAGCTGGCCAAGCGTAGCCTCCCATCCTGACACGATGCGGTTGGCTACTGTTGGAGAAACGACAAAAGAATATCAGTATAGCGTTGTTATGATGATCAGTGACGGATTAACCAAATAGCAGGAGTAGAATATGCTACGGGCCTCGCGCATAAGGGGGCCAAATTTAGGTCCTCAATTTTAGAGTGTAGTTTTTGTTATATCTCTTAAGTTTGAAATGTAAAAGTGTATATAATATGCTTAAGTAGTCGTTCGTTGAACCTGGGCAGCGTATATGCCGCAACTACGTCTATTTACAACTAGGTGAATCGTAATAGAACCGGCGGTAGCCTTATGACTATAGGTCTACTTGCGATCATGTGGTTGCCGCTTCGAAACCCAGCCATTGCACTACCGTCATGAACTCACTCGTAACACAAGCTTTTAGCTTAGCACGAGGGGTTAACAAGAATACTAGCAATGTGCGACCCACATTGCTGGAGCGTCTTTATAAAAAAAACATGGCGTCTACGCGAAGCCTACGCAGCATCTACGCCGTAACTACGAGGTGGCTACGCGGAGAAGTCTACGCTGCGCATACGCGTATCCAAATCCGGCATCCGCCTGAGCTTTACTCTTTGAATTAAACCTAATATGAAACTATAACATTATGAAGACACTAAAAATTTGTCAAACTGGATTATTCCATGCCAAATACATGAATATATTGAGACTTTATACTTGAGAATCTACAGTAGGCTACTCAATAGAATATGCTACGGGCCCCGCACTTGCTTAATCCGGCACTGATGATAATATAGGCGTAGATTTTCTTGGCTTGCTTGCTTGTCTACCAGGATCAACATCACCATTATCATATTGAATCAGTCAAAAAAGGTTGACGGATATACAAAGGCCTCTCCCATTGAATTCCAAAAGGTAAAACAAAGCTTTTTTTAAGCTTTTTCCACAATGCCGTATACCTACACCAAATAACTTTCAGCAACCTTTACCAGGGTGTCTGTCCATCTCATTGGAGGTTTTCCTACACTGCCATCAATGGCCTTATCAATCTTAAGATACCCTATAGGTACATACTATTTCTGCATACTAATAATAATGCTCGTTTATACACGGACAACTTTACATATAACTTAATATTCTTACCTCGGGCATCCTCTGGGAAAATCAGATTAGGATCGGCGAACACCTGCAAAAATAGGATTCCAATGACGTAATTTGTTTATAAATAGGATTACCTACTTAATTTATCGATTTAATCGGAAATTAATTAGGTTGCTGATAACTCAAAGATAGTGACATACATACATACATATTGTCACGCCTGTCTCCCATGGGGGTAGGCAGACACTTTGGATTTCCAATTGCCACGATCCTGGCACACTACTTTCGCTTCACCTACATTCATTAATCTCTTCATGCATGCCCGTCGGTTTAGGGTGCTCGGAACCTGGCCTTTTTTAAGAACATCCGCATTTGGTTGCGAAACGTTCGCCGAGGTCGTCCCCTTCCAACTCGTCCATCCGCACTCGCCATATATACTTGTTTCGTCAATCTCCGTCAATCTCATAATGACATAGCATCAATAATTAAGTCATGCATTAAAATGTTTCAAAAATATATATAAAATAAAGGTAAAATGCTTACGCGATACCAAACCAAAGTTAACGTATACTTTCAAATAGGTACATACCTCCTTGAACTCTATAATTTTCAGGAGTAAAGATTTTTTTATGGATACAATTTATGGAGAAAGTCTTTCAGTACAAAACTTATCTATAAATATCTTCTCATCTATTTCGGAATCTCTATAGGCTCGTACAAATTTCCGTACTCTCATAAAAGGCGATGGATTTACAGTTTCTAACTGCAGGTCCAATTAGGTATTTATCATTTTCATCGACAAAATAATCATTCCTAACTATTAAAATGACGAAGAGCCCGTAAACATTTCAAATACAAACTCATCCTACATTTTGCGCTAAAGTTTTCACCTAAATCACTTTTAATTTCAGTTGTATATTTTGAAGATTATCGATGGTCGAAATTCGACAGCAATATTCTTCTGTACTTTTTCGCCATATGAACTTTTAATGCCAAATCTCACACGGCCATGCGTGCAATGTGCTAAGGGGGTACCTAATTTTTTTTATAGATACTTATATAAATACACTGTTATCTATAATAGTATTGCTATCATTTGATGGTGGTAATTTCTTGCTTGATAAAATCCATCATATCGTAACCTAATTAACCGTAACCTATATGAATAATTATGCGGGGGCTATAATCACGCCAGAGGAAATCCCAAGCCCGAACAGCACAGCCTTTAAATATTTATGAATTAATATTTACCGCCGTCCCAGCAACAGCCAACAAAAATACAGCACCCCACAACGCCATTTTGTCCTCAACTAACTAATTGAAATTAATTAATTTTAGGCTTATATTAATTCAGGGCCAGGTATTAATTGATAAAATTATGTGATTAAATGATAGCGATATTTGAATGAAGAATTATTTAGATTAGGCATTGTATTATCTTAGTAATCCTACGTCGTGTTTTCGTAACTGGTATTTTTATGGAATACCCATAGATATACCTAACCAAGCGAAACCAATAATATAATTTAATATTGGTTGTGCTTGACACATCTGCACTTCACAACACAGATGACAACATGATGTTTAAAAAAACATATAACACTACTACTTATCCTTTATAGACTTCAGTGCTCATGAAAACAAAATAGAAAACGTTATTAATAGTCCTATAAATATTGTCCAAATTTAACGTCGATCATAAGAAGCCATCAAGTCATTAATGGCCTGCATTATCCTAATCAATACTCATACATAAGAAAACAATAATATTTATAAGTATTAACATAGTAACAAAATACTGTAGGTATATTATATAATGATTTGGAAGGACCGAAAGGCTCATGGAGATTTTTTTTTAAGAATTCTGCTTAGATGAACCGAATCGAAAACAAGCGAATGCCGCATTTCATTCGCGTTCATTTGCAAATTGATAACGAATGAATCAGTTTTGTTCTATAAAAAAAATAACTATATTAAAATGTCAATTTTAACCTTTCCTAAAAGCACTTGAATGGAATTTTATATTAAGGGACCCTCTCCAAAGCTTTTAAGCGATACCCTTCGCGTTGCCTTATCGACAAATTCTACGGCAAGTTTCTGCTTCACAAGCATAATATAATAGGCAAGATTGACAGACTCTTAATCACAGATATAAGAAATACTCTTAGTATATAAGTAAGTACTTATTCTTTTTACAATTAATCATCACTATACCATCACGCCTATATGCCCCGAAGGGTTAGGGAGAGTCGCAGCCACAGATCTCTGGTAGGTATATTAAGGTCCCTTATATCAGGGAATATTGCCAACCCTTCAAGTTCCATATTACAGACACAATGCAAAATCTATTGTCTTGGTCTCATGAGACCGGTACAGGTGACAAATCAAAATTCTAGCTCCTAATGATAATTCCATAGAAAAACTCAATAAAACTTTGTTCGACCTGGGAATCGAACCCAGGACCTCTAGTGTAGCAGCGGTTACGAACACTAGCCTAATGAAGCAGTTTAGTCAATACCTAGTGATGTGAGAATTTATGCTCTTAGCGCAGTCATAAAAAACGTAAAGCAGTGGAGTAACATTTATTTTTTTAAACAATAGAATATTGGGAGCATCCTGGAAATGGGCCGGTCATGTCTGCAGACGGACAGACGATCGATGGAGCAGACAAGTATTAGAGTCGAGACCGCGTTTGGGTAGGCGTAGTGTGGAACACCCTGCGACACGATGGACCGACGATTTGAAGAAGGTGGCTGGCAAATGGATGCGGGCTACCCAAGACCGGGATGGTAGGCGCTCTTTGGGAGAGGACTTCGTTCAGCAGTGGACAACTATAGACTGATATGATGATGATAATAGAAGCATCGTAGAAATAGATGGGAAAAGTTATCCCTTCTATTTCTAATAAGATTTCGTCATCAATCAGTTGATTGTTTGGCCCCGAGAACTTATCAATGTCAAGTCTTATTATGACGTATATCTTAGTTTAAATACTACTTACTGAAATCCCACGCCAATCTTCAGCGAATGTGGAAAGCCCATATCAAATAGTGATAAGAAGCTTGTGTTGTCGTATGTTTGGTTCTCTCTACGATATATCTGATGCATGCGTGCCGTCAGTTGGGATTGATCTACCCAAAGCCGCCTTGGCTCTTTCTTTTTTTTAAAGGTCATTTCCATTGCCGTGCATTTTGACACTATTATGTGTAGACTTTAAAGGAGACCATGGTTCTCTGAGTTTGATGCGGCTTTTCTCCTCAGAGATGGTCAGCTATGAAATGCAAGTACTTAAAAGTTTTAAAACATTTAGTTGTAAGAGCGTGTTTAACTAAACTATTTACTGAAACAAATAAACCTTATCAATTGCAAGAACTAGTTTATCAGGTCGAAGAATACCATAATACTTATTTGTAATTTTCACTAATGTTTTAAAAATAAAATTGATAGGACTACTCCTCTCTGTGAAATCGTCCTCGGTCTCTGACACAATTTCCACACTAGTATATATACATATATACGTTAAAAAAAAACATGATAACTGTAACTCGACTGCAAGTCCTTCAACGCGCACCAAGTCAGCGTTCTCATTCTGAGAGAAAACCTGAACCTTTTTTTTTTATCATCATCGTCATAATTCGCAGTATTTATCTTCCTGCTAACGACAGGGCATAAGTCTCCTCCCGTTTACGCCACTTTTTCCCCTGTGGCGCCGATCTTGTCCAATTTTATTAATTACCAGATTATACGGAGTAACCTTTGATCTTTTTTATTAATTTTAGGTAAACAACTTAATGTTATAGTCTACAAGTAGACTTTAAGTAGGTATTTATCTTGCCAGGATCGTAGCAAGTGGAAATCTATAGTCTCTCCATGGGGGACAGGCGTGACAATATGTATGTATGTATCTATCTTGAGACTTGGTCTATATATAAAGACTTATAATTCACCCTTATTTTGAAAATTGTAGTATTACCTAAAAAATAAATTACCATTCAATCTGATTGTTATCTACATATCTAATTATAACAAGGCGATAACACTATACTAAAATAAATATTGTGACGTCAAATTGATACCTTTTCTTTTGATAATCGCAATTCATAGATGGAAGTTTCCTTTATATAACCAAGGATTAATACTTATAATAAGGTTTGGTGAGTACCACTACTAGTCGCAGGACATTCATAGTGTCTCGAACGGCATTCATCAGATTTACTCGCTTTAGGCGCTACCTCCACGAGAAAGAAATTTGGCCATACTCTCTCCATACATGAACTTTATGGGGAATCAACCCATGGAGATAGGCCTATACATTATGAATCGAAGTAGGTGGCACAGCGAGCCCCATCGGGTATCCTCACGTTGTCGCCGTGGTGGGGCTTGTGTGTTTCTGTGATCTTTGGGGCTATGCTGGTAGAGATACTCATGCCTGACAGGCCCAAAGGGAGAGACCAGACTAAGAAGGATACAAGACAAAGTCCAAATTGGACTGTTGTCGTGAGGAACCACCATTCGAGTTCGTCGTGCGTTTCTCAAAGAGTGACTTTGGGAGGGATAAGTCACGGTGTTGGTTGTTGCTCCTGGTATGTGTCTGTTATCAGACACAACCGTGGATGCAAGGTAGGGATCGGAGGATCGGAGAGCAGGAAAAGTATCGTCGAGAGAGGGGAGAAGTAAGGACTGAACTGTTTTCTGTAATAGAAGAAGTTCTGTGGCAGAAAAGAGTCCAGCCAGAAGGAAAAAAAAAAAACAAAAAAAAAAAAAACAAAAAACAAAAAAAAAAAACTGGGGACCCAACCCCATAAAAAAGGCAAAGCTGTGTCCAGCAATGAATCATGAAAGCGAATCACAAGAGAGAACTACCCCAGGAGGGTACCGGCTGCTCAGCAGCCGGAGAATCCCTCACCGAACAGAGTTCGGTCTGTCCCACGTATTCTGGGGGGGACACTGATCGCTTTACGTCTATTTTAGACGTTTTCGCTTCGCCCTCCGTAAAGGAGGCATCGAGCCAGGGTGGCTCACGTTCCTGTAGTGTAGAGTCGTTGGCTCCCAGCACGTCTGCATTACCGGGACCCAATCAGCGGGATGACATGGATAAACCCTATGATATCAGGAAGAAGGATGAGGTGGTGCAGAGCTCACCTGAAGTAGAGTTAGCACAGGCACAATTTCTGAGGCCACCCACCCCGGTTGCCGATGCGATGGGGAGTGATAGTGGTGAATCTGATTGGTCACAGATGTCACTCGCCTCGCAAACGTCAACATCGAAAAGAACTCGTGCGCGGAAGCGAACGCGACCTTCGGGGAGTAACGAGTCACTCAGGGCTAGGAAGAAGTCGGCTCCTAGCAGGCCCTTGAGCGAGGGTAGAGAAGGAAATGAGGAATCTGTAACTGTAGGTCCCTCAGCAGGCACTCGAGCCAAGCAAAATTTGGCAAGTGTCGAGACTATCACCACAAAGTTGCGGGCGCAGCCAATGGCTGAGCTTGGTGCTTGCATCGAACAAAACCTGCAGGTGGTGAAAAAAGTAGCAGATGAATCGCGCAATCTCAAAAAAAGCTTTGTCGAAGACCTGAGAGTTGCGGCACTTACGGTGCAAGCCGCAGTTACAGAGATAGTAGCTCAGCGATCGACCGCAGAGACTATGATCGTAGGGCTGAAGGCTGAAAATGGGGAACTGCGTTCCCAGATTGCCAACCTCACAACCCAGGTAGAGAAACTGACGGCAGAGATGAACTTTGTCCGTAGACAGGGTGATCACACTGCAGGCTCTAGCAGTGCCGTCGTCTCGGCATCCCTTGAGCCAACTATGATGACGGGATTGGCATCGGAAACGGTTTTGCAGGAGTTTGAGCGTTCCATGATGATTAAGCTTGGTGGAATGATGGACGCCAAACTAGCTGGCCTCGAGAGCAGACTGCTTCCCGAAAAGTGTTTACGTCCTGCTCTCGCCGCGGACACAAGAGAGGCCACGCCTGCGTTGACCTCGCCAATCCAGCAAAAAGAGGGTAAAAAGAAGAGGAGGAAGAAAGGGAAGCGTGGTCCTGATCCGGTGGCAGAATTACCTAGTACGCCTGAGCAGACCACACAAACCGCAGCACCTCCTGCCACACAGACGCAGTGGTCAACCGTCGTTGGGAGGAAGGAAAATAAGGTCTCCCCTAATGTCAAGAAGGTAGTCTCTGTTACGAAAAAGTCGGGTAATCTGCCCAGGACTCCTGTATCTGCGGCGATCACAATAACTGTGCCGGAGGGTTCAACCGCCACATTGGCGGGTGTAATGGCTGCAGCCAAGCAGCAAATCGCGCTCAGCGACCTAGGGCTTGTCGGTTGCTTAAAGCCGAAGAAGACAGCTACTGGTGGCTTGATGCTGGAAGTCTCTGGCGCTGATAATAGCACGAAAGCGGACCTGCTTGTTAGTAGGATGCGGGAAGTTCTCGCCGATATGGATGTTCGTATTGCACGTCCTACTAAAAAAGCTGAACTCAGGATCAGGGACCTGGACGACTCCATCACGACGTCAGAGGTTGCTGCCGCAATCGCAGGGGTGAGTGGATGTGCCTTGGAAGATGTCAAGGTGGGAGAAATCCACCGCTCGCCAAAATCTCTGGGGACTGTTTGGGTCCGTTGTCCACTACTGACTGCAAAACGATTGGCTTCGGATAAATCGATATCTCTGGGATGGACAACGGCCCGCGTCGAGGCTTTGGAGGCGCGGCCTATGATGTGCTTTCGATGCTTCGAACTAGGTCATGTCAAAAGTCAGTGTCCTAGCACAGTTGACCGAAGCCACCGTTGCTACTCTTGCGGTGAGGCTGGCCATAAATCGAAGGAGTGCTCAGCACCACTTCGATGTCCATTATGTGCGGACCTTGGCCGCCCTGCGAATCACAGGCTTGGAAACAAAAAATGTGCTCCCAAAAGGCGAACTAATAAGGGGAAACAGGCCCTTAATTCCACTGCCACTGAAGTTGGTACCGTATCGGCGCCGCAAAGCGCCTTGCCAGAGGCGATGGAAACATCACCTTCCCAGCCCTAAAAGTCTTACAGGGTAACTTGAATCACTGTCGCAATGCTCAGAACCTGTTACTGCAGACCGTTGCGGAGTGGTCGGTTACCTTAGCGGTAGTAGCGGAGCCCTATAATATTCCAGACCACCCTCGCTGGTGTGGGGATACCGGGGACTCTGTCGCTATTTACTGGGCTGGTGAGGGTGGTTGGTCCTCCTGCTCTCTATTAGGAAGAGGGCAGGGATTTATTGCCGTTGAGTGGGGTCCCTTGGCTGTGGTAGGTTGTTATATCTCCCCTAATGTCTCCCTAGCCGACTACGAAAGATATCTGGATGAAGTGGCGATCTGCGTACGTCGTAAATGTTTGCCACGCCCAGTGCTGGTCTTGGGAGACTTTAACGCTCATTCCAGAGTATGGGGTAACACCCGGGACAGGCCGAGGGGAGATTCGTTACAAACATGGGCAGCGTCCCTCGACCTCCGGCTTTTAAATGTAGGGTCCGTTCCCACATGCGTTCGCTGGCAGGGCGAGTCAGTCGTAGATTTGACGTGGGCGACTTCGTCTGCTACCCGGATAGTATCGGGATGGAGAGTGGCAGAAGAAATAATCACTTTGTCCGACCATCGCCACATAGTTTTCGAGGTGGCCTTCCACCCTCCTAATGGTCCGAGCCGACCTGACTGTCATACACCACCGCGGCGTTGGGCCCTTAAAAAGCTCGATAGAGATCTGCTCCTCGCAGCTGCTAGTGTCGTGGCATGGTCTAAGGGAAATGATGCTGAGGAAAGTTGGTCCAATCCTGAGGAGGAGGCGACCTGGTTCCAGGACACCATGACAGCGCTCTGCGATATTGCAATGCCTCGGGCTAAGTACACTAGATCTCAAAGAGTGTACTGGTGGTCGGAAGAAATCACGCAGCTGCGCGAGGCCTGTCTGAGGTCACGCCGCCGATACACACGTACCCGACGAAGACGAAGAGCTACAGCCGACGAGAAAGCTAGTGCTTACGACACTTATAGAGTTGCTGTGGAGGCGCTCCACATCGCCATTACGAATGCAAGGTCGCAGTCGTGGAACGAGCTCCTCAAGGATCTAGATAGGGACCCGTGGGGGCGACCATATAAGGTTGTCTTGGGCAAACTTCGTCCGTGGGTCCCCCCCTTAACGGAAACCTTGGACCCTGGCTTATTGGGAAGGGTCGTTAATACACTTTTTCCGACAGTCCGAGATCAATCCTCACTATCCACAGCACTGCCGGACTGGTCCGACGAGATAGGGGTGACAGAACGGGAGCTGGACCGGGCAATTAACCGCCTAAGAGCTCGTAGGACCGCTCCAGGACCTGATGGTATCCCAGGTAGGGCCTGGGTCTTGGCTCTGAATATGTTTGGGGGCCACCTAAGACGGCTCTTCAATAGCTGCCTAAGTACGGGGGTGTTTCCCTCTAGCTGGAAGGAAGCAGGACTAGTCCTCTTGAAAAAGGAAGGCAGGGCTGCAGACTCTCCTTCGGCATACCGTCCCATATGCCTGCTCAATGAGGTGTCTAAACTATTTGAGAGAATAGTCGCCGCTCGCCTCATTGGGCATTTGTCGCAGGTTGGTCCCGATCTAGCTGACAGCCAATACGGCTTTCGGCAGCAGCGGTCTACAGTAGATGCAATACTTCGCGTCCGCTTCCTTTCGGAGCAGGCAGTTACCCAGAGTAAATTGGCGTTAGCGATAAGCTTAGATATTGTTAACGCCTTTAACTCCTTACCCTGGGGTGCGATTAGGGAAGCCCTAGCACGTCATGAGGTGCCTCAATACTTACGCGTCATTATTGGGGACTACCTACGCGACAGACACATACCTACAATATGTGGGTAGGGATGGCAAGATGCATCGGAGGAAGATTTCGTGTGGGGTTCCACAAGGGTCAGTTTTGGGCCCATTTTTGTGGAATCTTGCGTACGATGCGGTCCTGCAGGTCGATCTACCTGTTGGTGTAAATATTGTCTGCTATGCAGACGACACCTTAGTGTTCGCCATTGGGAACACTTTCGAGGGGACTATCCGGCTTGCCGAGCTCGGGGTGGCATTAATAGTGGCCAAAATCCGCGAGTTGGGTTTGGAAATAGCGCCTCATAAGACCGAGGCGCTATGGTTCCACAAGTTACCACGAGGTAGAGAACCACCCAGCTCATCGGTGCGTGTCGGTGATGTGCAAGTCCAGGTGGGCCGGAATATAAAGTACCTTGGCCTAACTTTGGACAGTCGCTGGAGCTTCGAGGAGCACTTCGGACGCCTTGTTCCCCGGATAGAAAGGGTAGTGGGTGCTCTGCACAGACTGTTGCCTAATCTCGGGGGACCGCGGAAAGAAGTTCGTCGCCTCTACGCGGGAGTCGTGCGATCGATGGCCCTTTACGGAGCACCGGTATGGTCAAATAGACTGTCAAATGTCCGGCGCAGCAGAGCAAAATTCAATAGCCTGCAACGTAAAGTGGCTATTCGCATTGCACGAGGATACCGAACTGTGTCCTTCGAGGCGGCAACCCTCCTGGCGCGCTTTCCACCTCTTGATATCCTGGCGGAAATGGATGCAAGGGTCTATGACCGGATCCGTTCTATCCGCCAGAGTGGTGAGGGCATGCCTGCAAGGGCGTCCGAAATGTTGAGGCGGCAAGAGCGACAACGCGCACTCGAGCAATGGCGCGAGCGGCTGCTAGGACCGCATTTTGCAGGTAAGAGGGTGGTGGCGGCCATCCTGCCGTGCTTCGAGGAATGGCTCCGCAGAAGTGAATGCGTCACCTACCGGCTTACTCAGGTGTTCACTGGGCACGGTTGCTTCGGTGAATACCTGAATAGGATCGGACGCGAAGGCACCCCGAATTGCCACCACTGCGGTAGTGACCTGGATACTGCCCAACACACGCTTGGCGAATGCCCGGCATGGGAGTCCGAGCGGCGGAGCCTGGTCACTGAAATCGGGCAAGATCTTTCCCTGCCAGCAGTTGTGGCTAAAATGTTGGCAAAGACGACTAACTGGAGGGCGGTAGCCTCTTTCTGCGAGACTATTATGATCCAGAAGGAGGCCGCCGAGCGGGATCGTGAAAGAGCTGATCCCACTCGAAGAAGAAGACGCCGGGGCGGCAACCGCACCGGTATTTAGCCCACCAGGGCTACTGCGAAACCCCCCTGCCTGTTATCACAAACGACGAGCAGGGGGCCTTTGGGGCCGTGAGTGCCTGGAGTGGGGACTCTGGGCGCCCATCAAGCGACCCCAGGGATGACGGAGGCACGAAGTGGTCTCGTGCTACCGTGCGCACGAAACAGCGACGGTGTAGGGAGTTTTTGTGACGGGCCTAAGTATAGGCATGGCACAGGAAGGTTCCGGAAGAATCAGATAGTTCCCGGACCCTTCCAACAATGTGCCGAAGATGGCCACAGGGGGGGTTTTAGTGCGGTAAAAATCCCACACACCCCGGCCTACTCCCCAATAGGTCGGCAGCCTTTTGAAGGTTTCCTCCCCGAACACAAAAAAAAAAAAAAAAAAAAAAAAAAGGTGGCACAGCGAGACTATAGGCGCGGTTTTCTCACCCTGGATGTGGTGCTTAAAATCGGGTCGATTAAAAATTTACATCTCCATTCGGTTCGTGCAGTCGTTGGTCGAGGGCTAATTTCCACGATTCAGCGCGAAACGAGTATTTGTGAAGTTTTAACGGGCATGTGAATTATGAGTTCATCAATGCACCCACAATACAGGAGGAATTCCTCGGGTGGGCCAATTAAGAAAAATATTGTGTGTAATTTTAGTGTGCAGTGATAGCCTAGTGAAATAGTGATATACCTATTATTGCTAATATAGACTGCTAATTCAAAGGTCCCGTTTTCGAATTAAAGACACGAGCCTCTGAAGTCGTGTAATAAAAAATAAATAAATAATAAATTGTCAATCGCGACGAAACCTGCATGCCGGAAAGATCTTCACGGCGTGTAAGGTCTGCCAACCCGCAGTAGGCTAGCGTGGTGGACTATTAGCCTAATACCTTTTTATCTGAGAGGAGACCCCTGCCCAGCAATGGGAAAATTTAATGGGTGGATGATGAATCGTATTGTTGTGTTTAAAAAGCTCTTTCAAATTAAAATAGTAAAATCTCGTTGAACTGAAAAACTATTCTATTTGGATAATGATAGCAATTATGACGAAGGAAAGATAACGACGGAAACAGCAGATGATTAATTATGTATCTACTTAAATTTTACATAACAAGTGCCACTGCCGCATTATGTACCTTGATTACAGGGCATTAAAAGATAAACAATTTCCTTTGGTAAATTTATTTTCTGATTAGCATGAATGTATTACAACCGTGTTCGGTAATCTACTATCATCATCAACCCATTACATTGTCCCACTGCTGGACACGGGTTTTCACTCCGAATGAGAGGGATAAGGCTAGTCCACCACGCTAGACGTCTGCGGGTTGGTTACTACAAAAATAAAATACTTTCAACTGCCTTTCTCTAAAAGAAGTTGTAGCATCATCACTACATAGTATAAAACAAAGTCGCTTTCTCTGTCCCTATGTCCCTTTGTATGCTTAAATCTTTGAAACTACGCAACGGATTTTGATGCGGTTTTTTTTAATAGATAGAGTGATTCAAGAGGAAGGTTTATATGTATAATACATACATATTTTAGTACAGAAAAGCCAATAAACCACGCGGGCGAAGCCGTGGGCGGAAAGCTAGTAGTTAGTAATTCTGGAATCCGAATGAATGATTAAGTGAAGTTTGGATTGCGAATTCACATCCCGCAATTCTGTATTTTTTTAAATCACGTTTATTATTAGTTCTATGGCCGTGACCGTAGGGTTAGGCCAATACTTACTTACTGTTTTTAGGTTTTATGAATTCGAAATACCCTGCTGCCGCCTCCCCGCAGCAAACTATCCTTAGAACTCTACGTATTTTATTTTTAATAATTTGGTTGTTATTAATAATTATTATTTGTTAATAAGAAAAGTGCTTATCTCGTTCAAGTCTAACACCGAGACCGTAGGTGAAGAGATCTTGAAGTTGACTTTAAAGAAGGTGACTAATTCTTCTTCTACTCTAGTAGGTATACAAATAGGTTAGTGACCCATGATACATTATAAAGTAATCTATCTTTTCATTTATTTTTAGAAGACATTATTGTATAACCACGTAACTTGAAAGCCGTATGTGAAATGAAACTTCCAATAAACACAAGTATTATATATTTAAATATTGGTAAGTTATTCTTCCAGCAATGTTTTCAGCGGTTCTGCATCTCCGTAAGTCGGAGCATCCTCAATTCCAGCTGCTGACCGACGCCAATCGAAGTTGATACCGGTCACCTCTGATATCCAATCGTGATAGTGGCCGACTCGAGTAAACCCTAAGTACAAACATGTATTAAGGAATAACAAGCATAAACACGGCTTCATATACATATCCAGTTTAAGCTGACCTCGCTCTGTACTGGTTTTTCGTATAATATGATGTCAGTCTATTCCTGTGACTGCAGCACTGTACGGTATGGACTGGACGGAATCATGTAAACCAATCTTTAAATCTAAGAACCAACTTACTGTTCCCTCATCTATGAAGTAGCTCCCTCATCTTTGAAGCGTCGGTAGCCTAATGGCTAGGGCGTCGGACTTGCGATCATATGGTTGCCGGTTCGAACCCCACCCATTGCACTACCGAAGTGAACCCACTCGTAACACAAGCATTTAGCTTAGCACGAGGGGTTAACAAGAATACTAGTAATGTGTGACCCACATTGCTAGTAAGCTTTTTTTTTTTTTTAATATTTAAATATTAAAAAAAATATTAGCTAAAATTGTTAAATATGGGGCCAAAGTTCCGCGTATAAGCTAGACCATCTACCTATATGTATAAATAAAAATGGTAGGTACCTAATCACACCACTTTAGAATGGCTGGACCGATTTATTATGTTTTAGATTTACGGTTACACATCCTCAACTTACCTCCTGGGAAACCAACGTGGCATCCCCAATGACTGACGAAAGAACCGATTCCAATTTGACTTGCCACTCCATCTTCATCTATCGTGGTTAATGGAACGCCGCTGTCACCCTGAAATCAAAACCTTCTTATTTGAGTTTAGGTTAGCTCATGGTCTCTGCGTAAGAGTCCATAGTTCAAAAGCAATCCATAGTTCATAATTCTGCTATTCTACAATCATTCAACAACTGTCTTCTCATAAGATAGGATGATACGAGTTTAAACATACAGAGATAGAGATTTGGCCACAGGCTTTGTTGGATATAGGGCGAGCAGGCTGCTACATGATATATAGAGGATGCTACATAGAGGCCTTATTTAGAGGATTTCATAATATTACCTACTCAAAAAATCTATGCATGGCCATTCCTTCGTTAAACGTATTCTATTGTTAGACTTAGTCTATCATTCTTACCGAGCATATAGATTGGCTGGTGACGTTGTGGGGACCTGCGCAGACGGTGGTCGGCCTGACAAGATAGTTGGAGTTGAAGAGTAGCAGACACACAAAGTTTGATACGCCCACCAAGTGCGTCCAGTTCAGGATATCAGGTGTTGGACCTATAAAATATTGTTTTTTTTTTATTCAAATCCAGCATTACAGCCAGCTGATGGTAAGTTTAGCCATCGCCAGTTATGGACACCTGCTACACCAAATACTACCATAGCTGCAGCAACTGAGGGGAAACTGGCTCTCACGCGTAAAAGTACACACACGCCATCTTACTTTACGGCTGACTTCAACGTAAGGGGACCACGCTTACCCCAGCCAGAATCCAAGAGCTTCTACCACCGAGCAAGTCAGACTTTTTCTCACGTCCACGGTACCTATCTGAATGGCAGTGAATCACCGTATTCTAACGCGTGTCGTCACACGTGGTAAACTATTTTATTATTAATCGCGAATCAATATGGCCTGTGAAGCCATCCATATTTCCTTACAGCCGAGTTCGGTGCAGGTCCAGGTGGTACCCCAGCCGCTGGTGGACATCAGTATGCCACTGTAGTCACGGTCCCTATCCGAGGAGCGCTGCAACCTGATCGGCTGGATGTTATCTGGAACATCATAAAAACTGTATGATGAGATGAACGTTGATCAACGAATTATGAGACCACATTGAGAAAATACTGAATAAATAATAAAAGACCACAAGGTAATTACTATTAAAAGTGAGGTCCTGACTGAACCTCATGAGACTGATGTCGTGGGGCTGCGTGATAGGCTGCAGGGCGTCTTCATAGCCAGGTGGCCTGAAGGAATCTCTGACCTGGAGCACGGCGCGTGGAGTGTTCCTGTTCACGCTGCCGGCATGAACTATGATCTCTATACGCCTGCACAAATCAAATTATGTATATGAACGCTACACGCTACTACTGTTACCTGTTTCGTAAACATGTAGATTCTACCAAATGGTAGTAAAGAGAAGATAGGTAAGGTTTTTGAAATTAATTTTAATAAAGTGTAAGTTGGTAAGAGATTAAATGAATGCTTCTTATGAAGATGTCTACTACCTTACAGTAGCATACTCAACCGAAGCCGCTATTAATCAAGGGTATGATTTGATTTGATTGTGTGGCGCTCCTCATGATCTTGCTCAACAAAACCCGAAAATGCACTTAAGCACTCAGCGGATTTGCCTCTAATGTTATGTTAATGTTACTAAACATCGAATCACTTACTGGGCAGTACACCTAGCGGAGGTGAGGCCCCAGCTGCGGTGTATGATGGAGCCTCCGCAAGCCGTGATGTCGCCGGTCCACCGCACCGTGCGCAGCCACAGCATATACGGGAACTGGCCCTCCTGCGCCTCCCATCCTGATACTATGCGCGTGTCTGGACCTAATGACGTCACAGAAATAAGAATAAAGGTTTAATTTTGTAGTTTTTACTGGCAGGAATAATTTCTAACTCGCGTGAATCTATTTATTTGTAGCTATTTTAAAATTAAAATTTTACCATTTTGGGATACTTCTGGAGTCGCTTGAAGAATATCAGCTGAAGCCTGAAACACAAATATAAAAAAATATCATAATAATGATATACATTATAGTGGAAGAAAATTAAGATGATGATTAAATTTTGGAATAAATATAATATAAGGTAACTAACTTCATAACCTAGGTGCGAAATTGTTTTTGTGTAAGTGCATTAATATTTTTTTTTCACCCCGTGAGATGGCATAGGTGAAGTTAGTTCCTATGATTTAAAATCAAATCTTATAATTACCGATATTCCTGCTGCTAGAGCACTTAACAACACGACCGCTCTCCACATAATTATATGTACCTACTCGTCTTGTTTAAAACTAAATTAACTAATTAATTAAAAGGAATTAAGAATTATCTGTCAGTCTGATAGTTAATCATCAGATTAGCCATTATTATAATCATCTGTACCTACTAACTTAACATAAATCGCAAGCTAAAATGATATCAAAGTAATTTGCCTGAGAAAATAATTTGCCTGGAAGAACGTTTACGAACTACTAACTTCTTTCATATTTCAGGCTGTTATTGTAAAGGGATTGTCCGTTAAGAAAAACCTTCAGAGTATATTTATTTATATATATTTTTTCCGGTACCTAAGTCATACAAATACCTATCCTGTGGGGATTGAACCCGCATCTGGTAGTGCTGAAGACGATCATTGAGCCACTAAATGTGCTGTCAAATTACGAGAAAGTAGTAGATACCGTCTGTTTTGTATGAGATAATAAAACTCCATTCGTTGTTATGCCTTTCTTGAGATTTGGAAAGAAGTGGCACAACACCGAGAAAAGTGGAAGAATGGGGGGAGGCCTTTGCTCAGGAGTGGGAAGAATACAGCATATAAAAAAAATGTTACACCAGACAATTCAAGTTATCAAGTTGATTGTAGTTTTATAAAACTGTCATTTTTTTGTAGAATAATTAAATCTTTTTTATCAGAATTTGTTAACATACGAAGAGAAATATACTTTTCTAAACCACACACACAGCTATCGTATAAGACTATCGTCATTTACCTAGCACAAATTATTGAGATTTCCTTGCAGAAATCACCGTGCTTATTCAATGCAATCTATAAAATTGTCAAACCCCATTATCTGCAACAGAATTTAAAATGTGAAAAATTAAAAGTAAAAAATTAAATATGTGATTAAAAGACACATATTCGTTCTCAGATTATTAAAACAAATTTTAGGTCACTGTCAGTGTCAATTTGTCTATTTGTCATAGCTCACGTCATTTATTTTCTTGACATTGTTCTTTCATCATTTGATTTTTTCATGTTTTGTGTTTGCAACCGTCGTGGCGCGCGTTTTTTCCTAATAAAATTCCTATTTGATATTACTCTGCGTAGCTATTAGAATAGCCTAATTAACTTTGTTATAAAAATGAGTGCGTGGCCTGAAGTAACGACTGCCAAGTCGGAAAATCGTCATGAAATCAAATTGGCGGGTGCGGCTATTTCGAAACGTATTTCGGAAAGTGGTTTAGACAAAGGCATTTTCCAACTATCAAATATTAACCTTTTGAATATTAGTGACACGTGTCTATCAGCTATACCAGATGATATTAGCCGACTAGTTAACCTCCAGTCCCTACTATTATTCGGCAACAAAATAACAGATTTCAATAAAAACATAACCTCTCTAAAGAAATTAAAAGTGCTTGATTTATCAAGAAACCAGCTAAAGAGTATTCCAGATAGTTTAAACGACATGAAAGAACTGACAAGTATCAATTTCAGTTCAAATGAAATAGAAGAAATGCCAAAATTCGCAGATTTTTCCAACTTGCTTACTATTGATGTGTCTAATAACAAATTGACTAGTTTCTTGGACTTAGAAAATGCAACTCTGCCCCATTTGACAGATCTGAAAATTAAAGGAAATGCTATCGATATACTGCCTAGCTACATTGTCCATAGCGTACCCTCACTGAAAAACTTTGATATTGGAGATAATCAACTCAAAACTATTCCTGGAGAAGTAGCTAATATGGCTAAATTGAAAGGTGAGTACAAATAATATTTTCTAGGGTAATAAATTATTAATTGAAAATGATGAAGTAATTCAGGAATTGCACAATTAATGACACCATTACATGTGAAATCCATTTGAATGATACAATATCATATTAATAATAATATGTAAGGAAAATCATCATGAGGAAACCTACATGCCTGAGGGGTTTTCTGGACGGTATGTGAAGTGTGCCATCCCGCATTAGGCTAGCATGATGGCCTATAGCCTAAACCATCTCATCCTGAGAGAAGAAAAATCATGGCCTGCAGTATGACAATATAACAGGCTGATGACAATGATGAATAATAATATAAAACATACCATCATGCCTGTATTGCCCAAAGGGTTAGGTAGAGGTATACTTATGCACACCCACACTTTGCTGGTATGTTTCGGTCCCATGTAATAGGGGGCGAGCCTATTGCCCTTAACTGGGCACAAATCCAGGCTCCAAGCTGCTATTGAGAATTTCATAGAAAAACCCAATAACACTGCGCTAGACCTGGGGATTGAACCCAGGACCTCTAGCATAGCAGTTGCACTTATGACCACTAGACTAATGAGGCAGTCAATGATATAATTATCATTTACAATTATTTTTATTCCAGAAATAAACCTGAAAGGTAACAAATTCACTGATAAAAGATTTATGAAGCTGGTTGATCAATGTCGCACTAAACAAATATTGGACTACATACGGGACCATTGCCCAAAGGTCGACCAAGCCCAGCCGACAGGCAAGACTGGCAAGGGGAAGAAGGGCAAGAAGGAAGACCCTCAACCAGAAGAAACAGAATGTGATCTTTGCCATTCTATGAAAATATTACATGTAGAAGATGATATTCAGAGAATTAAGATCATGGAATCTCAGGTTGCATCTGTCCGTCCATACATCTTATGCTGTATTGTAACTGACCTGTGCTTTGATGAAGTTTCCTTCAAGAAATTCATTCAAATGCAGACTAAGCTGCATGACACTGTGTGTGACAAGAGGAATGTTGCTACTATAGCTACTCACGATTTGAACAAGATTGCACCAGGTTTGTATTTTTTTCTGCCCCAATACTTTTAAAGTCACAAAGGTTTATGATCAATTCAATAGTCATAGGTGTGTGTGCGCTAGTTAAACTTATTCTATTCATCTTCATTCACAACTAAGTGGTGCTCCACATGCCATATTATTTATATCATTGTACCATAACCAGGTGACCTAGTATACACTGCAAAACCCCCCGCGGCACTGAAGTTGACGCCGCTGTCGAGGTTGCGGCCATGCACAGGCGAGCAGCTATTCCAGCAGTTGACGGCAGAGGCCGAAGCATTGCGCAAGGAGAAGAAGAGGAATGTTTACTCTGGAATACACAAGTAAGTGTTTATAAATAGGCGAACATACACTAAAAAATTCATCAAAAAGGGTTCTGCCGTTTTGGAGGTTCAGTGACAAACACATGTATGGAAGAATTATACAGATTTTATGAATAATAATATCATCTGTTGTTGTTCACAAATAATTTTCTTACATCCTTACAGATACTTGTACTTATTGGAAGGTAAACCTCTGTATCCATGCCTGCAAGACTCCAGTGGAAAAATCATCAGCTTCCCACCTATCACAAACTCTGAGGATACCAAGGTATAGTACACTGCTATTGTTGACTTCTACGCAAGTAGAAGTCAACAATAGCAATGCAAATTATTATCAAGTACCTATGGTCTGCGTTTCCTGATTGTTTTTATTGCATCGGTATTTATTGAATCGGTAACTTCACAAGACCATTTGCTAGACTAATCAAAAGATTTCTTCAATATTTCATCAAAATCGGTGCAGCTATTTTGGAATCCATAGGAAACATACAGACGCATCCAATTTAATATAGTATACTTTTGTATGTATAGATAAGAAAGGTTGATAATATATCATTAGTCATTATTCTGTTATATATGTAAAAAAAACATAGAGACAAGCCATTTATTATTTCCTTTATTATTTGTTTATTCAGATGTCTCAAGAAAGCAAGGTGATGTTAGTGGAAGTGACGTCAAACACGTCTCTAGGCGCCTGCAAGACTGTGATGAACAAGCTGCTGCAGGAGTGTCTGTTACTGGGTATAGGACCCCAGGAGCCTGGTGCCGCTTTCCACACGCTGACTGTGCAGCAGGTAACAACTGTAACTAGTTAAACTATTTAGTTTGTCTGGAGAATAGCTGGCTGATTTGGCTATTTAAAGTCTTTAGACCAAATAAGGTTCTTATCGAAAAAAAATATGTATGTGTGAGTGAGTAAATCTATTAATGTGTTTGTTTTGGGGTTTTTATATAAACTCAAGATAATTCAAATTTGGACACGTCAACATCTGTTAGGTCAGCTACTTTCATTTACAATCCAATAACACAACTCGAGCACCTAAAAATCGAACCCTGAACCACACGTTCAATAGCCGCCCTTGCGACTCTTAGATCAATGAGGCAGTTTTTAAGTATTTTTGAGCGATAAAATAAAAAACAAAAGGGTTATAACCCCAAAAAATGTTATACGGCATTATCATTATATTCATTGCATTCTTCTCTTTTTTTTTTCAGGTTAAAGTAGTGGATCTGGAGGGTAATCTTAAGAACGTATACCCGTCGCGAACTGACTGCGTCTACGAAGGTACTAACATCAAAGTTGTACGTAATAATAAGAAGTAATCTTTGAATTTGAAGACCTCTCAAGAATCCCATCCACGTGCTGAAAAGTTCAGGATGCAGGGGACACTAATCGACACTTGCAGAGAAAACGTCATAGCATGAAATGTAGCTATAAAGAAGGATCCATCCAAAAAATACTTATAATGTTCCTTTCTTAGTACATGACAGATGATTACCATTTGCTTCCTGAATATGTAGCTATATACGTATATTTTTATAGGTGCAAGTGTTTAGGAGCTGTCCAAAAAACCTACATTTATATTTTAAACCTTAATAAACCAATCGACCAACAATCTCATGTGCCATCTCTCTCCCACATACCAGTGCAGTACTGTGTAAGCATGGGCTAACTATATAGATCCGGGAAAAGATTGGATATGTAATATATAATTCCAAATAAAGTTATACAACGTTAATTTTTGTTAACCCTAAAGCTGAAACACTAACTAATTTGATTTGAAAAGTAAGAAAAAAATACATAATATATTTTTGTATTAAAACTCGTGTGGTAATGAGCTCAAAAGTTTGTCTTAATTTACCAAGTTCCCTAATTTACCAAGTTACCTAATTTGCGCGGGTGTGTACAAAGTAGCTAAGGGCCCCAGGCGTTGCAGGCGAGTGATTGAGCTCCACGTTCGGTGTTTCTTGCGCCGATTTTCGTAATAAAAATGTGAGTATCCTTGAATAATTTTTAACCTGTTTTTGGTCAAAAATATAACATAGGCTAAAAACCATCGCAACTGATTCTGAACTAACATTTGGCTTTCGGGTAAACAAAAACTATCGTTGTATATCCAGTTAACATATTGTTTAATATATATATCGGATAAATGGCTCTTGACGGGTTAATTGTTTGGGATATATATCCGAAGTTATAGATGTGTCTGGAGTTATCCATGCCTAGTACTGTGTGAGAAAAAGAATAAGGTCTTTTGTAGTTGTATAAAACCATTATTTATTGGAGCAGGTCATAACTGTTAAATTGTTTTCTGTAGATTAGAAAACGAAATGAAGTTTAAATAATCTGAAAATAATAAAAAAATTGGTACTTGATGCGGCATATACAACATTTATTTATTGTAAGGAAGCAAATGGTATTTCTGAAGACCTGATTAATGCCACTCAAATTAATCATTTAAATTAAAAAAAAATGTTTGCTAGCTTTAGTCTTAGTCCATTGCTGTATTTTGGATTGCTAAATCATCACCTCTTCCAAGTGTTGCCTTCATCATCTTTTCATTGAGATGTGATGAAAGTATTTTTTGATTTTGTGTATCTAATTTTTTTTTAAACTTAATGTCGTTCGCTCAAACGCTTTGTTTTGTGTGTCTGCAACTTAAATGTTAGGTATATCTAAACTTATCTATCAATAATAAATATTTTTGTAATGTTTTCAAAATCTTATCAGGTTTTAAAAAGCTATAATCGCCAGTCCAATACCATGTTTCGGACGTAAAAATCAGTTAAAGTATGCTTTAATTATTTTTTTAAATTTGTCTGTGATGAATCATGCTATTATAGTATAAAGTAACGATGTGACACATCGATACCGATTGTAACTTAAAAAGTAAGAGAAAGTTTTTGTTAAAATGTTTTGTTTTTAATATAAGTATTTTTGTAACCTTTGTTTTGTTTTATTCTTTATTCTAAAACCCTACCGTAACCCTTGTAAAAAAATCTTTATAAAAAAAATTGCGAGGATTGATTGAGAAGATTGAATAAAAGCGAAACAGATCAAAATGAAGAACGATTTTACTTTCTTTATAATACATATTTAACATAACATACCATCACGCCTGTATTCCCCGGGGGAAAAAACTTACTAATGTACACCCACGATTCGCCGGTATGTTTATGTTAGGTCCCATGTAATAAGGTGTAAGCCTATTGCCATTAACAAACACTGTTCGACCTGGGAATCGAACCCAGGACGTCTAGCGTAATAATCGCACTTGAGACTACAAGTTAGGCAGTCCAGTCACTTTCTCTATATTTCTGGCGAAGAAAAGGAAAGACCGACTTTTCCTCGTCTTTGTAGGCTGTGCAGTGCAGCAAATATTTTTTTCATAAAATGTTGATTTTCACTTCACTTACGGATATTTCTGTACTAGATTAGTAAAATAACAATTTATCCATTTGGTTAGGTACTTAACTAAAGGTAAACAATAAAAATGGCGGCCTTCAGAGCTGTTCAACCTTTTATTACTATGGTATCATATAATTTGGGAGTGAAATTAATAACAACACAACTAACAATCAATAAAAACAAAGAACAAACTAAATAATAACTAATTAACGCAATTTGCGGCAAAAGAAACACAAAAATGACCGAAAGTAAAGTAAATACAAACTGTTACGTATGGCGTCTGGTTACCCGACTAAGTATAATATCGGTTTGTTATTTTGCTCCGCTTCCTCGCAATACTACTTCTCAATTTTTCCGAGTTATCAAAAGTCTACTACGTGGAAAAATGTTTTGAATATCTGTATTTTTAGATTCTTTCTAGTAGGCACTTTGCAATACTTTGTGTCATATTTATAAATTTTGATTTAATTAATTGTTCGCAAGCTTAAGAATAATGATTACCATTTAATATTAAATAAAGAAGTAAGATATGCTAGTATATAAAAGGAAAATGTGATTTTGAATTATTTAATTATTTATTTTGGTGACGTTTTATTTCGAAATGAAAAATGGCCCTATGAAAGAACCTTTTGTATGATTTGTTTACATTTAGTTAAGTACCTAACCAAATGGAGTATAGTTAGGTAATTATTTTATGTGATAATCTATACCTACTCCTTTATCATTACTATTAGAGAGATTTTTTTTTTTTGATTTAATCGATAAACTGAAACAACGGAACCGATTTTTAATATTTCTTTCTGCGTTGAAAAGCTGCATTTATTTATCAGCGGGATAACTTGACTTCAATGCGACTGAAGCCGCAGGTAAAGATAATTATTATGCTTTATTCATTAGTCTGTGGTGATTATTCTGAGTTAATATGCATGGTCGAAAAGCCTCTGAAGCCGAAGCCATTCTAAAATATTATAAAAAAAATATCTGCGTACGTCTGACGTCTGTCAACTGTCATAAAAATAATAACATTCATTTTGAAAACAAGTTCAAACAGGTGTGTTTTGTTTAAATTCCGTATTTTTTTAAATTACATGGTGTAACAAAGATCTATATAAAAAATGCGGCGCAGCCTAGCGCCGAGCCAAGTTGGCTCAGGCGACAATGTCTTCAAAAGCCCGCTGTTAGAGTCGAAACGAAATAAACGGCGGGAGTGCACAAAGATACCACTGACGCAGAAATCAGCTTCTCAAGCATTGTCCGCCACTGAACACGAGAATTTAATAAAGCAGATACTCAATAAACCATTCAAAGTTCCCATTCCGAACTACGTGTCATCGTTTTGTGGAAAAAGTTTGGGTCTGAAGAGGACGCAGGTTAGGCGCGCTCTGCACGATCCAGATGAACCAAACGCACTAGTATTATATCGACCACCCTACATTCCTGAACATGAGAAGATGAAGATGAACCCTAATGACATCAGAGTGGCCGTGGTCGTCGACCCAGTGTTAGGAAACGTCCTCCGGCCTCATCAGAGAGAGGGCGTGAAGTTCATGTATGATTGCGTCACAGGACATCAGATAGAGAACGCCTATGGTTGCATTATGGCTGATGAAATGGGTTTAGGTAAAACATTACAATGCATTACTCTACTATGGACACTTCTAAGACAAGGACCAGATTGTAAACCAACAATATGTAAAGCAATTATTGTATGTCCAAGCAGTTTGGTCAAGAATTGGTATAATGAAATACATAAGTGGCTAGGCCAAAGGATAAATGCTCTGGCAATGGATGGAGGGTCTAAAGCTGATATAACGCTGAAACTGCAGCAATATATGAACACATTTACAACAACTCGAGTGGCTACCCCAGTTCTAATTATCTCATATGAAACATTTAGAATCTACTCTAATATTCTACACTCATCTGAAGTAGGATTAGTCCTATGTGATGAAGGACATAGACTGAAAAACAGTGAGAACCAAACATATCAAGCCTTGATGGGATTAAAAGCTAAAAGAAGAATATTAATATCTGGGACTCCAATCCAAAATGATTTGACTGAATATTTCAGTTTAGTACATTTTGTTAATGAGGGTATCCTAGGTACAGCCCATGAATTTAAGAAAAAGTATGAAAATCCCATCCTGAGAGGTCAAGATGCTTTAGCAACTGCTTCTGAACGAGAGAAAGCTCAAGAATGTCTACAAACTTTGACGTCTATAGTCAACAAATGTATGATTCGCAGAACAAGCAGTTTGCTCACTAAATACCTACCAGTGAAGTTTGAACAGGTCATATGTGTTAAGATGACTCCCCTTCAAACACAGTTGTACAAAAACTTCATCAATTCTGATGCTATTCGTAATAAATTCTCTGGTGGTGGTGATAAGAACACACTCAGTGCCCTTTCAAGCATCACAACTCTTAAGAAACTATGTAACCACCCAGATTTAGTTTATGATAAAATTTTGGAGAGATCTGAAGGTTTTGAAAAGTCTATGAGCCTGTTACCAAGCAATTATGACACTAAAGATGTCAAGCCTGAATTGTCAGGAAAACTAATGATCTTAGATTGTATTCTAGCAAACCTGAAGACTAACACAGATGACAAAATAGTTCTTGTCTCTAATTATACACAAACCTTGGATTTATTTGAAAAATTATGTAGAAAAAGATCTTATCAATATGTCAGACTTGATGGCTCCATGACAATAAAGAAGCGAGCCAAAGTAGTTGAGAGTTTTAACAACAAAGAAAATAAAGAATGGATATTTATGCTAAGTTCTAAGGCTGGTGGTTGTGGATTGAATCTCATTGGAGCAAATCGTTTAATCATGTTTGACCCGGACTGGAATCCTGCCAATGATGATCAGGCTATGGCTAGAGTTTGGCGAGATGGACAGAAAAAACCTTGTTATATATACAGACTACTAGCAACAGGTACTATTGAAGAAAAGATATTCCAAAGACAAGCCCACAAGAAGGCACTGAGTGATACAGTTGTGGATCAAAATGAGGAGTCCCTAAGACATTTTACTTCTGAAGACTTAAAAGATCTGTTCAGACTGGAAGAAAACACATTATCCGATACTCATAGCAAGTTCAAATGCCGAAGGTGTGTCAACAACATCCAAGTGACACTTCCTCCAGAAAATTCTGACTGTACATCCGATTTGTCTAACTGGTACCACTGTGCAGATAAGAAAAATTTGGCAGATCTTGTCTTAAAGCAGTGCTGGGACTTGGCAAAAACTATATCTTTTGTGTTCCACCACAGATCTGCTCAAACTGAAGCCCAAAAGGCTGTAGAAGCCGAAAAAGAGAATGTTCCAGAACCAAAAAGAAGGAAGATTGAAATAGATGAAGATTACTCTGAACCTGATGATAGTGCTGATGAAGATTATGAGTGAATTATGATGCTGGTCATCATAGACCAGAGAGGAAATTATGTTGCTGTAAATATATTTTGTTTTAGTTTAAATGTCTACATTATGGATATATTAAATTATATGTATTAAATTAAGTTTTGTGTATTATATGAAATAGTAACAGTATTCCTCAATCAATAAGTTTTGGGATAAAATCAAAAACCAAATAATGTAACAAAATATAATTCATAAAAAAGTAAAATCCATTATACTAAAAATAATTAACATCACTGTTTTGTTACACTTAATCTAATGCCTTTTCACTTAATGCGATGCCTTTAGAAGGTATCTGATTAAGATTGCTTTTTAAACACTAGAAGCTCTAACAATTTTGCCCCACCTGGATTCTCTGAGACATACCTACACAAGATAATATTTGAAGTTGTATGTATTTAACTGGAACAACTAAGCTTAAGTCCGTACGACCAGCTTGGTGGTTGGGCCGAATACCCTCGCTTTTCGGCTTCCTCGTTCTTTTCGAATGGATTTCGAAATAGTTTCAGCAAAAATCTCACCTAAAACCAAAATGTTTTTAGTTACTTACCTATTTGGATTATGGGCTACAATCAATTAATTAAGAAAAATATAAATATTAAGAGAGATTTTCTTGACGGCGTGTGAAGTCTGCCAACCCGCAGTAGGCTAGCGTGGCAGACTATAGCCTAATCCCTCTCGTACTGAGAGGAGACCCGTGCCCAGCAGTGGGACAATGTAATGGGTTGATGATGATGATAAATATTACTGCCACCATACACCATATATACGAGAATCTCGTATAAAATTCTTGGTTTACGATCAGACTCATCTCTGAATTATTGGCTGACTTCCCCAACTCCGAATGATTGTCTTGAATTACTCTGCATATATTTCATACAATTTCTCTTCCATTTTATTATCTAAGTGCATTCTCGGTAACAGTACCTTTTCAAAATCATTGTTCTCAGCATCTTTGATAGCTTCTTCCATCATCCAGTTTCTTGGAACATACACAGGGTTCACTTTGACCATACATTCTCGTCTGTCTTCTTCGCTTACTGAAATAATTGTTAAATTATGGGTATAATAGTATTGATTTAGGTATAGGGCATTTACAGTACTTCAACTTAATTCATTTATTTTTTTAGAGAGAAACTAAATAACGACTTACCATTCCCTTTCTTCAGTCTGTCCTGATATGCTTGCACCCATTTCTCCCATTGTACGGCATCGCTAAGTTTATTTAGAGACCATTTCGTCTCTAATATTGACTTGTCTAACAGCTCTAGTGGATTAACCTATGAGATAAGGATCAATTATAAAGTACAGGAAGTTTGAGGATAAGCAACCTTAATTCTTCATAACAAAGTTAAATTTTCATTGTAGCATGTTTAGTCATTTTGCAAAAGTATGTTTTGATATGAGTACCAAATGTTATGTGGTAGCCCAGGGTTTGAACATCATGGAAATGGGTTCACCGCCTATAGGGATGCTAAAAACATACCAGCAACGGTTGAACAACAGTAACCCTCAGCCTAACTTTAAAAAGGATACCTGATAATGGTACACAGCTACACATCAAGCAATAAAACCAGTATAACCCGACCTCTTATTGAACGGAGAAAATATGAAATTCGAGGTCAACTAATACTGGCAATGTATACATACTTGTATACCTGTTACATAATGTTACTAGCTCGAATAATAAAGACGATGTACAGCTGGAAAAAGTATTGTGTTACCTCAGCAAGTTGTCTGAATGTAGCTGTGAAGTCTGCCATTTTCAATTGCATCACTTCCAGCAGATCATTCACTAGTTTGTCGTCACCATCTTTAATTTCTTGGAGTCCAAGCTTTAAGAGGTACGTTTTCCTAAAATATAACAGATTCTGTTTAACTTAATACTATTTGCTGAATAAATCTTTTTATGCAACAATAATTTTGTTGATGAATGTCTTAATTTGAAAAAGAGAAAAAAAAGATAACAGCAAAATGACTGGATTTTTTTATAAATTTTATTCTCTTTTAAAAAAAGTATTAAGGTATAAAGTACTGGAAATCATATCTACTTCAGCCTTCTCTTAGCTAATGAGCAGTTTAGGCAGAAACGGACTAGCAGTGTCGGCCTCTCTTATCTGCTGATTTTTCATAGTAAAAAATATTAAATACCTACAAATCTGGCCACCCTAGGCCCTGGATCTAATCCTCTTCGGAGTTTAGCTAATATTGTAATATAATATAGAAATAGTAAAAAAATAATGGAATGGCATTGTAATTGCAGTTTTAGAATGAAGAGATTAATGAATGTATATGAAGCGAAAGTAGTGTGCCAGGATCGTGGCAAGTGGAAATCCATAGTCTCTGCCTACCCCCATGGGAGACAGGCGTGACAATATGTATATATATGTAAGATTTACATACATATATACATATTGTCACGCCTAGAACAAAGGCGCCAATCAGTATATGTGTAAATACATGTCAATACATGTCATGTCTGTCAACCAATAAAATACGTACAATACTTTAGTTTTGACATAATCATCAAGTGTGACCTGTACGTCTTTGATCTCTTGTTTCTGTTGCTCCGACAGTATCGGTTCCATAGCTTCAGCCAACTTGTTCAAATTCCAGACAAGTATCTGCAAATTAATGTTTATTATTGTATGTTTATATTGACATAAGACTTTACGTCACAGCCTTCACGCTTGCACAAATTGGCAGTTGAATTTTCAACCTTATTCTCTTCACGATAAGAATTGTCGTTTATAGATTAGATTTATCAATAAAAAATCGACTCTTTTTTTGTAACAATAAGAGTGGACAGTTTAGTCACTCGCCATGATTGTCTATTTTACATTGTAGGGTGACCTTGCTACATTAGTTAGATGTTAGATTTTCCTATTGATACACACGGCTACAGGTCAACCTATACAACACCAGTTTACGCTGACCTCTTATTGTAGGGGAACCCTATACAATGCGAGATCATTTTAAACTGGATTTTTATAGGTTGACCGGTCTGGGTACATACAGTGGGTCTGTTCCTAAAAATACAAGCTTATGTATAACTTAAACTTACCTCGGGTTGCCTATTAAACGCATAGCGACCCATATCATCGGATGTGTTGGGCACGTAATGTTGGTAGTAATGGTCTATGAACCCATACGGGCCATAGTCTATGGTCACGCCCAACAAGCTCACGTTATCTGTGTTCAGCACACCATGTGTGAAGCCTAGACCTAAAACAATCGATTATAATATAAAATCGATGTGTGTATGAATGTATGTTCCCTATGGATTCTTAAACAGCTAAACCGATGAAGTTTTCAGGCATTTACAGATTAACATAGCAAGTGATCCTATATACCAGATGAAGCCGCAGGGCACCGCTAATTGTTATAATTTTGGATTCTGAAATTAACAGTGCAGATCAGGCAGAAAACTACTAGGATAAATGCTACTGCCTACAGATGAAATCCATCCTAATGGTATTCAGATAGATTTAAAAATAGGATGCAGCAGACATTTTATTGCAGTATACAACGTCGTTTTCACTTTTTTCTCTACACTATTTTGGGTATTATTTGCTCCTCAAAAATTAAAAATCATCCTTATGATATTTGGATAGAGTTGAAAATAAGATGCAGCATACATTTTGTTGAAGTAAGCTATATTTTTTCTTGAATTGGATTAAAATGATATAGAAATTTATTGCAGAATACTCATGATTTGGACAAATAAATTATATATGACAGAAAAAGCTCGAAAAACCTGGCAAAGTTTGGAAGTCACATACCAGATGACATAAGAAATACAAAAGAGACTTTCGCTAGAATATTCTGTAGCATTAACATTTGTTTAATTTTCAAATGATGTGATTAACATTATAAATATTATAATTGAGTATTACCTTGCCATGTCGCTACCATATCAAGATTTCGGAACGCCACTTCTGAATACAATTTAACATATTTATCATCACTGGATTCTTCAATTTCAGGAAAATGATGCTGAAAAATAAGTTACACTTGCTTAGAAATTTAAAATATGCTACTTTTATCATAGTGCAATCAATATTTCCATTGCAATGTACAAAATATAAATGTTATTCTCAAATCAACTAGTTTTCTGTGATTAAAAATTACTTAATGCAAGCTCTATTTTCAACCAACTTCAAAAAGGAGGAGGTTCTCAATTTATCTGTATGTTTTTTTTTGTATGTTCGTTACACGATATCTCCGTCAATTTTATGGATCGATTTTATTGATTATTTTGTTTGGTAGGTGTTACTTTAGAGGTGGTCCCGTTCAAATTTTATCGAAATCGGTTCAGCGGTTTTTAAATAATCTACAAAAATCAAAAAATTGCTTAACTGGATGATAATTATCGTTTACTCGAAAACATCGCTGTCTCATTGAAGCAGTGCGTTAAGTTGGCTTACAAGTACTTTGAACAAAACATTCCACTAATAAAAATTAAAAAATTTAATTACTTTTAACAAAAAAGTTAAACGTTTTTTAATGTGTATGTTGAACTTAAATCTTATTTCCATAATGTTCTTATCACTAAAGTGCAGGCCGTGTAATATACATACCTTTATAATAAAGTCAACTAGCATCTTCATAGTGTGCGGTTCCCGTCGCTTGAGCAGTATCTCTAAGGAGCCGATGCGATACCACGCTTTGGCAAGGCGCATAACTACAGCGGCGCGTTCCTGCCTCGTTCGTCCGCTGTATGTCTTGTCGCGCCATACTTTATGGTCGTCGCTTACTAAGATTAAGTAGCATGATTGATTTATTTGAATCCTCACTTTTTTTTTGGTTAAGGTTTTTTTATTGATAAATTGATACTGATATTTTTATGACATTACAGGATTACTAACATATCCTCACTAACTCTGAGTAGGTTCAAGTTACATTCTGTTCCATTTTTTCAGAGCGACATGGTGAAATACCTAGATAGGCAACATTTAGATATGTATTTTTACTTGTTGTAAGAGGTAACAGACAGTGTAAGAGATCATATTCGAAAATCTAAAATACTCAATTTCTAATCTATCTGGGTGATTTTATGATCTACAGTCATGGCTAAAGAGGTCAGTAGAGATATTCAACGGTATTCTATCAGTCTGTCAGTTGTTCTTTTACTTATATGGGGAAATACCCTTTTCAATAGAGGCTGTTCCTGTTGTCATTGCACTAGTATAATTACCCTTGAACAATCCACCTTACCTACCAAAGCTGCAGCCCTCGTAGTGGGTATTCCAAGGAAATAGCACGCCTCCGACGCAATGAACTCCCTGATAGAAGACCGCAATACCGCACGACCGTCGCCAAACCGTGAGTATGGAGTCTCTCCGGAACCTTTGAGCTGAGGCTGCCAGGATTCACCTTTGCTGGAGAATTATAATTAAAAATGAGGACTGCCTCATTATTCTAGTGGTCCTCAGCGCGACTGCTACGCTGGAGGTCCTGGTATTTTTTAGGAAATTCACAGTAGCAACTTGGAGTCTGGATTTGTGCCCTATTGTGATATAGGCTCGCCCCTTATTACATGGAACCTAAACATGCCGGCGAAGTGTGTATACATTAGTAAACCTCTATGTTACCCTTCAGGGAATACAGGCGTGATAGTATGTTATAATTAAATATTGCTAGAATTTTTGTAGGGCGTTAGTTTTTGCACCCACAACTGTGCCTAGCACCAATCTGGTAGTAATGGTCTGAATAATGAATGCTATATAATTGACACAATCATAAGTATATGTGAATGCATTCAACTCCTAAAGAATACCTGTTAACATATTCTCCAAGGATATGAGCTCTTCCATCGCCCAGTTGATCAGCCCAGTGTCCAAACTGGTAACCACCATACCTGAAATATAGTATTCTTCAATTTTAATGTCTGATCTATAGAAGTCATGTAGTACCTTCAGAGGTAGCCTAATGGCTAGTGTGTTGGACTAGCGATCATGTGATTGCCGGTTCAAAACCCACCCAATGCACTACCAATGTCAACCCACTCGTAATACAAGCATTTAGCTAAACAAGAAAACTAGTAATGTACTAACTAGAAAGTAACTAGAGAACATCAGAACCTGTGACGCACACTATTAAAAACTAAGTGACTACCACCATTTAAATCCCATTCCATCCATAGAGTAAATTCATCATCAGCCCACCTGTCCTACTGTTGAGCATGGGTCTCCTCTCATAGCAAGAAGTGTTAGGCTATAGGCCACCATGCTAGCCAACTTCAGTTCGCAGACTTCACACATAAGAAAATCTGTCAGGCATGTATGTTTTATAACAATATTTTCATTCACCAGTGATAATTAAATATAATACACACATGATTAATTTCAAATTGAAAATAAAATAAAAATAAGATTATGAAAAGTTACGAGTTGTGTGTCTGCGATTGTATGGATACAGTAAATTACCTATGAGAAACAGTCAAGCCTCCCTCAGGTAGATAACCACCAGCTATGAAGTTAATAAACTCTTCAGTCTCTGCAACACAAGGGTCCAAGTCCAGTATATCTATGAGAGCATCATCAGATACACACACCAAGTGCAGCTTCCCAATCAAAGGCTCTGTTGGTACCTTAAAATGAAAATAATGAGTTTCCTATAATCTGATTCTTGATAAAATAAACAATAGTGCTATTATATCGAATAAAGTTAAATTTTTCCATTTAAAATATGTATTAAACACTTGACCGTTATTTGAAGCTTACTAGATTGAGAGTGGCGCTGTTGGTTTCCGCTCAATTGACCCTCTCTTTTACCCTTTTCTGTTAATTTATCTATCTGTCTCTCTCGCACATCCGACTTCCCACCTGGTGTTGCTGCCAAAGGTGTGGCTGCATTATTTGAATCATTGGCGTCAAATTTTCCGCCGAGAGCAGTCGTTGTCCACTAGACAACATTGTTAAACTAACTTAGACTAAAGTGATAGTGCTTCACATCGGAAAATTGTAAGTACTTAACATATTTTTTTCATTTATCGTGACCGTAATGATATCTTATATTACGAGTCACTGCTCCATAAGGCAAAGCAATACTTAACGGTGTTACCGTTCGGCTTTGCCCATGTTCAAATCATGCGTTTAATATTACGTGTAATTTTATTTTATTAATCGCAATGAAAAATTTCTACCCTCTTTTGATATAAATGTTTTATTAACGATTAATTATTAATAACTTAGTCTCCTGTATTCTTACAACATTTATATTATTTCGTGAATGTTGAAAGCGACTTATTGATTCTATTTTTGTATTTAAAAGTGCCCACTAGACGTACGTAGGAATAGCAATATTCTTGTTTTGAATCAGAATGGATGATCCTGTTGCGATGGATGCTCCAGGGCCGTCAGGGCTGCAAAGCAAAGGGGTTACATCGCGCCAAGATCGAATGTCAAGATCAAAGTCGACATCTAGCTCTTCTTCGGGCTCTAGTTCCTCAACTTCTTCATCATCACCTAGTAAAAAGAAACGTCATCGCCACCACCATAATAAAAAAAGGGGGGGCAGGCGTAATCGCAAAGATGACTTATTATACAAATTAACACATGAGGTTAGCGAGCTGCGAAAACGTGTTTTTTACAGTGATAATGCAATGCAACATCGGAATTCTGCAGTTTCACCTCCACATTCCGCGGAAGTTCATGTAGATAGTAACGATGAAATCTCCTTGATGAACAGTCATGAATGTAGGTCTTTATATGATTTTGAAGTCGAAAGCGTAAAACCAAATGAATCTCATCAATTCAAATTTGATTTACAAGTTAAATTAAAGGAACCGTCTGTTCCCAAGGCTCCTGAAGAATATCTTAAAGCTTTGCATGATATACAGCATTTTGACAAAAATGAATGGTGTGAGGTAAGGTATTCGGAAGTGCAAAAATGTTATAATCACAGCCCTGGGTTTACTGAGCTCGAGATCAATGAAGAAATTAAATCTTATGATTCTCATAGACATTTAGCATACGCGGATAAAGCTTATGGTGCTTTAACATTTTGTGCTCTTAAGCAACGTGAAGTTTTGCAAAACAGCATGACTGATCTTATATCCTGGGCTCGCGTCAACGGCAGCGTATCATCAGATCAGTTGCATGATAAAATCACAGAGTTATTTTCGAAAGGAGATTATTATAAAATATCTTCGGATATGCTTCAACTTATTTGCGGTCACCGCGCAGAGACTATTCAAATGCGTAGAGACGGTATAACAAATTTTGTTCGCGATCCTCTCATTAAGTCTGCGCTACGTAAAATTCCGCCGTCAAATCGATACGTTTTCAACCCTGAGTTGTTATTATCAGTATTGGAAAAGAACGGAGGTGTAAAAAAGTCATTTTTACCTTCGAATAAAACCAGTGGTTATAAATCTGCTTCGCAAGCAGGTTCCAAGAAAACCACTCGCTACCCCTCGCAGGGGTCAGCTCATTGCACCGCACCCTCGCAGGGTGCTCATCAAGCATGCTGTACTATGCCATGCTCTCTCCAGCCCTCGCAGGGCTGTGGTCACAACCGTACCTCACAAGGTTTGGGACCCTGTCATCCCACGCAGGGAACCATTTACAACAATAAAGGGGCACGAGGACCAAGCCATAACTTTCGTGGGACGTTTCGTTCACGAGGCAGTCACCACAGAAATAATAAACAAGAGAGAAATAACAAAAATCTGCAACCACCGAATATAGTTCGGGAGGAAAGCGGGGCAGATTCTGACAAACAGGATTTCAGAGCGGGCCAGTTGACATTATATGTCGATCGCTGGAAGAGGCTAGGAGCACCAAATACTCTTCTTCACATAATAAAAGGTTATCGCATACCCTTTGTCAAAAAACCACCACTAGTGCTCCCCAATACAAGGAGTCCATTCGAAACAAAGGAATCGGAGGCAATGTCAACCATCATTTCACAAATGATATTACAAAAGGTTCTAGAGGAAGTTCCACGTTCCCCGAGTTTCCTGTCCTCAATGTTTCTGGTTCCAAAGGCAGATGGAACCAATCGGCCAATTTTCAACCTAAGGAACCTAAACAACTTTGTTTACACGGAACCATTCAGACTCATCAATGTGTTTCGGGTACCGGACTTCCTGCAACCAGACGACTGGCTCTGCAAAGTAGACCTGTCACAAGCCTACTTCAACCTGCCAATATACCAGTCACACAGACGATTTCTACGGCTAATTTACGAAGGAAAATTGCTACAAATGACCTGCCTTCCATTCGGTCTCAGTACAGCCCCAAGGATCTTCGCGACTTTGACAAACTGGGTAGCGGAAATACTAAGACAGGAAGGTATTCGGATACTCGTCTATTTAGACGATTTTCTTGTGAGTCACCAAGACTACCGTACGCTGCAAATACATATTCAGCTAGTGTTAGATCGCCTACATTACTTAGGATGGCGGATAAATTACCAAAAGTCTGTGATTATTCCGTGCAAAAGTCTTGTATTTCTGGGTGTGTTATGGAACCCGTGGTTAAACCAGAAATCACTGACACAGGACAAAATTACCAAAATAAAAGAAAAAGTGCAAGACGTTATGCACAAGCGTACAACGACGTTGAAAGCGCTTCAAAGTCTGATAGGCCTTTTAAACTTTGCCAGTTTCGTGATACCGAGGGGCAGACTTCATTTTCGCGACACACTCATGTTTCTAAACAAGAATTTAAAAGAAGTGTCCGTCCATGTCGCCTTACCCATAGAAGTTATGGAAGACCTAAAATGGTGGCTACTAAATTGTCATCAAACTTCCCCAATTCACTATCCAGCGCCGTCACATTTCTTGACAACCGACGCGTCAGATGTCGCTTGGGGTGCCCAGGTCGATGGATGCGCACTTTCAGGTCCGTGGACGAAACAAGAGCAGAAACTCCATTGCAATCGAAAGGAGATGCTCGCAATACTAAAGGCCATAGAAATGAAGGGTCCATGCCTGTACATGTCAACAGTCCTAGTTCAGTGCGACAACAGGACTGTGGTAGCCTTTCTAAGAAACGAGGGAGGAACCAAGTCGATCCCACTGATGATACTGACAAAACAGGTTTTTCAAGTATTGGACAAATACCAGATCAACCTGAAAATCCAACATATACCGGGAAAATACAACAGCCATGTCGATCACCTTTCCCGCCATCGTTGTCCACCGGAGTGGCATCTCCTACCTCAGTGTACAGAGAATATATTCAGACGGTTCGGAGTACCAATGATAGATCTGTTTGCATCGGAACGAGCAAAAGTGGTGATGAATTATGTGTCATTGGATCAAAACGACATTCATGCGATGTACCACGATGCCTTCTCCCGAATTTGGAATTATCCCCTAGCCTGGGTGTTTCCACCACCTTACCTCGTACCCAAAGTGCTGGCTCACCTCAACTCATCAACAGGAATGTTCCTCTTAGTCGTTCCGAGGTGGGAACAAGTATTTTGGAGAGCAGACCTAAAAGCCCGGGCATTAGCACCTCCATTCACAATTCAGAAACTGCATTTACAACTGATAGATACGGTAACAGGTCTTCCACCACCGAAAGTCCGAGAGATGACGCTGGAAGTCTGGAAATGTGGGGGTGGTCACAAAATCTAGTGGAATGGAATCATGCCCAACTGCAACTTCTTAAATCGTCTTGGCGTCCATCAACCAAAAGAACTTATAATGTAGCATGGAACAGATGGCTTACATGGACTAAGAAACATGAATTAAACCCCTTTCAGCCAACAGGATACACCTTAGCTCGCTTTCTAGCGGATTTGTATATCGTAGATGGCTTAGCATATAACACTATTTTACTCCATAAATCAGTGGTTTCTACATTAAGTAGCTCTGACGATTCCAGCAAATTAAGTTCTCATGTTTTAGTCAGTCATATTTTAAAGTCTATTGCATTGAAAAGGCCAGTAACTCATAAACCTGCAGTTTGGAACGTGGATAGATTAACATCATTTTTAGAAAGTTATTCTGTAGACGAAAATAATATTTTTGCTATTTGTAGACATACAGCAACTCTATTACTCCTCTGCTCGGGCAGGAGAGTTCACGACCTTACCTTACTAGCTGTAGACTCAAAACATCTATCTGATTACAATGATTATATGATCCTATGGCCAATATTTGGATCTAAGACAGATACTGCTGGTTATAGGCAATCGGGTTGGAGATTAACCTCTAATCCCTCAAACAAAAATTTGGACCCAGTGTACTGGGTGAAACTTTCTGTAGCTGTTCTCAGAGATAAACGACGGACAGGAGGCCTTAATAATCTCTTTCTCAATATCAGAGGACCACTAAGGGTCGCCTCTCGTACAGTAATTGCAGGATGGATTAAATCCCTTTTACTGGAAGCAGGAGTTGTAGCTTCCCCTGGAAGTCTAAGATCGGCCGTGGCATCTAGAAATTGGTTAAAAAATTACCCTTTAGATGAAATTCTGTCTAAGGGTAATTGGAGGTCTCAAAATACCTTTTCCCGCTATTATTGTAAAGAAGTGATGCCCAATATGCCTACTGATTCTACTTATGATGTATCAAGACTGTTTGATCCAATCAATTAATTAAAATTTAAGTTAAATTTATCAATGTTGAATTGTTTGCCCTTATGTATAACTACTCTTAGTGTTAACTGCTAATCAGACCAAGTTTGTTTATATTTTTTATTTTTAATCATTGTGAAGGTACGATACTTATTCAATATGTCCTCTCTCTCTATACAAAAGTACTAAATGTATATTATAGTATAAGTACTATTTTTTTTTTAATATTATTATTTTGTTTTTCTAAAATAATAAATCAAATTTCTTGTGCACATCTACCTTGTTCATTCATTTCTACAAAACACATTGGCGTCTTTTCCCACCAGGTGATAACAAACACGTCTCAATCTAGTAAGCTTCAAATAACGGTCAAGTGTTTAATAGCAGTGTTTTACCTGAAAATAAAACACATATTAAATACTTACCTTATTTGAAGCTTACATTCTATTTCTACCTGGTGAAGATTTTCGACTCAATGATTCAAATAATGCAGCCACACCTTTGGCAGCAACACCAGGTGGGAAGTCGGATGTGCGAGAGAGACAGATAGATAAATTAACAGAAAAGGGTAAAAGAGAGGGTCAATTGAGCGGAAACCAACAGCGCCACTCTCAATCTAGTAAGCTTCAAATAAGGTAAGTATTTAATATGTGTTTTATTTTCAGGTAAAACACTGCTATTATTGGTCCAAGAGTCGACTTAGGGGCTTGCCTACTTGCTTGGGCCAGGCTTTTTAAATGTTGTTTAAAAGTTTTCCATTCCATTTAAAGAACATTTAAAGTCATAATGTATTGACCTCGAATTAGAAAGTATAAGAAAGAAAAATAAATAAAATAAAATGATAAGTACCAAATTATTATTCAATTCCTGTTCTTGAAATACTTAAAACAGCCTTACTTCCTTTGATATAGCATATAATCTGTTTCATCATATTTGGAGATACCCTCTTGAACCCTAATAATTATGAAAGAAACAAAAATGCAGATTATTATGAAAGTATTTTTACCTTTGAAAACACAGCATCTTTTACAGCAGTCGGCACATTATACTCGGGATTGTTATCAATAGGCAGTTCAGCGTAGTTTGGGGGATCACGAAACTTCCACTCTTTGAAATTATTCAGCGGTTTCATTTTCTCAAATAAACTTGATTTACGTTCGTTCATGAGAGCCGTAAGCACACAGAAAGCTCGCTTCATTGATAACTTTTTATCAAAGTTGAAAGTTCACATCTGTGATATCTTATAAATTATTTGCAAAATCATCGTTAGGATAGATACTTATAATGTTTTGAGAAACGATTCACGTTTTCAATTCAATTCAATACAAGTTCACTGCACGTACGATACATTCATACATTGTATACACGAAATTAAACCTTGCCCCTATAATTACAAGGACAATTTCCTAACATCTTTTAACACAAAATGTATCGCAAGGCGCTGTTATTTGACAAGTTAGTAACAAACTGTCATCAGAACATTTAATTTTTACAGCTGTTAATTATTTTCGTAATCTTTTTTTTGGCATGGCTTCAGAGACCTTTGTGCCATTTACAGCTGTTTTTTTTTATAGTTTTGGAATGGCTTCAGAGGCCTTTGTGCCAATACAGCTGATCTCTTTCCTCTGATCACAGACTAATAGACAGGTTCTACATCTATACTTCTATACTAATATTATAAAGCTGAAGAGTGTGTTTGTTTGTTTGTTTGCTTGAATGCGCTAATCTCAGGATCTACGGGTCCGATTTGAAAATTCTTTCAGTGTTAGGTAGCCCATTTATCGAGGAAGGCTATAGGCTATATATCATCAAGCTAAGACCAATAGGAGCGGAGCATAAATAAAAAATGTTGCAAAAACGGGAAAATTTAAATGCAGAAACCACGCGGGTGAAGCCGTGGGCGGAAAGTTATTAGTACGTAATATGCTACAATCGTTCACCTAGCCTGCCAAATTAGTTTTTTTTATTTTCATAAATTGTCGGTGTATGTAGCAAATTGTAGCTATAATTATGTCAATAATAATTTCGTTAAATACAATATTCACCACTGGAAACTACAACAAAAATAAAAACAACATGAACAGCAACATTAAACCCATTTATATATTATAAATCAATGATTGAATCCCAGAAACCAGAATGGCTTTATCTACGGCTATGAGCAGTGTGACTGTGAAAGAAACTGTAATTACACGTGCATAATTGTGTAACTTAGGGTCTAGTGTTAGTTTCTTTTCGCTGTATCGATTTCACCTTCGGCTTTCAGTTCATTACTCTCGGCCCTCTATTGCTTATTACTTAGTGGTCACCTAAGGAACTAATACTATTAAACGGATTAAGGATAAACAATAAAACTATCAGTATAATGAATAAATAATTATTGTAGACAAGAACATTTAACTGGAACAGCTAATTTTCAAAGCGTACGCCCACTGCGGTGGTTGCGCTGAAAATCCACGCTTTTCTGCCTCTGCTTGCACTTCGAACGGATTCTTTAGTACCTCCAGGAGAAAACGTACCTGTACAAATGTTGGGTGGGAAATAAGTGAGCGTAGCGTTTCTGGTGATATTTTAACTCAACGTTTACTGAAAAAAATTAAAACCTTCTGATAATCATCCTGTTCAGCATCAACAACCGCTTCATGGAGCAGCCAGTTCCTTGGAATGTAGACTGGATTCGCGCTCAACATACGTCGGCGCCGCTCGTCCTCGAACAAACCCGCTGAACTGGCTTCCACTGCGGTTACAGCACAATCGCGACTATTCACAGGTAGGACACCTACTTGGTCAAAAGAAATGGAGGATGTTTCCAACTTAGTAACCGAACATTAATAATTTAAGCTTTTAACTTCTTCATAATTATCTAACTAAAGGACATTAGAATTTAGACGAAACTTAGAAACACAAATGGGACTTATAACTCTTATTATGTTAATAAAGATAGTTAGAAAAGTACATAATTATCTAACCGGCTTCTTTGTCAAGTCTCTCGCGGTACTGGTCCAGCCAGCATCCCCAAGATGCGTGAGATGACAGTCGCTTTAACGACCACTTCTCTCCAAGTTTGATCTCACTTACCATCTCACACGGTTCCAACTACAATCGTAAGAAGTGAAGTGAATTCTAAGATCAAAAAGGTTCATACAGTCACTACCTACGCTAAAAATAGTGGATCTGTGAATTGCAATAGTTATGTACTAATTGGAGCTATATTTCTGTGGATATGACTTACTTCAGCAAGTTGTCTAAAGGTAGCCGTAAAGTCTGCGCCAGTCTGCTGCATCATGTCCAATAACTTTTCCACTAGCTGCTCGTCACCCCAGCGTTCCTCTTTTAAACCTATCTTCATAAGGAACGTTTCCCTAAAGATTTTTGTCAAAAGATTAGTTACAGTAATTGCAGGGGTAGACTCTACCTTCGAGCAATTTAACCTATGAAGACGGCAAAGCTGGGCAAAGCCCTCTGACATAGTATATTGGCCATTTGACTATCCACGATATACATATAACTATTCTATTCGCAATTGCCGCTATACCACAACACCACATTGTGTCGTAAATAAGATCTGCAGTGGACGACAATAAGCTAAGGTCTCGTAAAAAATAGTTAATTGCGCGGTTCCGTCAGGATATTATACCTAATACGTAAAGTGATCAACTAACAATATTTTATTTTTGCAGTAAGTGTCCAATGTTTTCAGAATGTGCGACATATGCACCTGTTGCGACGAAGTCAGAAGAGGCTTCAGAGCATTTGCAAGCTGCCCTATGTTCCAAACCACCACCTAAAATTTACAACACTGTAAAATTTGTGATAAATAAAATAACTTAAGTTACACGATTTACATAGGTGTCTCACATCGGGCTGCTTGGCGAGCGCATAACGACCCTCACCGTCCGAACAGTTGGCGACGAAACCGCCATCGTAGGAGTCCACAAAACCGAAAGGTCCGAAGTCCACGGTCAGACCCAAGAGGCTCATATTGTCCGTGTTGAGTAGCCCGTGGGTGAAACCCAGACCTGAATTGTTACAATTGCTAATGAAAGTGGTACATTGATAAAATAATATGGACCTTGGACATAATGTGGACGTTCCTAAGGCAAAGAACATTGAGGGTTTTAAAACTAAACTAAGAAATTGAAATACTTAAATAAGTTAGGAAACATAAGTCTAACCTTGCCATTTAGCAACAAGATCCAATGTCTTGTGAGCGATTTCTGAGAACATCCTGATGAAACGGTTTTCATCAGTCAGCTGGATGTCAGGGAAATATTCCTACAAATAAAACCAAAGTAACTGTAGGATACTGTTTCTAAGTATGCGTATAGCGCTAGAATAATTGTTACCGGTTACAAAAGAGCAGAACTAAACTCGGGAAATTCTGAGCTTCATTGTGTCAGCGTATTACTTATTGTTCGATATTGTGGACGTTTTCTCTTTTCTGTGGTGGACTTTGGTACTCCTAGCACTTGATCTTTCTAGGAAATAGGGGACACGTATACTACGTTGGCTTACCTTTATAATGAAATCGGACAGCTGCCTCAACACTGCAATCTCTCCAGTTCGAGATAAAATCTCCAAAGACCCGAAGCGGAACCAATTTGGAGACAAACGGAGTACAACCGCCGCCCGCTCCCGTCGTGGGCATCCGTTGTAGTACACGTCTCGGACTATCGCTTCGTCGCTTACTGTAATTGAAGCATTGTTTCTTTCAAGGTTTGAAAAGATTGCGTTTGACACTGAACTTAATAAAAAGGAAGTATTAAACTGTTGGAAATCCGGTTGAATTATTAGTTTTGACAATACCTATTGGACAGTATTTGCCATCGTGTTCCCTATCATCAACACTAACAGCATAATGGCGTCCGCAGTATTATTTTTGCCAAACAGTTTCCTACAAAACCAGAAACTATCATTTACGAGACGAGAAATGGTAAGTTCTAAGACTCACCCACTAATCCAACAGCTCTAGTAGTAGGTATTCCCAAAAAGTAGCAAGCTTCACTCGCTATCATCTCCCGAATAGCCGACCTTAGGACTGCGCGGCCGTCGTGTACACGAGCGTACGGCGTCTGACCTGAACCTTTCAACTGGATCTGCCATCTTTCACCACGTCTAAAAACATCAGTCATTCTCCTACTATTATCAGGGAAATATGCAATTGAGCAGGTATCCAGGTAGGCTCTGTAGTTAATGAATCTGTAGATCACTATTTATGTAGGACAGGATATGAAACAAAAAAATCCTTTTATTTTGGACGGATTTTACATAATAACAATTTTATTTTTTAAAAAAAGCTTACTAGCAATGTGGGTCGCACATTACTAGTAATCTTGTTAACCCCTCTTACTAAGGTAAATGCTTGTGTTACGAGTGGGTTCACGTCGGAAGTGCAATGGGTGAGTTTCGAACCGGCAACCACATGATCGCAAGTCCGACGCCCTAGTTAAGCGGCGGTAGCCTAATGGCTAGGGCGTCGGACTTGACATTGCACAATGATTGTTTATCAAATTTGTAGCATCCTTGCCTGAGAATAAAAGTGCAGTAATCGCAGCATTATTCCTCAGCATAGGCATAATGCTGCGATTTCCAGTTATCATTTAATGGAAACTAAAATTTCGTTCCAGATTGATGTTCCTTGCAATTATGTTATTTAAGGGGCTTACCTGTTAACGTATTCTCCGAGGATATGAGCCCTACCATCGCCAAGCTGTCCTACCCACAGTCCATACTGGTGTCCCCCGTATCTGTTTTTATGCGAATTAAATTTCAGTTTTAATTAAAATTAGCTGGTATTTAGCAAACTGATTGGTATAGTCAGCAAGCCTCTTACATACATTGCTAAATTATTATTTTCTGAAAACTAGATAATTTCAGGTTAAATTTTTTACAGTAGTGGAATAAAGCATTCGCAAATTCTGTGAACTGCTTAGAAGTGTAGTATATGTACTTCGTTCAAGACTCCGTCGTATGTACAGAGTCACACCATGCCCATATTGACTGGCAGTGGAAAAAAGACAAGTATTTTATAGTATGATTAAGACAATCTAAGAATATTAATGAATTGTGATTGAATTAATCTACGCCTACCTATGTGCAACAGGCAAAGCTCCGTATGGTAATTTTCTGCCGGCTATGAATTCGGCAAACTCTTCACGGTTAGCAATTTCAGGATCCATATCTAAGATATTGGTCAGGGCATCTTGTGATGCACATACCAATCTGATATTTCGTTCCAATGGCCGAGGAGTCACCTGTTATAGATATAATATTTCTTTGATTTTAGATTTTAACCCGATTTCCACGATAGCGTTATTTAAAAAACGATCTTCGCTTATCATCAGATAATATAGTGATGAAACGCATGCCTATTCAATTTATATAAAAAAGTGATGGGAAACGAGGAAAGGCTCTTTGGATTGTAGTCAAAATTATTGAACGGTTCAAATAAAATAGATATTTACCTCAGAAAAAACAACATTTTTAATATTGGATCTAATTTGGTCATGATTTTCATCAATTGGTAACAAAATATATTTCGGATATTGGCTAAATCTCCACTCAGTCAAATTTCTCTTTAATGGAGAACTTTCACCCTCCATTTTCATAACTAAATGTTATTCAAGCTAGAGTTAATTATGTATTAAAAGAAAATATGAAAAAATACATTAGCTCTCAGAACAAATTGAATTAACCGCCATTAAATCGTCTATGGTTAAAATAAACTAACCAATCAAAAACTAAAACTCTATGGATAATTAATAATCTAAAGCCGGGTGGAGACCTGGCTTTTGGACTTTAGGTGTTTTGCTCGACAGGATACACGAAAACATCGAAATAATACATTTTTTTATAATTTTGTGTACTGCAAAACATGCGCTGGAGACCCAGTGATATATAAATTCTAAGAATAACTAACATTTTGACCTAAAATTGAAACTAAAGTTATGTTCAACTGACACATTGGCCCAGTTGAAATCTTGTGATCGCAAGTGTCGGCAGCGGAGTCTGAGGTCGTGAGTTCGATTCCTAGGTCAAGCATACTAGAGCTTTCTATGAATTTGTCAGTAGAAGGAGTTTACGTTGGTGTTCTATTACATGGGACCAATAACGGCAAGCTACGTCTCTGCCTAAGCCTTTATAGCTTGATACAGATCTGACATAAGATCTGGGGTCTCGGAGGCATGACAACTCGCTCCCACGGCCTCAACAAATTGTGGTGTGGCCAAATACCCGTGTAGTTTTAGTTAATAGCTCACCCGCATTGGGTGGAGTTCGACATGCCCCTTCGCTGCCCCGGGAGGCCGAAGTCTATGAAGATTTTCATATGAAAACAAAAGCCTGATACAAGATGCTTATCATTTATCTGGTTTATCGCCATTTTCATTAGGTATTATGATAGGTATTAGCTAGGCATTTGTGATAGTCCGATAGATGCGATGCGATGCTGCCATCTGCCAGTCTGCGACGGATGTGTTGCATGTAATAAAAATTTAATTTCCCCACAGCGCGCGCCGTATGATTTCTATTCTATGGAAAAATATTAGAATGATGCCTTGATTGTTTAAGAATAAGAAAACTAATTTAAGGTATTATGTGCCCCTTGCACAATAATGCATTATATTTCAGCAGAAAGATAGATATAATGCTAGTTAGTAGGTAGTCTATGTGGTCTAGTGTTATGAGAGCAGTGGTCAAGGTCGTTTATTCTAAGCATTATGCAACTAAATTCTATTAGCCACATATTCTGCGAACTCTTACCAAATAGGGATAATCTCAATTTGAAGGCATAAACGCATGGGAACTCGTCCGGTGTGAAATTCGTCAGTTCGGCGACCGCAATTTCACTTTCGTGTGCCGCTTTCTCGTTTTGTCACTTTCGAAAAAAAAAATCATTACTTGTGTGAATCAAACCCGTTTCATTTTGTAGTAAATTCCATAAGAAGTGCAAAATAATTTTCGTGTACCGTGCATGGTATTTGTTTTACGTTAAATGGATTTTTATCAAAAAATATGGTGTATAAAGAGGGATATTTGAAGGACAAGCTGACCAAGGATTTGGACGCCGTTCACGTCGTAAGTAATCTGTCAAAATTTTATCGAACTGTGCCGCGTTGTAAAATAAATAATGTAATTTATGAATTAAAATTAGTGTTAGTACCAAGATAAAAATCTTATAATTCGGCAAAATGACGAAGAGAGCAGATCCGGATAAGTTTACCGTGACAAAAGAGGCGTTACTTCCCGGCCTATTATTTGCTCTGCTTGTGAGATGGTGCGTGGCAGCCTATCCGTATTCTGGATACAAGAAACCACCAATGTACGGGGATTATGAAGCACAAAGACATTGGCAAGAAATAACAGTGCACACGCCTCTAAGTAAATGGTATCATAATACGACGCAAAATGATCTGCAGTACTGGGGTTTGGACTACCCGCCACTTACTGCGTACCACAGTTTCCTCATGGGGCTGGTGGCGGACTGGCTCGACCCTGAATCGGTGCGACTCTTTGCCTCGAGAGGTTATGAAAATGACAGCCATAAAACCTTCATGAGGTGGACTGTGTTTTTGTGTGATGTTTACTTCTATGTGTCTGCAGTGCTATGCATATGTATGGATGCAGAAAGAGTGTTGGGTAAAGAGCCCAAAGAACCAAAGAGTGTTTTGAAGAGAACTGACATTTCTACCACATTGTTTTTGTTATATCCTGGAATAATATTGATTGATCATGGTCATTTCCAATACAACTGTGTGTCTCTTGGTTTATTTTTATGGTCTACTTTTTTCATCATAGCCATAGAGAATGATACTTTAGCTACAATATTTTTTGTTCTTGCGTTGAACTATAAGCAGATGGAACTATATCACGCACTGCCATTCTTTTTCTATTTATTGAGAAAATGTTTTATAGGGATGCCATTAGGAAGAGGCAAGTTCTCACACTTTGTTCGTAGTTTCAACAAACTTGCAGTTGCAGTGATTTCATCCTTTATTATCATTTGGTATCCATTTATAGATGGATGGGATAATGTGTTTCAGGTTGTGCATAGACTTTTTCCATTAAACAGAGGGATTTTTGAAGATAAAGTATCAAATGTATGGTGTATGGTAAATGTGTTCGTTAAACTCAAGACCATTTACAGTAATCAGGAAATGGCCAAAACATGTCTGTTGATCACTGCAATGACTGCCGGGCCAGCATGCGTTGATATATTCTTTAGAATAAACAAGAAAAAGTTTGTTCTATGTCTAATCAATGTCTCACTGGCATTCTTCTTGTTCTCATTTCAAGTTCATGAAAAAACAATTTTGTTAGTGGCAATACCAGTTGCCTTGCATTTCCCTGAAGATCCATTCATGTGTTTCTGGTTCCTGCTGGTGTCCAACTTTAGTATGCTTCCATTATTGCTGAAAGATGGTCTTCTTATACCTTTTATTGCTACCAGTCTGATCTACACATCATTCCACAGCATTTGTTTGAGATTGTCACAGCCAAGTTCGGGTTATTTCTCAATTTTTAATGCCAACCGTGTTTATAAGATTGTTCAGCCAAACAAGAAGGAAAGCTCTCCTTTCTTGAGCTTTTTGAGTCTGATATTCTTTATATCTGTGGTTGGTATGATCCTGTTGATTGTGGGGACTGTATTTGTTGAGCCACCTCCTCAGTACCCTGATATTTTTCCATTGCTGATATCAGCATATTCATGTGGACATTTCCTTTTCTTTTTATTCTATTTTTACTATCAACAGTTTTCTCTTCCAGTCTGTTTGCCAGCAGTACATAAGGTTAAAAGAAAGTAATATATTAGTATGACTATACTGTTCTAGTTTGAAATATTCTTAACAATTTTAAACCTATAGTTTTTATATCTATACTTTTTCATTCTCCCCTAATAGTTAATTCAGTTAAATTATATTCAGTATAGTATTTAAACTAAGATTATGTAATATGTGAAGTGAGAACAATTTTTATGTTACCCTATATTTTAAGTAGGTAATTGGTGCATTTATTTTGCTTCCAAATTTCATTCCTAATAAAGATATTTATAAATTTGTAGATTGCACAAAATTGATTTTCCTTTACCCTATCTATACCTAGAACCTATATCCAGCTACCTATAAGCTATTGACCACTATTATCACTGCTGACCTACAATGCATCATATTACATAATATTGCTGTATAGTACTACTACTACACAACATACATAGATAGGCAGAAGGTCCACACAAATTCCAAACCACACCAATAATATGGTATGGTATACAAGTGAATCGGTTCCTCCTAGGCAAGCGCGCTCCATCGTAGATCGCAGTATCGCTTAACATCAGGCGAACTGGCGGTCAAGCGTACGCCTATCATGAATAAAAAAAAAAAAAAAAAGTATGACCGGCGACATTTTTTTTTTCTATTTAAGCTATACCCATGTAACTTTTAAAGCACGTAGCTAATTATCATCCATCACGAGTTCAGGCGCCGTATTACCACGTATTAATGCCATCATTTTTACGCTGTGGAAGAGGGACGCCACTATTTAACCTGTAGAGCGGCATCCCTCTCTCACAACCTAAAAATGATGGCATTAATACGTGGTAATACGGCCCCTGGACATTGCTGTTTTTAGGCTTTACTTTATGATGTCATAATTATGAAATGACGACAATACTTACGCCATAAATTGATAGACACGTCGCTCATATGAAATGCGTCATAGGTTTGATATTATCTTCACTTAACATAGGTATCCTATCAGCACCACAATTAGAATTGTTATCAATCTAAAATAATCTATCGTGAGTATTTCTACACGGATGTTTTTATCTCACATTTCCGTTTGCTAAAATGGTCTATTCCTATGCCCTGGGTATGGTTGCAGCTTGCCCGTTAAAATATTTTTACACGGAAAGTCCCTACAAGGAAGTTTTAATTTATAAAAAATAAATAAAAACCTTTGTACCTATGTCCTTGTTTGTTCGTCATTGTCCAATTCAGGACAACTAATTTTTCGCTTAAGTGTATCTGATGCATGTATAAATATACCGTCTAAAATCAAAACACTCCAAGATTACCCTTTACGCCAATTTTTGATAGAACCGCCTCTTGTCTTTAAATCTTTTAGGCTAGTCTGAACCATCTTTATCCAACATAACATAAACACCATCACGCCTGTATTCCCCCACGGGTTAGGCAGAGGTGTTCTAATGTACACCCACTTTTGCCGGTATGTTTAGGTTATTGCCATTACCCGGACACAAATCCAGACTCCCGAGCTGCTACTGAGAATTTCATAGAAAAACCCAATAACACTTTTCTCGACCTGGGATCGGACCCAGGACCTCTTGTGTAGCAGTCGCGGTTAGGACCACTAGACTGATGAGTATCCAATTAACTTAAATATGAATAAATTGTCATGGCCTTGGTCATAAAACTCCACATCTCGCATCTTATCCTCGCATCTTATCATTAGACTTCGTTTTCCGCATACCTTCTCGTATGCTGTTTTCTGCTCATCCTAACGCAGGACATTGTTCTCGAAGCCATGGCACCAGAAACGTCGATTTGTGTGTTAAGTCTAAATGTGTCTACTTTAATCTAGATAGGTCAAGAACCAACTCCAACCCCCAAGACTATATTTGATGGATGACTAGTCGTTATTGTAATGGCAAATTACATATTGTCGGTACAACTGATGTCACCATATTACGCAAAAATATCACTACAAAGGTTAAGGTCACAATTATTGCAATAGGTACCTATAAAAAAGTGCTAATAAGTGAATGCTGCAAATATATTGCTGAATAATTTATTGTCTGCAATTATTTTAATGCAGTTGAGCTGGGAATACCTCGCTTCCGCCCTTCCAAAAGGGGAAATGTTCAACAAATTAAGAATGTCGTTAACATTAAAGCGATATAACTTTTGTCATATACCTAAATGTATTGGATGCATCGTTATAATTTACCTACTTACAAGCTAAATCCCGCCGTGGTTCTTATTTTGACAATACCGTGGTAATTTCGCCAAATATTTTTTTTGGAGTTCATGGAACGTAAATTTCAAGTTTGTTAGCTTATTGTCGCTATGATATCGTGATTGGGTGTATTTCCCTTTCACTATTTTTAAAGAAGCAACGATAAAACAGAAAACTTTCGAAATAAAAGGATTATATTAAAAAATTAAGTTGCAAATGGCGACAGTAAACAATTGCTTCGAAATTAATTTATTTTCAAAATTGGTACCAGATCGACTAAAGCGGCCTTTTTGGCTGTGCTCATCAGGGCCACATCTTCAAGTTTGAAAATACCCCAGTCAAAGACGACACTTTTAAGGACCACAGGCCTTTGAATGAAATTTCGAGCTGGTGTGGACGCGCCAAGGTGCTTACGGCCATTCGGGTTTTAGTGAAAATCCATTTGAGACTTTACCTGTCCAATATTAGCGAAATTGAGGTGAGGCCCTGGCTGAGTCTCGGAGCCAAACACGCAGATACGATATTTATAATCAGTACTAACTCTAATTGCAGAGAAAGTAAAAGTACGAGTCAGTACCATTTTTATCTGAAATAAGATAAAAAACATCGAAAATGGGGCCAAGTTCACACTAACAACGTACCTAAGTATGATAATTAAATAAAAGCATGAATGAAAGTGTGTCGTGTAAAAGATTGAGTACCAAGATGACTTAGACTTGCCTTGTCTTCTATTTTAAGATCAGCATGAGATCTCAAATTAATTGGTGCGACTACAACATTTCCGTCATCACAATTAGCCTCTAAAGTAAACTTGTCCTCATCCATCAGTTAATTGTTTAATTTAATTGAATATAAATTCAGCTAAAAAGACAGAAGAAAGTAAGTTAAGTAAGCCAACCTGTCAATGAACTTAATTAAAGAGACTTCCTTCCTTCATTACCGGTTTAGTAGCCGGTCTAAATTATTTCTCAATTAGTTTAAACATACTAATTAAAATCTAGTTTGGCCTCCCTACCTCACGATTTTTGGCCAGTGTGCCACGGGGAACTGTCTCAAATCTAACCCACAAACGCTCGGTATGCGGTATGCGTGCTGTTTTCACTGAGCGTTGCATAATTTGACGCATGATTTCACTGGGCATGCACGTGCCCGAACAGTGATGTGAATCAATTTGCTTGACCATTTGTCAATCGTTGGATAAGTAAAAAAAAACACGCAAATAGTCCTATGTAATCTGAAAGACAGGTTCTTGTCTGGTTACATGGCTTGAATCGCAAATCATACGTCAAATGGCTCAGTATTAACAAAAATAAAGTATACTACGGTTGCAGATATAACACAAAAGTTAAATCTAATCTGACATCTAACAAACAAACTAATAACTGCGTTTTCTAAATTGTATCTACGATTTCTAATGCTAACTTTTTAAAACATACTGCTATAGCAAAATTACATACATCTGTCTGCGTGTGAGTCTACAGTTTTACACACCAATGATGCGCTTACGACGCGCCGCGTTAGCTAGGCTAATGAGGGGTAGCCAGTAGAAGTAAATTAGAGATTTTAAGTACGCTGTGGTTAGTTTTAGCCTTCGCTACTTCATAATTATGTACAGAAATTAACTGGCGGTCAGTGTACTTTACGTAATCGGGTATTAAGTAATTCTCTCTCTGCAGACGACTAGTCTGATAGATTTTACATCTATCTGGTTGGATGAGCACATTGTAATAGTGATATAATGATTTGCATTATTAATTGCTCTAAAATCATTTATTACATCTCAATGGTACTTCAGATAAGATCAAATGGATTACCTATAATAGGAAACGCTACATTACTTGGGAACTGTTCTGTTCTAACAAAAAAACTCATCCTAAACGCATACTTACACTCCGCTTCATCGTCGGTAAAAAGCGAAAACGTTGATAAAGGTGCTTATTAAACGAAATATATACAATAGTTATGTACTAAATTGTATATTCACCGTCAGATGTGGCACAATGGCTATCATGAATGCGATTGCTTACCATAGTAACATTGAACTATTTCTGCATTCTAAGTAGATAAACTTATGTAGCTCGGCTATTTGAGGCGGTGATGTATGGCAATGGTAATGAGCGTATCGGACGTTAACGTCATAGTACAAACATTAGTAGGTACATACCTAATTATAATTTATAGCTAGATTCAAAGTGTGGAAAACAAAGAGACAGCGTGTTCTAACCCGAATGTTCATAAATTCACATAGACTGAAATTAGAGATGCGAGAAATAGCTCAATGAAAAGAAAAGAGAGATATAGCTCTTTCAATCAAAAGAGATATATCATTCTTTTAGCTCTTTAGCTCATTTAGCTCAAATTGAATCTTGAGTCAATGAGTTATTCGGTGAGCGAGAGATATACTTACATACCCTTTCATTACAACATGTGAGCGATCAGCGAGCTAGATATGTAAATATGCTTAAGCATTTTCTACTTTGTATCTATAAAAATAAAGATCGATTTACAATGAAGATTCATTGAGCGAATTGACCCGGAGAGCTAGATATGTGGATATCCTAAAGCATTTCCTACTTTGTCTCCATTAAAATAAAGATCAATTTACATTAAAGATCCATTGAGCTAACTGATCCGGAGAGCTAGATATGTAAATATGACAAAGCATTTGCTACTTTGTTTCGATAAAAATAAAGATCAATTTACAATGAAGATCCATTGAACTAATTGATCAGGAGAGCTAGATATGTAAATATGATAAAGCATTTCCTAATTTGTCTCTATTAAAATAAAGATCAATTTACATTGAAGATCCATTGAGCTAATTGAGACCGAGAGCTAGATCTGTAAACATGACAAAGCATTTTCGACTTTGTCTCCATAAAAATAAAGATCAATTTACAATGAAGAACCACTGAGCTGATTGATGCGAAGAGCTAGATAAGTAAATATGATAAAGCACTTTCTACTTTGTCTCTACAAAAATAAAGATCGATTTACAATGAAGATTCATTGAACTAATTGAGCCGGAGAGCTAGTCTCTCAGCGAGTGAGTGAGTGAGAGCTAGATTGGAAACAAAGAGCTAGCTCATTTTTATCTCTCATTCGCGAGCTACCCATCTCTAACTGAAATACTTTCTCCGTTTATGTCGAATCGAATAATGTAAAGCCTACGACTGATTTTACTCATGCTACTCCTCTGAAACCAAACCATGATATAAACATGTAAAAACAGACTGGTCATCGCATTCCTTTTACAGTTAGTTACATCACAAGGCAAACTGTCACTGCAGTTTAAAATTCCCCAAAAAAAAATTCGCTGAAGCGTCTTGGTACACTTTGCCAAACTTGCGTCACCTAGTCTTTACGAAGAAATAGTATCGTATGATGATCGCGATACAATGGGAATGATTTCTGGGAGTCCCAGGAATGTTTGACTCATGATAGACAAATCGGCAACCAGAACAATGGACCTAATTTGTGTGTACGTGCGTTGCTTCAAAAATAACCTCTTCAGTCTCCTTTGCTTGTGTTTCGTAAGAAAGGGATAGACGATACTTCAAATCGAGTTGATGTTAGTGGTTAATTTATGTTTTAATCGATTTTAGATTAGGCACTTGAATCTTTTAGTAATCAGAATTGTGGCCTGTTTGTGATGGCATTACTCCTGGGGCCTATTAATAAGGTTCCAGAGTAACAGTTTATGTGATTAAAATTGGTTCTTAACTTCATCATTAATATCAGTAAAGTAATTGACTTTCTTGGCAACTGTAATATACTAAGCAATCTGTGTTTTATGTTGTAAGGCTTGCACGAGATCAATTTTTCCAGCTCCCTCCTCCCCATACAATATCCATTTAGCCTTCTCAAAGCCTATTATTTTAAAATTTCTTTTTAAGATTTAGTATTTATCTGTTTCTTTATGTTACCTTGAAAGTTCCAATCTTTATCACCATGACTTTACATAAATATGTTTAGATTAAGAAATATTGCAATTCATCTTTGCCGTAGATCAGTATACCCAATATATTCATATGTTTTCGTTGATTTTTTTTACCTTGGAGAAAACCACATTGAAGTCCTTAGTGAATTAGTTATGCATGGGTATACAAAAATGTATAAATATTTGAAATCAAAGTTAAATAGATAATAATTTGTTTATACAAACCAGATTTTCTATCTTCAGCCGCTTTTGAACTAACATTAAATATTTTGCAAGCTAATAATATACCAACGACAAACTGGTACTAATGAGGTGGTTAATGAATCATTACATTTAAAAGACACAAGTGCGGAAACCGCAATTATTTAATTTTGATTCAATTCTCAACATAGTTAACCGCATCATGTAATGCATACGTTATAATTAAAAACTTGTAACGCCTTTTAAATAATGGAACGGATCATTTTGCGATGACAACAGAGTGACGTAAATGTCCTTTGTTGTTATTTTAACTTCGTTGTTAAAAATAATACAGTGTCTCCAATATTGAGCAATATATACAGGAAACATAAGGTTGAGATCAGTATCCATTATTGCGTCTTTTCCTTTATCTGACTTCGCAGTCAGCAAATCTTACAAAAACTAGAATACTGATGACAAAACTTACTAAATATTTATGAAAAAAGAAACAGGATTGATCGATGCCCAATTCTTCTTATAGACCCACCTACTAACTCTCCTTCAATCAGCTAGCAATATGACATAGAAAGCAAAAGAAGAAAAAAATCTCTCGAGTTTCCATGACAGAGACACTAGTTTTTTGTTCAAAACAGGATTTTCGTATCATACTGAAATCATTAACACCTTTTTCATTCATCATTCATGCAAAATAATGACATGAGTCATATAATCATCATATCATATCAGCCTATCGCACTCCATTCCTGAACGTAGGCCTCCCCCAAAGATCGCCAACCATCCCGGTCTTGGGCAGCTCGCATCCATCCGCTGCCACTACCTTATTCACTTCAAATCGTCATAAATTAATAAACATTATTTATACTATTCTTGGGAATTATAACAACCATTATTTTAAACTGGGAGCTCCAAAAGTTGACGTCATAGGCTGCTCTTAATTATTGAGATCAGTTCCATATGAATAAAGCGTGTGTTTTAAGATGAGGAAAATCCTTATAAAGGCTGATATACTGCAAAAGATTGAAGTGGTTTGGCGGTTCAGACCACAACAAAAACTCAACTACTACGTAAAGAAAGAAAGAATAGAATAAAATTTATTTAGCAGACATACATGAGACACGGAGCATAGAAATACAAGAAAATTCAAATAAAATGAAATAGTTACCAAGTGTGTCTCACGGCTATGCTAATAAGGTCCATTTCAGCGATATGCTTACGTATTACTTATTGCAACTTAAATAATATGTAATCGCGTTATGCTATGTATAACTCTAGTGTAATATTTCACTTTGCTATAACATTGTCCCGTTTTCACGGACATGAAGATTATCTCCTTGTGGATACGTTTACAAAAACAAATTCGCGATCCATGGCTCGCTCAACCACCAGGTTACTCATACTGCCGCTATAAGGTATGTCCGAGTTTATTTTGGTGAGATTAATTTTGGAGTAAGTCTTACTGGCGCCCCAATAGTCGCTTATCATTATCAGGGATCGAATCGGCTATTCTACAGGCTACAACATCAAGCTACAACAAAATACAAATGATAGTATAATCTTACATTTCTTTGAACGGAAAATCTATACATTGCTAAGTCAGCTTATACCAGTAAAGTATAGTTTGAGGTTTAGTCGTGTACATAATATTGACGGATGATGCAATCGTTAAAATTTCCATGAAGTTTTGATTTCAGCGATGAAGTAAGGTCAAGTTCCTGGAAAATTATCTTATTGTGCTAATTATTCATTTGCATACATAATTACTTTTCCTTATTTGCTCTTAGACACTTAGACGGTACTGTCTGTACTGAGAAAAATGATAAAGTAATTTACAGGCTATCTATTTTTCAAGTAGTATGATTCAAGATCTTAAATACTTGTTAAATTATATTTATAAGGGTATTTAATAACTGAATTCTGAAAACGCTTCCCGAAAGTTACTTTTCACCAATGATATTAAAAACTAATACGTCATTGCTTTTTAACATATACCTAGTTTATATTTTCTATTAGACCGGGCAGTTTCGGATTTTTATCCGAACCAAGTATCCAGACTGATAATAACGGATACAATTAATTACATCCATGATTCTATTTTTATAAAACATGTGCGCAGAGCTGTTTTCTTATATTAAAGAGAATAAAGTTGTGAAAGGGCCTCATGAATGCAAACCTTTTTCGAAATATTGTATTCTCCCCTCAACATTGCCAATACAAAAATCTGTAAAGGCTTTGTTTCGTAATTTCTCTTAAGTTGATTGACTTGTCCCGAAGGTCGTCAACTTAAATGGAACAAGCCTTTTGCAAGGTAGTTGGTTCATCGGTCATTCCCTTTGCGATGAAAGTTAAAATAATTAACATCGCTACGCCTTGATAAAATAATAAAGCGTTTTGACGCTTTCGTAACTCTTCAGTCTTATATTCAATGATAATTTATTTTTTGAGAACTATGATCAATGGGCACAATTAATTCTGTAAAATTAGATACTTTTATACATTTTACCATATTCCTAAAAAAACATGTTAACATTGTTATTAAGTCTTTTATGTAAATTTATATAGCTTAAAGTGGTTGTAATTCACCTGATTGTCGTAGAAGACATGATATTTAAGTAATCTCTACTGATAACTTAATTTTGTCTCGAATTCAACAGTAGATTACGAGAATATATGCTATTCGGTTCATTAAATAGAGCTGACTTGCGTCTTAACTTCTTTTTTTTTCCAAAAGCGTGCTTATCCATCAGCAAACTATCTCTCAAATGTATACAAGTTATGATTCTATCCATCATTATCGTGAACTTGACTGTTGTATGCCTCACCAAGAAAAATCAAGGAAAAGAGTGATAATGATGAATAAAATAAAATGTTGCTCCACTTAGGCTAACCTTCAACAAAATTGCGCATGTGCCACATGCTCACAACGATTACAGTTATCCTAATGTGCACACATCGTCGGTCATTACATTTGCCCAGAGACAATGGACGTCTTGCAAACTATTACAAAACACTGCGGCTACCCGACGATTTAGATAAGTACTATTAATATTTTCTTAACGCCATAAATGTGTTACACGTTTTCTAGACGTGTAGTGTCAAGAACTCAAGATGTAGTTAGAGATAGCTGCTATTGCACAACCTAGTTTTTTTACGAATTGTAGACATTTATTTATAATCTTAACTAAGCAAAAAGCGTCACCTAAATTCGTTTTTTGTAAACGTTAGGAACTTTTTCTTCTTTGAATACAATAAAACTGCCTCACTTAAGAAAGTGGGCGCCGTTGGGCAGTATATTTGGGTTTGACCTCAAAATTCTGTGAATGTAGGTTTTCGCAGCCGTGTAATTACATTAAAAACTTATTTAAAGAAAGTTCAACCATAATATTTCTTCACAAAATGACCTGTATGGTAATTAAAGTTTTTAGACAAGTAGGATCTCGTGGCTTTTGTTTCAGGATATAGAAGACTGTCTTGCGTTACTGACCTATGGACTTATGAATTTTACTCGTATAAACATAATTATGAACAATGTCAATATATGTAACAAAAAAAAAAAACAATTTCCGACTTCTTTCTATTTTTATCCGTGTTTTAGCGACCACATTAAATTAAACCGGCAAATTAATTTAATTGAATTAAAAATATTCTAGGATGACGTAAAACAAAACTGATAGAATGTGGCTGTTGATGAAATCGATTGCGCAAAAACATCGCAGCAAGTTGACCCACTATCTATGTTTATAAAACGAAAGAAAGTAAAAACTTTCCCTTTTATTGTTCGCCAATTCTTTCTTTGATCTCTGCCAAAGTTATCGCCAAGTTCATTGACTCTCATATCTCTGGGCCAAACATTATCTAGGTCGATAGAGATAACTCCAAGGTCCTACCAACTTGAGATGTGTACGTCTTGTCCACAGCTTTCTTGATTTGCTAATGAGAGTCATGCCTATCCGGTTAGTCTTACTTTGCAAACTTTAGTCAGACGTCATGTTGCATTCAACGATGTATTTGCGATACGCAGTCGACTATCAAATTAGAATTCATTCATGGCAGCGGCAGTGCCCATATTATCCGTCTAATTTAGCTAGAATATTGTCTTGTCATCCTTTGTAACTGCCTTGAATTGTAAATGGAAAATGTTTCGTTTCCTACGATGTAGCCTGATCGAATACTGTCATTGCTTTATAATGATTCTTTTGTATTTTGTTGTTATTTGTTTACTTTGGATATTGACAGTTACCATCGAGCCTTTGTAGTCATGGACTTTCACGAACTTTATAATTTGCCCCAAATCTCCTTTCTGTCGAAAAAGGAGTGTGCCATACTTCATTTCGTTCTTATGTTTTGATTATATTTATTTATGTCATAAGCTTGTGCGCTCCGCATAAACCCCCAAAATCTAAAAAATCATACAAATCGTGTCTATACTTATATATTAAAGATAAATAATTGCTGCTAGTACCGTACAGTTAAAAAAAGACATCGTGTTCATTCAAGAAATCAGTTCGTCAAGGTTGTCGAATATTAGATAGAAATTCGACCTTTCGATTAATGCGCACAATTTTTTCGTGGCAATTGTATAGATTTCAAATTTTTTTAATCAAAGGAATTGAGGAATGATGAAATTTATATCTTCAAATGGTATTTTATATGGAGCGTTTAATTTTTAAGAAGACAGATACATAATAGATTAATTTATATGGTTGCTCCTAGATTGTATAGTAACCATTGAGTAACTAATAATTACTAGAGAAATGTTAATCAACACCATTGTAGTAATAAACAGTTATCATAGAACGCATCTTATGTCACTAATGTTCTGATCAATTTATTCTTATGTCATTTCCTTTGCGTCAACTAAGTTTTATGTGTTGTCTTGCACTAATGTCGTCTTTACAATTATTTTATGCTAAAATAATATTACGGTACATTTTTCTGCCCTTTGAAATATCTGGCCCCGTGCATTCCCGTCCAAATTATATGGTGGGTCCCGGAACTGTTCCTTGAGGTACCCCATGCCACAATTCCTTACCTACTCTGTAAATATCTTTCATATTTTTTACCGATTTGGCAGAATTGTTAGTAGCAACTGGTATCGGTCACCCGTGACAGCGATCTTGGCATAACGTAACCGCACCTTATCACTCGACGTCAGGAGGCCTTGAACAGCAACGTGCGGGGGCGCGGAAAAACTATGTTTTATGTAACACCAATGTAAATATGGCTTTTTACAATTTAAAAAGGGTTTATAATTATGAAGATTTGAGTATTTTGTTTTTAAACATGCTCACAACTAACCTCCAATACCGTAGTATATGTATATAAATTTGTGCCAATAATATAAGGTATGTGATCAGTTCATCATGATGATAATTATGGCCAGCAAAGTGGTAGGTTCACGTTGACCGTGCTTTTGAGTACGATTTTGGATTTGATCCCTTAAAAATTTTAAGAAACGTCTGAAGTTGTTAATGTCTCGTGTTTTATATATTTCAATAGAAACACAAAACCGCGTTGTGATTCAAAATGAAGTGAAATATTTCCATAGAAGGGAATTATTAGACACCTGTTGCACAAATTTTGTTAATAGAGCACAACACGATAGCAATAGTACTGTTAAGAAAAAATGTTGTCGTCAACCAGTTCGACAAATTGTAATGTAATAGCTTTTACGCAATAACCGGACAGGTTTGGTTAGTTTAATCCATAACAAATATTTACTACAAAAACTTGGTATCGTACTACATCATTAATAGTATCTAGGTCAAGTTATTAGGAGTGTCTATAATAAGTTAAAGTGCCCTTGTAACTTCAGCTTAACTTGTTTCTGAGGTAATCTTAATGGTAATGCCAAAGACACAAGCGAAGTAACAGAAGTTAAAATGAGTAAGATGCTAATTGGAGTAACTGAAAATTACGATGACACTTTGACTGTATGAGTCAGAGTTGTGTTTTCTTGTATGACACCACGGCTTTCTTTATAACATATGATGAGTTCATACAAATAAACTCGTGAAGATATTATCGATCGTCACCAAATGCCAATGTCACGTTTATCTGGCGTTTTAACGCAAACAAAACTGCTAAGCAGTAGAGTCAACATCAAGTGTATGCTAAAATACGTGTCTGCGTTGCGCAATATCAAACACCGGTGTTGCGGCAAGGTCCCAGCAAATTATAGAGTATTTTGAAATAGTGCGACATCTTCAAAGTTAATGTTTGTTTTACAAATGAATTGGTTTTATGGTATGTGGTTTAACGACCATCAGAATTACCTGTGCTAACGTGACCAACTGACCATACTTCTCAATCTAATACGTTGTATTTGTAAAGTAGAGGCAAGATTGATTAAGCATTTATATTGTTATGTTAGTGTTTATGTTTACACGAGTTTCATATGAACCGAACTATGCCAAATTGCGTTACGCTATATCCGATTCGATACGCATCCGCTCCATCCAATATTCATCCGTGAGTAATGGGTTCGGTAAGTTCCCGGTAATCCTGAAATAATCCGTCTGTAAATTGTTAAGAAGAGTATTTTCAAAAATGTTTAAGTCAATACCCTAAGCAATTTGTTTTGAGAAACATCCGTCGTTCTGGAGATTGTCAGATTGATAGACAAAGCCGTTAACATCATCAACCAATTAGTAAAATGTTTTATGCGATTATGTCAGAAGAGTTAATAGTTAATTTATAAGAAATAATATTTATTAATCGTTCACCGTACGTTCGTACTTCTCATCCGATTACGATAAAACTTCAGTCGGCGAAGCTTTTTAAAATAAAAATTGTTATCGCAACGGGCAGAGCTAATCAACAAAATTGATTCAGTTCAGTAAACATTTCAGATTTCGCTCGTATAAAGTAAGTCCCTGTCATTGTAATCAATCAGAAACCAACATTTAAGATCTCAAGAGGTCAGGATAAGATGTATCACATAAGCCTTCTTATAGTAGACAATCAATTAAAATTGGCTCAATAGTTTTTGTGCCAATCCATAAAAAACAGACAAGTAAAAATACACTTTTTTGTGTTCGGTAGTCTAACACACTTTTTTTTAATATCTTCTATGTACCTACAGAATCAGGCTTTTGTTTTTTTTTAAAAATAATATTGATGTATCGACAGTCGGCAATTTAGGATTGCGTTACTAAATCAATGTAGTTAGCACTAACTAATACCTACCATACAAAGTAATCTAATAGATTCTCCTTCGGCCTCAAACGAGGATGTTTGATCGTTTTCCGTGCGTGCTAGCAGACTTTCCTGTCAATGATGCGTCAGACTTGCGTGCTGAAAATGTTGATTGTAGTTTCAAATTTATGAGTTTATATACTTCTTAAAAGTCACTTTTTTAAGTTAACGTAATTACTATTAAAATTTTCCCATGTGCGCCAAATTCATAAAATCGATTTATCCGGGCGAGCAGTAATACAGTGTTTTATAAAAAAATTAACGATACTTGTAAGCTGCGCTTGTTTGTAAATAATCGAACGAGTTTGTAAACTGACGAAAAAAGATGAACAGACAAATTATTTAAAAAGAAGAAAGAAGAAAGACATTTACATTCTCGCTGGTTTAATTATAAACTAACGATAAGTCGGATTCGAAAATACTTCCAGGGAAGTACAGGTTCCTTTACTGGGAGTCAGTGCCACGTAATAAACTAGAGTGTGACTCGAATACTACATGCCCGTCTTCGTCCATGCTGATGATTTACGAGCCAACAATACGCCCACAATCACGTAGCCGGTCACTCGGCCGCATCCGCGTGGTGGAGCGCGGGAAGTCAGTCGGTGTACTTGGCGGGCCGCGGTCGGTGCACGCCGTTGCACGTATCCGAACGCGTTTCATAAAAATAACTGCGACCGTAGACAGTGATCCGTGATTTATGAGTGAAGTTTTTTTTAATCAGTGATAATAATTAGGTACGTGTATTTTAAAGTTGTTGCGCTTAGATAAATATCATTGCCCCACACTATCCTCCGGTACTTTCTTACGTTTAACGCTTGTTGTTCTGCGTTCAAGGCCTAAAGTTTTCAATAAATAACATTGGTAAAGTATGCATTATGGAGGAGTTATATTATTGTGATTAAATTATTATCATTAATGGTTTGTTTAGCCAGCTGTTTCCCAAACCAGCATTGGCAGGTCGACTATTGTTTTCGTCTCGTTTAATCGCACGTGAGATAAAAAACTTTAGTTAACTGAAAAAGTCGCTAACAACAGTTATCAGCAATTTCATTTAATTTTACGCTGTAATAATTAGGGTTCTGTCACAGTTGGCTGTTATTTGTAATTATTGTTTCTTTCATTAAAGAAATACTTATCCTTTAATTTTATACCGTGTGCGTAGAAAGTTTGCTCAGATACCTATTCTACTTGTTCAAGTAAAAGTTCTGAAGTTAGATCCAAACAAATTATTTAAAAATAAATAACATGTATTCCTAAAACTGGTTTTCAAGAGATATATTATTAACCCGGCTTTCACTATGGGTTCACGTTCGATGTCTGTCGTACAGACGGCTTATATTTATTTCAACATCTATGTTTACTTCGACAGGTTGTTTTATAAAAGGAATCCATTCAACTTCTAGCCAACTGATAATTTATACATTAGTACATTAAACTTATACTTTAATAAGGAACTCATAATCACTATTTTCGTTTGGTGTTGGCTATCCGCATAATCGTTGAGGCCGTGTATACTAACTAAATTATAATATGGATTGTCTTTGTACTATATAAGCACTGAAGCGAGTATACTGTAGGACAATGTAAACACCACTTGATTGTAAACAGTTTTTGTTCTTCCATGCACAGCTCATAAAGTGCTTAGCGGTGTACATTTTAAATAATCAATCTTACGAAACATACAGTCGGTTAAAAAGAGAAAGTAAATATAGAACTATCCTTCTTAGCGCAGTTAAATAAAATAATTTCTTAGTTGTATCATCTTGCTTTGCTCGTTCGAAAGTTTAGTAGGTCGACATCCGAAGCCATATAGGTTACATGTTAGTCATGTTCCTCTTCCGTAGTTTGTCTCATGAGAGATTGTGACTGCTAATGCAGTGGATGAATCGTCAATCAATCTGTCAGTGGCATTTTCAAGCACCGCCGTTGAGCGCGCAATGAGAACCCTTTTAAACTTTCAGACTTTTATTTAAATATTACAAATGTAATTCTACTTTGAATAAGTTGTTAATGTGCAATGCAGAATATCTGCGGTGGAATTTATTTTATTCAGTCCTCAAGTATGTATCTAAGTGGTGTCTCTTTTTTATGCACGAGTCTGTAAAATTATTTACGAACCATCTGAGGCTAAAATAACGGGGCGTGAACTTCACGGGCTAACAGGCAAATTACACAAATTGTACCTTTACTTCAGGTCGATTTTTTGTATTTTCCTGTGGGTTTTTTTTATTACAAAACAACCAACCCCGTCTTGGGTGGATAAGGATCATGATGGAGGTCTGATTTTTTTTTTAATTAATAAAAATGGTTCTCCTCTATTGACCCCTTAGTTCAATTACCTTATGTTGTCTGTAGATTAGCCGTGTCTTAAGCAGCTTTGCTTGAAGAGAAGTTAGCATTCCTGTGGATAACATTTTAAGAGGAATTTTGCGTCATAAATGTTTGGTGTTTGTTTAATTCGCCGATTTACATGACTAACGAACTAACTAACGGGGATCCTAACGCTTAATATCTAGTGAGAGACTTGGCGTAAGAAGACTGCAACTTTACTCTTTTTTTTTTATTGCTTTGCCAAACGCGTTTCCTGAGATCTATCTCGAAGGAACAATGGGAGAGACAGGGTTCTCAATCCATTAGAATATTTTACAAAAATATATTGTTTTGCCGCCGCCTTTGTTTGTGTTACCAACAATTTCACCCCAATAAAATGGTGTAATACTGTAATAATTGTGCTAATGTGGCTCTACCTCGTGCATTGCTTGCGGACCACGTGAATTGTAAAAGTCAACCAAAGAAAACAGGCCACTATAACCTGTTCACTTGATAAGCACTTAGATACATACACTTTGCTATTTCCACTTTCCCGGACTTAAAATAGAATCTAGTAAAGGAATTTACGATGACGTACTTGGTCTTCACTTTTAAGTATTTAACCGTGATAAGATTATTGTTTACTTAATGAAAATTTACGTAGTTATGTGCGTTAATCTTTTAAACCAATCTTGAAGAAGAAAAAGTTTATTTTGGCTCTCAAATTTGAAGTTTGATTGCTATTTACGACTCCTATCATCCCCCAGGAGGCTGGAAGCCATCTGTCAGTGGCGCCATTGTCATTTTGAACCTGTAAATCACCGGCTAACGGTTTTTTTAATCCTTACAAAATGGAGATTGTTAAAAACTCCTTTGTAAATTCAACGAACTCTTCTGGTATTTTTTTAATACCATGCTAATCATGATTATTTCATGTGGTGCGTGTTGCATTTTTCTGATAAATCCTCTCTGATTATACTAATAGGCTAGTTTTAGAACTACACAAGTACACTTTGAGAGTTGAACGAGGTAAAATACGACCTTTATAAATCAAATGACCCCTTTATTTACCGTGGATTTATTTGCTAATTTTACACAATTTGTTGTGTTTTGTAAACTAAATTATAGTTAAACATTAAATTAATTGCTTGAGTACCTATTCTATGCAATTATTAATTTGCCAAAAGCTCTTTAGGACTAAGATGGCTATATTAGTCGTAAGTCGTTTATTCATAAGTCGTAACTTGTAGTAATTAATATTAATAAATGATTTATTCGAAAACCCTTATAAATACAAATTGAGAATGACATGATGAGAAAAGATAATTTATTGTCGCTGGCGTTCAATCAAGTTCAATGAGACCCCGAAACATAATATTGTACCCCTGCATTACTTTCGCTTACTATTACTGTACGTATCTTCTGTATACCATTTTAGAATTTTCTAGCTGTGACATCAGATGTTAAATCTAGAATGACACCCTCCAGGTTAAACTAAGAACTTTTTCATAAGTACATGGAATAATATGATTTCATAACCATGTTAGGATTGTTAGGCATCAGGAAGTACTTGGTTGGATGACGAACTGATAGTATAGGCTTCTCATGTTTTACAGCTTTATAATGTCAGTCTCTAGTAAGAGGCGGAAAGCCGATACAGTACCGCTACTGAACGCAGATAGGTACCTACATAGTTATTCCGAAGGCCATATTACTATTGTTTTTTAGTATAATAAAATTGAATATTGACATGTGGCTGAATGTCAATTCCATATTTTTTTATAGTATTGTCACGAATTCAATTCGAAGAAAATGTCACTTTGTGTACCTACCCTAAATCCAGCGGCTTCTTGATCAACGTATGTGGTGCTGAAATGTTGGTCCCACAGACCTAAGTTAGATTTAGGGCTGTGGTTGGCTTGGTCCTCATCGTAATTGATTAGTTTTTTTTACTTTTGAGTAAGTACTGCAATAATAATTATTGACGATCATGAAGGAATTTTAGAAAGAACCTCTTTGCGGACTACGTTAGAGATGGTACGTGTAAGTTTCCTTGCATATAAAATTGCGTGATTATGTTCATTTCGGTCAAGACCGTATCCACTTAATTCAAATGTAACGTAATCATATGCTACTGTAATCTTTATTCACATAAATGTTGTTCAAGGCTTAGTCGAAAGAACTATTAACCTTAGGATTTAGTTGTCAAATATGAATAATGATCTATAGTTATTAAATATCAATGTCGCAGAATATAGGTTAGATTTTGGAAGAATTGGCACGCCATTTTCAACAACACAGTATTTTGAACTAAGTATATGAATATTGGGTAAAAAGACAAACAGAAAGATTAACTGGGAATAAAATAATTATTTCTGTGGACTATTTGACCACGGAAATGAAGTCAATGTTAAAAAAAAACTGAGATTGCAGAGCCATTTTTGCTATCATCATCAGCCCGTATTCGTTCACCGCTGCCCATAGGCGATTTTAAGTGAACGCCACAGAGCCATTTTTTGCTATGAATACTAAAATTCTATTGTTTCGACTGTAATGCTACTTAGTAAAATTATATAAGGTATCGTTATTTCCTTAAACCTAAATTATTATAAGAGGTAAGACTTGTAAACCTGGATGGCAGTCAGAAATAGATAGAAGCTGGTGGTGCAATGTTCGACTTTGGCAAAGGACAACCTCAGTCTCGAAAATTGCACCACCACACCGCATTTAAAGGTTGTACGTAAAACAAACAAAAAAGAAACTCGGATTTAGTTGAGTAATTATATCATCTTTTTAGCTGTTTTAATATAAGTCAATGATTAATGATACCTTATTTGTAAAACTAGATTTACTGGAACGTTTCCACACGTGACTTGAAACAATATTTTCATTGTCTGCTGTCAATGAACATGTACCTATCATTTATTGAATTGATTCCAAAGTAGGTACTTAAAGTTCGATCTATACATTTGCCGGTTGCCCCAATTACTAGCATCCTTGGATAAGAGTGCAGGACAATTGTGGGCAATTTGCATCAATTTCTCTTGTCTGGACACCAATCAATTTCATAGTCTGGCGTATACTCTGCTCTAGAAAAATCTAACCGCCATCGTCGAGTCCGTGACGGTAAACAACCGTAACGTAGGTCAGTTGTTTATAGATAGATACTTCGATAATATACTCTTTAGAGAATAGCAAAAAACATAAATCCTCACAGATGTATATACTTTACTCTACCTTTCAACAACGCTGTAGTGTGTCACCTGAGCGATGGTAATTACCAGAGTAAGCACTCAGAGGTACTATGAGTACAGTCTAGTCGTGCTATGCTCCATATTGTCACTGTCATATTTAGAGGACTTCAGATTCTCAAGCTTTTACTAAGTATAAGGCTACAAATCGTATGTTATTTATTATTGCACTAAAGTATGATGTCATTCATTCGCGATAGCAAATTGGCAAAAGTTCGACGACCCAAACATGTGTTTTTTATGCGAATTATCGCAGCTCATTATGTTATGGGCAATCGAATTGCCAATAAAAAAACTTCTAGAATCCAATCTATTGATGTGTAAGCCTTTTTAAAGCATGGAAACATTGGTGTAGGCAACAAAGTGCGTGATATGTGGTCTATGCTTGTAGAATGCGTAACGATTTTCTCGATGAAATGACTAAACGTAGTCACCTGGAATTTGTTGCAGCTTAATATTTCACAAGTAGGTGTAGTGACAGTTCTAGCTCCATTCCCGCGTAACCTAACCCGTTTTGGCATCAGACAGTTGCACATTGCGAAGGAAGTTGCGCAGCTAAAGTGAACATGTTTTCTTGAGGATCCTCATAGATAAATATTTGTTTGGAAACGACACGTTAGATGTATATGACTAAGACATCTCTGTTGCTTTTGTTGCATAATAAAGGACTATTCGTGACGGAGGAATGTACCTACTATCTTGTAAGCATTCTTGGCGCCAGCGACATATATTCATACACAATGGTTAGCGTGAAATTTTGTTGGTGCCGTTAGATTACTCGACCTTGTCCTTGCTGAAATTGTATTTATTTGTATTCGTGCGTGATCAATGACGTCGAGAGCTGATAGCGCACTGCCTAGAAACCTACTGCTCCTGCTCCACCTGGACCGTAGTTGCAATGTGTTAATTAACGTGATGACGTGATCAATATTTTGATGCCTTAATGTATACATTTGTTAACATTAATTCCCTCCGTCACGAATAGTTCTTTCATATGCAACAAAGGCGACAAAGGTAGATGCTTAGTAGATATCAGATCCTCTAAGATTTAACTCTAGGATATACTATTCAAACTCAACAAGAGACTACTTCGGGTCCTCTAATAGGAGCTAGGACTTTGTAAATAGGTTAATGCAGTGAGATTACGTGTCGTGACTTAACTCCTAAATATCTACTATTAAGTTTAAGCTTTTTTTAAATGAATTGAAATCCTTATGAATATTCTATCTTTAACTTTCCCAAGTGGTAGCCTATACATATCGGGCTTTTGCCTAGTCTTTATCGCTTCTATCGTTTGTGCTCTAGGATTTGCTCATGCATTTCGAAATGACGCCATGACTTGTGATGATATAATGTTGACGTTTTTTCTCGTTGTCCACAGGAGGTGACGGATGACAGTGACGGTTGCGGCGCGAAGTTTTCTGTGCTGATCGTGTCCGACAAGTTCCAGGGGAAACCTTTGCTTGCCAGGCATAGGTGAGATCACAAGTATTTAATACATACAAGGCAGCACATAACAGTCGCGCATAGCAACAAAACTTCGTCAAAACAAACTGCAAACGACGGCCCAGCGAGTGGCTCGCTTGTATGGGTATTGATTCTGATTTGCTTGAGCCTTCAGTCTACCTAAGTTCATTTACGAAGTAGATAATTTGGTGTCTATTTACACATAACATTAAACACACATACGCTTCTATCCCCAATTTAGTTATTATATAGGGATACTTACTGATGAAAACCCACGTAATGGGTGGCCAACCTATTGCCATTAACACGATTTCCAAACTTCGAGCTGCGACCCCTGGCTGGGAAAGTGGGAATTCCATGTATAAATCCGATAACACTGGTCGACCTGGAGATCTAACCTAAGTTCAGCAGCTTTCTGCCATTAAGATTTTTAGTGTAATAAAATTCAATTTGGTCGAAATTCTCGACGCAGGGACACTGGCTCAGCAGGCGACCAACTGATAACATTTAATTCTTACTAATGACGCAAAGTTTTCCCTCCACCTTAAAAATTACATTAACAACGAATGTCGTCACACTTGCTACCAAAAAAAATTGATTTATTATATAGCAATTTTCACAAACAATAAGTTTTTACATTATTGCGTAAATATCTTCGAATTGTTGTTATGTGCATAAGGACAAAAACATAGGTACTTAGGGCAATGCACTAAAAAATAAAAATAAAAAGAGTAAACAGAGAGCGTCATGAGTTAAGCTCACGTGTTGACTATAATTGACCCGTTGAATGATAAGCAAAATATTATTAGAGTCACAACCTCGTAGTGCAGAGACCATGAACGTAAATTATCATTCAAGGGCAAAGCATTGATTGAAATGGTACCTGCATAAAAACATGCAGTAGACCAAGGGCCATGTTTCAGACAATCTAGGCTCATATTCAGAGACGAATCTAAGGTGAAATTAGCAATTTTCTACAGTCGTTTTTTAATTTTAGCCTGAGAGTAGAAGTAGGTTTTAGAGACATATAAAAGCATTTAACCCACTGGCATCGGAAGCACCAAGCGATCAGGCTCCAGGAAAGAAACTTCCTATGAATACCCTAAGCAATACTAAATATAACAATATAGTTAGATCTAATTTAGTACATTTAGTTAGCAATTTCGTTTTATGTTAGTTAATGCTTTATTCAAATAAAATTGGTAGGAAAACAACAAATGGGAAACTGCAATCTGTTTCGTTTTACTCATTTTAATTATTAGCGTTATACGTGGGATGAATCGGTAAACCTAGCGCACTTGGTATTCCTGGTACAATAAATTTGATAATGTGGTATCGTTTGTATTGATATATTCTGGTATTCCCAAGAAAACTATTTAATACCCAAGTCTACGTGTCTCCAGTCATACAATCAGCCAATATCGCATAAGAGTGGCATTGTTACCGATACTATTGACTCGTAATACGACCATAAGAAGGTCATTGTGCAAACTATGTGCGTGTAAATATTACAATAAAATCCCTGGCCAAAAGCCAAACGTTGACAAAATAGATATAAATGTACGCATGCGTGATAATAACACTATATTAAGTAAGGTAGCAAAGTGCATTAGAATTTGTTAGAATTGCTGACTGATCGACATGAATACATACATTTTAGGTTAAACAACTACTATTATAAATATTGCCCTTAATTTTGGCGCTGACTTAGGCATTGATACTGCTATTTCTAGACTCAAACAGGGACCAAAACAGACCAGCGTCAAATAATAACAAACACAAAGTGTTATTTTTAAATAAATAAATAACGAGTGAAACCGCTAGTAAATGAATAATATATACATGTTGTATGTGTGAAAAGTTAGTCTGTGTGGAAAATAACATCGTTATCCCAAATTATAATCCCAAAATCTGTTTTGTACCTAAAACTTTTCGTAACAGTTACCAAACATTATCGATGAGGTACCTACTTGTCACTTCTTAACACTTGAGGAAAACCTCCTATCTTACGTGTCATCTGGAGTGCACTTTTAGAATACGAACATAAAAATTCAAAGCACATCTTTTGAACATTTCAATTCACTTACAAATTATTATTATTGACTTCAATGGTGATAAACCTTAACACGTAACCGATCCTAAAAATACTATAAAGGGTTGAAAAGTCAATGAATGCGCGAAAACTATTCAAAAAAAATATTGAAACGCCCATAAGATAAGATGACAATACCGTTTTGTATTCACGAAGATTCGTATCTCCAACAAACACGTTCAAACGTTCCCATTTGAATAACAATCGATCTATTATACTTATTAAAGTATAATAATTCGCTCCACAGATTGGTGAACACAGTGCTTCAAGAAGAACTGAAGAGCATACACGCATTCACGCAAAAGACGCTCACGGTTGAACAGTGGAACGCGCAGAAGTCTTGAAATGTAATTTGGAAATAATAATGAAGTAGAACAAAATATCTAAGTTGGTTTTATTGGTTCCTTGCGTATATAGACTGTCATTAAAAAAATGTTGAACGGAATAGATAATTTGTACACAGTCAGTGTGTCTGCTCCCGGTAAAGTGATCCTGCATGGGGAGCATTCTGTTGTTTATGGAAAAACTGCTGTTGCCGTCAGTCTTGGACTAAGGAGCTCTATTGTTATTAAGGTATTCATTTTCATTTTACTTATTTTCTTTTAGAATAAGGACATATTCAAAATATTTTGCAATTTTTTGTGATCGTTCTTGGGCGTAAATACAAAGTTTCTTTTTAAATCCTTGTTTCCTAATATGTATTTTAGAGATACTGTAAGTTAGGGTATACCGACTTCTCAATGTTTTCTTTTTAAATGTCGATGCCCAAATCTCAGCTTTCGGTTGTGACAATATAGACAGGCCTGTGTAAGTAAATATTTCAAGGAAGTTTTGAATATTTCCGAAGCATACATTGGCTAACATCCGCTTGTGTTGAATGCATCCTTATATGGTGTTTGAATATGTGTTGGCTTAATGTGGCTAGTGCATACGCGCAGCCTACATTGTTGCTTAGAAAGTGGACTTTGGCATAGGTATTTTAGCAGGTATGTTTCGTGATCGAATGTCGATCGAATCCTGTGGCTAGGACCATACCTGTGCGGAATACATTGCGGTACCTATAAAAAACCCTTCGCATAATGGCTGACCGGAATAATAACTTAATAATCCTGGTTTCTCCAAATTCTAAAGAGCAAAGCAAAAATCTTAAAAAAAACCTCTTTAAATTACTTTCTTATTAGACAGGCCCCTCGGGTAGCCCTGCAAATAAAATTATGTTGTCTTTAAAGTAGTCGCGAAGCAAATTGACCATATTAACAATTGCATTTGAGGTAGCATAAAACCAAAATTAACTACCTATTCATATTGCTTCGATGACAATTTATATGTAACGGTAGTATTGAAAAGTCTCAACATGCAGATGAGACCTTTAAATTGATTGGTTAATGTAATTTCATTTTCTACTTGAGAGTTAAGTATTGACTTATCGTGATTTATTTAAAAACAAATCCATTTTTGCTTCGCTCTATGAAAGAGCAAATTCAAGTTATGAATTATTAAAATATAATGTGGAGACAAAGATCGCAGAAAGAAAATATTAAATAAGTACTCAACAATACTTTCTTTGTAATTAAAATTAAAATCTGAACATATTGTTTGTCAGGTTGATGTATGACTAGCGGTTTTTTTTTTATAGGTAAACAAGACAATATTTTTTTCGTTTTGTCCTAGATATCGTCGGTAATATTGGTAAACAACAATTTAATAGGTAGATTATACCTATGTAGGATACCTACAATTACTAAGTGCAGAAGCAGTAGACCTATTAATATATATTTTTTTAAATAAAATAGTGTATTTAAAAATAATTTGAAATTAAATAAATTTATGGTCATTTACCGGAATAATAATAATATGTCTATTTATTTTAATGTAGGTAGGTACATACGGTAGCAAATAACGAAAAAATAAATAATGAGAAGATTATGCAAAATATTTAAGAAGTAATTTAGCCATCATTACTTTAATTGTCGTCACATTGATATTTAATTTATGTTTATTGCCGAAATGAATCATTCAAAATGCGTCGAATTTAATTAAGTTAACTAATTATGGTTGTGAATAAAACAATGTTAGATGAGCGTCTAAAAACTGCAGCGCAAAATGATAATTTACCAAAAAGAATATTATCAGTAATGCTTTGTAAGATAAAAATTATTTTTTTTGTCGCCTTTGCAGGAAGTAAACTGTCACGTGGAGCCCACGATAAGGATCCACCTGCCATGCGTCGGTTTAGAAGAAACCCTACCATTAGAACCTACAGTCAAAAGCCTTTTCCATCCAAAACTGGCACCAGGTATCACAGGCAAATTCTCCTGGAGATTGCCAGATAAAATTGATCACGACAACCATTTGAGAAGAGTTGACGAGTTTCTCCACCTCATCAAGCCCAACTTTGACGCATTACAGAATAATCAGAAGAATTCCTTGCGCAGTTTTCTATATGTATTCTCTGGTATATTTGGAAGTACAAGTCTACCTGTTAGATCAATGGAGATCTCATTAGGGTCAGAGTTAACTATTGGAGCTGGTACCGGAAGTTCAGCGTCCTTCGCAGTGTGCTTAGCGGGAGCTTTGATCCAGCTGCTCAAGTTGAAGAGTTCGACGAGTTTCGACGCGTTTTATGACCAAACCAGTGAGGATTTCAGTATGAATGAGAGAGAGATTATATCGGAATGGGCTTATAACTGCGAAAGGATAATGCACGGATCTCCTTCAGGTGAGCTTTTCTTTATTTTTTTCAGCCTATGTGTAACTAGCTTTTGCCCGCAGTTTCACTCGTCTCTAGCTTATGCCCTTCTCCAAGATCCAATATTCTATACGAAATTATTGTAACCATAATTCGATCCGCCGTTTGGGCTTGGAAACATAAAAAACAGACAGACAGACTGAGCACTTTTGCATTTTTAGGAACAATACATTTATAATATCAGTTTGGATGTTGAGTAAGTTGAGCTGATTTCTATCATCCTGAAATCTAGAAGTATAGATTTAGCTGAGTAGCAATATTTTTATTCCAATGTTGTAATAGGTACAAAACGTTCAACTTTGCCTTGCATTGACATTAAATGACCTCCATTCTAAATCTGAATAAAAGTGCTTATTTCTATTTACATACATCTGTAGAGTAAAACATAAAGCTGTACAAATGTGTACACCGTTTAGTCTGTCTGGTAATTTAAACTTGTATATCAATGGTATATCTTTCATCTCCGATGTTTGGCTTTCACTAGCTTCGTCAGGTACACAAGTCGTGTCTGACGTCATTCAGCCGAGATATCGGGAACCTCGTACGAGGGAACGAGTAATGAGTATTACTCGATTTCCTTTACACATTACAATGTACTTTGAGATGTTAGATTCAGAGTTCATAGGTCGATTTGATCTCAAAATAACTTTTGTCCGCGGCTTTGCTCCCGTGGAAGAATAAGTATACTTGTTTACAAGAAAAAAAAAACTAATATGATCTCTTCTTCATATCGGAATGCAAATGATGAAGAGATCAAACTCTTTCTCAAAATCTACTCAGTCAAATTGAGCAACAAATTTTAAAATTAAAATAATTTAATCAGAAACTAACTTAGATTACTTACTGATTGCATCATAATCGGTTAAGTAAATTGCGCAACAAATTAAAAAGTATCAGAAAACTTAACGACTAATATAACTTCCCGCGTTTTTATTCCAGTTCGAATTCAATATTCATAGCTAAGACGTATGTTGGATAAGCTACTATTATATAATTTCAGATTACAAGCACTATTTCATAGCAATACCTTGACCGCTTAGCAGATGTAAAGTTAAGAGGATAGTATCCGCTTCGCGCCCCATACAAACGTAGTTTGGCTCTTACTTGAATTTTAAACAATGAAAGTCATTGAAATTTTGCAGTAACAATCTTATCATTAAAATACGTGTTTATGTAATATAAAATTTCATTTCAATATACGGTTAGAAAGTTACACGAGCTCAAAGATTGGCAATTTTCGTTGAAAAACGGCCCAACTTTATGCTAGTATTTCTCGACAATGTATCAATACAGAAACATTCTGATTCGACAGAAACCCAGATAATATAGTGAATATTTTTTTACAATATTTTTTTTTTACGTATTAACAATATTATAGGAGTAATCTCCAAAATTCGGAACATGAGAAATACGCGTGAAAATGTTGCAAATGTATTGTTGTTTCACCATGCGTCGCGGGAGCTGCGGCGGGTCGGGAGGTGAGACAACGTCCTTGAAACAACCGGCTCGCGGTGCATGTGAGCGACGCGATGAATCGAATGTCGTGAATCTTACTTATTCCGCCGGGTGCGACTTATCGAAAGAGATATTTAGATAGTTTGATGGACAACGAGAGCTTGCGCTCGAGAGAGGTTTTATTATTAAAATATATTATACGTACATAGACTGCCTCATTAGTCTAGTGGTCCTAAGTGCGACTGCTACGCTAGAGGTCCTGGGTTCGATCCCCAGGTCGAGCAAAGTGTTATTGGGTTTTTCTATGAAATTCCCATTAGCAGCTCGGGGTCTGGATTTGTGCCCGGTTAATGGCAATAGGCTCGCCCCCTATTACATGGGACCTAAACATACCGGCGAAATGTGGGTGTACATTAGTACACCTCTGCCCAACCCTTCGGGGAATACAGGCGTGATGGTATGTTATGTTATGTATACCTACATAGGTAAGTAAAGATAATATACCGGCCGTAACTTACTAGACTACCTAAGGTAAAAAAATGTGTAAGATAGGTAATTTTATTGTTTTACCCGTGATAATACTATTTCATACCTAGGTATATCTTATTATTAGGTATATTGTAGGTATATAATATATTGTAAATTAGAATTACTGTTGTTTACACACCACATAGGTACCTAACTACATGTACATACGTGGGTTGATTTTATGTTACTTAGGTACTTGTCTAGTAATAATAATAATTTATTTATGGTTGCGTCGCGCGTTGGTTTTGATTTAGAAGTTACAAGAAACAGTTTGAGCCTACATCTGTAAAAAAGTTTCTTAGATTGGCAGAGGTGAAAGCAATAATTTATTGTGGGTATATTATAGATAGCATGGCAAGAAAATAAATGTATGCATGAAAATAAATGGAGAAGTGGCTAAGTAATCGGGTGCGCTATGAGTAATGTAGTATCACTAGTGGGTTCGATTCCCACACGGAGCATATATTTTTTATGGCCTAAAGGTAGTTTTCCATGTTATCTGCTTTTGTTAAAAGAGTTTGGGTTTGGTAAACGCACTAAAGATCCAGAAAAATCCTAGTGTAAATAAAAAAAAAGAAGTGAAAAAAAAAGTGATTTTTAGGTACTTAAGTAAGTACCTACCTACGTAAAGTTTATTTAAGTCATAAGTTCTTATCCTAAGGTTTTTAGTAATATAAATGCCTAGCACAATTAGTTGTAATGTAAAGTTCACTCGTAACAAAACATTTTAATAAAAGCAGAGCCAAGTCTCATTACTCGATTACTACATGTTGCTGGTGATTCATAATATTATATGTACATGTACGCACGGCTACACATCAAGCTATACAAAACCAGTATAGGCTGCCCTTGAATTGTGCTTTAAACCTTTACAATGAGAGGTCAGTCTAAACTGGTTTTGTATAGCTTGATGTGTAGCCATGTGTACATAATTTTCAGTAAAGAGGAAATATGTCAAAGAGAATATTGTGGCTGACTGCCAAAATATAAAAGAACGGTTTCAAAAAAAGACTTCCCGAAACGAGATCAATTAGGGTAGGTATAATAAAATTGGATATTAGGATTATTATAAGTTATAAGTAAAATTATTTGTTAGCTATACATTTTATTATGATACCCCTGAGTCTCTTTCGGTTATATCGGGTTAACACAGTCATGTAACTAATTATACAAACATACTTTACACAAAAACTCGTATGCACACACACGCACGCGCACACACACACACATACTATTATTATTATTTTCTTTTCTATGTATATAGATAGTAAATAATTATTTTCTATTTTTTTTTATGTAAAATAATATGTGTGTAAAAAGTGTGAATAAAGGAAATAATAATAATTATTATTATTATAATTATGTGTTACGTATCCATTTGGATTTGGACTCTCAGCATAGCTTGTGAATGTGACGAGTCAGCAGTGGCGTAGCGTGGGTCACTAGCACCCGGTGCGGATCCCGAATTTGCCGCCCTTTAATTTTTTAAATGAATAACAGTGGCGGGTTTACCAATAGGCTGAGTAGGCTGGAGCCTAGGGCGGTAGATTTGAGGGGGCGGCAAGTTTTGGAAAATAAATGACATCTTACTGAATAAAAAAAAATTATACCTAAATGTTATTAGTGTGAGTGGATTCACAATTTAATCAACGTGTAATGTGTTTCACCACATTTTTTTAAAACAAACCTCACTTAAATAACGGAAATTATTGTATGATTTCGGATTGTTAGCGGAATACGATCCTTTCTTATTTGGGAATCAAGGATCAGGGAGTGCCAGTTACATATCAAGCACCGTTAGCGAAACCAACAAAACTTTTCGCTTTTTAAGTGTTTTATTCTGCGCATTCCTTATATTGAGAGGAGTGTCTCTCGCGAACGCGACAATGTTACACAATTGTCGCTGTCTCCACCCCTCACGATGCGAACGCCTGCCCGGGAGGTGAAAGAACAATATATTTGCAACATTTTCGCGCGTATTTCTTGTTCCAAAATTTTAAGATTACTCTTTTGATATAGTTATTACGTATATTTTTTTCTGTACAAGTATATTCATTATATTATCTGGGTTCCCCATGAGTCACAATGGTTCTGTATCGACACTTTATCTTAAAATAATAGCATGAAGTTGAGTCGTTTTCATAGAAAATTACCAATCTTTGAGCTCGTGTAACTTTTTAACTGTGTACATATTTAAATGAAGTTCTACGTTCAAGGAACACGTATTCTAATGATAAGATTGTTATTGCAAAATTTCAAAGACTGTCATTGGTTAACATTCAAAATAGGATAAAAATAAATTTAATACTGAAAAAGCGTGAAGTCTCTATACACGATTCAGTAGCTGCAGTTGCCAATGAATTAAAATAATGGGGTAGAATAAGACACTTAAAAAGCAAAAGGTTTTGTTAGTTTCGCTAACGGTATTTGATATGTAGGTAACTGGCACTCCCTGATCCTTGATTCCCAAATCATTGAAGGGTTTAGGGTAAAAAACAATTTATCTCGATTTCCGGGAAAATATGATATGAGATATGATTTTAAATAACCCTCCTTCTGGCGAAGTCGGGTAAAAATATTTATGAGGTGTAACACATTAGACGTTGACTAAATTGCGAGTGGATCTAATAAAATGAGGTGTAACTATACTTTTTTTAAGACAAAAAAAATATATGTAATCTATTCTTTCGGTTTAATATGCGGTCGGCCATCGCTGTATTAAAGCATACCATACCCCATCTTTAGAATATCTTTTTTCCTTTTCACAACTCAGAATTAGACCCAAAACTATTTCTTGTGTACCTAATCGTTTAATAAATCTTTGGTTGTTTAAATAAATTAGGAACTGACATATTGTTTCCTTATTCACAATCATAAGGAAAAAGTGGTTAAAGGAAGGCAAAATTGAAGAACAACAAAGAAAAATGTAATAAATTGTGTACTACGGTTTAAATTGCAGAGGTCAGTTAGGGGCGGCAGTATTTGTATAGCCTACTGGCGGCAAATCTCTAAATCCGCCACTGATGAATAACAAAAAAATTAGGGCATGATTAAACTAAACTGAAGAGTAAACAAATGTTCTCACAAAAAAAATCATTTTTTTTTACCACCCGTGAAATGCCGCCCCCTCCAAAGTGCCGCCCGGTGCGGACCGCAACGCTACGCCACTGCGAGTCAGCCATGGGCTTACATCAAGTGAGTTGGTTCTTTTCTTCTGAAGAATGTGTTTGTGAAGTGGATATCAGGAATCGCTTTACTATGGAACATGTGTCTATGATAACTGATTTTTGTAGTGGAATGTATGTTTTGTGTAGGTCTAGTTCTTTTTATGATGTGTGTAGTGATTTAGGGATGAGTCCGGTAGATGATAATATTATCGGTTTTATTTTAACTGTATTTTGTTGCATATCTGTCGTATTTCATCTGCTAATGATATATGGTTTTGTATTATATCACTATCCCAGTATAATTTAGCTATGTTGTTATTTACATTTACATTTTGTGGCTTATATTTATAACATTGTCTTATTGTATCTATTAAATTATAAGCTTTTGCTAAGAATGGACATCTTCTTGTCATATGATCTATAGTTTCTTGTTGGGAGTTACATAATCTACATCTATCTGACATTACATTCAAACAGCGTAACATAAATACTTAATATTACTTAGTAAGAAAAGGTTTGTAATAAAGTCTACAGACTTCGTTAATGTGGGTCTAGTTTTGACTTACAGCTCCCTTCATAAACCTTAATTTACTTAGAATTGCTCTGTAATTCGTTTGTACTTGGCTGTCATTACCCCTTTTTGATTATCAGAACGAGACAAATAAATTTTAACTCACTAACGGAAACGCAATGAATTCAAACACTTTTTTTTCCAACTGTAACTTCCATTGTTTTCGTAGAATCAAAAAAAATCGTGCATAGCGGTCCTTTGTAGTAGGTATTTTTTGAGTCGAGCATAGCGAAACTAGAGCATAGCGGTACTAACCGGTTAAAAATGCCAAATTTATAATAATAAATAATAGTTGATATGATCTATTATTATAAATAACAAATATTATTAGTATTATTAACGAGTACTTAGTATTAGCATACTACTTGTTAATACTAATAATATTTGTTATTTATATAACTATAAGGTAGCCCTTATAGTTTCTGAAACTTCATAATAAATCAGTGAGTGAGTGATATTACGCTGTAATAAATAATGTTTCATTTTTGATTAAAAGGCTACTTTTTTTTCTAAAAAAAAGCTTACTAGCAATGTGAGTTGCACATTGCTAGTATTCTTGTTAAACCCTCGTGCTAAGCTAAATGCTTGTATTACGAGTGGGTTCACGTCGGTAGTGAAATGGGTGGGTTTCGAACCGGCAACCACATGCTCGCAAGTTCGACGCCCTAGCCATTAGGCTACTATTAATCTAAACAAGATTGTCTTGTTGGTGAAATGACTTTTTTTTAAGGTTAATAATGACTCATTCGTCATCTACTTATCAGCTTTTAATTTTTAAAGCATAGGTATTCAACATAAAAGAGAAAAGTATCTGGTGCTGCGAAATTTTACGGCGCATGCGGATTTGTTTGAGAAATACCACATAACTTCATATCTTAACATTACAGATATAGATTATATTATACGAGACTTGGCTCTGTTTACAAAAATATTTTTAATATGTTAAATTTACTGTTATGTGTACAATTGAGAGCTTACGAAAAGGTCATGAAGTCTTCAAATATTGTAAGTGTCTTATCCGTACTCTCCCCTGATGGGAGCATCAAGCATCTGAAAATCTTAGAGATGCCGTTTTTTTATGATTTAGGTCGTAAAAGCTTTATATGACTTTTAGTGCATTACCCTTTCTATTCATAGCTACTTTTATTATGAAATTCAATAAAAAAATACGGATTGCTCAGTCTAGAAGTGAATAGGTAGGTATTTATTTTTATTAAATGCAATTTCCAATCGTTACGCGTCATTCTATTTTACAAGTCAAAGAAAATAGGTATAATACAATAAAAAACCTTGAACGAGCGCTCAGTGCACATCACCATACGTACTTAAGTAAATACCAAAATTTTATTATGTAAGTACTTAGGTATTTTGTATTAAATGCAATTAGGAACTTAACTGCTGCTGATTGTGTCATCAATACGACGGTTTATCATAATTTTACAATGAAAATTCCATTTAGGTAGGTACTTATGTAGGGACTTACATGTCATATCCAGATTGTTTTATTCGAATAAGTTTAAATTTACAAGATAAGTACCTACACAGGATCAAAACAAAATATTTTGTACGAAGTAGGTATTTATTGAAAAGAAAAAACAAATTTTCGTACAACTTGTTGCTCTAATTTTGAAAAACCTTATTTATGGTAATACAATAGAAATAAATAGGTAGGTACCTACTAAGTTACTTTCTCATTAGGTAGGTAGGTAATTGAATAAAAAAATAAAAAATAGATGGTATTTGTCATAATGAATCTTACAAAGAAATAATTGACCTAATAATAAATTTGAACGAACGAACAAGGTCCGAAAAAAAAAACGCTTTCATAATTTCATTACTTTAGAATTGGACCCAACAACGAGAATAAGCGCGCGGGTGGTTGCGAGGGCGCGCGGGACAAGCGACGCCCGCTCGCATCGCAGGCGATAGGGACAACAACACAAAAACCAATACCTAAACTGCGTGCGCGCTGTCGAGGTACACTCCTCTTAAGCTCCTTGAAATGGTTATAAATGTCAAGTACACTTGTCTCTTTAATCTTCTAAACTTAACCTTACTAAATATTGATTTCTTAATATTATTATTCTTATTCTTTTCAATTAAAGTTTGTTGCTTTGTGCGTGAAAACACTACTTGGAGAAAACAAACTTTCCCAGAAATGACACTCAGCTAGATCAATTTACCGCCCTCCGTCAACCGTCTGGAGTTTTGGACTTATTGCCATTAACTGGGTATAAATCCAAACTCCAAGCAGTGACAATTTCGTAGACAAACCCAATAACTCTCGGTTAGACTCCTAGAAGTCTAACCCTGGACTTCTAGTGTAGTAGTCGCGTTTACGACAACTAAGTAAAAACTACTGAAGCACGTCTTGGATTTCATCATAGAATTGACTGAATCTCGGGGAACCTCACCACTGCACGTTCCAAACTTCTCTTCACCTGTACGCACGGCTACACATCAAGCTATAGAAATCCAGTTTACGCTGGCCTGTTACTGTATGTGAAGCCTATACAAAGCTATATAAGCCTATATAAGCAAGCTACCTTAAACTGGATTTGTATAGGTTGACCTGTAGCCGTGTGTACAATTTAGTCCCGGAACTTAGGCATTTGTTCGAGTGTTTACTAAGGAAAACTTTCCTACACTTGCCATATATTAATATCGATTCCGATGCTGCCCTCACCTCTTTCAATTGGAAGTCTCGTGTCTCATTGACGGCACTTATATCATAATCGATCTATTTAGTGAAGTGGGACAAGTTCGCGAATTGGGCATCATCGGTCGCCCTCCGTTTTATGCCGGCAATAGAAAGCGACGTAGACCTTGACATACTTTGTGACCAGTGACCAATATGTGATCGTTCGTGCAAGTGTTTGAATAGACGAAACTGAATTATTTTATAGTATATGATGAAATTAAAAGAAATTCCTTTCTTTAGTGATTTATATATGACAAAATCCGTAGTGTGATAGTATATTGTATTTTGATTTTATAACATAGAATACCTAAATAAAATGTTGCTAATAAAGACTGATTTTGCAATGTTGCTTCGCGTCTACCTAATTAAAATTATGAAATTCATTAATTTCCTAAATGAAAAGTACGACCGTGTTAATGGAATCCCTCTCTTTTACATATTGATTTAAGCCGTCTTTGAGTTCTGTACTTTTGTACTTATTCCTACATTTTAATGACGCTAAATAAATATTTTTTTAAGCTGCCTTCTCTCAAGACAGCCCCTGACTTTGTAATCTGTATTGTTAACTAATGGGTTTTACGCGTGTTTGTATATGGTTTTTAAAATAGATTCCTGTTGAAGCTGTTTCTGTAGTGAAAACAAGGGTTTCCCCAACATCTTGAATGATCTTAAAATATCTATATTTTTCATTGAAGTCTATTTTTGTAAAAAGTACCTACTCATGCGCTATGACGGATGTAATATTGACTTATTTTACTCATATAACTTTTTTACATAATGTCGTTAGTATAATCTGTTTGTTTTAATATTTAAGACAAATACACTCCCACAACTTACGTCAGTACATGCGTATGTTCGCATTGGATAATTAAATATTGGAAAACCCTATACAGAATAAATATCTTTAATTAACATGATAATGATTAAGTATGCTTATTAAGATGATTCAATATTGATATAGATTCAATATATTATATGAAAAAAAAAATGCAATGAGTTTTGTATCAATAATAGTAAAATATTTTTTATAAAATGAATATTGAAATTAATCTATACTAATATTATAAAGAGGTAAAGATTGTGAGTTTTTTGACGTTGTAGGGGGTAATCTCTGAATCTACTGAAACGATTTTAAAATACAAAATTATTTCACATAAGTCATATATAATGCCGTAAAATGAAAAGAAACGTATAATCTACGCGGGCAAAGCCGCGGGCGGAAAGCTAGTTTTATCTAATTTAAGATATTTAAATTTACTAAGACATGTCTTGAAATAACAAACGTTTAAAAAAATCTTGATTAATGAACGTAAATCCAACCCCTTTTTACCCTCAGGTATAGATAACGCGACATGCACGTTCGGATCGCTGGTTTCCTTCAAGAAAGGCAGCAAACCTCGTCACTTGGACATTAAAATGGACTTGCGGGTGTTGCTGGTGGACTCCCGCGTGTCCCGGGAGACCCGCGCCCTGGTCGTGAAGGTTGCAGCCCTGCGGCAGAGGAACACGGCTGCCGTGGACCACATAATGGACGCTTGTGACCATGTCGCTCATACAGCCACGCAGGTTTGTACTCTATTTAGACAGATTTTTTAAAGCAATGTGGATCGCACATTACTAGTATTCTTGTTAACATACTAGGCTAAATGTTTGTATTGCGAGTGGGTTCACGTCGGTAGTGCAATGGGGCAGTTTCGAGCTGGCAACCACATTATCCCAAGTCCGACGCCCTAGCCATGAGGCTACCGCCGCTTTACAGTCGTCGAATAGTTATGCAGGACTTCTGTAATAATTTCTGATATTACCAAACCTTTGTAGGTACTTGGTGGCCGTTACGGCTCAAGACATGTTGGCCCATATTGATTTAAGCCGCTTATATCTAAAACCGCAAATAGTACCTTGGGTCACGTGATTCTTATTACAAAAGTCTATGGTTGACTTAGAGGAACTGCTAAATTTAGTGGACAGTTTAATTGGCCACATGCATCCTCTGAATTAATTAATATAAACAACCCGTAGTAGTTATATAGTTATTAATAATAAATTATTTTTATTTCGGAAAAAAAGATCCATTTCATAATTCAAAGCTCTATCTTATTGTTTATATTTTTATAAAAAAACATAAAATAAAAACATTTAAAAATATAAAAATAGTAGTCCACCGGTGTCGGGAGCAGAGTCCAAGCCACCGGTGGTCAGGGCTCCAGAGAGAGGAACCTCCTAACAATACGCGCCGTGTCTAGGAGTACTGATTTCTTCATCAAAACAATAATAATTGGTATTTCATAGCAATTTTCCTTAGGCATTTTTACCCCTTAGATTTAGCTATTTTTTTTTCTATCTGGGGCTTCAGTCTCCTATATTGCCGTGCTGAATAATGCAAAACTTGTATAATATTATGGAGAATTATTTATGAATTGAATAAGCGTTACACCAGTGGATATTGAACCTGCAATTTATTATACGTAAACTCAAAGGCGCCTACGCATATGATAAAGGTATAAGTTAAGTGACGTTGCGTACAATAAATTAAGATATTGGTTTGACAAGTTGCTAGCCTCGTTCCCTCTAATCAATACAACCAGCATTCTATCGTAAACATTTACACATTTTGTACGATTTCAGTCGTAAGCCTATGTAAATATAGGGGCTGTCCATTAATGACGTGAGGCTCGAAAGGGGGGGAGGGATCCATAAAAAAATCACGAAGTATCACGAGGGGGAGGGGGGGTGTAGTAATATATCACGTGTATTTATTTTGTCGGCATACGCGCTGCAAATTTAAAAAAAATTAAGATTTTTGTAGGTACAATAAAATACACGTGATATAGAGAGTGGGGGGTGGGGGCAATCTTAAACCTCACCATGTATCACCAAGGGGGAGGGGGGGTTAAAAATGCCAAAAAAAACATCACGTGATTAATGGACGGCCCCATAGTAAAAAAAAGGAAAAACATTGACTTATAAAAGTGTGTTTAAAAGAATTATTATTGTGCCTATTTTAAACAAAAGTTCAAAATAATTCTCATCGTTTAAATTCATAAGTTCAATGTTATAAAATCGAATCGAATTGCCTCATTACGCTAAAGTTTTATTGGGTCTTTCTATGAAATTCTCAGTCGCAACTCGGAATTTGGATATGTGCCCGGTGAATGGCAATAGGCTGGCCCCCTATTAAATGGGATATAAACATGCGATTTAATTTTGACAGAATATGCATAGATTATGTTCCACAGTGCGTATGCACACAGTTTTTCGAAAGATCAGGTAATTAATATTGTTTCCTTATTTACAGGTTTTGGAAAAACTCTCCAGTGGCAAGTGTGAAATTGATACGGAAGCAGAATACCAGCATTTAGCAGTAAGTACCCTCATTATTTCTCCGTAGGTCTTAAAGTATAGGTAATAACATAGTTTAATCATTTATTAACATTTCCGTTCGATCTTGGCCTTGTTCAAAATATTTATCGATGTTGTATGCCTGTAAAGACGTCTTTTAAATATTGATCCGAATGGCTAAAATGGCTGACATGGCAAGAGGGCAAGAGGGTATATGGCTACTACATTATCGCATTCCAGAGGTGTACTGATAAAGTTACGTACGTAATAGGAAGCGAGCAATTGCACTCCTACAAATCCAAAAATCGAGCTAATGCTGTGAGTTTTATAAAAAAAGTCAATAACAGTTTGCTTGACATAGGTATATCGGAATCGTATCAAGAACGTCACGATCAGCAGTCACGCTTTGGACCGCTGTACCAATGAGGCAATGGTGACATTAGTATTTGCACTTTATAACAAAACCAGAAAGAGTTAACACATTTTAAATTAGGAACTTTATTTCAACAAACCTCATTATGAACAAAAAAATACCAACCCTCAAGTTTTGACGTAAACACGCCTAAAGTAAGGGAATCGCTATTTTTGCATCCTATTCCTGACGTCAGTCGTAAATTCAGGTTGTAAAATTTTGTGTACAATAAAAAATATTTAGATGATGCCATAACAAATATATTTTCACGGTGCGAACGTCACGATTACATTACACGCTTTTTGCGTGTGTTTAGTGCCTTCATTTGAGATATATGACGACTGTGTTATTGACTGTAGGTCAAACAATAACTAAAAATACCTGACGTCAAGCTACTGACGGTGGTCAAGTTTTGAAAGTGGTATCAATTATTTATTGTAGTCAAAACAAAATAAGCTTTTTATTTCTTTTAGGGTTTAATATAGGTAATCTTGAATCTATATCAATATCTACATTATAATAAGACTGGTAGAAAATTCGTGTCTGTAACTGGAAAATGTTTTGGGAAAAACAATTGGAGATATTACATATTTCCTTAGTTGATCAGATCATTTTGAACACTTTTCTGTTTAGATATATCTGATGCGCACTGTACATACTTTAAGGATTCAGTCGATCCACAATTGTCGAAGTTATATGCTGTTACTGCTACAAAATAACAAATAGTATTGACCTACTAACGTACTAGTGCTGTGCCGCTGTCACAGACTATGCCATTCATCGTATTAATCTATCGTTCCATTACAAAACCGTCACTATCCTCAAAGTGCAAATTATTCAGGAGAGTTAATAGGTATATACATTTCAGGAATAATAGATTTTTGAAATTATTCCCATTTATTATGCATTTATTTACTATAGCTTTCCGCCCGCGGCTTTGCCCGCGTGGATTATACGTTTCTTGTCATTTTACGGGATAATTTTTTTTTTTTTTTTTTTTTTTTTCTCTTTATTTGGGAAAATAAACGGTTACACATTAAAGTAATACAAAAAAAATTTCAGTGGCAGAGTTTGTAAATGTATAACCAACAGCATTCTCCACAGATTATATAGAAGTTAAATAACAAGTACGATGTGGAATTCTTAATGGAATACAGGTGTGGTTGGTATAAATATAAAATCTAACATTAATATATAAACTAACATTAATGTAACAACTAACATTAGCACTCAAAACGGAAAGGGAAATATGAATTAAATTTTAACATCTAAAAGTTATGGAACAAAATCAGTCAGTTTTTTATAAATAAGATTACGAAATTTCCCAGAAGAAACAGAAAAGAATAATAATATAGCCTATGTCAATCAGGAATAATGTAGCTTTCTATTGGTGAAATATTTTTTCAAATCGGTCCTGTAGTTTCAGAGCCTATTCAATTCAAACAAACAATCAAATCGTTCCTCTTTATAATATTACTAGCTTCCCGCCCACGGCTTCGCCCGCGTGGTTTCTCGGCTTTTCTATACTATAATATATATATATATATATATTATACATATAAACCTTCCTCTTGAATCACTCTATCTATTAAAAAAAACCGCATCAAAATCCGTTGCGTAGTTTCAAAGATTTAAGCATACAAAGGGACATAGGGACAGAGAAAGCGACTTTGTTTTATACTATGTAGTGAAGTGATAATTATTAGATGCACATTTAGAATAGTGACGGTTTTGTAAGAAAGGTGCGCTAAAATGTTCCTATTGAGAAACTAATGTTTATTTTAGTTGTAGTGTGATTGTTGCATTTTCTAAAACCTCATTTAATTTTAGTGTTCATTGCAGGAGCTATGGGACATGAACCACTGCCTACTGTCGGCGCTGGGTGTGTCGCACCCCGCACTCGAGGCCATCAGAGGAGCCGCGCGCGCTAAGGGGTTGGCCTGCAAACTAACGGGTGCCGGTGGAGGCGGGTAAGATATGAAGCTATTAATTAAATAGTAGCTGTTATTAGCTATCATTATTAGTTTTCGAATACTTTGTAGAAGGTTCTTACGGAAAGATAGATTAAGAAAATTGGAAAATATAGGAAAACATTAGGGACTATGTTAACTTCGCGCGTATTCCAGTTCGATTTGAATATTCGCAATAGGACTTCTGTCGGGTCAGCTAGTATTAATATAATGGAACTAAAGAGTTTGTTTGTTTGTTCGAACGCGCTAATCTCTGGGACTACCAGTCGGATTTGAATTATATGATAGCCATATTCATGAGGAAGGCTATAGGCTTTTATCTAGCATCACGCTACGATCCTTAAGAGCAGGGCAAGGCAGGGTAAAACCGTGGGGCACAGCTGATGTTTTTATAAAAAAAAACATCCATGTCTAGTACACACATTGTAATAAAAAAATAAAAAAAAAGAGGGAGTGATTGGGTGTGTGTAAATTTGAATTTAAATGTATGTGTAATATGTGAGTGAGCTCCAAAATAAAACAATTAAATTATACCATAATGGAGACTCGGGCGCCAGAAGCTCACTCCTAAAAATATGCTACCGGAAACTAACCAACGGAGAGATTGGCTTTTAATCTGCCGGTGGGAGGAAACAAATAAAAGGCCTATGCTCTTTTGTCTGTCTATATTTTGCCTGTAGGCTGCACACAAAAATTTACAACAATAAATGAAGGCTTAAATTTTAAATTTAAAAATAAATTGCCATTAATGATATAATTATTATTATTATTATTGCATCTTGTTAGAATTTTAGAAAAAATATTATTTTATAAATGCCTCCCTCCTGACATCTCCGCGAGGCGTGACGCAGACGAGGAATAAAAAATATAAAGTATGATGAAAAATATACATACGAAAATTGTGGTGAAAAATATAAGTAGGGTGAAAAACGCCGAGGCTGTAAAGAAATAAGCCTGGATTAAAAACTTGAAAACGAAAAATATATGTCGAAACGTGGTCATGTAAATCACAATCGCTTACCGTTTTTCGAACAAACAAATAATTATGTGTCCACCATTGTGGATAAATCGGCTAAAATATGCCTGAAACAATATAAAAAATGCGGAATGTAGAACATTGAAACAAAATTTTGATGATCGAATGCAACGAACACATTAGCAATAAAAATATTCGACTCACCAATAAAATATGGATCCATCACAAGTAATCAAGCCATGCGGCTTTGATTTAAAGTTAAATATTCACTTTTGAATAGAATCGCGGCATTATGAAGCCGGATTAAAAATAAATAACAAAAATTTCAAAAAGAACGATCAGGCCATAGTCGGAAGAGGTCGTAGAGTGAAGCTGTCATAGATTTTTGACAGATGACTTTTTAATGAATTGTCATTTTGAATGATTATTACGAACCTGGATAACAGCTATTTGATCCAAAAAAACTAATGTGGTAGGATTCCGAACTAAAAATCGACTACTATGTGACGATTGTAAAAAAATCGTTACATTACATCCCTCCCCAAAAAATAAAAGAAAGGAACTTTCTTTTATGCACTAAGGCAAGGACAAAAAAAGCAAAACAAAAGAGAAAAGCAAAAGCTCTCAAAAAATATTTTAAATATAAATACAAACAATAAACCTATAGTATTGAAATACTAAGGTGAAACTAAACAAACTATAACTTTGAAACAAGACTGCAAGGGATAAACCTGCCAAGCCTTAAATTCCAAGAAAAAATAAATTTCAAATAATGAAATAAAATAATAAACTAGAAAATCTAAGTCTAAAAACAAACACCTACTTTTGAGTTCAGTTAGGCACCATCGCCGCTGACTAACAACTAACATCTGTGAGTACAGTTAGGCACCCTCGCCACTGACTAACACACTATCATCTACTTTGAGTTCAGTTAGGCACTATCGCCGCTGACTAACAACATCTACCTTGAGTTCAGTTAGGCACTATCGCCGCTGACTAACAACTAACATCTGTGAGTTCAGTTAGGCACCCTCGCCACTGACTAACACACTACCCAACAATGCGTATCGGACATCTCGTATGCCCAAGACACAACATATGAACTTTCACTTCAATAAACTTGAGAAGTGAAAATTCCCATAGAAAAAGGAAAATATTTTATTGAATGTTGTTGTACGAGCACTTGCCTGCTTATACACATACGATAAGTTTGGATGGAAGAAAACACGAATCTTGCTGACTTCTTGATAGTTTATTCAATTAAAAACGTTGTTACAGTGATACGGACGAACGAGTACTAAATTATAAAAAATAAGGAATCAATTTACATTATTATAGAAATGCTTATGTTAGCGCTCTGAACTATTGTGCGATGTAATCGTACATATTCCCAGACGAGATAAGAGGGATGCTGAATAACTTGATTTACAAAGAAAATAATATTAGATATTGATAAGTATGTAAGAAAATGAATGAATTATATAAACTTAGTTAAGGGGAAGTTCCTATATGAACACGCGGTCGCGGGTGGCGAGGAACATGGACGCGCACGCAGTCGAGGTTTCCACTTGTAGTACTAGTGTTGCTCCGGGGTGACGCCACTGCAGTCAGGGTTCCTGGTTCCTCAGCAACTGACGGTGCAGGCAACGACGGAACTCGCCATCGACATTGTGTACGGCGACCGATTATGGTTATTCCAATGATGACCACTATCCCAATTATGACGTATATCATGGCGTAGTGATGAATATCATGATAAGACAGATCATCAGGTAACATCACTTCCGTCCTTTTCATAGACTGTATCTCTTTGTCTATTTCGCCGATTCCTTGTTCTAAATCTTGAGTTTTGTTCTCCAAAACTAGTTTAGGTATGGTGATGTTAATAATGTGGTTGATAGGGGCAATCACTGGTGCATAGATATCCAAATTCATCCTTAAATTACTTAGGTAAGGTTTATGTGAATATAAAGTGAAGTTGTTTGTCTTAATAGTGCATCCATGACCTATATTCAACAGTCCGGCTTGTGTCAGGTGATGTGCGGTAATTTGATCGCCGCATATTGTTCGAATATGACAATCGTCACAGCAAAAGTAAAAATAACTGTTCAATGTATTGGTTTCTTGTAAATTATCCCTGCAGTGGCTTGATATTGTTTTACATTCTGAGTTTTGTGTTTCACAGAAATTCTTGTCCCCCTTTAATTGATAGATGGGTCGTAAGAGGTGACAGTAAAACGCTCCCGACACGGATAGACATGATCTCAAGTCTTGTTCAGACATGTTAATGTATGTATCCTTTTTCATGTTGGTAGATATGTACTCAGATATTGGGATAATGCTGATCATGTCTCCTCTGCTTGTTGTCTTGGGAATCGGAGTTAATTTGAAGATTTCGAATGAGTCTCGGCTGATAAGAGGTAATTTGATCTCGAAGATAATAATATCCTCCAGAAGTCTTGTTTTTATTTCCAGCAGATCATATATCTTCCGAAGGTCCGAGTGTATGTCGTCAATGGGTAGTGAGACGTCCTTGGGTAACTTACTAGAGATTGTACTTAACTCTTTCGTTAGTTGTTCGGGTGTAATCAAGTGTAAGTTGAAACGACCATTGTAAATATCAGTGACGGTATCTAATAACGTATTTTGAACGCTTTTCAAATTGTACATCATATTACTTGCTATTATGGCTCCCATGTTGAAGTCATTAAGGATAGTGTTAGTTTGAACGTTGTTTTTCAATCGATCCACTGCTGCGTCTAGCTGGTTCATGTGACGATTTATCAATTTGAGTTGTTGATTCATGTCATGCTCTGTACGTTTCAGGAGATTGTTTTCTGCTTCAATGAGCGAAGTCTGGTTCTTCCAAAGGGATACTATATGCTTCTCGTTGGCTTGAAGGAGAGAAATATCCTTGCGATATTTTTCAGCAAAGCTTTCGTCGAGCACTCCAAATAAGCTGTTTGCGAGATAGCCCACGCCGTTGATGAGACCTCGGCGCTGGCGTGACGTCCCGGGTCGCGTGCCGGTATGCTGACTCATTAATACTAGGTTGTAGTGCTCGAGTTCCGAGAACGCGTGACGTAGCTGGAGTAAGATTACGTCACAGTGAACATGATCTTGTATGGTATCACATGTTTGTTTGAGCGATTGAATGTATTTATTAAATGTTGTGGTTGATTGCCAGTAGGTATCCATGCTATAATAAACTACCAGGTTCCAATCATCTCTTATAAGCATCATGTCTGACACTTTGTCAAAGAACAAACTTTGACTTGTTTGGAATTGGGTCATCTTCAAGCTACATTCTGAACTTGTGATTAGTGTGAAGAATAACATCAGAGCAGTGACGAGGTTTGAAAGGTTAAACTTGTTTTTAACTGATCTCCTTGTTGGACGACTTTGTACTTGTTGATGGTTCACGTCTTGATGGTTGTCTTGTGTCATATCAGATGGTGGGGCTGTTTCCTTGTGTTCTAAAAGTACCGACACCTTTATGACCGGACGTTTAATGATGCCGCCCTTTGTTTTTAAGGTTACGACACGTACATGACCATCCTTGCCTGGATGAAGTTCTACTACTCTACCCATCGCCCACTTGCCTGGGGGTAGGTTGTCGTCGTGGATTAGAACTACATCGTCCAATTTGATATTGGTTTGAGGCTGTCTCCATTTGCTTCTCACAGTCAATTGGGCCAGATACTCAGTGCGCCATCTTTTCCACAAGTCTTGTAATATTTTTTGGGTTAACTGCCATCGTGTTCGCAGATCTCTCTCAGTCTCAACTAATGTTAACGTAGGTCCACCAGTCAAAAAGTGAGAAGGTGTTAAGAAGTTCAGATCTTCAGAGTCTTCTGTGATGGCGCACAGTGGTCTTGAATTGAGACAGGCCTCAATCTGTGTTAAGAGTGTGGTGAACTCTTCATAGGTCAACTTTTGTTCACCGATCACTCGTTTGAGGTGTATCTTGAAACTTTTCACCGCAGCCTCCCAAAGGCCTCCTGCTGATGGCCATGAGGGGGCGTTAAAGTGCCACTTGATCTCCATATCTGCTACCTCAGCCATTAGGTGGTCATCAATTATTTCCTGTAGATCTGTGTATTCGTTTTGTAGAATCTTGCTTGCTCCTACGAAGTTACGGCCGTTGTCACTATACATGTGACAAGGGGTGCCTCTTCGCGCCGCCATCCTGCGTAAGGCGGCTAGAAATGATGACGTAGTGAGGTCGGAAACGAGTTCCAAATGCACCGCCTTCGTCACCATGCAGACGAATACTGACACATATCCTTTGGTGGTCTTGACACCACGACCCTTGTTAGTTTTGATATAGACATGGCCAGTAAAATCAACGCCAGTGTGCATGAAAGGACGAGAAGGATTGATCCTTGCAGCAGGTAAGTCTCCCATCAGAGGTTGCAATTTGGTTGGTTTTTGTTTTCTACAGGTAACGCATTGGCGTAATTGTTTTTTCGTGGCATTATTACCTCCTATAATCCAATATTTTTGTCTGACGCATGCTAGTGTAACTCGAGCACCGCCGTGAAATGTGAGTTTGTGTGCGTGATCTATAATTAATTCCGTCAGACGATGTTGATGAGGTAAAATTATGGGATGTTTGAGATCAGGACTGATCGTAGCGTGATGCAGCCTTCCTCCCACACGCAGTATTCCCTCTTCATCTAAAAAAGGGTTCAAGTTCAGGATCTTGCTGGTAGTGGCTACTCGGTTCTTTTTTTTGAGGTCTTGTATTTCTTGCTGAAACTCAACATGCTGAACTTCCTTGATAATTACGCACCTAGCTTTGCGCAACTCCTGTAAAGTAACGTAAAGGTGGTTTGGCCTTTCTGATTTAGGAATAAGCAAACGCCGTAATCTTGCTAGAACGTGCACAACCATTGTAAACGTGCTCAATCTGCTGAGGAGATTCTTCATGAAGCTGTTGCCTTCTTTTATATCTTGCGTAGCTACATATATTTGCTTGTTAAGGGCTTCCTCATTCGTGAGATAAATTTTATATCTTGCTTCATCCTCCGTTATACCGTGAAGTAACCAGGCAGGTCCGTTCCACCACAGATCATGCTCCTTTAATTTCAGACTTGTTAATCCTCTGCTAGCGCAATCTGCGGGATTCTCTGCTGACTTGACATATCCCCAACATTCAGATGGTATCTCCTTAGTTAATTGCCGCACCCTGTTAGCAACAAACACCTTCCAGCGATTGGGATCTCCTTGAATCCACCCCAGGACCGCCATGGAATCAGTCCACCCGTAAACCTTGATGTCGTGACCGTTCAAACTTGTCTTCACTTTAACCATCAATTTGGTAAGCAGATGTGCACCGCTTAATTCCAACTTGGGCAAAGAAATATTCTTGCTATGAGGTACCAATCTTGATTTCGCAGCCATTAAAGTTATTTTAGTTTGACCTAGATTTGTTAATTTGCAGTAAACGACACATGCATACGCCTTCTGCGATGCGTCGCAATATCCATGTAACTCGATATTGTTTCCGGCCGTGTCAGTACCTATCCATCGAGGTATTTGGCATCGATTTATGTGTTCTATGTCTTGTTTAATTTTTATCCACTCTCGATTAATTTGCTCAGGAACCTTGTCATCCCATTTCAAACTCTTCTCCTTCCAGATGTCTTGAAAAAGTATTTTCATCTGAGTAGAAACTGGAGTGAGCCAACCGAGAGGATCAAAAAGTTTTGATATCTCAGACAACAACTTCCGCTTTGTAAGATGCGTATCCGAAGTGGTTTCTATCCTTGATTGAAAGGTGAAAATGTCTTGTTGAGGATTCCAATGAAGGCCCAATGTTTTTGTCGACTCCGCTTGTTTGAATTCGTAACGCTCCTGATTTACGCCCTTGTCGGTGTTGTCTTGCAATTCTTGATAATTAGACCTCCATTTTCGTAAATTGAAACCACCGGCTTTGAGTAATTGTTTCAAGTCCTGCTGTAATTGTTTTGCAGATTCCACCGAGTTACAGCCATGTAGCAAATCGTCCATGTAGAAGCATTCCTCGACTACCTGAGCTGCATCTGGGTAATTTGATCTCTCATCATTAGCTAATTGCCGTAAGGTCATCATCGCTAAAAATGGGGCGGCCTTGGTGCCGTAAGTGACCGTGGTGAGTTGGTACTGTTGCACAGACTGATCAGATGAATCTCGCCAAACGATTTTTTGTAACTTTTGGTCGTCTTGATGTGCCCAAATTTGGCGAAACATTTTTTCAATGTCGGCAATAAAAGCTATACGATGTTGTCTCCACTTTAGTATTAGAGTTAAAAGATCCTTTTGAAGGTTGGGTCCTGCATGCATGCAATCATTCAAACTTGCTCCTGTAGAAGTCCTTGATGACGCATTAAATACTACACGGAGTGACGTAGTGGTTGACTCGTTACGTAGTACGCAGTGATGTGGCAGAAAATACTCGGGTTTCTTGTTACTATGTGTCGGTTTCATGTGACCAAGTGATAAGTATTCATGAATGAATGTTTTATATTGTTGTGCAATAGATTTGTTTCTACAAAATTTTCGTTCAATCTGATATAACTGAGCCACTGCCTTGTGTTTAGATTCCCCAATTTCCGTGTTGAAGTTGGACTTAAGGGGCAGTCTCACTTGATATCTTCCGTCTTCCAACCTTGTTGTGGTCGACTTGTAAAATTGAACGCATTCGTCTTCTTCGTATGACTTTTGACCCTCAGGAATATCTTCTATCATCCAAAATTGTTCTATGTCTTGAAGGTCATTTAAAACTACGTTGCAGTGTAGACTTTGAACCTCGCCGAACAAAATCCACCCGATGCGAGTTTCCTGCGCAATATAACTACTTGATTCTTCTCGGTGAATATTATTCATGATAATTTTAGCATAAATATCGGCACCCAATAATATATCAATTGGGTTGCTGATATAGAACTGCGGATCGGCCAGTTTAATTTGGTCTAAAAACGCCCATGATGGCTTAGAAATTGTTGAGTTTGGCAGGTTTCTAGTTAAGGTATTCATTATAAGAACATTGGCGCTAAAAATGTAGTTGTCATCTAATGATGTACAGTTGATATTTAAAATTCCTTTGCACGTCTTGTTACTCATGCCGATGCCGGTGATAACACCCTTACATTTCTGTCGTGGCAACCCTAGCCGTTGCGCTGCGTTTTCGGTGATCAACGAAATTTGGGACCCTTGGTCGATTAGGGCCCGCATAGTTCTTTTGATCCCGTCAGCTCCTGTCACCTTGATAATTGCAGTTGCCAAAATAACTGTCGATGAAAATTTTTGCTGTGCAACATGAGCCGCGTGACTCGAACCTTGCTCGGGCAGTACAGCGCCGGAAACATGCTGTGACGTCGTGCTTGCAGTAGAATAGGCATCGTGTAGCAAAGTGTTATGTTGTTCATCGCAGTTTCGGCAACGTTTGCTCGAAATACATTTTTTTCCATTATGATTATATAGACAATTTGCACAAAGGTTAAGTTGGGTAATTGTTTTTCTTTTCAGTGCTGGCGTCATTTCCTTAAATTCCTTGCAATAATATATGCCATGATGTTCGTTACACACAGGACAAGAGATGGACGGAGCCTTCTTTGATGTAGTCTTGTTGCTGATGTAATAATTTCGTCCCTGATTTGACCTTGAGTTCCCTGAACTTGAAGGAGAATTTGTTGATTTTTGTGTCGCATCTGGCTTGCGACGTCCTGACTCCATTGCAGTGAACTTATTCTCCAGGAATTCTAAAAATTCCTTCAAGGATGGAAGTTCTCTTGGCTGTTTGAGTGAGGCCAAATATTCATTGTGTGTTTCAGAATCCAATTTCTGCGAGAGTAGGTGTACTATTATTGGGTCCCAAGTATCAATGTTGATGCCTAAGTTCCTGATTCCATTAAGGCACTCGGTTGTTATGTCATGAAGACGTTTGATGTGGCTGGATGTGGCTTGTTGCGTAACTGGAATATTCATTAAAGTGTTCATATGAGTTGAAAAAATGAGTTTTTTATTGTTGTAACGATGATTTAATATTTGCCAACAAGTTAGGTAATTATCCGAACTGATTTGAAGATGCTGTATCAGGCGTTCCGGTTCTCCCTTAATCTTGCTTTTAAGGAACTGCATCTTCTGAGCGGCAGATAAATATGGGTTACCGTGTATTGCCTCCGTGAACAAATCCTTGAACGATACCCAATTTTGGTAATTACCGTTGAAAATAGGAATGTCCAGTTGCGGTGTAGACTTCTCTCGATGAGTTACGGACCATAGTTTGCGGTTAATTTCCTTCTTGATATTATAATACATCTGCTCATGCTGCGTGTATGAAGCCTCATAATGTTCGTCAGTCTCATCAAATTCGCTGTCTATTTTCCAGTGGAGACCATCAACAGCCTTCCACCGGGTTTCCAGAGTTTTCAAAATATCTTCAAACTCCCATTTCTCTTCTACAGTTGACAGATCTATATTGCTTACAAAGCGGGAAAATGCCTTAAAGTTGCTGCCCTGCTTACGCAACTTTTCGTCAAACTTGCTATCTGTTCCCCGAGTAGTATACTCCGGAGGAGGCATGGGACTCACCGGGGTAGTCCTGCCCTCGGAAGTTGAGGCATCTGGCTGCTGCCGGCGGAATAGGGTTGGCTTGATTAAGCCTGCTTTCTGAATCGAATCCTTAGTTTCCAAGTAGAATGTCTTTGTTTCTTCGTAATGATTTCCGGTAAAGTAGTCATGAGATTTATCTTCGTATGCACACAGTTTTTCATGATTTCTGTGAAACTCATTCCAATAGCTGTTCAGGGTTTCAATTCTTTTCTTGATATATTCTGAAGTTTTGCGATCTTGACCATCTTTCTTGAAATTGGACCAAAGTTGTCGCATGCCACTGATGGCAACTTGTTGCTTGTAAATTAATTCTTCCATCTTGCTTCTTGATGAATAGGAAACTCAAATAAATTTCTTGAATTTCTCTGCTGAGTACTCTTTCTTGCTTACAACTTGCTTGATGTTTGTTACAGATCGATCTGATTTAAATTGCTAGCTAGCTTATTCTTGATGTACTTGTCTTGTCTTGTATACAACCTTGCTGCTGTAATGTTTACTTGTAGGTGTTGGTATAAAATTCAGAGTGTAAGTGGGCTATTACTCACCAGTATGATTCTTGAGCGCGCTGTCGATTCAGCCGAGGAGCCCGCTTGTTGGACAGTGACCGAACCGATTCACAATCACACTAGTAAAAACAAATCACAAACACATCCGGCTCGAAGGACCATTAATGTACGAGCACTTGCCTGCTTATACACATACGATAAGTTTGGATGGAAGAAAACACGAATCTTGCTGACTTCTTGATAGTTTATTCAATTAAAAACGTTGTTACAGTGATACGGACGAACGAGTACTAAATTATAAAAAATAAGGAATCAATTTACATTATTATAGAAATGCTTATGTTAGCGCTCTGAACTATTGTGCGATGTAATCGTACAGTTGTGATTGGCTCAACACCACCAACTTTCCAAGCACAAGCATTCCAAAAATAAGCAGCTATAGAAATAACTGTAAAAAATATTTATATTGTGATCGGCACAACACCACCGAACTCCCGAACACAATAGAAAAAGAAAAATAAACAAATACTTGCACGTAGTGAACTTGCGAACACAACGTCAAAAGTAAGTGCAAAAAATAATGCATATTGTGATCGGCACAACATCAACGAACTTCCGAGCACAATAGCAAAAAAAAATGAAATCAGGGATAATAATCCAAGATCCATTAAACAATCAGGAATCCTACAACAATCCGGTAGAATATCCCAAAAGAAAAAATATAGAGATGAGGACGTCTCCTCAGATGTCAAATCCAAGGTTGAGCTCAATAAAAAAAGTCATATCCTTGAAACTATGAATAAACTTAAACTTAAGTTCTACAAAGTAGAATATTAAAATTTATAAATAACAAAAGTTAATCTTAAGTGAAATATGAAAATTTCAATTAATAATAAGTAATCTCCAGAAGAGATATAAAAAAATATAAGACGATAATATTAAAATATGAAAACATTATCTATCTTATAAACAAAAAAATAATAAGATCTTTCGATGTAGAAAATATAAGTTGCATGGGTGGAAGAAGCTAATTGAAAGCTAACCAAAATTTCCTAAGTTACATTTTAGAAAGTTCAGACATTGAATTCAATAAATTGATATGAAGTTATCTCACATACTATCATCATACATAGGGAATTATAATCTTTCATTCATCACTCTAACATAATCCCATTTCAAACAATATTATCAAACTCAAGACTAAAACTTGAAAACCAAATAATAATTAAAATTTAATTATATCTTTAACATGATAACGACCTACTGAACCTTTATTCAAATCTTTTAATACATATACATTATTTGATACTTTTTCTATAATTTCACATTTAACAAACTTAGGAGCAAGTTTTGCCGAAAAATAAGCAGGAGCATGGGATTGAACGAAACTTCTCCTCCACACTACATCACCCACATCAAAAGAAATGACCCTACGACCCTTATTATAATAAGTGGCATTTCGCTTATAAGCTTTTAATAAATAAGCCTGAACTTTCACGAAAATGTCACTAAGTGAATTAAGAGAAGTAGCAAAAATATTCCTATCGCCAAACTCAAGTTGATTTAAGTTGTCAATAGAATTACTAAAATGATGTAAAGAAGCATCAAAAATAAGTTCTCTACCAAACATAAGAAAATTAGGTGTATAATCTGTAGCAAGATTAACACTATTATTCAAAGCTAATTGAACATGAGGTAAAAATTTAGACCAAGTTCTATGATCATCTTTTACAAAACAAGCAACGCAAGTTTCAACCGTTTTATTATAACGTTCTACAGGATTATTCTGAGGAGTGTACAAAGTATTATAAAATATTTTAGTGATATTAAAACTTTTTAAGAAGTCTACGAAATGTTTTGAAGTAAATTGTGTTCCATTATCACAAACTATTATTTTAGGACAACCAAACTTAAGAAATATTTCCTTTTCAAAGAGTTTATTAATAATTTTAGTAGTAGCATTAACCATAGGAAATATCCAGCAATATTTTGTGAAAACATCAACTACTGAGAGTATATATTTATGACCTGAGTAAGATTTAGGTAAAATTCCTATTATATCTACTGAAAGCATTAGCATAGGGCTATCAACTTTTTTAGGATTAACCATAATACCAAAAGGAGGAGAATTAGTATGTTTATAAGCTTTACAAATATCACAAGACAAAATATGTTTTTGAACATCATTAAACATTCCTTTCCAAAAATAATGTTGTTTTAATTTCTTTAAAGTTTTATGAATACCTAGATGACCAGAATTAATATCATCATGATTTGATTTAATAGTATCTAAAATATGTTCTTTAGGAATAACAATTTTCCAATTAAGACGACTGTTAGGATTAAATTTATCTTTACAAAATTTATACAAAGTATTATTCTCAACTCTAAAGTTTTTGAATTTACAAGGAGATTTCTGACAATTAACAAATATTTTTCTATACCAAGGATCATAAATATCATCGTCAGGTAAAACTAAATTATTCTGTGAAACAATTGCAGCAGTTTCTATTCGAGATAAGGCATCTGGAACTAAATGTAAAGAACCTTTTTTATGTATTATATCAAAAGTAAATTGTGAAATTCTAGCGGCCCAACGTGCTAAGCGTCCACTAGGATTACTAAGACCCAAAAGCCATTTTAAACTAGCGTGATCAGTGACAACTGTAAACTTCATTCCTTCAACATAAGGTCTAAAATGTTCTATAGAATCTAAAATAGCTAATAATTCACGTTCTGTGGTACTATAATTACGCTCACATTTATTAAGTGATCTTGAATAAAATGCAATAGGATGTTGTTCATTATTTTCATCTTCTTGACTCAAAACACTACCAATGCCAACAGAACTAGCATCACAATGTAAAAAGAAAGGTTTTTCAAAATTAGGACATTGTAAAACAGGAGAAGTAACTAAAGTTTCTTTTAAATTTTGAAACGCTTTTTCAGCTTCATCATTCCAATCAAGAGGTTTTTTAGAGTTTTTACTTCCAGCTGTCAATTTAGTTAAAGGGGAAGCAATATCAGCAAATTTACAAATGAATCTACGATAGTATGAACATAAACCAAGAAAACTTCTAAGATTCTTAACAGTTTCAGGTCGAGGAAATTTTTTAATAGTTTCTAATTTAGAAGGATCAGTGTGCAAACCATCACTGTCAACAATATAACCAAGATAACGGAGTCTATCTTTACAAAAATTACACTTTTTCAAATTTACTGTTAATCCAGCATTTTTTAATATATTATAAATTTTATGTAAATATTCAATATGCAAATTAAAATCTGAATTTACGCAAATAAGATCATCCAAATAACAGAATACAGCATTATCAAATTCAGGGCCAAACAGTTTATCTACTAGTCTCTGCAACTCAGCTGGTGCATTTGTGAGACCAAATGGCATACGAACAAATTCGTAAAGTCCTTTACCAGGTACAACAAAAGCAGTTTTCTCTCTAGAAGATTTTTCCAGGGGAATTTGTAAAAATGCTTTGGAAAGGTCAATTGAAGTAATATATTTAGCACCTCTAAGGTTATCTAGAATTCTAGAAGTATAAGGAAGAGGATAAGAATCTTTAATAGTTACTGAATTTAATTTTCTTGAATCTAAACACAATCTTGTACTACCATCCTTCTTATCTACAGCCAAAACGGGTGAACACCAAGGGGATTTAGAGGGTTGTATAATACCTTCCTTCAATAAAACTTCTACTTCATCGAAAAGTTCCTTTTGTTTAGCAGGACTCAAAGGCCAATATCTTTGCTTAAATGGTTCACTAGTAACGTTAATTTTATGTTCAACAAGATGAGTAAGACCTAAACCTTTTCTTTCATAAGAAATGTTTTCAAAAAGAGAAATAGTTTCTTTTAATTTATGTTTCTCAGAAGGAGAAAGTTCAGTAGCAGAAGTAACTGTACTAACTTGAGTTTCATTACAATTAACAAAGGTAATATTTTTCCATAAATCTTTAGCTAGATCAAATTGTAACCAGAAATCGAATCCTAAAATGATTTGAGATTGAAAGTTAGGTATAATGAGAAACGTTATATTTTTAGTTAAATTATCACAAGTAATTGGTAATTCCATAGTGCCAATAACTTGTTGTGAAGAACCATCAGCTGTAAAAGCAGAACCAGAATCAGGTTTAATTTTATAACCTAAAAGTAAAAATTGTTTATGAATATTTGATCCTAGAATACTCCTATTAGAACCACTGTCTAACAATCCTGAAAAATTAATTTTATTTACTGAAAATTCTAAAAAGGGTCTAGTATCATTACGTTTTAAAAACAAAATAGGAGCTGACCTATACATGTTAAAAAATGTCTTTAAATAATTTAGCCAATCATGGAATTCTTTGTTGCGAGTAACATCATCAGGTTTGTGACTATAAATAATTTTTTTTGACATCGAGACACTTGAAGTTTTATCATAAACTGGTGCTCGATGCGGCCTAATCAGTTTTTTTGGTCCTGTGATTTTTCTTTCTCCAAACTACAATCACAATTCTTAGATGTAACTCCAACCTTTTTACATCTAAAACAAACTACACCCGGTATAGTTGGGCAATTTTTAAAATTATGTCCAGATTTATTACATCTCAAACAAATAAAATCAGTGGAAACAGCATTAGACTTCACTGATGGTTTTTCAACTTTAATAGAATCTTTAAGTGGTTTTCTATTGACTACAACTTCAAGTTCTTTAGAAAGATCAAGAAATTGTTCAACAGAATCAATATTTATGTGAAAAATGAAAGGTGTGTACAAAGGTAACATGTTATGTTTAATTATATTAACCAACACTGAATCAAAAAGAGGAGAAGAGAGACGACTAGCCATGTCCATAATCTCCGTTATAAAATCTGGAAGAGATTCAGAAAGTTTTTGTTTCCTTGTGCGGAGGTCATATTCCAAAAAGTAATCAAAATGAGGCTTATCAAACCGCTTTAATAATTGAAGCTTAAGCTCGTGCCAAGAAGCAATACGAATTCGAACTGTGCGAAACCATTTAAGTGCAATACCACTAAGCAAGTCAGAAAAAGAACCTACTAGTAAAATTTCATTAAAATTTTTATACAAAAAATACTCTTCAATTTGAGTGATAAATTCTCTAACACACGACTTTCCATCAAAACTAATCTTACTTTTTTTCAAATTTGTAAAAGAAGGTAAATTCTTTTTAATATGTTCATTAACAAAAGCATTCATTGAATTAAAAGAAGGCAAAGCATTTGTAGCAAAGGCTGAAGAAGAATGAGCAATTCTGTCATTATTATCAAAAGGATTATGCACTTCAGTCAAATTTATCATATCCTGAACAGCATTAGCATTAGTAACCATGCTAGTACCAACTGAAACATGTTTATCCTCAGATATAGAAAGTGGAGGAAATTGAACTTCTTTATCCATGATGAAAAGCAAGAAAATCCAAAAAGCAAAGCAAAACTAAAAGTTTCAAAACAAAAACCAAGAACTAAAAGTTCAAAAAGTTATATGATAATTATCAAGTTTAAATTAAAGTTATTGTTGAAGTTAAGTTATATTATCCAAAGGAATAATAATTGTTTTTAAATTGAAAAGATGCAATAATAACTTACAAGATTCAATCTTAAGAATTATAAACACTGTTTACTTAATGTTAAATTAACTTATAAAAAGTTACACCTCAATATGTTCACATGAATTGAACGGATAATAAACACGGTCTACACCATACAATTATGTTGTTGTTGCTAAAGAGAACAAACACATTATGCTAAAATAGCAAATAGTTATAAATATAGATAATAACAAAGTTCAATAGCTATATTGTTTACAAGGTTATATTATAATATTAATGATGTAAATTAAAGTAATTTACTAAAAATGTTTCAAACTAACAAACAAAATGGTTTGTAAACAATATAATAACAAAGTACAAGATGCAATAATATACCAAAACAAGTAAGAATATAAGGCAAACCTACTTCATGTCCCTGAACGCAAGCGCCAAATTGTAATAAAAAAATAAAAAAAAAGAGGGAGTGATTGGGTGTGTGTAAATTTGAATTTAAATGTATGTGTAATATGTGAGTGAGCTCCAAAATAAAACAATTAAATTATACCATAATGGAGACTCGGGCGCCAGAAGCTCACTCCTAAAAATATGCTACCGGAAACTAACCAACGGAGAGATTGGCTTTTAATCTGCCGGTGGGAGGAAACAAATAAAAGGCCTATGCTCTTTTGTCTGTCTATATTTTGCCTGTAGGCTGCACACAAAAATTTACAACAATAAATGAAGGCTTAAATTTTAAATTTAAAAATAAATTGCCATTAATGATATAATTATTATTATTATTATTGCATCTTGTTAGAATTTTAGAAAAAATATTATTTTATAAATGCCTCCCTCCTGACATCTCCGCGAGGCGTGACGCAGACGAGGAATAAAAAAATATAAAGTATGATGAAAAATATACATACGAAAATTGTGGTGAAAAATATAAGTAGGGTGAAAAACGCCGAGGCTGTAAAGAAATAAGCCTGGATTAAAAACTTGAAAACGAAAAATATATGTCGAAACGTGGTCATGTAAATCACAATCGCTTACCGTTTTTCGAACAAACAAATAATTATGTGTCCACCATTGTGGATAAATCGGCTAAAATATGCCTGAAACAATATAAAAAATGCGGAATGTAGAACATTGAAACAAAATTTTGATGATCGAATGCAACGAACACATTAGCAATAAAAATATTCGACTCACCAATAAAATATGGATCCATCACAAGTAATCAAGCCATGCGGCTTTGATTTAAAGTTAAATATTCACTTTTGAATAGAATCGCGGCATTATGAAGCCGGATTAAAAATAAATAACAAAAATTTCAAAAAGAACGATCAGGCCATAGTCGGAAGAGGTCGTAGAGTGAAGCTGTCATAGATTTTTGACAGATGACTTTTTAATGAATTGTCATTTTGAATGATTATTACGAACCTGGATAACAGCTATTTGATCCAAAAAAACTAATGTGGTAGGATTCCGAACTAAAAATCGACTACTATGTGACGATTGTAAAAAAATCGTTACAACATCAATACTTATTGTTTGATTGTGAGGTCAAATATCTGATTTTTAACGTTACCAAGGCGCCCAAACCTAACCTAACTCTCTTTACAGATACGCGATGGTACTAATACCTCCTTCGACGCCACGGTCTATAGTGGACTCTCTGACGGGCCAGCTCCTCGAGAACGGGTTCAGAGTGAAAGAGACGCGCCTCGGCGGCTCCGGAGTCTCCATCGAGATGTGACGTCGAGCTCCCGGCAAGCGCCCGCGCATCGCATAGCCACGGTCCCCCTTTTTATGCTATGTAATTTAAGAATCAAGCAGCTGTTGTGCCACAGTTGCGCGACTGTTGAGCAACGGTCTTGCGACACTTAATTCAAAAAGTTGGCAGCGAATGATAGGTAGATTATATGTGGGAACTTGGAGTTTCGTAAAGTTATTACTTATTATGATAAACTGGACGGTTGATGAATTGGAGAGGTATCTAGTGGGTAGAATATTATGGACCTAGGTATGCTATGGTCACAATATAGCTACAGTATTAAGGGACGATAGTGGAATGGGTTGGAAAAGGGTTTAAGTGATCCAATGTAAGTAATAATCGAGTGACTGTTGTAACCTCCTTGTTGGACCTCTTACAGGTAGGGAAGAGAAAAAATAACGCTTTGAATCAATGGAAAAAAGGCTGTTATAGCCTTAAATTGAATTAATATTTAATTCAACAGTGATTTTACAATCTCGTCTGAAACTGAATGAGTGAACGATTGTCTTTCCAGTGATCAATGTATTTGGAAAGCACAATAGAATTGATTATGATAAATATTGTCATATAAAGGTTTGTGTCAAGTACCGTGCTTGATAATTTCTACCTCCAAAAGTTCTTAGGGCGTGGCAATTTTGCAGCGACACAGTTGCGCAACATTATAAAAAAAAACTCGCAAATATTATGAAAAAGAGATATGACTCCCACGAGCCCACATTTTCACACGTTAAAGCAACTCTGTTGATGCAGAATTGCATTTTGATACGCCCATTTCATCTTGCATTTGAACATACGTTTCAAAAATAAACATGTGTCTATATATAAGACTATATAATATCTATTATTACCGCAAACTTCGCGACAAAAAGGTTGTATTTATTTTATATTTAGGTACACAGTACAATACGTAATAATTATTATAATACGTCAAAATTGACACTGCCACAAAGTTACTTAGATATTTTTTTTATCATAAATCAGTTATTCTCTAACACTTGTAAGATGACACTGAAAATAATGCTTAACTCCTGATGTATATGTTACTATAGAATGTTAACTGGAAAATAAGTGTACTATTGTAACCACAGCTATTTTCCCAACTTAGTATTAAAAAAATCGAATAATAAAAGGTACAGTCGCCAGCAGGTCAAGGTATACAAAACTGTCAAATTTCTCCAAATGATTTTAAACCTTAAATTGTTGAAGATAAAGTTCAAAATCAACTGAGAAAATTTGTCATTTTGTGGTATATTGATGTGCTGGCCACCGTAAATAAAAAATGAGATGATATTGAAAACAACACACTAAATTCGGTTGGTTCGATGATTCCATCGCTTAATCAAATAGTGGTTTGAGTTGCACAAGTAAAATGTATCTTTCAAATGCAGTACCAAATTAGTGGCAATTTTGATTTCTTGATAAATTATTTCGGTTCTAGCTATTCATTTATTTTAAATGATATTATTATAGAGTAATTATTATATTAATAGTTTAATTTTTTATAATGTACCCACCTTTTTTTCTTCACATAATTTTAATTACGGGTGTTTTATGTAGATTGTTTGTGATCTCAAATTGACATTTAAAAGAATTTTGCAGATTTTGTTATTACTTATAGTAATTCAATATAATATATAATATTCCATCTTTAATTTTAATAAGTATATAAAATGTAAATACTTAATAACTTGTTAAAATGAAATGACCTCTTGAGATCACAAATTTAATCGTTTTACATGTGTGTGGTAATTTCTGGATATTATCTGTTATAAATGGTGTCCTTATTATTATTGAATAAAATGGATTATGTGTAAATAAAAATCGAATAATAATTTAAATCATGTTTGTTGTTATTCATAAGTAAGTATGGAAAAAAACTAGTGTTTCGTTAAATATTTAATTTTTCTTTTAATTAGCTTCATTTAAATTTTATTCAATTCACCATCATTGACGATGTGTGCATATGGGGCAAAAAAATATTATTTGGATAATGCGGAGAATGAATATATTATTGTCTACTTAAAAATAAAGAATATTTAAGTAAATTATTTTCATGAAGTTTTCTAAATGTTATTAAAATTTGATCAACGTGTAAATGCGTGTGTTTATTGGGACTTAAATAAAACTACATATATCATACGCCTGTCTTCCATGAGACTGCTTATTCTTTATTATTCCAGTGTAATTGTGATAAAAGTAATATAACTGATTATTTGTCTTTTCTGAAGCTTATGTAACAAATCCTTTTTGGTATGGGGCCAGTGTTTCTACTTATCTGTTATTTTTTATTTATTTAACCATATTTTTTTCGAGTAAAATATCAATTTTCTTAGAAAATAACCTAGCAACTCTTTCGAGACATTTTTATGCCTCACTATCACATTAGGACATTCCTAAAATATCGAAAGATTGATATCTTTTGGGTATTAGCGTTTCATAATAGTTTTTATTTAATTATTGCAATAAGTAGGTTTGTGTTTATATTGTTGCGCTCAATAATTTAGTGTTAATTGGTGCTGAATAAATTAATGAAAATGTATTTTAGAAAACGTTGAGTAAAATAAAAAGTTTAGTAATTTTGAAAACAAAATAAAATATTTGAATATTACATATAATCTTTTATTTTATAATTTGTTAAAACTGAGTTTGAAACCCAGCCAATGAGAGTGAACGCAGAATAGGCGGAAATCTGCCTATAGGTACTATAACAGTGTTCTACTATTTAAAATCATCCATTGATTCAATATTGTTCGAGTAAATATTGGCACCTTATTATACATAATTTTCAATTGCATTTGAATTACGTACGGACGGACGGAAGTTTAATTTCTTAATGGTAAGATGCTGAACAAATAAGCTGTACTGACTCAATACCTCGAGTTGATATACTTAATTAGAACTATTCGGACACGAAATACGGTTTGTATGTTATGAGAAAATAAGGTCCACTATTTATAGTTTTGAATTATAAAGCTCAGTGTCAACACGAAATAAAATTCAAGGCATGTACTAAAAAGTGCATTTTTATTCATGATAAATTAACACATCGTTACAACTACTGTTGCATGTCAACAAAGTGAGTTACAAATTATTACTAAAGCCTATGTCGCAACTCAACTAATACTGCTATGACGAAAATGAAAATTTTACAATATGAAATCACTCTATACTCTGTACGAGCTGATTGCAGTGATGCAGTTGGTTAAGCGCAACCCCAGTTCATCTCTGAGCGATTAGTAGGTAGGTATTATAAAGAAATGCTATTGAACATATTCCCTGATCAACGCCCAAGCTCAGCATGACTACATAATCAGCTTAAATTGCGTAGTATGCCTCGGCTACAAAAATGCATTGTAAATGCGTATTCTCGTTCAAATCAGGGTGGAATACGCTGAAAATAAACCAATGCCAGATTTCGCCTCAGCTCTGAATTATATCTACTTACATGCTATGCAGCGTTTCAGCAAGACTACGTCATATCTGCACTTTTGTAGTGGAGGATCATATAATGATTTATTTATTTGTATTTGTTTACAATCAACGTACATAATATCTAATGCAAACAGGTCAGTTAAATTTTTATTTTACAAACACTTGGAAGACAAAAAGTAAACAATAAAAAAATATTTGGTATGCTTAATACCCTCAAATGAAAGCCTCAATAAAATATATATACCCTCAAAATAAACTTTTGGTCAAAAAAAGAGTGGAATGAACGTAATGGAATAGGCACAAAAATATCGAAAAATTATAAAATAAAATAATGAAGCAGTAGTTATGATAGCGTTGATCCATAAACCCTGCATTCCCTAATTCTTTTCTACAAACTTTACGCTAAATGTATTGTGAATGTGATCCTAATCATCGATAAAATTTTTGCAAGAACTTTACACTACATTTTTTTATTTCATAAATGGACAATCAACGAGCTTCAGATCGTGCAAAATCAACGAAAAATACTATTTATGTATTTAAATACTTATTCGTAATAATGTCGGAAGCAAAAGTCCAATTATTTTATTATCCAATAATTTTCGTAACGAATTAATATCTGAGCTAACAAATATTCGTGCTATATTTTTGGGTTTCGACAGAGCTCAACTATTAAAATACCTAATGTCTACCTAACTCCAAAATCGAACACACAAGCAAAAGCACCATTTAAAATCATATCTTCTCCGCGTGTATTACACTAGGTCATACACAATAATAACTACACGTAAACAATTTATGAACTTTTTGTATGTAGGTGGCCTGTATACCAATATTAATGACCTTCTACGACACAGATTCGCCACGACATTCATATCATAAATATATCACTTAAACGTTACTCGTATCATTTACAAATAAGTGGGCGCCATTCTGAGGTACCCTACTTACATAGATTGGATTAGGTAGGTACTTATTGGTAAATATATGATCTACTTGTCCTAAATTTGGATTTGGGAGCGACAGGGATTTAAGTAGGTATACTATTTAATTGCAGTGCGTATTATAATGACACCATATATGGATAATTTTAATATTGAAGATTTAGGCGAAAAACGCCTGAAACCGATGAACAAGATTTATTTGTTGTAAGTTATGCTTAGTTTTTTCATATAAAATATTAAAATGATTTCAGATTATTTGACTTATTTTTAAAACAAGAATAAGAAAGTAAAATATATTCAATAAAATTAATAAATATCTAAAAAAGTTACTAATACTGAGCAGCCAATTAAAGAAAGAAGTCACAAGTAAATAATAAGTTAACAATAAAATAATTAAATTATAATTATGAGAGTGAGTAAAGTGTGTAAATAATACGATTTATGGTCCATATTTCAGTTTATACTTATCACTTAATGACTATTCTTTCAACATTTTATGTAGGTACAAATGATTAAATGTTTGAAAATGGGGCTGTAGGCGAACATATTTAGAGTTTTTGTTTTCTAAATTCGGGATATCTAGAAGTAGAGTCATGAATTAGCCGTCCTCGACTCGAGCGTCTTCTGAAACATTGATGTTGGTACGTATAGATAATGCTTATGGTGCAACCTTAATGTATGTATCTACATTTGTAACTTTGTTTTTTTGCCTCCTATAAAGAATTTGTCTTGTACGGCTACACGTCGAGCTATAATCCAGTTTACGCTGGCCTCTTATTGTATGAAAAGGAATACAAGACGAGATCAGCTTAAACTGGAATTTTATAGGTATACTTGTAGCCGTGTGTACTTACTCAATTATTCATAACACGTAGGTAAGTAAGTAATATAATGATGAACAAAACTACATACATGGCTGTAAATATCTTTGGTAATATCCAAGAATACTACTTAATACCTCTCTATGTACAACGATGGGTTCTTTCCATATGTTTAAAATAATAGAAAATCTCCTTCCCGTCGATGGTAGCAGGTACAGTCAACTTCAAATATATAGGAGCGAACGGACTGTCTGTAGTTATCTGAGCAATAAAGAAGTAAAATTGTATCTAAATGGAATAAAATACATGTTAGAATGATAGCTGCCGTGTACAGTGTTTATTCTAAAACATCCTTTGTGTAGTAAAGATAAGGTTAAATTTATTTTGAACAGTTTGTATGTGCAGACATATTTGATGCCGACTGTACTTTCTAAGGAAAGACATGACACATGTCGTCGAAACATCGCGGTCCAATGGTATTTTATTAAAGAAAAGACAAAAATGACCGATTCACCATTATTTTATCGAAGCACCTTCGACATGCAGTCACGTTTCGTCGAAAACATTGGTAATAGAAACAACGTTAGCTACAGAGGCAGACGGCAGAGGGTCTGTTCTAAATTACATACAGTTGCTGTTATTTTTACCATAGTCAAAATACATTTCTACCTAAGTCTACGAAGGCGATTCATTTATTCTTAATAATTATCATTAAATTGTCAAAACCGAAAAACAACTTCAATTTTAAAACAGTCATCATAATCGAAATTAAATTAAATTCAGCATATAATATATTATCGCTACGTTGTAAAAAAATGTACTTTTGGTAAAATTATGCGTTGATCACCTTAGTAAATGAATACAGAATAAATCTTATCATTACACAACCAAATTGTATTAAATTATAATCAATAAATCAAATCTAATCTCCATTATTTGTTCGATACATAGCTGCATTTTTACTTTAAAGACTAACAAAAACCCGTTGGTCAATAATTTCAAAATTAAACGAGTCTATTTCTAAATGGCTCTCAACGGTTATCTTGATTTGATTAAATTTAAATCTACGAATGTTATTAAATAGATATACAATATACCAATACACCACGTCACTACGTAGTCGAGTAGAATTTGAAGCTAAGTGTCATTCCCGATATCAAGCAATATTGCACTAAAACTCTATTATAGCGCAGTTTAGGCGGAAAGTTGTTCGCCCTGGGACTGTTCCTATCAATGATTATTAAAAATTGACCTAGGTAATGTTATTTTAATAGAAATTAAATTGTAGGTAGGCAGGTATACGAAGAAAACTTGTGGATAGCTGTAGAGCTAAACAAAGGTGTTTTTTAACTATCAGTGAGAAAATTATTTTAGTCCATCAGTCCGCCTAATAGTCCGTATAATCCCTAGCATTTTCCAACTGAAAGTTAAAACTCATCTTTACCATCATCGTTGAAAATATAACGCAAATAATACTTATTATTTTCTACACACTATTGGCCCGTTTCCTTGTGCAATAAATACAATATTTACATTGTTAAAACTTGACAGCTCACACCAATTATAATAATATTGGCCCACACGTGTAATTTTTCGCCTAAACTGCGCAAACTTTTGGAATTTAAACTAAATAACTTGGTAATTATATAGATACTTCATTAAAGCCATATCATAATAAAACGGGCTACTTAATACAAGTTATATTTACTCTAATAATAATTCCTCTGGTCTGCCATACATTTCACTGTTTGTACAGTCAAAACACGCGCTCATATTTAATAAATTTCTATCACAGATGTTAAGCTACCACTCACACTTAATAATTATTATTGTATTAATAATTTAGTATATATTCACACTACTCGATAGTAAAATACTAACTGGCAGAGTATTATTAGTATTAGGAGCTGGCAGGTTAGGGTTTCATCTATTTTTTAAACAATAGGTACGCATTTAATACTTCCACATTTCTAATGAGAACATCTAAATAAACAAATTGGAGTACAGTACATATAAATGTAAATTATCCCTAGAGTCAGTAATAATTAGCATTAAAATGGAATCTTTGGTATTCCATCTTCTTGTTATGTTGGCTTTTTAGAACATACGCTTGCAGCTTATTCAACAAGAAGTAAAAATTCCCAATCTATGGAACAGTTCGGATACATTCACAAAAAATCACTTCATTAAAACGTCAAATCCGGTTAGGTTGTCAATTCCAGAATTCTTAATTCAAACAAAGTTTTTTTCAGCTCTTATTTAAACACGTACCCCAACAGTAACGTTATATTATGTTAGTTCTCCAGCGTTCTGTACCGTTGGTCAAGCTTGCAGCCAGCTTAAGGCCCATCCTCAGATGACCCATCATAAGCCCTTGAGAGTGTCCCAGATGAACATTAGCCTGTGGTACAGCGCTAATTGTATTATGTTCTACAACTGGTAGCCTGTTCTCATCTGGTGGTTGTTCTCGCTGTCGGGCTGGTGGATGAGGGGTGGGGAGAGGGGGTCCTCGCTTGAAGTTATTGTCGTGGAAGGTGGTAGACCTGAAATATCAGATATTATGATAAAACATAAGTCTTTTTACTGCTGGTAACGTAATTAACAGCTGGCTGGTAGAATAACAATTTAAAAATAGAACGAATTTTACCGCTGTCAGCCACACGACATTAATGTTAATATACTCGTACCTTCATTTTCGTCTTCCTCTGCAAGCCATTTTTGTATATCAGTCTGGTACATTCTCCTCTGCAGTACCTCCTTCGTACGGGGACGAGAACCAATGAAAGTCACTTCCACCTGGAAATGAGATTTCATTCAGACATTATAGTCTTGACCATCATTATTGAAATATAATTAGACAATTATAAGGAGCGGTGGTGACCCAGTGGTAACGGCTGCGATTTAGGAGTTGTAGGTCGTAAGTTCGAACCCAGACAGGCGCTTTACTTTGTACTGCTAAAACGGTGCACGAAAACATCATGAAGAAAGCGGCATGACCTAGAACCAAAAATCCGAAGACCGCATTGGGCCCGCGTGATGCATTACGGCTCACTCCCTCTCAACGAGAGGAGATCTGTGTGGGAACATTTTAACTAGGACAAATTATAGTTATCTCACCCCAGGCGGCAGGTTTGGCCTCAGCTCATCAGCCAGGTCCCCGCCAGCACCGAGCCTCTGAGCCTCCTCCCAACTTGTGTGCACTTCTTCGTGAAGAAGTTTCTCCTCTGCGAATAAATCAATGCTTGTACTGTCTTCCAATAGTTGTGTTATTACATATATGAAGGTATACGAAGGTTGCTACGAAGGCAAAATCAGCAGACGTCTTCCAAGCTTGTTATTTTATTGAAATCAATATGTATATACCTAAATTAGAATTTGGCGCTCAAATCTGAACGGTCGGCCTTAAACGAAGATTTACACGATCCTAGCTCAAATACAAATTCCTCGAAAGTCCGACAGCTAAACAACAGGCAACGCTACGCAACGCAACTTACAGGGAAATTTTATACAGATTTGAGAATAACGTTAATATCACTGATAAAACCGCGTTTACACAGATTATTTATTGAGCGCAACAGCGGCCTAACCTTAAATTTTTCATATAGGTCTTGCATTCAATTTTAGCACGATTAAAATAATTTGTAGTAGATAAGTCAGGATATGAAAAGTTTAGGGGTTGGGCGCTTTTGCGCTGAGAGCCTCAATTATTATATTGGTTGAAAAATCTCACCGTCTCTCTTAGTGGTGCTGCGTTTGTACTGTATCCTGAATCGGAATGCCTCCAGCACGCTCGCCACCACGATGGTCAGCACCACCATCGTGAATAGATAGAACACCTGGCAGACGACACAGATATTTAAAAAACAAAATTCGAAGCAAAAATTCATTCAAAAGCAAATATATAACTAGCTGCCTGTCTAGTGGTCTCAAGCGCGACTGCTACGCTAGAGGTCGTCGGTTCGATCACCAGGTCGAGCTAAGTATTATTGGGGTTTCCTATGAAAATCTCAGCAGCAGCTCGGAGAATTTGTGCCAGGTTAATGGCATTAGGCTCGCACCCTATTACATGGGACCTAAACATACCAGCGAAGTGTGGGTGTACATTAGTAAACCTCTGCCTAACCCTTCGGGGAATACTGGCGTGATGGTATATAATGTTAAACCTTTTTTTCTCCTTTGAGATTGCGCTGACAAACACAAATTCTTTCATACACATACACCCAAGACAGGACATTCAAATATTCACATAGGGGGCATCACCGTTCTAGGCCAATCAATCAAGTATTAACATTTTTATATTTTGTGCTATAAGTACTAATTTCCTTGTATCATGTTACCATGAAGTATATCCTGCTGAATTGTCCGGACACAGTGGCGTAAGCGTTCATGAGTATAAACCAGTTGTTGACGACGGTCAGCTCGAACAGCGTCACGCCGCTCGTCACAATGTTCTCGAAGTTGTTCAGGTAGTAGTACCCTAGCGCCGTGGAGCCGTTCAGGGAGTACTTGTAGAAGTCCTCTACCGTCGTGTTACTGTAGGGTGATAAATAATTAATATGTGACGAAGATAGGCCGATAAGTTAAGTATTTACTTAAGGCTAGTTGCCGTAAGTGCGACTGCTGCGAAGTAAAGCAATCACTAACATATTATTAAATGTATTAAGTAAACTACATTGTTTACATGTATAAGGACATAATATTATAAAGAAAATTTTTTTTTTAAACCAAGCCCCTGCAGCATCTGTCTGTCTGTTGGCGATAAACTTAAAACTTCTGAACGGAGTTTCATGCGATTTTCACCAATAGACAGAGTGAATCAAGGGGAAGGTTTAGGTGTATAATTTGTTAAGGTTTTTTTGTAAATTTGTTGAAATTTGACGATAATTGTTGAAAATTTCGGAAAAGTAAACTCGGCTGGGGGCTTTCATTGATAACGCTGCATAATCTCTTTGAGATATTACAATTTTACAAAACAATGTATGGCAGGATATTCCTCTTTTATTCCTATTTATTTTATAGGGCGAAACAGGGCAGGTCGATAGTTAATTATATAATATCATCTTCATAGTAACTTAACTTTCGTACTTCCTACTTCACTTCAGTATACTCACACACAGCAGTTCCTGAGATCGTAGCCAGCGAAGAGCTCCATGCCGATGATGGCGAAAAAGTAGTACATGACCAACATGACGCACCCAGCCGACGACATGAGGGGGGACAGCAGGACCAGGGTGCCGAACACGTCGCGGTAACGCTTCTTCAACTTGTATAGACGCATCAACCTAGAGACGACGAAATAAAGAGAAAATAAAATCTGGGCAAAGCTGTAAAATGTGTTTTGATAAGGAACGATAGCCGCTAGTATCTCGCTGTTAAAATAGCAATCATACGTTCAGGCGGGTGTTCCGGTTCTTTGGAGGGTTAGGAGCTTTTTCATGCAAAGAAAAATTAATTACTGCAGATTAAATGCGAAATAGCGAAAAAAAAATGTAGACCGATATCTGGTCTACAGTTTCAGACCTCTTCGACAGATTTTACCCTGTCACAGATCTACGGATTCCTCTAAATTGTAGTTTAGCCTAAAATAAGCAACATACCGTTGCTAGACACCAACAAAAGAGCCCCTACGCTTACTAAAACCTAAGGGATCAGCTTCCTTCTATAGCGGGATTTCCCACTGCCGCTTACGCCTTTTTCTTACCTCAGTGGTCTGAAAATGACGACGATGAAGAGTTTGGGCGCAATGCTAAGCAGCACCGCCCCCATCAGCGCCAGCAGCGTCACGCTCAGGTCGAACACGTTCCACCCGCTCTCCAAGTACATAGCTAGACCTGACGCCATCATACGAAGAGCCGCCTCCAGTAAGAACACTAAAAAAATTACAAAACAATAGAAAAAAAGGAATTTTACTGATAAATGATATTTGCTTCTGTTAATAGATCCTTTAAAGATACTTTTACAAGTCGATGTTTAAACTACATGGTACCGGCATTGTCTATCTGAAGATCTCTGAGAAGCAATGCCGAAACAATCTCAGAGAATCATGGTCTCTTTTAAAGTCGAGACAATAGTACCTAAAGTTATATTGGATATGCGAGTTTTACAATGTATGGCAAAAACTGAACAGGCCTTTTGAAGAAAGAGCCAGTTGTTGTGTAACTCTACTATTTTTAGAGAGCTCAAAGACATACAGAAAACTTGTATAAGATAGTTTACTTTAAATCCCTCCATTTGGAAGGATTTTTGAAAGCATAAGTTTTCAAGGATTTCCTTGAAAACTTATGCCATCTATTAACATCATAATTTTCTCTGAATCTCTCATACTAAACTTCTCAGTGCCCGATTTCTCTTCATCCAGTCGCTGCCGTCTGCAAGTCTTTTCTCCTGCAACGTAAAAAGATACTTACAAGTAAGGAATAGCCAGGTGTCCCAAGATGCGCACAGAAGTCTAGCGCTATCCTGCAAGTCTCCGGCCGCCTCACAGACGCGAAGAACCATCGCTATGCCGTTGCCAATAATGAGAGCATCTGAAACAGAACATTTCTAACACATAGAGTTATTGAAGGAAGGCTCTTGGGTCAGAAATCAGCAGATAGATAGATAGATTATTAATTATTGTACAACAAAAGAAAGAAAAACAAATGTCTACGGGCCAGCATGAATGGATCGAAACGACTGGGGAAGTAGGTACTTCCCTCCCACTGAATATCGACGTCAAGTAGCAGTATGCCAATTCCTCCCTCAGTCCCCTTCATCTCCTCACTCTTTTAGTATTGCAGATGTCCATGAGCGGCGATGATACTATCAGGTGGCTTGACTGCTCATTTGCTGAGTTAGCCCATAAAACAATCTAAGCAACTGCTTTTCACTGCACTGGCCAATGCCGGTTGGCATATACTCCAAATATCTGCCAGTACTTAGTGGTGTACACTTAAAAATAAAAATGTTCCCGTAGACTTACATATCAGATATTCAAAGTAAGGCCACCGCACGGCTGCAGCAGCAGCTCTGCCCAGTGGCTCCAGCGGTGACTGCGAGTACCAGGGTGCCCTGGACTGCTGGCCTGCCCATCTTAGAGCGAACACCTCGTACAGGTTGGCGAACTCGCCGCGCGTGAGACCGCCCGAAGACGACTGGTTCAGCTGCTTGAACATGAGGTATACGTCGAGACCACCTGTATGCCAAAAAACACTCTTAACACTCATACTACTAAGGCTATAAGATTTAAAAAGATCGTTCAATTCTGCAATTAATGAAAATGATGCAATATAACTTCAAAGCGTGCTCGATAATCATTGTTGTAAGCAACTCACGCTTTTTAACAATAATATTAATGTTTTTTTTTTAATCTACTTTCTAATCTTAAACTCATACATATTTTTTTCGGTTGTGTCTTCCATTAACTAGCGCGTTTCTTAGTTTTTTTAATTACAATTATTTTAGATTTTATGGTTTTATTGATCGTTAAGGCGTTATTTTTCTATAATTTATTTATTATAGAAAAATAAATACAGAGTTCAAAGATTCTCTTGCCCTGCGTTCCCACTGACGACGAAACATGTTGCAAACAGCTACCTAACTCTCTCATTCTTTGGGAGTTAGATAGAGTAAGATAGATGCTTGCAACCTGTTTTGTCGTCAGTGGGAATGCGGGGTAAGATAATCTATGAACTCTGTTTTTGAGCACTTCAAGTCGTCGGATTTATTTGAAATTTTGCACACTTCTCAGGGACCGATGACACTACACTATTCTAAAAAGTTACGATAGTAAATAGAACCGTTTTCCCCCCGAAGGGTAGAAAACGGATATTTAGGTTTCAGCCGTAGCTTGAACCACTTGAGATTACGCTTCCTGGAATCGTTACTCACACACTCGCAATCTTTTGTTCCTACCTTATATGTGTGCACTATTGCTATCTCTTTCACTCATGACGCAGCACCCGGCGTGCGGCGGTGCAAGCGCTGCACTCCTCAGTACTTTTGAAGGAGCCGGCAAGGACCCTGAAACTGTGGTTCAAGCTACGGCTGAAACCTAAATATCCGTTTTCTACCCTTCGGGGGGAAAACGGTTCTATTTAGGTGTTCGAGCCTAACGCTTGAACCACTTGAGACGTGTTTATATTCTGCCGGTGGTGCTGCTATGCGTACTGTGACTAGGGTGAGTTATTTATAATCAAAGAAATGAGTAGATAACGAAAATAAAAACTTTAATTATCAAATGATCATAAAATATAACAAAAAAAAAAAAACACTTCTTTCTAGCTTTAGTTGAATACACAAATAATCAAAGACAAAATAATTACAATGTTGATGTAATTATATGACCGCAAATCATCACCATTATGATTACTATATAATTTAAGTAATTTAAGCACATTGAAAATTATCACTGAGTACCGTGGTAGGCTGGTTGTAACTTTGAAGATTATTTGTATGCATTTCTCTGAAATAGTGATTGAAAAATGTATTCTTTGATCTCCAGTTTCCCCTTTTAAGGATATCATCTATATTGTATCTATTATTTGTCCAGTTCTCGGTTGCTACAGCAGCTCTGAAGCTGCCTGCTGAGGCAGAAATGCCCGCTTCCCGAAAAAGTGTTCGGATCCAACCTGCAATTACACAGCGTGACGCATTTTTGACTGCTCCTCTCGTTGTTATGAACAGATTTTGTAAGTTCTTTTCCCTTCGTCGGTCTTGAGAAGCTGAGATAGATTTTTTGATCCACAACACAAGATTGAGACGATTATCATTTTCGTTGCTTTTTAACTCCCATCCAGATTGTCTGTATGTGCTAGAGTCAGTTTTGGAGCCGAATAGAGGCCACAGAATTATCTCATCCCCATTATCTATAAACGACCCTTTTTTAATGCTCAATAAGGTGAGATCATGTACTCTTCTTCCTGAAGCTAATAGGAGAAGGACACAGGTATGTCGAAAAATTTGAAATAGGCTGTCTTCGTTTATGACGTAGGTCCGAAGAAAAAGGAGAAGGTCGTTTATTTTCCAGGGGATGGCTTTCTTTGTCGGAGGATTTTTCAAGAAAATTGCCTTCATTACATGCTTAACCAAACTATGTGAAGCTAGTTTTTCTGAATATTGAGGGATTGCTAAAGTTGTTATTACCGATTTATGCAAAGCAATAGTTCGAGGAGCTAGTTTTACGCTGTTGTAAAGGTAGCATAGATATTTTGCTAGTTCTGATGGATTGGGGTTATCCGCAGCAACGTTGTTTGTGCGAGCCCATACTCGCCATCGGGACCAGGCGGGCTTATATGTTCTCAGAGAAGATGTCCTCCAAGATGTCTCTAGAAGACTTATATCCGAATCGGTCCAGTTTTGCAGTTGCTTACTCCAGCCCGTACCTTCCAGACCAGCAAATTTAAGTTGTCTACATTCTGGGGTGGGAGATTTGTTCGTAGATCTATCAGATTCAACTTCAAGTCTGCTACTGGAAGTGGTGGGCATATTGCCCTTTTCCTTAAATCTGCCATCCAGAATGCCTGCGTCCAACTGGGAGTTACTATCAGGTACGTTCCTTCCGATTTGTTCAGGTGGTGAATCACCCGGGGTATTAATGATGGCGGAGGAAAGATCCATCCCAGTTTGAACTGCCACATTTTGCTGAACGCATCTGTGAATAGACTGTGAGAGTCTTTTGCATCCTCGCTGACATATGTTGGCACTACAGCAGATCTCGCAGAAGCAAACAGATCGATGACAGGAGTGCCCAGCTTCCGGAATATCATTGAGACTGCCGATGGTTTGAGGTGCCATTCGGGGAGACCTTTTTCTCGAGAGAGACTGTCCGCGAGTCCGTTGTATATTCCTGGTATATAACGGGCGATAAGGTGACAACGATGCTGTTGGCAAAGTTCCAAGATTTTTTGTGAGGTCTTCAGTAGTTTTAGGGACTTTGTGCCTCCTTGTTTCATAATATAAGCTACTGTTGTCCGATTGTCCGTCTGTAACATCACTGTTTTGTCTTTTATAAGAGAAACGGTTCGTGTTAGGACTTCGAACAGTGTGTACAGTTCCTTCTGATTGCTGTGCCACTTCTGTTGCGTATTCGTCCATGTACCCCAAAGCTTGTGACCGTTTATTACAGCTCCCCAGCCCTTGTTCGCGGCATCTGTCGTTATAAAGACTGAAGGTTCTGGAATATGTATGGGTGAGTCTCTTTGGATATTCATTTTCCACCAGACGAGCTCCTCCATAGCACGGGGTGATATCGCAAATCGCAGATGAGGTTTTGACATCGGTAAGCGACTCGATGCCCTTTGGAGAATGCGACTGTGGAGGCGTCCTAGTGGCACAACAAAGGATGCAAAGTTCAGTTTTCCTAGAATGACTTTTGCGTCGTGCCAACTCCACCGATTCCTCTTTATCAGATACTCCAGGTGGTCGATAAGGTGGATTATTTTGACATCTGACAGTGATTTTCGGTTTAACTTGGTATCCCACACAACTCCCAGGTATTCTAATTTTGTTGTGGCAATCGAAGAGGACTTTTCTTGATTTACTCGCCAGCCTAATCTCTGCAAGTATTTGACCACAAATGTTGATTGACTTTCCAGGATATGCGGATCCTCGTGAATTAGTAAAAAGTCGTCTAGATATACCAATATCCTTATGCCTTTGGATCTTAAGGTGTGAGCGATCCAATTGGTAATTTTTGCGAAAGCCGCTGGTGCGCTTGCTAACCCAAATGGTAGGCACGTCATTTGGTAAACTTTTCCCTGAAAACTGAGCGACAGGAAGCGGCGATGACTGGGCGTTACTGGTACGTGAAAATAAGCCTGCGATATGTCCAGTTTCATCATAAAACTGTTTTTGTACAGAAGTGTTGGTATTTTTAGGTGATTTAATAGGTGAAATTTTGGCGTTTGGACGTATTGGTTCAAGCCTTTCAGGTTGAATATGGGCCGAAAAGAGCCATCTGTTTTCTTTCTCAAGAATATTTCTGATAGGAAACCACTTTGATATTGGCTTTCCTGAATGGCTTCCGACTTCAAAAGTTTTTGAATCTCTTTTGTCATATCTGGTGTTACTTTGGTGCGAAATTGGAAAATAGTCTTGGGGGAGAACTTTCTGATCGGTGGTTTTAAGTTGAATGGGATTCTGTACCCCTGGATGAAATTTTGAATTAATTTGGGCGCAGTTGACCAATGTTTGGCATACTTTTGTAAGCGCCCCGCTTTGAAAGAGTCACTTTCTTTTGTCACCCCCCCAGCTTTTTTTAGGTTGTTGTGGTTTTGTTTGAGATTGGGCTTTATATTGATGTTGTGGTTTCGTTCTAGTTCGGGGCATATCATTGATTCCTCTTGGATTACGGTAATTTCTTGATGAACCTTGTTTTGCTGTCTCCTTGAATTTGTTTCTTGAACGAAATGTCGATGGTTTTTTCTTATTGGGATATGGAAAAAACTTTTTAATATCATTGTTAGAACAATCTTTAACTGCTTTCGTTAATGCTTCGTCAGAAAAAAGATGTGTTTCTGATGGAGTTATACTGTGTAAAATATCATACAGTGCTTTATTTTGTACTTTATATGTACCTCTTCTCTGTTCTATCACTTCGGCTCGTCGACCGCAGACATATTGCAAAAGAGCGTCCGACTTTTTCTTAAATTTAGAGTCTGTGCTAAGGAAATCACTACTGATTTTATTTCTCATATCATGAGGTAGGTGGTCCATCAATTCTTGAAACATTTTTCTCTGCTGTAGGAGACCATGTGTAATTGCGCCTAGAGTCATATCAAATTTTTCAAGAACAGCTGCTGATTTCCAAGTAGGTGCCACACTAGCCAGAATATTATTTACTTTCAAGGCGCAAAATGCTGGTGAGGCTTGAAATTGCTTCTGAGTGTCTGCATATCTGACATCCCGCCATCCTTCTTGTCCAAAACGCTGACAGTCTATTCCCTGTTTTAGGTAATAAGGTTCAGTTTTAGTCACCTTTGGTTCAGTCACGGTTGTGATAGGGCTAAAATCAAACGTTTCTGAAGTACTCGATTGCAATGCAACAAGTTCTCTCTGAGCTTCGGATATCTTGGCCCGTAGTTGGGATTCTTTCGAAGAGGAATTTCCAGTTGGCGGATCATCCAATTGGTAAAAATTATCTTGAGGTAGCTGTTGTTCATCATCAGACTGTGTGCTATCTGGTACCGAATCAAAAGACTCGTTTAGGTCAACGGAATTGGTAGTATTATTTTTCATGGTATTTGACAAGATTTTTTCAATATTCTCGTTTTGTTTGTTCTGTGTGTCTATAAGACGATTAAACATTTCCATTTGTTGATTCAACACGGATATTAGTAGGTGTTCGTTGCTCCCCTGGCCTCGAGATGAAGTTGATTGTTTAGTTGGGGTATCCTCTTCTTGCACATCTCGTTCTCTCTCGTAAGATCTTTTTCTACTTGGCGCACGTTCTGACGTGATCGTTTTACTTGGCGTAGGATCGTTTGAGATTACTTGGTCTTGCTGAGACGTCTGTAACTCCGATGATGCACTCCTACGATTCGTTAGTTTACTCTTTATCGTGCGCACTGCTTCTACAAAGGCGTAATAATATCTCCCAGAACCATGAATCTTTTCCATAATATGATGAGGGTAATGCACTAATGCTCGGCCTAAAGGCCAGCGCAAGATCTTTGTCCGTATACTTCTGTACTTCCTTTCAGACAAGGAGCCAGATTCAGGTGCGAAAGCTCGACCCAGATCGGCGGTTGGGATAGCAAATCTTAGTTTACCTTCAACTTTAGAAGAAACTTCGTCTCCGAATAGGTCATGGAAACTGTAGTCATAAACTTCCCACGATCTCCAGTCATCCGGAAAGTTTTTGTCAATTATGTCGATGACCGCTGCAAAAGCTTCCTCGTCTCCAGCTGGGCAGGGCCGAGATGCTAATTCCCCCATTGTCGTTTGCTTGGACATGGTTCTGGAATTAAATTATACGACATTGTTCAGGTCATAAACATCTAACAACGTTTCTAGGAATAGTACGTCGTGTTCGCGAGACAGGCGACGTCAGGTAAAAGATGTACATAATAGGCGACGTCGTCTTGCTTGAACGACAGGCGCCGTCGTCTTGCTTGAACGACAGACGACGTATTTGAGTGGTAGTCGACGTCGTCTTATGCAAACGGCAGGCGACGTCAACTTACGGGAACCACGGGCGTCTTCGACTTATGTCAATGACAGGCGACGTCGTTTTATTCAAACGACAACTACGAGGGTAGGTTGCGTCACGTTCGTGCGTACGCTTAGACTACCGTCGCTGTAGTGTCTTCGGTACGCCCCGCCGTCTCGATCCGGCAGCAAAATGACTATGCATTCTAGGTGCTAGGTGGCACACAAGACGTCGCTGGGCCATAAGGCGCCGAGCGGTATTATATGTATATGAATAGATACTTACGTAGTAATTATTATATGTAGGTACTTGTAACGATGTACACGTGCGAGTGGTACGAGTTTCAAAAGCGTACTGAGGAGTGCAGCGCTTGCACCGCCGCACGCCGGGTGCTGCGTCATGAGTGAAAGAGATAGCAATAGTGCACACATATAAGGTAGGAACAAAAGATTGCGAGTGTGTGAGTAACGATTCCAGGAAGCGTAATCTCAAGTGGTTCAAGCGTTAGGCTCGAACACCTAAATGAATAGTTACTGTAGTGTGGGGCGTAGTGGCGCATGAGTCCGGCGAAGTGTCGCAGGCGCACGGCGTGAGGAGCGCGGCGCGACACCAGCAGGCGGAAGGCGTGCCGCGCCGCGCGCCGCCGGTGCAGCAGCAGCGCGCGGCACTTCTCACGCTCGATGCGCGTGAACGTCTCGTACACCACGGCCAACATCTGGATACAAAACCATAACATACATAATATGAAACGGCGTCGGACTTGCGATCACGTGGTTGCCTGTTCGAAACCCACCTATTGCACTACCGACGTGAACCCACTCGTAATACAAGCATTTGGCTTAGTACGAGGGGTTAACAATACTACTGTGTGGTGTGACCCACATTGCTAGTACGCTTTTTAAATATATACCTGTATTTCCTGAAGGGCTACGCAGAGGTGTATCATGCCTCACCAATGTACACCTACTTCGATGGTATGTTTAACGAACGGCGAACCTATTGCCATTAACCGGACACAAATCCAGACTCCGAGCTGCTACTGAGAATTTCATAGAAAAAACCCGATAACACTTTGCTCGACCTGGGGATCGAACCCAGGACAAATCTTTTTAAACAAATCTTACTTACTATCTATTTTTAAACAAATCTAAATAACAACTTACCAAATTCATAAGCACGTAGAGTACCGTAATGATGTACAGTATAAAGAACACTGCGTACCATTTAGACTTGGCGTATGATGGCATCATTACATCAGGGAAACTGAAAATAAAAATATACTTAATAAATATATTAAAATATTTTAATATGTAGGTAGGTTGAATTTTTCAATATACGATCTTAGGAACCTGCGTATGAGATCGGTGCTCTAGCCCCGTGAAAATTATCTGGGTCCATCCCTGACGAATCTCAAAATAAACTAGATAATATCCTGCTTCCTTAGTTTTAGTCCTTCCCAAACTAAAATCCTGGATCCTCAACTAGATTAGGCTATACTCCACCACGCTGGCCTAATGTGGGTTGACAGACTCCGTCAAGAAAATCACTCAACCATGCAGGTTTCCTTACGATGTTTTTCTTCATGGTTTAGCCCTTGATAATCTATTACTACGCACAAAACTTCGAATAGTGAAGGGTGCGTGCCTTAGATTCGAACCCGTCATCTGTACCTTTGACTTGTCCAGGAGCCACATCAAAATACGCATACATAATATGATGTGAGCACTGGACTAACATTAGCAATATCACAACGTTTTTGTTAGTATATTTTAAAAACAACTTGTATGAAGAGTCTACATACTTGGCGGTAGTGAGCAAGACGAACATGCTGACGAATGAATCACTGATAGTCTGGAAGTGTCCGTTGTCCACGTGCTCCGAGAACAAGTAGTAGCCAAGCAGCGAGTACGTCGCCACGAAGAACATCAGCAAGCCTGGAATAAGATAGAATAGTTAAAGTACTACTTCTGAACAAGTCCAGTGAAGCTTTAAAAAGTGGCGCAAAATATAACAAGCGAATGCGATGAGGTACTGAACTTGTTATTAATCAGATAAAAGATTCTTAATCCAACCGTAAAATAAAGAATCTCCTGACTGCATCTGAGGAGTTTTTCACAGAAAAATTCGAATAAAACTCACCTATAAGGCAATATTCCTTTAAAATAACTAACCAGCCGCAATGTATTCAATGAGACACGAACAATTTTAAAACGCTTAGTACCTAATAATAAGAGAAACTATATTAGCATTCTGTAAGTGCATCATGCCAACATTCGATTTTACCTAACATATCGATGATAGGCGGCAAAGACTGCAGTATCTGTCGTATGAACCGCCTGACGCCACCGCAGTGGCGCGTGTCCACCAAGAAGATGGGGCGCAGCGCCCGCGTCACGCGGAAGTGGGAAGACTGCCGGCACAGCACCACCACCGCCTCCAACACCATTATCAGCAGAGTTATACCCTGGAAGGAATGGTACAAGCTGTTATTTGTTCCTATCTGATCCCATTACTGAGCAAAGGTCTTCGTATCTCTTTCCAGTTGCTATCTGAGGCAGTCTGTCTGGAAAAGGTCCAAATCGTCAATGATTAGGAAACAAAATATTCAATCGATTAATGACGGATAGTATATCGACAATATATTAATTTATGCTCGCGTCAAATGCATGACGCTCTTGAGATGATCACCGCATCAAGCGACGTACCAACATTTTATAATATGTTCTGTCTTTGCTCAGTTAGAATGGAAATGGGGTAGACTTGTTCAGTCGCGGAGGAATGAAAACTTGATGTCGTAACCCCAGCAAGAAACACCTGTTTCGTTATTCTCGGTAGGTGACACACAGTATGTAATCGAAAATTCTTCGGCGGCGGGTCTCCGAGGATTTCTACACGCAGAAAAGTACAATTAAAATACTTAGCTAGTGGGGATACGACCCCCTCCCGTAGAAAAAAAAGCATAGAAAACTAACACGACGGAAGTCTTCTCTGAATTATTGCGATTTGTATTTATTTATCAAAATATCCTTACCTTTATCATGGTCCGCTTGTGTTTGAGAATGGTGCCCCATCCAATCCATTTGAGCTTCAGGTGGAGTTCCACACCGATCACTGTCAACGCCAGTAACTCTATCGTTCCGTGCGCCCATACTGGCAACTGAAATTAAAAAGACATACATAAAAAACATTACCAGCCTGCTGGACTATTGTCTACTATAGGTGACTTGGTCAAGTAGCTCCTAATGGCCTCTCGCTCCCACCCATGGATCGAATTGTGACTGTTAATGAAAGTCTTGAATGCCAAAATGACGGATGACTCTAGTCTCGAAATTCCAGCAGATCAAAAATATTTTACCTCAAATGTAGGCACAGCGGGATCTTCCGTAAAGGCTAAGAGGATGAGCACTAGTGAAGCCAACAGGTCCAGTCCATGGTACCACGGGTTGTGAACTCTTAGGTACGCTGGTAACTCCTCGGGACTCGAGGGATGTGAGTCGAATTTTTCATTATTTAAACCTTCCTGGAAAGATAAGAATACCTATAGCCGTTTGCATATCTCTCTGTCGAATCTATTTCCTAAACTTAACACAGGAATTTTCATGAGGTTATAGTTTGAGCGCAATACCCTCAAATTCCGAAATTGGCAGAATGCCTGCCCCTGCCAACATATTTTGTTTTCCCTCTCCACAGGCTATTTTAGGCCTCCAGAACAGCATTGATCAATCAGTCAGATACAGTGTAATTCACCGCAACTTAGTCGAGCAATGAATGCAACAAGCTTTTTAATTATACCTAATGAACATCGTATAGGAACCTACATCGCTACAATTCTAACAAATTAGGTTATTAGCATTTCAAAGAGTGAGTTAATTTATGTCCTTATTTACACAGGTGGACTTTTGTTTAGTTTCCATTGTATTCAGGGTCATTACTCCATGGCGTCGTCAGCCGCACCTGCGTGGCTGTAAGTATGGTACTTCATCTACTTCCAAATGAGTGATGAGCAATTAGCGTGAAGATTAACCATCCACTGACGAAATCTATGAAATGCGTCTATTTTTTTATATCCAAATGCGTGATTGATGTCAATAAATTGTGTGGTAGCGCCTCTTCATGAAACTTTCTATCCTGCATAATAAGCAAGCAGTTTCTGGCGTGATGGCTTACGTAAGAATATATAAGGCCATATATTTTTTGTAATTACTCTCTAGGCCATAAGTATGCCTATCTCCGATTTTTACAGTGTTTCCAACAAGTAATTGCCCCCTATTTTTTTGTTGTTAGTTACAGCTCACTTATTTTGTAAAACAATGCTAGATTAATTTCGTGTTGCTAAATAAGAGAGATCGCATTTGAGTTTGTTTATAAGTATGTGGAGAGATATTCTATCGATCCGAACATTATTTCACTATTTGAAAGTTACATTATTGAAAGTGGATTATTGGAAGAAAGTTATATATCTGACACTGAATATATACATATGTATAAATTCAACTGGGCATTGAATATGTATATTTATGAATAAAGTTATCTTGCTCACTTTAGACTGCCTCATTAGTCTAGTGGTCTTAAGCGCGAGTGCTACGCTAGAGGTCCTGGGTTCGATACCCAGGTCGAGCAAAGTGTTATTGGGTTTTTCTATGAAATTCTCAGTAGCAGCTCGGAGTCCGGATTTGTGCCCGGTTAATGGCAATAGGCTCGCCACCTATTACATGGGACCTAAACATACCGGCGAATTGTGGGTGTATATTAGTACATCTCTGCCTAACCCTTCGAGGAATACAGGCGTAATGGTATGTTTTTATATTATGTTGAATAAAGTTATTTTGCATCCGGAGATCTCGTAGAAGTCAGGAGCCTATTATCTTCCTAGTAGGAACTGTTCTAATAATACCGCTTCCCTGCCGAAGTCGCATATACTCGTATCTCAACAAAATGCCGTACGTATCATACGGTAAAAAGCACCAAAAATATACGGCCCATTACATTGTTTCATTATAGTATAACTTACATAATCATTAGGTATTCTTGCAATTAGCAGGCAATAAAAAATACAATACAATGTGCATTATTTCTTGCTTGCTAGAAATAACAAAATAATTACGGTATGTACACACAGCTACAGGTCAACCTATACAAATCCAGTTTAAGTAGATCTCGCATTGTATAGGCTTCCCATACAGTGAGAGGCCAGTGTAAACTGGTTTTGTATAGCTTGCGTTTGTAGCGGTGTGTACCAATGCCACTCTTTTAATAAAATATCTTCTATAAAAAAATATTTAGTTGTTTTTTAATTCCTGCCTATGATAGTTTACCTCTAAGTAAATGGCAGCTTCATGGTAGTTCATCTCCCAGTGCTCATCCTCTGACATGTTGAGGCCAGTGTGCAGCGAGGACCGGCTGCCCATGTCCAGGGTCCCTGAGTCGCCAGCGCCATCTGTGCCAGTCCGCGTATCTGCGCGACACATGTTTATGTCCCGTTATTTTATGTTACACAGACGATAATTCTTTTGATCCGTGAATTTGTTACACTATGCAAAAATAGAACACTTTTAAAAAAGGAACTTAATCCTTTTTCACCACACTATTGTGATTTTAGAACACATTGCACACACACTTCTACAGTCGATCCATATCCGTGTTCTAATTCTAAACTGAAATATTGTTTTATTGTAAGGAAGCGGTTCATAAAAAGACTAAAAGAATACTGTGGATAATTTGAATCCGTCTTTGCTAATTTGTTGTATTATGACTCCGTGCGAACGAACGGAAGAGGTGGGGGACACGGACTGGTTTCGACTGCAGTTATTAAAAAATAAGACGTTCAGATTCAGGCTTGGAGTAACTTTCGAAACTAGGTGATTAATATTTTTTGTTTGTAAACCAATCTGTGTTGTAAACTAAGTTTTTACTTACGTGCCTTTTTATATTTGAACTAATCTATTAACCGGGGCCTAAATGAAAAATGATTAAGTACAAATTTTGAACATTTAGCTTTTATTGTACCTAATTGATTAAAAAACCTTATAGGTAAACGTACCACAAACCTTTTTTGCTTCAAATCAAAATCGAATGATTGACGAAACAATTAAATTATTAATTCGTTAAGTTAAAACACGCATACGATAAAATTAGCATAAACAACTGAGTATTTTCGCAATTTATGTCCGTCTGTCAGTTTGTTACCTCATCACGTCTGTCTGTGTCACCGTTAATGAATTAAAGCGTACCTGTTTCAATTTGTTTATCCATTCGTACGATACGTATCACACTGTACGGCACACAGCTGGCATGGAAACGGAATGCATCGCTCCACTGAACCTACTTAAGTACTTACCGACTTAACAACATTAACATAGGGCTGTCGCAAGGACAGAACGCCGGAGAATATTTAATGGAAACGCGAATATATAACTTCACTAAAATAAGTTTTTTATCGCGTGGATGCAGAAGGGTCGAATCCATGACTGGAGTTTCGGCCCGTCACAATCGCCTGTAGTCCCTGAAAGGTTAGGCAGAGGTTTGCTAATATACACCTACGCTTCCCCGCTAGTTTAGGTCTCATGTAATATAGGCGAGCCTATCAGAGAATTTCATAGAAAATCTCAATAACACTTTGCTCGACCTGGGGATCGAACCCAGGCCCTCTAGCGTAGCAGTCGCACTTAGGACCACTAGACTAATGAGGCAGTGAATTTATGCGAAGTATTTTGGATATGAATTATGAATGAAAGGAATTTTGGACAAAGAAATGCCCTGGCATGAACCTATCTCCATAAATCTAAATCTAATCCAATCTATCCTTTTTGTTGTGGTAGGGCCACGCTGTTCGCAGCATGAATGGGCCGGCTTGACCGGGGAAGTACCACACTCTCGCAGAAGACCGACGTCCGAGTAGTAGCGTTTCGCTACTGCGCTTCGTTCGGTGAGCGAGAGGGCCGGAGGCCCAATTCCTCCCTCAATCCCCTTCCTTCTCCTTTTCTCCTTCCCCTCCCTTTCCCTAAATAGGCTCGGCAACGCATCTGCAACTTCTCTGGTTTGCAGATGTCCATGGGCGGCGATGACTACTTACCATCAGGTAGCTCGCCTGCTCGTTTGCCGAGTTATACCATAAAAAAAAAAAAAAAAAGAATAATTGTTAGCTGCTGCCAGATCTTTCCTGCGGTTTCACGTGCGTTTCAAAAGACTGAATGCAATATTTATTTATTTAATTACTTACAAATCTTTTGTAATAACCAATTACACTAACTTACAAAATAAATAAAATTAAAGTAAAAACATAATTTAAAAAAAAGTTTTACAACAGAATATAGGCAGGTACCTATATGCTAAATGTAATGGTCATCCTGATCAGCGGTTTAGCCATGACAGAATATTAAAGACTCTGGAAGTGAAATACGTAAAGCGACGACAACTAAAAATAATTTTATTAAAGTATTCCTCTTCAAACGACAACATTCGTAAGAATTTGACAAAGTCCGTTATTATACAACAACAAAATACAATATGTAACAGTTCTTGCTTCAAAACCAAGATTGGTTCCACACAATGATCACAACTACAAAGCCTTTGCCAGTGTGGGTGGATAAAATGAGTCATTGGAGAAATCCGCGCTTCTTTTAAAGCCATTTTTATGCGCCTCCTAAAAGGTTCTGACGTCATGATGCACGATCAGCTCTAAAAGAAGGTGTGAATGGTATAAAGTAGCGAAAATTATTTCTGTATTTTTACGTTAAACAAAAATGTATTTGTAGAGTAAAGTTTCTACAAAAAACATGGTTTACAAATGAATACAATTTATATATTAATCTGAACTGATATTCTAAGAGGAAAGATTTTTTTGTTTGTTTGCATTGAATAGGCTCTGAAACTACTGGACCGATTTGAAAAATTCTTTCACCATTAGAAACCTACATTATTCCTGACATAGGCTACATATTATACCTTAAAATGATAAGAAACGTAAAGTCTAAAACCGAAAATCTAGTAAAGTAATAAAGATAAAAAGAAATAAAGAAAGCTTTGACGAGCCGAATTAATAAGGATTAGGTAATATTCCCATTGTGATGCCAACCCTAACAGTGAAAAAATAATTTGTTGGCCCATTTTACCTTTTTAAAAGTTTTATAAAACCAAACAACGTGCTGTGTAGGTATGTGTAAAAAAGTTAAATATTTAAGATACCTAGGTTCGCCGAAATGCGCGCGCAAGTGTAATATTAGCGCATGGTCAACAATAGCGTGTTAACCTCATTGCTCCGTTTTACGACCAACAAACAAACTGGCAGGCATACTTTTTATATTGGAAGAGTTAATAAAAGGCTTGTGCAATCCTGTCCTCTAGCAATTTGACTACAGCTCTATGGACCTATTGCCTTTGCCCATAAAAGGGTCTGACTCTCTAAGATGGTAGTTATGTAGCCTCTTTTGTGTTCTGGCAGCCCTAGCATTTAAATTTTATTTACAATTTACGTCGACCTTATGTCAGAGAAATTAATTCTGGAACAGGAAATCTCTTAAATCTAAATTCAATGTTAGGTAATTGTTTAAACTCAAGGTTCTTGCAATTAAATATGTATATCGTGATAGAGCGGTGCGGTTCCGAGATAAATCGTACTGAAGGAATCATTAAAAATCAGACACATTATTTTCTATGATACCTAAGAACTGAACTCACACCATAGAGTAAAGGTATCGCACTATCGGGGAACTCATACATTAGATCATGGACAAGACGTCATGGACCTACAAGTCCTGGTTATAAAATCCTATATGCCTATAAAAACTAAACAGAAATATACGCAATCTACTGCTTTTTCCTACCGATGGTAGTAAGTACGACTGCAACGCTAGAGGTGCACCGTTCGATTCACAGGTCGAGTAAAGTGTTTTGGGGATTTCTATAAGAATTCTCAATAACAGCTTGGAGTTTGGATTTGTTAGCAATAGGCTCGTCCCTTACCTACATGGGATATTGCCGGCGCGGCGCGCACTGTTTGTGTACATTAGTAGACCTCTGCCCAACCCTTTGGGGAATACAGGCGTGTATAAGTATACTGTATATGCCCTAAAATGCCCTAAATCATTGGCGTACCTACCTATAAAATCGTTGACAGTCCAATAGACGCTGCGCGTAACATTTGTAACACTGCTCACAAATTTATCAAACTTCATTCTTAACTTGTACTCAACATAGAGTACCAGATAAATTAAAAAATTATAATTAATTAATTACGAAAGTTACCAAACGTAGTTGAAGTCTGATATGAACTGAATTTAACGGGCACATCTAGTACCAATGTTTGCAAACTTGTGACAAGATAAAAGTGAAATTTAGTACGGACAACAAAAAAAAAGTGAATATTTTTGAAATCTAAAGCAACATTTTATAATATTTTGTATCTTTATCGTTCTGTGGTCGCCTGCGTTGCAGGGCGTGAAGGACTAGGTTCGATTTCGAGGATGAGAAGTGTTTTGGGTTATTCTATGGAATTTTCATTAGCCACTCGGAGTTTGGATTTACGCTCGGTAAATGGCAATGCGTGCTTCCTAAACAATTGGCATCAGAAGGTAACTATACCTCTGCCTTAAACCTTCCGGGGAAGCAAGCCTGATGATAGCTAAGTTTATGTTTGCAAAAAAATATTAATGAAATATTATTTATTCTTTAAATTGTGGAAGGGTATTTTATGGGGTGATAACGGAATATAAAATCTAACAAGACACAATATGTACATAACTACATTATGATATTAATTAAGCGCTAAAATAATGTTTAGTAACCTACCTACTCTTGTGTTCTCCTTACGAAATGATGTATTTAATTTCAGTTAATTATTATAATTGCGAAATAATTACAAAATTAATTAAGTAAACAAAGGTCATTCGTACCTTTTACTTTTTTTCTTTGTTTTCAATAGATGTAGGTAAAGTTAGACCTCCAACAATACAATTGTAAAAAACTTCATCCAATTTCGTTCAGTAGTTTTTGTGATGCGCCTATAAACATATAAACGGACAAAACATTCTACAAATTGTAGTTTTCGCTTCTATTTCTTTAATAAAGACCCCCCATATTCGTTTTTCTTCAATATCTATAACGATACAGACATCGGCTTGTAAAAATTTTATTATAAATATTATAACTAGTATAGATTACTCTTCAACATACCCCGCATGCAGAATAAATTACTGAATAACGTATGGGCAGAGTCGTGGAAAGGTGATATTATTGATCCGGACTGATGTCATCCGCCTGCCATAACGGGCTTCGGCGCTTCGCACTGATTCATAGGCGACAGGAAGAACACCATGCTATCGTAGCTCATTTTAACCCTTTCATGATATACCTACACTACGTTAGCTCGGCGTACACTATCTGGAAAATTCTGTTTACTAAATACTTTTAACATAAAAACTAACTATCAGATCAGCTCCAAGATACCAAATTATAGTTTTATATATCTGAACTACATAATGAATAGTTACATACAACATTTCATTTCGAAACGACAATATTATTTGAAGTGGGTTAAAATGGACTTCTAAGATTTTATTACATTGTTAGTTACAAGCGTGTTAAATAAGCAGTTCAGAATGTTTTTAATTCGACTAGATTTTTTGTGTATATTACGCACGGAGAGTAGAATCTTCTCCGTGATATTACGCGATAATGACGATACTGGTTTCTTTTTATCTGATACGGTACGTTTGATCTGATTGATTGATGGCTCGTGACTCACCATCGAAAGGTATAATAATATCATAAAATGCTAAAACTACTATACCTACATACATATAGTAAACATGTCCGTTTTCTTTTCCTAAAAAAACTATATACACAACCACTATCAAATAAACTAGTATAAGTTGATCTCGCATTGTTTAAGTTTTTCGTACAATCAGAGGTTAGCTTATACTTACTGGAAATGTATAGCTTGATCTGTGGTCGTTTCTACGTACTTGCAATACTGTCAGCCCTTGCCGAGTCGAGTGTCCATAAATTACGTTAACGGATAGGATAACGGATACTAGCACTAGTGAGTTTTGTGGAGCTATTCATGACGAAGTAAGTCTCAAGCAAGGATGAGACCACAGAAAATTGCATGGAGATTGCAATACATACATACTGATAGAACAGTCAATCCGTGTAGGTCACTGACCGAGGCTCTCGCTCTGATTCCCAGAAACAACAGCTGGTATTGATTTATATGAATTCACCGAAAATATCCATTGTGATTTTCCACGCATTATGTATTTGCAAAAATGAAAAATTAATACCTACTATACACCAAATGGTCTCCGATTAAATGACGTATGAATTTGTAGCATAAAAATATCTCATTAATATTAGAATTTATTCTTCTATCAGTACTTACATCCAAAGCGCCGGCAAACATGCCGTGTGGTTCAGTTTACTTATGAAAGCCTACATTGTAGCGTTATCTCTACAAGATAATTAATTTGATAACATGACTGCAAGTAATAAAATCTACAATTACCTTAAGTAAGTGACGCGTCCTAGATACTTCGGTAAGTAACTAATTATTTTCTAATATTTTTTTCTGGTATTTTTGATATTATTAATCAAATCAATCCGATTACGTTAATCAAAGACATTTATTAAAAATTATAAAACAATCATAATCCTCCAAAGCACTCCAATCAACCGAAAAAATACTATAAATGTATCTTGCATTCATCGAGCGTTGAGCGCATTACTTTTATAAATTTGTGAGCCGTATTATCCTAGAGATTTGATCATGGACTGCCTTTTTAAAATACCGTGCGTAAAAACTCGCTTTAGAAAACATCGTGATCCTGCAGGTATGCCTAGATTTTTTTTTATGGAGCTTTTACTTAGAAGAGTTAAACCACACTAAGGTTGGCGTAGACTAGTAACCTAACCCTGTATCATTCGGAGATAAGACACGTGCCCAACAGTGGACCCGTTACAGTGGATGAAGATAATTATAATAGCGACTAATGAAATTACAAGCAATAATGCAACGAGATTATGGCGTACAGCGCACACGAGTGCGGTTTTTCCGTGCTATTGTTATCGCTATGAGAATAAGGCCCTTTTTATTAGGTAGTCAATGCAATGAATCAGGCTTCTCGCTTTAGATTTACTCTAATAATAAATTCTTTGCTTTTTCTAATAAATAGCTTTTATGAAAGAATCAAATTGCGGGAAACGCCTCTATGAACGAAATGTACTCTAGACGACAGGCAGCTTAATTAGGTCAAAAAAGTTAAGCATACATTTATCAAGGCGCAATTATGCGCTCTGAGAATCTGGCATTCCATTTAAACAAACGAATTACGTCAGCATCTGAATACAACGATGTAAGTGTTGTGTTAGCGATTCTATATGCCTTAGATAAAACTGCTGTTTAAGCACAAATAACGCTTGAAATGATGACACTAATTAAGTGCAAGTAATAGATTACTAGGTCTAAACATACTCGCCTCCTCAACCAACCTGCCGACTATGATTTCATTCTGTGCGCAAAGATCGGCAGGAATTTGTAACCTTGGTGTAGACCTCTCAATTGTTTTCCCTTCCTAAAATTTGGCATAAGCTCCATAGAAGTAAAGTTAAATTTTCTTCCCTCGCCACTGCAGAGAAGAGTAAACAAAACAATGCAATATCGCTGTGAGCGACTATAAACTTGCTATGCATTATTAACCATAAATTGAAATACTTCAATGATCAATCGCAATACTTAGATATGGTAATCGCTATAGAAATATCTCTTCTAAGCGACATAATCCGCTTCGTCTACTTTTAGATAAACAAATACATACAGCTTTATTTGCGTTTTTAAGACGAAACTGTACAGAACTCCACGAGTTTTTGTAATGTGACCTTTTTAGCCGCCTCGAACTGAGACTTGGAACTCTGGTGCTGTTCAACAGGCGCGATAGTAACCAAAGTTTTATGATCTTCGTCGTTCAAAAGAAAATAATGTACGTATGCATATAAAATGAACTTAGCTTATTCAAGAAATATTACAATTGTGGCTTAACTTCTGTATTGGATGTTAATGAATATAAATCGGCTTTATGTCTCCAGTCGTGCGTGCGAGAGATGAAACAATGGGAAGCCATGTTGTGGAGTAAAGAGTTTATTAGATGTAGGTCGGCACGATGTAATGGCTCATAAATTGCTAATTGCTGTGTTTTGGGGCAGAGACATAGATACAAATATAGTTTGCCAAGTCGGGTCAAGATATCAAGCATAGAGTATACCTAGGTCTGATACTCAATTCTTTGTGATGTATCAAAATACTCGCTCCTCCAAATCCTTGCTCTATGCACGCCGAGGTTGCTGGGTTTCTGGTCACGTTTGGAGCGAATGTTACAAATCCTATGGCAGTTCTAGAGTATGGAAAGGCAACTGTTTAGTTTGTAGTCGGTAACAACCGGATCACCTTCCCGATAGACGGAATATCCATGAGGATTTTCAGCAGCCAAATATCTCTCCCCGTTTCTTTATCATGGGCATTTCGGGATCTCGTACCTAGTGTATCCGATTTTTTATCTATTCAATACAAATGTAGCTATGCTATAATGTAATGTAATTGGCTGATATCAATAACTATTTAGTTCCTAAGATACAAGTATTTATCAATTTGATCAAACTTGTATGTAAAGGAGGCTACATTAGTATTGAATAGCAAGAAAAATAAATCACGTCCGAAGTTAGGTATGTACATATTATTATTTATTATGTCCATTATAAAAACCTTACACAAAGAGAGTTCATAAGTATGACAAGGTCACGGACTTAATATTTGCCAGCAAGTATACTTTCACTCGAGTTCTTTGCGAGAGATATAGGTATTATATTATTATTCAAGCGGCGATACTATCCTACTTTCACATGGCCCATTGGGACGAGGCGCACTGGATTTAATTTTGCACTATTAACTATTAGAAGAACCTGTACTTGATAAAGTAGCTACGTATTGCACGTATTGCAATAGTGTGTCAATCATACAATTTCAAATAAAAAACAATGCTTGGGGCCCCAGGATTCGCAAGAAAGGCAGGATGCAGTGACTGAATCCAATTATTGAAACAAGTACGGGGCAAGGGGTTGAGTATAAGTATTAATTATACTTACCTACTCATATACTACAGGGGCCCAACATCATCATCAACCCATATATTGTCCCACTGCTGGGCACGGGTCCCTCTCATTCTGAGAGGGGTCTCAGAATGAGGGGGATTAGGCTGTCGTCCACCACGCACGCCTACTGCGGGTTAGCAGACTTCACACGCCATCGAGAAAATCTCTCAAGCATGCAGGTTTACTCACGATGTTTTCCATCACCGTTTAAGTGCGTGATAATTAAGTAATAATACGCACACTTCGAAAAGTCAGATGTGCGTGCCCAACATGCCAAACAAAAATTGGTTAAATGTTTTTCCAGTACGACTCTTTGGAGGGTCTCTCAACCAAAGGACTACGACTTACAAGCCATAGTCCACTAGTCCACAAGTTGGTAAGTAGGTACTTAATTGTAATTTTAATCAATACCTACGCTTGTATGAATAATCGAGATTGGTTCATAAATATTTATTAGGCACAATTAGCTTTAAGTCTATTTTATTCAGGGTCAATGTTAGCATGTCAGTGTTGACGGGCTCAACTCAATCGTTATAGAAATAGATGAACCATTGTACGCACGGCTACACATCAAGCTATACAAAACTAGTTTACGCTGGCGTCTTATTGTATGGGAGGCCTAGACATTGTATAGGTTGACCTGTAGCCGTGTGTACAAACATGGATGAAGTGATTGCATTTACCTACATGCGATTTTGATGGAACTAAAGTTTAACAAATAAGACACAGTACACTTTTACAAAGTAAAAGTTGTAGTTATAGGTACACCCACCGTTTGCTGGTATGTTTCGGTCCCAAAAAATAGGGGGCGACCCTATTGCCATACACCGTACACGAATCCAAACTCTGAAAATCCCAGTAAGGCTCAGTATCAGCTGACAGCCTTTAGTAGTCGCGCATACGACCACTAGGATAATATAAATTTAAATAATTCCTATAAGTATATCAATTTCAAATAAAACCCAAATCCTGAAAATTCTATATACCTACACTTATGACATACAAAATAATACTATTTGTTCCGTGCGAGAATCGAACCTACGATCCCGCAACCCCCGTGGCGCAGAAGCTCATCGCTCAATCACTGTACCATGCGTGCAGATAAAGATCATCAATTATTGTGTGTACCACTGTTTCACTCATAATAATTGTTTTAAATTTTGGTGAATTTTGTTTTTGTAAATTGTATGTTTGCACAGCCCCAGCGACACATATATACACGTACTAGCTTCCGCCCGCGGCTTCGCCCGCATGGTTTGTTGATAAAAAAAGTAGCTAATGTCCTTCCCCAGGCTACAGACTATCCATATCAAATTTCATCACAAACGGGTCAGCAGATATTTTTTTTTAACTACAATAAGCTCACGAAACTATGTTACTTACATGATTTGTTTCGTTCAGCGAAAACATGTAGATTTTCCGAATATGAAACACGAGAGTAAGCTACGTATAATTTGGGATATATTGGCTTCCACATAAAAGGTAGATATATACTGTCGCGGACTTTTATTTAGAATTATTTAACAAACAATCCTACGATACCTACATTATCTTCATTTAACTCCAACGGTTTAGGCAGCGCACGCCAAGAAAGCTCTCAGAGGGCAGGATTTTTTCCGATTTATATGATATTTATCGTAACAATATGGCCAAAATTATACAAAATCTTTGTGGATTGTAGCCTATGTGTTATTCTGATATATAAGCTATATTAGTGCAAAGTTTCATCAAAATCCGTTTAGTAGTTTTTGCGTGAGAGTAACAAACATCCATCCATCCATCCTCACAAACTTTCACATTTATAATATTAGTTAAGTTATTAGTAGGAAGTAGGAAGTAGGATAGGATACCTATGTAACTTACCTACGTATATCTACGTTACTTTAAAGAATATATAATAATATTGAGTTGACATAGATAATATAATGAGAATGACTACCTAATGAGTCACCTTTCCGTCACTCCCGCCAGATTAACAGATATAAAATAGATTGCTATCACTTAAAATATTGTCGTGTGAATTTACAGGCAGTATTGTATCTAAGCGTTACCTAATAGAAACTGATGAAGCCATTGTTTAGCGTGGGGTAACGCCGAGGTCAGAGCTACTCAACCTTGGGCGCAAATAATATCGCGAACTTGCTTCATGCAATGTTGGCTAATCTTTCACTGCTTAATCAAAATAAGTAAGTACTAAGCATGTAGTCTGCTCATTGTTTGAAATTAATTAGACGGAACCTAATCTAAGTTGATTTAATCATTTCACTGGAGCGAAGATGAAAAGAGCTGAATATCGGGCTCTGTGACGGTTACTTAGAGGCCTACGTACAGCAGTGGACGAATACGAGTGGGCGAACTGCCGCGCTGGTAAAAATCTGTGTTTTATGTATAATATAAATGATGAAATTAGTAACGGAAATAATAATGAACGCGAAACATTTACGACCCAAGTTGTCTTTCTTTACACTGAGTCTTTGCATTAAAATTTAAACCATACTCACTTGCGACAACTTCAGACGCGTGCAGTATTTAAAAAAAACTGTAGCGATCATAACAGTAAGAGATCTTAACACAAACAGTAATTTGTTTTACATTATCAAATAATCGTAATCATTATCAAATAGTAGTGGTCTTAAGTGCGACTGCTACGCTAGAGGTCCTGGGTTCGATCCCAAGGTCGAGCACTGTTATTGGGTTTTTCTATGAAATTCTCAGTAGCAGCTGGGAGTCTGGATTTGTGCCCGGTTAATGTCAATAGGCTCGCCCCCTATTACATGAGACCAAAACATACCAGCGAAGTGTGGGTGTACGCACGGCTACACATCAAGCTATACAAAACGAGTCAAGACTGAGGTCTTTCGGAGCTTTGAATCGTGCGGAAAACCTTTACAATAGGTAAAGGTTTTCCGCACGATTCAAAGCTAGCTTATACTGGTTTTGTATAGCTTGATGTGTAGCCGTGCGTACATAAGTACACCTCTGTCTAACCCTTCCGGGAATACAGGCGTGATGGTATGCATGGATGATGGTATTGTCGAAGTTCCATGGTCAATCTATTTATTAACGTGTGAACGACCCTGCAGTAGGTCAGGCATAAACATAAATTCGCCCGTAGGTAGGAATTATTTGGTGACGTTTGCACTTGTTCCAAAACGCATCCACGTTTTGTAAAATATTTGCCATCCATTTCATTTGCAATATGCCTAGATTTAGACATCAATACTATCGCGCTCATATTCCCCGACGGGAAAGACCACGAAAAAGATAAATACTTTATTTATTGGTATTCTTATCAGTACAGCAGCAGGTACAGCACTGTCTTTCCTACGGAAGAGATAAATAAAGTATTTATCTCTTCCGTGGGAAAGACAGGACCTGCTGCCAAAAATCCTCATTCCAGACTCACAGCTAGATTTAAATGTTACTTAAGAATAACCGAAGTCTTAAGGAATTTAGAAAGACAAGTCCTCGGTGTTTAAAAAATAGTGAAGCTTTGAAAAGTAATGTTATAATGATCAGCGGAATATTTTATGAAAGGAATCTATCTACCTAGACATCCGTATGCAAGGACAGACTGTTTTTGCAAACGTAATACGAATTTATATAGAATTATCGTGAGTCATATAACTTAGAAAGTAATTCAATTGAAATGTAGATAAGGTAAGTTCGTCAAAACTATTGCGCATTTATTTTGTAAGCACAGGTAGATAATATATTGAAAACAACACAGAAATACATTTTCACTAGTAGTTTCAGTATTTTGCAACACCAAAATTGCAATTTTCCGTCTTATTCCTTTAAATTCTACCGAATATATATATACTTAATTAGAATTGCTAAATTGTGTATTTTTTTTAAAACAAATTAAAATTTTTACTAAAATATTGTGTAGTTTGGCCTACTTACTATCATTTAGTTAACTATTAAAACCTGGAGCCACTCGGCTAGCAGCTTTGTACATTGAACATCCATGACGTCACAAAACTCACAAGGTAACTATGTATGCCGTCTCAGCAGCTTACACGGATTGTTTGTTTATGCGACCTTCTCAGTTTGCATTCAATGCGGGTTTTAAAACAATTAGGTAGTTCCACAATAGCACGTATGGATTGAGATGTATTTAAACTTGATTAGTATAATAATGTTATTATTGGAGTTGCTAACATTTTCTTAGGTGCAATATCAGCAATACCCACTGATTTAATAAACTTTAATTTATTTTCGTTGTTCCTAATTATATCCTTTAATGTTGAGTTCTCGATGCTCATTTACCAAACGTGGGTGAGCGTAGAAATGAAGAGATCTTGAATACATTCGTAGATGCGGATATTGGATGCAATAATAATAATATTCTATCGGAATCTGCGCAACCTTCAAACGAAAGTAACATAATTCTCAGTGACAGAATATCCGACTTAACACAAAAAGAACCAGTTCTAACACCAAAACACAGAATTGCTATATTTGCTGATCAAATGGGATACGGTATGAGAGAAAAACTTCAAAACTTATTGGGAAGCTCGTTCTATGTATTTTCAGTTATCAAGCCTGATGCACCGATTAGTCATATATTAAGTTCATGTGTAACTATGTGTAAAAATTTCACAAACTCGGACCTAATCTTAATAATGGCAGGTTCCCACGATAAGAATCCCTTGGGTATAATAAGTTCTCTGTATCACACCTTACAAAATATGTTAACTACAAATATTTTAGTCACTAAGATTTATCATAGTAAATATCTTAATGTATCGAAGTTAAACTGTACATTAAAGTTCGTTTGCAGCAATTGTGAAAATTCTAAATTTATCTCATTAGATAACAACTTTCATCATAATAGTGGTTATTTTAACAAGTTGATTGCATGCAGATTGATATACAGGGAAATTCTACATGTAAAATATAGAACTGCATATTCACGTTATGAACAAAATAAGCAAAATCACAATTGTTCAGAAATAACACTGTCTAGGAATGTTCATACACAAACTATTTTTAATCATGAAGGTAGGCAGGGTAAAGTGTCAACACCAAAAGTGTTGGTGAATGCTACTACACAAACTAATAACTTATCTGTTATTGCTAATGATTTTTTTCGTGAATGAACAAGAAGAACAAAATGTGTTTCCGAGTGGTTCTGCATTACCCTCACTGTCAAAAACTTGCTGTTTAAAAATATTTCATCAAAATGTATGTGGAATTAGTAATAAAAAAACAGAACTTGAGTTATATATTGAAACTTTAGATGTGACAATGGACTATTTATGCATAACGGAACATTTTCTGTACAACAAATCAGCCCAATTATTTCATATGTATAATTATAATTTAGTGTCATACAACACGCGTACTAATAAGAAAAGAGGAGGTAGCCTTATTTTGGCACATATAAGTAAGGAATGTGAAAACATTGAATCAATCAAAAAGTTATATAGATCAGAAAGCTTTGAAATATGTGGTGTTAGGGATCTTGCTACTGGTTTAAATTTGTGTTGTTGTTATAGAACCCCAGTTGAAAAAAATTTTGATAGTTTTATAGGAAGTTTAGAGAAATTACTGGAACAATTTATTGATAAAAAATGTATAATATGTGGCGATTTCAATATAGACATACTTGTCGACAGTAAAAAAACATGCGAGTTTAGGAGCATATTAGCGTGTTATAATTTTAAGTACCTAATAAATACCCCAACTTTTATTAGAAATAAATCACAAACGTGTCTTGACAATATAATTACAAACATCGCTGATGATTATATTTATCGGTGCTTGGTGGACCATAATGGCTTAGCAGATGGTCATGGTGGACTATTTTGTGATATAGTGCTCGACGAAATCTGCAATACAAAAAAATCCGACTACACCATTATAATACAAAAAAGATTATTTAACAAAAAGAATAACGCTGCGTTTAAAAAGCGTATTTTAAATACAGATTTTAGTTATATGGGTATAAATAAATTCATTAATTGCTTTCACAAAACTTTTCGGGTTTCTTACAAAATGAGGACAATTAAAATAAAGCCTTTTAAAAATATAACCACAAAGTGGATCTCTAAAGGAATAAGAGTGTCAAGTAAAATGAAAAGAGTGCTATGTTGTGGTTCCTTAAATAATGATAGTATTTTGAAGTATAAAATGAACTACATTCGAATTTACAGGAGGGTGATTAAGCTAGCCAAAAAGCTAGCCATATCAAGTCACATTAAAAGAGCTCAAAATATAATCAAAGAGACATGGAAACTAGTGAACGAACACACAAAGAAAACGCAGAATAAACATGGTAAAAAACTTGTCCTTAGCATAGACAACAAGGTAATAAGTGAACCCCAGGAAATAGCGGATATATTTGCTGACAGCTTCGTTTACAAAACATCATTGTTAAATAAAGAAAAAGAAAGGGCCATGACTTTTTTGAGCGACACGACGGTTAGAGTTATGAATGATATAAAGTTCAGGGCGACATCAGCGGATGAAATAAAAAAAGTTGTGTGTAAAATGGCAAACATATATAAAATGGTTGAGCTACACGATGACTGATGTATGCGTGCCGTCAGTTAGGACAGGTCAACTCAAAGCTGCTATGGCTCTTTCTTCAAAAGGCCTGTTCAGATTTTGCCCTACATTGTTAAACTCGCATATCTAACAACAACTATTGTCTGGACTTTAAAAGAGACCATGATTCTCTGAGTTTGTTTCGACGTTTCTTCTCAGAGGTCGTCAGATAGGAAACGTCGGCGCCATCTAGTTAAAAAAAATATGTAAAAATCGACTTGTAAAAGTGTCCTGAAAAGATCTATTTACAGAAATAAATATCATTTCATTTCATCATTTCATCATTTCATTTCATTTCATTTCATTTCAAACAAAAATTCTTGCGGATATGATGACTTGCCTATATCAGTAATCAAGCAAAACATAGAAGATCTAGCTCAACCGCTTTCAACTTTTTTTAACAATTCTATCGAGCAGTCAGTTTTCCCTGATCAATTAAAACTGGCTAAGGTAGTACCAATTTATAAGAAGGGCATAAAAACTAACCCCAAAAATTACCGACCGATTTCCTTGTTACCAACATTGTCAAAACTGTTTGAGAAAATTATTAAATCCAGATTAATGGTCCACTTAAATTTGGAAAAAGTTATAAATTTGAGACAATTTGGATACCAAAAGGGTTTAGGCACTTCTGATGCCATAAATGCCCTCGTTGACGATGTAGTAAGTAAATTAAATGAAAAAATGAAAGTGGCGGGATTGTTTATTGATCTGAGCTCCGCTTTCGATACCATTGATTATGAATTACTCGTAGCTAAGCTTGAATATTATGGCATTAGAGGTGAGGCGTTACAGCTTATGATATCATATTTACAAAATAGACAAATGTATGTTGAGGTTAAACACATCGATGAAACTAATCATGAAGTTACATATAAATCTAAAATGAAACACATAAAGCGCGGCGTGCCTCAAGGCTCAATATTAGGCCCAATACTATATCTCGTGTTTACTAATGATTTACTAAATTTTATGAATAAAAAACAGCCTGATGTGAAAGTTGTAGTTTTTGCAGATGACACAAACGTGATAATTAGTGGCCAGGACTTAGATGAATTGACTTCCAATGTTAATAAAAGTTTAGAAAATATGCATGAATGGTTTACCGCTAATAATTTAATAATCAATACAAATAAGACAAATGTTATATTATTTAAGACTACATCACGTAATAATGACACTATAGATGTCAAGATAAAAGGAGATGTGATAGAATTAGTAAATGACGTCAAATTTTTAGGTATAAAAATAGACTCCTATTTAAACTGGAAACGGGAGCTTGCTGCCATAGATTCTTCAGTATCTTCAGCTTGTTATGCAATCAGAAGCCTCAGGGACGAACTAGAGATAAAGCATCTCAAAGCTGTTTATTATGCATTAGTTGAATCTAGGTTAAGATACAGCATCATGTTTTGGGGAAATAGTTATAGTTATAACAGCCAAAGAGCATTCATCCTACAGAAACGTGCTATAAGAACAATTATGAAAATTTCACAGCGTGAGTCATGTCGAGAACATTTCAAAAAATTAGGCATACTAACAGTTCCTAGTTTATATATATTAAGCCTGCTAAGCAACTTCGCTAAATATATTCATCAGTATGAAACGCCACAAGAAAGAGAGTTTAGAGAGGGTACACGAAGGAATGCGATTAAAAACTTAATAACTCCCAAACTTAATATAACTAAGCATTGTCCAAAGTACCAAGCAGTTGAGTTATACAACAAACTGCCCCCTGACTTGAAAACATTGATTTATGACACAAATTTATTCAAGACAAAACTTAAAAAGTTTCTATTAGACAAATGTTTATATTCAGTGTTCGACTTAGATAAATGACCACAAATGTTTATATGCCTACTTAAGTTAACCATACCATTATGTACCTACTATTATTACAAATTATGATTCAACTTTTTGCTTACTCATTCAAAATTTACAAATTGACATTATTATATTAATCAATTTAATTGAATTGTACTAATAAGTAATTGTATGACATTGTGTTCTCCATTTATGTGTGTGACTTTCCTTAAATATTATTGTAATAACCCTGTCATATTCAAATACAATGTAAATTGTTCATGAATTAAATAAATAAATAAAATAAATAAATAAATGAAGTACTAAACTTAGATCTTCAATGATAGACTGACACAACCACGGAAGAGATAAATAATATATCTCTACAGCAATGCGCGACAATTTTACAACGCGCTCTTTAGCACAAAATCGTTTACATCGAAACCGTGACAAATAGTACGATTTCGCTTTTGCATATTTGAATACACTAAAAGGCAATGAACTCACTATAAAAGTGGCGAAAAATAGACATACTATAGCGCAGAAAATTGATCCAGAAGGATACTGGGGCAATAACCGGGGCTATATAACTCGCAAAAAAATGAGAATGGACGCGTAAGTAGTCTTATTTCTTTATTAGGGGAAGGTCACCTAGATTATCTTCTTAATATTATAAAGCTGTTTTTTAAAGAAGCTACGGTACGGGTCATGGCTTTGATCCCGAAAGGGCACAATTGTATCAGTTTGACCACATATTATGGTGTATTATTTGCCTTTGGCTATTTGCATTGGAGAAATGAACAAGTTATTCAAACTAGTGTTTTCGTCTCAAAGGAAAGCCTCCTCATATTATTAATTATAATTACAATAGTATCTATCCATATTATTCATAAAATGTGCAGAAACCACAGACGTCTTTCCCGAATTTTGATCCCTTTCTGGATCGCCGCCAAGACTAACAAAAGAAAAATGTACCTATAAACAAAGATACGTAATCATAGATATATGGATATACATAATGTATAAAGCTGTTATTTATATGTAAGTATATTATTTTATACCCACGAAAGGTCATTTAATTTCAGGTAAGTCAAGTCTATATTGAGTGGATTTTTCAGAAAAGTTAACCTACCTACTGAAAAGACTTATATATATACCGATCTTCATCTAAGACGTAACTAATTTCTGAACCGGGAATTTTGTTATTGAAATAAAACGTTTTATGGATTACATCATGTAAGGGGACCTACATTAATATTTATTTATTAACAATTCCCGACGTTTCGGATCCTTTACTGCTAGTTTAGGGCGTGCATAATCCGTCCCGTGACCATGGGTGGTTGCTCCATAAAAGATGAATATAACGTGATCTACTTCTTACCCCTTATATAGTTTTAGCAGACCTTGATCATAAAGTATGTCTCAGTAATTTTTTGAAATTCTATTTATATAAGTACCTTTTGGTTACTCACATGACTTCAATCTATACCACTGGTCCCTAATATTGTAATACACTTTGTCTGTCACATTTTGCACTGTTTTAGCCATTTTCATTAAAAAAAAAACACAGCTAACGAGATAACTTTTACCGAAAATAAATTTACGAATTTAGGACAGTCATTTTACTATCGCGATTCACCACTAAATTGTGACAGAAACTAAGAACAGACTGTGATAATCAAGACAGTGGTAAAAAACCTTTTTGCTTCAAAGCTGATCTCATACTGCCTGCATCATATCAAAATAATTGGAAGTCAAATACCTACATAATAATAATCTATCATTGATCAATTTACAAACCAAATGCAGTTTATTTTAAATAACTGGAGATGACAGTGGTTTTATTATACAATATAACAATTTAGTTCTCTATTTCTTTTCTCACAACCAAGTGTTGATTGCCACTGACTGATAAAGTTGTCAGTGTTGTGATAATGAATGATAAAAAATCAATAGGTATGTGACAAGACATGTACCATTCACATAAAAGTGTTGATTTTGTAGCAGTTAGCATCAAAAGTGTGAGGCAGGGCAGACATTGTTAGAATGTAAAAAAATATTATTTCCTCTAATCTCAACATGATCAAATGGTTCAAAGATCAAATCAATTATAAATTATAAAAAGATTATGTTTATATATAATTCAATAATAATTAGCTTTATGCTTTCAGGAAGCCAATATTTCATGGTACAATGTTTTTTTATATTAAAAAAATTTGGCCTTATTTTTCAAAAATTACACAGTTGTGTGTCTGAGTAAATTCTACCAATCAGCACTAGGCCATTAAAATGATGGTGTTATCTACTCATTCTGGAAGGCAATACCATTTTGTTTTGTTTTTTTTTTGGTAATAGACTGAAAAAAATAATATCCTATAAAAACAATTAGCAGCTTCATTTTTCAGGTAGAAATGTACATATGTAAATAAAAAATTATATTGTAGTTTCTTATATTAATTATTGAATTTTTGTTTCACTTGAAATTTTCTTTCATTAGAAAATTCATATCTTTGTGAACATTTCACATAATTTAATGTTAAAAAATAAGCAGTATATTGTAGTTTACCATTAGCAGTAATTTTGGCCATGGACTGTAATGATGTTATCATATCAACAAATGTTTATTATATTGATAGTAGTGCAAATGGGATTACACCAGTTTAGCCAATCAGTAGCATTGCTACCAGATAGAACTGGATAGGTATGTCTATTATAGAGATTGTGGGTGATGTGTGAAACACATCTAACAAAGATCGAGAATTTTGCGATGTCTTTTTTTTCTATTTAGATCATATCATTAATCAGTACTTACAAATTTCAATAATCTTTGGTTATTAGAATTTTTATTAATATAGTGGTCATGCAAAAAAAGCAGCTACATCTACGTGCAGTGTTTAGAATAGGAGACGAAAGCTTTTAGATCTACAAGGATTTGGAGCAAGCTTATAGCATCTCTGTTTATTATATGCGGTTAGTTTACGTAGCTTTATGAGTCATTCTAATGCGTCATTATATCCGTTATAACAGAATTATAGTAAGAAGTCTCGTTGGACCATACACAGACGGATATAAACAGTTAACAGTGCTTGGAGCAAGGCAAAATACATTGAAACAAAATGTTAAATGAATCATAAAATGTATTGTTAATAAAACAAAAGCGTACACATAATCTTGCGGCTACGGTGCATATAAAAATCATAGCTTCTCGTTTACTTGTGACGTTCGAGCCGTAATTGTTGATGCTGGTATTTGCGAAATCATCACTAAACCTTTTATAGCCGTCGGACGGCGAAGACGGGCTCCTCAAAGAAGCCATTTTTCGACACTGATTTTGACATTTACGTAATTTGACATTAATGAATTTGATTGAATTAAATGAAGTGAAAAATTGCGTTCAGAAATGTTCAACCATAGATATTACAAGTATGCACATTATTCGTTACGTCTTGGTTAATAATAATGTATCAGCTTAATATCAAAGCATCTTTAGTGGATGAAATAATGAGAGGTTACCGTAATTAAATTGTCAAATATATTTTACGGCCATAAAAATAAGAAATAATCTAAGAAAGAAAATTAACAAGTTATTGTTGTTGATTGTGTAAATACTTTCGAAAAAAGCAAAAAGACCAATATTCAGATCATAATTTTTTATACTTCACAAGGATCCATAGACAAAATCTTCTAGGACAATTCCTTTTTTTCTTGATCCCGGTTGGAATGTGAGTTGATGTTGTTTTCGATGAAAATAAATCCAAAATAATAGATTTATATCCAACTAATTTTCTCCATACCATGTAAGAATTATACAGAGTACCCTTCAAACAAGTGATTAAGTGTTGTATTTTTGATTTAGCCTAACTTATAATCTTTGAAAATTACATCGAAAGTTTTGACGTTCGCTAAGTGATAGTGAATTTTCAGTGAAAAGAAAGCTGTTTGTGTATTATTGTAGCTTTAAGGTAGTGCAATTGTGTCAAATTCGAGAGTAGATCACTTGTTTGCATGGAATAGTGCTAAAACATATCTAACCTCAAAGTTGGAAGTCAGGTGGTGGATTGTTATTGAGGTTGTTTTTCTGTTTGTCCAGATTCTAAATGGCTCCACCACAGCCTAAAGCGGCGGCTAAGCCCGCCGCGGCGCCCGCGGGCGGCGTATCCAAGGCCAAAGTTGGCAAACCAAGGAATTACGACCTGGGTAATGGAGTAGTTCGCTTCTCCAAGACAAAGATGTTCCACAAGAAGGTAAGATTGTGTGTAATTTACCCCTCACACTATGATTTGTTATACCCTCTCAAAAGTCCCAATGAGATGCCAATCATATCAAAGTAAAAGTCAAACTAGTTGTTCCATGTGTGAAATTGCATACCACACAGTTGTGTTGAACTTGATGTAATACAACTGCTGTTGAAAATTGAGTTTGTCATCTAATATGCCTTTCAGTTGTATCTTCACTGAAGAAGATACAACTGAAACTGAACACAGACACTTGTATTTCCAGTGCTTTGGTAAACCTAGTGTTGTTTCATGTAATTTTAGGTTATAGACATATATATTGACATAGGTACATACCCATTATCAGTATTTTAATCTTACATGTAAACATAAAATTCTTAAAAATTGTTGACTGATTACTTTTTGAGAGTATGTGGTTGTGTTGACATAGTATTTATCTAGACATTATTCAAACAATTTTTTATCTCTGTTCTAGGCCAAGTACAGGTTTGTGGGTAAAAAGAACCCCAAGCCAGAGAAGCCCAAGAAGCCCTCTGTTGCTGTCAAGCAGATTGGTGGTGAGAAGAACGGAGGAACCCGTACTGTGCTGCTGCGCCGCAGGAAGTCCTTCTACCCTACTCAGGACAAGTAAGTAATCTTGCATATTACACCATCCAAATTATATTGGATGCCAGATTATAAACTCTTGGATGCACTGCTGTAGGGTGCAGTGATGGCCTAGTGAGTGAGTTGAACTGCCAAGTCAAAGGTCTCAAGTTTGAGTCCAAGCCAACACACCTTTGACTTTTTGAAGACATGTAAAGACTACCCTTCAAACATCCTTAACCCGTCAATGCATACAGTCTCCTCATGAGGACATAACAATAGATTTTGCATTGTGTCTACAATATGCCGCTTGACAGGTTAACCTGTCAAGTGCCATATTGTAGACAATGCCAAATCTATTGTTTTGCCCTCATTAGGCAACTTCATGCATCAGTGAATTAAATGGTAAAGGAAAATTGGAAACCTGCATGCCTCAGAGATTTTCTTGATGGCATCTGAAATCTGCCAATGTGGAGTAGGAGTAGGCTACGGTGGTCCGAGAGATTAGTGTATAGCGCTAATCCAGAGGGATTTGGAATGGAATCCATTCTGAGAAGAAGACCTGTATACCCAGCAGTGGGGTTTTGTGGGGCATTGTAATGGGTTGACCATGATGGTTGCACCAAAAGTTTCTTGTCTGGTTCCAAAGAAAACAGAAAGTTGTAAATTAATTTTAATGCAAGCAAAATAAAGACAATTTGCAAAAACCAGGCAAAATTAGATTATAAAATATCATTATTTGATTATTGCAATGTATAAAAGCAGCATGATAATTATACTTTCAAAATACAAAATTACTCTCCACTGTTGAGGTCACAAAAAACATCAAAAATTTCTTTTCTGTCTGGATTTCTGAAAGATTAATCAGTAGTAGTAGTAGCTTTAATATTTTTTTGCCAAACCGCTAAAGATAATTTCATTCATTTCAGAATTTGTTATCCAATGTAGTTTTTCGTGTTTATATATTAGTCTTGCATTGACTCTCAAATGCTTCTGGTTGTTTGGCAATACAGCTGCTTATAGGTAGGTACTATAATTTTAATTCACTATCTGCAATTGTCAGGATCCGCTCTCGTCCCCACCACAAGACGTTCAGCAAGCACATCCGCCGGACGAGGCCCACGTTGACCCCCGGCACCGTGTGCATCCTGCTGGCCGGTCGCCACGCAGGCAAGCGCGTCGTGCTCGTGGGAGTACTCCCCAGCGGACTGCTGCTCGTCACTGGACCCTTCGCGGTAAGAAGAACAACCACATAACATAATTTTATCTGCTTGACAATTTTCATTCCATGCTGGGAAGCTATTCATCATCATATTCAGCCTCATGGAATGACATATATGATGATGATTTTCCAATGAGGTTTTGGCAGCAACTACAATGCTTAGAGGCCCTGGGTTCTATTCTCAACCTGGGAACTGCAGTGTTATTCACTTTTCCTGTAAAATTCTTATTAGTAGCACAGAGTTAAGATTCGTGTTTAATGGCACTCAGCTCTCCCCCTATTACATGGGAACTAAACATACTGGTGAAATGTGAAATCTGCCTAACCTTTTGGGGAATACAGGCATGATGGTATGCTTCATTTTATAATCAACTAATTGTAGTATGTAAAAACTTTAAATAAGTTCAAATTTATTGAGTATTATTATGTACACCTGCAACAGCCCAATATCTTTCTATACGACTCTTGTCCATCCAATGGTTGTCTGTAAGTGCTTGGCCAGACTGAAAGCGCGGCCGCGGGGCGGACGCGGCGCGACGTACTTAAACACATGAAACCTATTTGAGTGTCCATACTGGGCAAGCGGGCGTGGCGCGGGCGCGGCGAGCGGCGCGGGCGGTACGGCGCGGGGATAGCGCGGGCAACTCAAGCAATAGGACATTCATACAAGTGGCCGCAGTGAGTGCGCGGGCGTCAAGCGGCAAACAACGCGGAGCGCGGGGATCTCAAACTATTCCGAGCTAACCGCGCGCGTTGGCAACGTGGCGTCTTCTGATTTGAATATTGAAGAATTTATAAGCGCAATTCAAGCACGACCTGCACTTTGGATGTCAAAACATAAGCAAGCAACATAATCTTTTTTATAAGACAATTTTCTATATTTTCTAATATGTAGTCAAATGTGTCTATTGACATTCTTAAATATTCAAAAAACTTCTGAGGTTGCGTTCGCAATTTCTCATATAGTGTGTAAAATTCTCCTTGACTTTCTCTAGTCAAATTAATATCATTAATTCCATTTTTCACTTGTAGCACTTGCCATTTTAAGTAAGAATTTCCTAGTAAAAATAAGTCCTTCATCCATATTGTATTTGACAAACACTGGTCACGACACCACTCGGACGAGCCGCGTGCTTAACTGCGGACAAGTGACGACGCGCGCGATCCCGCACCCGCGCCGCTCCCGCACCCGCGTGTTCAGTCTGGCCAAGCCCTAAGAAATTGCATTAGCGATAAGACCGCCAATTGTACCTAATTATGTAACTATGCTTTTGTTTTTATTTCCTTTTTCGTGTACAATAAAGAGTAATCTATCTATCTACCCTAATCAAATTAAAATTATGTTCATTCCAGTTCAACTCATGCCCACTGAGGCGCATTCCCCAACGCTACGTAATCGGCACATCCACCAAGCTGGACCTCGGCGACTTCAAGCTGCCTGAGCACCTCAACGACGAGTACTTCAAGAAAAACAAGAAGAGTACCAAGCGTAGCGTGAAGCGCAAGCAGGGAGAGGACATCTTTGCCTCTAAGAAAGAGGTTTGTTATTTATTTCTTTAATAATCATAAATTATTCTAATAATCCAATCGGAATGCACATTTCTTCTATCATTCTAGCGAACGCTCCCGTAAATGCTTAAATTTGTTAGCACCTTAGGTTAGGCCTTTCATATGTGCATTATAACTAGTTAGTTCCAACCAAGTTTCCTGCAAGACCTTAATAGCGTCGTCTTATTTATGTTACTGTCGTATGCCTGATGTTTTGTTTTTAATAGAGACATAAAAGTTGACCTAGTTGTTGATTTGTCCCATTTTAACCAGTAATTGAATAAAAGAGAGTAAGTTAATTTGCAATTCCTATAATTATCTGATTTTGGTTCTTTGGCAATATTTAATTCAATTTTTTTTTTTAAAGCTTACTAGCAATGTGGGTCACACATTACTAGTATTCTTGTTAACACCTCGTGCTAAGCTAAATGCTTGTTACGAGTGGGTTCACGTCGGTAGTGCAATGGGTGGGGTTCCTGGCCATTAGGCTACCGCCCCTAAATATAATTATATTTATATAATTGTTTTTATAATCTTTTTTCTTTATTATAAAAACAAAATATTCGCCAAGTAATCACTAAATCTCAGAAATTATCATTATTTAGTGAAACAGCAGCTAAGAAATATTCTCGGAAAATTCCCCACGGTATTGGGAAAAACTAGATAAACCCAAGACCAGCTCATTGTTGCATAAAAGTTTTTGTATAATCATCTTTTTTTTATTCGTCTAATTCCAAACTAATTTTACTACTCTTCACTTCGCAGAAATACGTTCCATCCGAGCAGCGCAAGACAGACCAAAAGTCAGTGGACGACGCAGTGGTTAAGGCGATAGGCAAGCGCGCCGACAAGAAGGTGCTCCGAGGTTACCTCAAGTCCTCGTTCGGCCTCCGCTCCAGCCAGTACCCTCACAGGATGCGCTTTTAGATATAAGATAAAATAAACATCTGTGACTAACACACGTCTTTATATTTCTTTGCGCTATTCTCTATGGATACAATTATACAATCAATTGCAAGTGTCGCGTCTACTGTGCGCAAACATGGCTCCGCAATTCATACAGACGCTATTGCCAAAATAATCGTTATTATTAGACCACCTGTTTCTTATGCGTGGGAATAGAATAAAAAATAAAAAGAATTTTACAAGAATACTACATCACATCGTTCGCGTAATCCGCACTGCTGTAGTGAAAATCTACGCGAGAGCTGCGTGCACCAGCATTTTTATGATAGTTTTTTTTTTTTCAGTACCTATGTGACCAAAACTCCTAAACAGCTGGGCCGATATCGATGATGTTTTTCGTTTTAATGGGTCCCTGCTAAGTTTATATTCAAATTTGGAACGGATAGGTGGCGTTGCGTAACGTTCGGGCAGAACCGCAGAATATCTGTGGGGTCCGGTAGCGTAAATAGAATAAAATCAATGTTTGTGTTGCAAATGTATATTTATCTTCACTTGTACTTGTTTGCGGGCTGGTGTTGGCGCGGGCGCGCTGACACGGCATTTCTTGTTCGCTGACCGTGACGCTCTCGCCATTCCGCCTCCAGGCGAGCGTATACGCCACCTGAAAAATGTAATCACTAAGTTTCTGTGTAGATACTAACTAAAATGTATGGGAGGAAAGCGGACCGCTGATACACAAGCGCAATGCACATCTGGGGAAACATGCCTTAACCCCAGATGAAATAAGGGAGCTCACCCCTAAGAAAATCCTGCAGTTTATAGTAGCGGGTTTAGCGGTGAACTGATCAATAACTGGCGATCACAATAGACTGACTGTGGTCGCAGTAACAAATACTACAGCCATAAAACAAATAAAAAACTAAAACGTAGATAACTGAATAATAGTACTCTAGCAATAGAACAGTCAGAAATGTCAGTCAAAAAGGTACTTACAAGTGCTATTGAAACTGCGGGGTAAAAGATAATAATATTGTATTTAGCAGATCATGGATTAATTAATGATTAACAGTTACGTTATCAATCATCATCATCAGCCCATACAACTGCTGGACGTAGGCCACTCCTAGGGAACGCCACAGCCCGATCTTAGGCTTGTTCTCAATGCTATTATGAAATTGTAGCCGAAAAGATGACTGTGTTAAGTCGTGTCGTCACCGGGTGGAGTCTTTGACTTGGTCTGTTGATGCAAGGCGGCGGTCCTGGCGAGGGCGGCGCGCATCTGCCTCGCGGCGCGCTCCTCGAACCGCCGCTGTCCGTCCTGGTTGCTGCGCGCTGACAGGCACGAGATCCATTGGCGACCCACCACGCGAGTACGCCTGATTCAAAGATTAACAACTTTTAATGATAATAAAATAAATAGGTAACAAAAATGTCATACCCCAAAAAGCAGTGTAGATATTCACCTATAGCTTGCCAGAATACGTTACATACTACATGTAATAAGGGAGGGGAGGGGCGAGATTAATTGCCCAGGTGGCAAATAATCTACTAAGAATTTCATAGAAAAATCCCGCGCTTACGACCCTTATGAGGCAGTTAATTAAAAAAATAACCGAGAGAGTGTAGCAGTTACTATTCTGTTTTTTTACGATTCCGAGGAGTGTTTCTCTAACCAAATTATAGTCAAAATACCATCAGAGTTGTAGTTGATCAGAGGCGAATGGAAAAGTGCAGTGATAGCCAAAAGTGCAGTTATATAGCCTAGCGATATGACCATTGGACTGCCAAGTCAAAGGTCTCGAGTTCGAATCCAAGGCACGCACCTCTGACTTTTCGAAGTCATGTGCGTATTAATAATTAATTATCACGCGCTTAAACGGTGAAGGAAAACATCGTGAGGAAACCTGCATCCCTGAGAGATTTTCTTGACGGCGTGTGAAGTCTGCCAACCCGCAGTAGGCTAGCGTGGCGGACTATAGCCTAGTCCCTCTCGTACTGAGAGGAGACCCGTGCCCAGCAGTGGGACAATGTAGGTAATGGGTCGATGATGAATGGAGAAGACTAGAAGTAGCAAATAACGTGTGGGCTTACTCAGTAGGAGTACTACAAATCTTTCGGACAGACGATACGAATAGCTACAGCTAGACTAGATACTAACTTAGTAGCGGGGTGTGAGTGGGAGTGTCTCCTGGTGGGGCGGTGCTGTGTGCGGCGTGGTGCGCACTCCTCGTCGCTGGGCGCGCTGGCCGAGCTCTGCTCGCTGTCGTCCGACGAGCTTGACTGCTCGCCACCGGACTCCCCCGCAGAGTCGCCACCTCCCGGGGCGCCTTTCTTTGTATATCATCGGTATTTGTCATTTACATATAATAAGGTTTTTTGTGTGAAATGTGATTATAATAGTCTTCTTGCGCGACCTTTTGTTATAAAGTACCTTCAGTGTGAATTACAGTCTTAGGTAGGCACCTAAGTAGGTACTCGTATATACCAACATACCATCACGCCTGTATTTCCCAAAGGGTTAGGTAGAGGTGTACTAATGTACACCCATACTTCGCCGTTATGTTAAGGTCCTATGTAATACGTTGCGAGCGTATTGCCATGAAAATTTAATAGAAAAACCCAATAACACCTTGATTGAACCCAGGACCTGTATCGTAGCAGTCTCGTTTAGGACCAATATACTAATACTAATGAGGCAGTCAGTACTTGTATACATATATGTATATAGAATATAAATATTAATGCATGTAATGAAAATGTACTTACAATTTTAAAAATGTCATTTTTTTTCTTTAAAAATAGCTTACTAGCAATGTGGGCCGCAGTTTAGGTACTAGTATTCTTGTAAACCCCTCGTGCTCAGTACCACCGATACCAGACTCGTGGGTATAGAGTAATAACATTCTATTGAAGACAATTACTTTAAATGTAAGGAATGTACTCGGTAACTTATTAAATAAAAGCTATGGCACTGCGGTAGCTAAATGATTTGCATCGTCCGCCTGTAGCATTCTAGGCCTCTTAGGTCGACTTCCAGACTAAAAGCATTTATGTATAATTAAATAGTAAATAATACATAAGAATGACAGTTACTTTATGTATGTGATAGTGTGTCAGTAGGCAGGTAATGTTCTTAAAACTTTGAAGCTGTTATCCATAATAACATAATATACTTAATATTATTATTCTATAGTAGGTTAGGTAGACAGGTAAGTACTAAGATGACTGATAAGTAGGTTAAAAGAATGATGACCTACATAATGTGATAATTATTATATTTCAGTAGGTACATGCATAAGCTTAATACTGCTTTTAAAATTCTAGTCTATATCTAATTTGCAAGCGTAACTTTGTCTTATCTATAGACTACTGCAATACGAAGTCATACCATGCTATCTATTCTACTCCTGTTATACCAGCTAATTACCATAAAGTAACGGTTCAACCTTCAGTATCAATAAGGTCTTGTGGCGCCATATCGCATTGGTTTTGGTCCTTCGAGTCTTACCTTGATCCTGTGAGCTTCTTCCCTGGTTTCCTTTACGGGTAGAGGTTTCGAAGTCTTGATGGGGTCCCTCTCTGGGGAGACCACGCTGCCGCTGGAGCAGTTGGCGCCCAAGGACTGCGCAGACACTTGGTTCGTGCCCAAAGCGGGTGAACCAGGTCTCACAGTGGCTGTGTATGCGTCGTTTTGGGTTGTATTTCTGATGTAATTTAATGTTTGGTACTTTCCCAATATGTGTAGTGGTGTAACTAGGTTCCTTATATAAAAACGCGACAGTATATATTACTTTTGACAGAGATTAATATGGCCTGGAGGTGTTTAAAGAATATCTATTAGCCCTCTTCAAGGTATTAGACCCTTAGAATTTTATAAAGAATGGAAATAAGTTGTTTTCACCAATTTAGTCGGTGGATTAACATCAAGGTATTGTATTACGTAGTAAGTTTGTCGTGAGAGATAGGTAGCTAAATATTGGTGTCAGATATGAATTTAAAATATATTGTTACCGATGTAATAAACGATGTCTAATCGCTGACCACATCTTTGCAGACCTTCAAACAAAAATTATCAAAACAAAATGTCGATGCACCTATTAAGAATATTAAATTCTATGGCTCTTTGTTTTTAATTATATGTTTTGTTTTGTTTTAAAATTTAGTGCATGCCACTGTCAAGTTTTGGTCTGATCAAATCGGTCTTTAAAGCCAGAGAACAAAACATAATTACGAAATTTTGTGTATTTACATTAAGTTCTGTTATATTAATTATAATGTTGCCAATTGTACGATCCCTATAATTTTTCATGCGTGTCACGATGACCGCTACATGTATTGCCAATTGTCACAGCTATTTACAGCGGTTTTCTTTTATTTTACGGGTGTTTATGGTATGGTGACGTTACGGGAAATAAAGAGAACTTCCTTTATATCAAAAAACGATCCATTTTTATTTGGACATAAGCACGCCTGGTATATTTCAGTAATTAGGAATGGCATGCCGAATTTTATGTCAGCAAAATAAACAAACTGCCAAAATTATCGCGACAGTAGATTCAATAGAACGAGGTGACCTACTAATACCTGCCTGCCATGCTAATTCCTACATAAGCATAATTACAAGTTTCCTCCGTAAGTTTACAGACTCAATCAATCCACATCCCTCCACCACGTCACCACACCATATTTCCACACTACACATTAACAAAGTGCAAGTCTCACGGTTGAACTTGTTGTTGCTGGTGTACAGCTTGCCCAGAAGGCCCAACGGTGGGCGGGGTGGAACCAACATGATGCCCTCCCACCAGAACACCTCCTTGCACTGCAGCCGCCCGTTGCCATCCTCACCTGGTTCTAGGACGAAACTTAGAAGCTGGTCTTATGTAGACTAAAATATAGTTGGTAGGTACTTAAAACAGGCATTAAGTAACGCTTCGGATAAGTATCTGGTCGATGATGGAAAGATTCGATTTAGGTGATTCCGTGCAATAATGTTTTTCGTTAGAGAAAAACAAACAAATTTACATGGAAATATCGTTAATATTTCTATGTTATTGATTATGCATTGTTATCTCCTTAAATAGCTATAGCGGGTAGCCATCAACCATTTGTTTTGCCACGTCTTTTAAGGGAATATGTTATATAATTATTTCGTAATTCTAAGCTAAGGATGACACACATTAAAATAATGATGTAGTCCTACCTCTCCCCACAAGCCTGGTTAGTCTCTCGGGGAACATGAGCTGCGGCGGCCTCATGGCGATGATGTCACGGAACTGGTTGTATAGCTCCATCACGGACGAGGCCATTGTCAACCGCTCGTCCGGTACGTGCTCCCGGAACTGACAACCCTGATGACGTCTCCAAATTAACAAGCTAATAATAAATATAACTATATTTAATTTAATGCCACTGCCTACCACTACTAGCTAGTAGCAAAAAGAGCAGTTACCTGTGTAGTGGCAGGTTACTAAAAGTCTCAAAAATCCACTTACAGTATTTCTGGTGATGGTCTCAAAGCGGTAGGCCCTCTCGCCGCAGCAGGGGTACCGACCAGCAGGAAGCGAGGGACGCCCCTCCAGCGCGAACATATGAGCTGGCTGCTCGTGGTGCGAACACCACTCCATCTAGAATAACGAGGATATAACATAATAATAACCTTAATACGACCTCTGCGGATACCGTTAGAACAATATCAAATTATGTCCAGTTTTTTTATAATAGCCCTTGCATTAAATGGACCTGCACGCATGACGCCACGACAGACGAAAGAATAACTCTATCTAAGTAATTAACTCATTTTTACTTCATGTTTACGCACCTGATAGGCGGGGAAGTAGCTGTCGCACAGCTGACAGCGCAGAAAGTGGCAGTCAGCCCACAGGCGCCAGTACACGCGCCGCCATGAGCGCAGTTCCCCATACAACCACGTTATATACTCGTTCAAGCTCCAGGTCTGGTCTCTGCAAAAATAAACCATAACTTACTGGACGCAACGTAGCATATCAAACTTAAGAGGGTAACATACGCTATACATCTGAATTGAATTAAGTTTCACTACAGCATGCAATTGACTTTACACAACTTACTAAGTACTACGCTCTTAAACAGAATAGAAAAGCATGCATGATCCGTAACCCCAACAGAGATCTTCGCCATTGTATGAGGCTACTCGCCACCTTACACTTTGTTTAGGAAGCTTATGCTTTCAGATATGCCCATTTTGACATCGCAAATAAGACGTAAACTTACTTTACATGTGAAGAAACCACGTTCCCTCGTCGATCTATACGCATACTAGCGGGCTGGCATGGTACTTGCTCCGCAATATTTCGTCCTAGTAACTTGTTGCATCTAGGAGAAAAAAAATACACTTGATATTTAATTTTACGGATCAAAGGACCAACATCATGTTGTGTGCCAGAAGTCTCCATTTTAGCTTCTACAGCGCAGGGTCGGACTTTAAGCCTTGTTATTAAATTTATTGTTACAGGCATTATTGTTAATCACATATTTACTTGCTACTTACATACATCTTGACCCTATTACCTACTTGTTGCACTTGAAGAGCGTGGCAAGGGTAGAGTAGTGTCCCCTCAAGGTCTCAGGTACGGGCTCAGCGAGGGATAGAATCATCTTGCAGTACAGGCGCGATTGGATCTTATCCTTGCGATCCCTGATGGCTTCTAGCTCCGCGTTCGTGTACATTGCTGCTAGCCTGAATATTTCATAGGTGCACACAGATTCAATAGTTTGCAGATTATCATGGAACCGACCGACCGACTGATAGTTTCGGACAGGAGCCAATTTTAATAATAATAGATACAGGTATTAGTGGGTATTAGGTACGGAAACGACACAGCAATAGTTTGATATCTATTTTTTATTGGCTAAAGATCAGGTTAGGTCAACAGCACTAATATCATGATTATTTCTTATAAGTACCAATCTTTTACGATTACCTGGTGAGCAGGGCATCGCTGAGGCATGCTAAGTTAGTGGAAGTCTTGACGATATCATTTATGTGGGCGTGGCAGTACATCAGACAGTCATGTAGCAGTGGCTCCATCTGTACACATTTGTTTTGACCAAAAATAATGCATGTTATTATACTCTTTCTCACTATAGTATGCTAGTTGATATTCTTAAATTGGGCCAAAATATTGGGATCCATACAGTTCCATCTTGTGTAGGGAGGGATGTGTGTTTTTAGGTGCATTGATCGTATATAGTTCCGTCCAAATTCTGCTACTCGATCAAGCAATGCTTTGCCCACTTGAGCCCTATTCTATATAACTTTAAAATGAGATAGTTTTACCTGTAGAAATGACGCTGAAACCAGAATAGGTACCACGTTGTGAGGGTCGAGTAGAGGCCAGTCAGCAACCAAAATAGTTTCCCTTTTTACCCAGCGCATTAACCAGTCAAAAATCTGAAAGACATAGAAAAACCACTATGTGGATCTTGAACTTCTTATTACTGCTACACTGCAACCATTCCTATGACGTTAGACTGTTGGATAGATTAGGGAATAATTATTATTGGGGGCTGTTTCAGACGAATTTCAGTACATACCTAGTTTATTTCCGCATATTTATATCTAATAGTTTTTTGGTCAATTCACTGACGCCTGTAGTTGTCTCATGAGGCAAAAACAATTGATTTTGCTTGTGTCTATAATATGCCGCTTGACAGGTAGGGTAGATAAGAATAAACACTAGAGACCGATTTTTTTAAACTAAAGTAACATATAATTTAAAAAAAAGAAGCACATACGACATTATTTAAGTATGCTATGTAAGTACATAATTTAATTTGATACTCTTCAAAAAGACAACCTTATAACAAGTTGTACTCAGGTCCTGGAAATTTTTTTGGTCCTTTTATTCGCAACAATGAAATGATGATACATTTTAACCTAAATGGGTAGGCCATGAATGGAAAGGCCAATTGTATTCGTGTGTTCTTTCTTATATGTATACTTACGTATTTTTTAATTTACCTGTATATCGCAATGTACGGATATATCCATATCTTCTAATCTCTGTCCGGCTGTGACGTCAGCAAAGTATCCCATCTTAGATACTAACAACTTCTGTGGGCACCTAAAATCTTTCTTTAGACCTTTCACCTCATCACAAACATGGATTTCTACGTCTCCACTGAAAAAAGGAAAGTAAAATAAGCGATGAGATACAAAAATAATTTCCGATACCGGGAATCGAACCCGAGCCTCCTGGGTGAGAGCCAGGTATCCTAGCCACTAGACCATATCGGATCATATGTAGTTGAATGAAATTAACGTTAATACTCAGTACGGGATATAAGTATAGGTACAATGATAATAAATTTATTAGCAGTACATAATAATTATGTACTAATAAATTACACTTACTCTTGTTTTTGATTATTACGGTCTTGAGCTACGATCACTGATGATTTGCGCCTCCCTAGTCGATCCCTCGATTCTTTTTCTTCCACAAAACCTAAAAATGTACTTACATAAAAGTAAAATGTTTTTTTTATTATTTTGAAATATAGGTAATTGCCATAGCATGCATAGTTTTATCACCTCCAAAACTAGCAGGCTTTTTCACTTCAACAGTAGTGCCAGACGATACTCTCTTGATTATTGGTGTGTAAACACTTGTTGTTTTTGATGGCTTTTTATATCCCACGAGGTAAGGCAGAATAGAGTCCAAAATCCCTTCATTTACTACCTAAAACCAAAATTAGTTGCGACATCTATCGGTAAACATAGAAAACTTTGCTAACATTATTGAAACTACTTCACTAATTATTTGTATTTACATCGTTAAGTTTGCAATTTAGGTTTGCTTCAGTCCAAATACCAAGCATTTCAACTCTTGCTTCAGGAGGCAACGACCGACGTCGACCTGCTTTTCCTGAAAAAGAAACCGTGATATATATATATTGCTACAAAAATGAATACTAGATGGCGTTAGCTGTAATATATATATAAGATCTTATTTTTACGACCGGTCTCAATTTTGTAAAATACTGTACCGTACCGTGACAAAGATGTAAAATAGGGGTAACTTCACAGATTAACAAGAAGGTTGACATAAAATAGCGATTATAGCGGAATAAAATTAGCTCTGTAATAAAGCATTCAGATTTTCACCCAATTAAAATTCTGTACATAAAGAATATCTATTAAAATTATGTCTGATAGCCGGATGGAACAAAGTTTGACATAATTTAAACAAACCGTTGCTAAAACTTATTTACTCCAACCTTCGGTCAGTACCTACTGTGTCAAACTGTCAACCTACCCTCAAGTTCACTGCAACTAAATCTTTTCTCGAGGCGATCTTCGCTGTTCTTGGCTTCAATTGTACATTCGCTTTTGCTAACAGTCGGCTTCTGTTCAGCAAAAACGGTCTGATAAAGTAAATCCCGTTCTTGCTGTTCGATGACGTGGTTTATAACTGTTAATTTTGTTAACTCTTCCCAATCTATCTTGCTTCCTTCATCGTCGTCGCCTTCCAAGTGCTCATAAACCTGATAAGCAGTTTTCATGAAATCGAAAAAGTCTTTGACGGTAATCGTTTCGGCAGATTCATTACTTCTGACGGTCGAATTTCGTCGGGACGAAGGTTCGGACCTCATAGGGCTCCTGTTCCGAGGTCCATCACCCCTTTGCATGAACATCGAATCTGGTTCAGGGTGCTGGCTAGACATTTCAGTCACAGAAAATTATACACATCTAACAAAGAATTTTATGTTACATATCGATCAAACAGACCTCCTAGAAACGGCTTTTTAGTTTTTATGATATTGATTGCGGAAAGTATGTCGTTGCAAAAGTAAAAATAAAGTTTACGTTGAGTCAAGTTTCTGTTTAATATTTTTTTAAAGACAACACAATTTAAAATAATCTGTTGATGCAATATCTAAAAAATACATACATATTTGCAGTATTTACAAAACCAAAAAAATCCCGGCATAACCTAATGCTAAAGTGTCACTGTATCTTTTTTAGAACATTTTATAAAAAAATACACGCGAAGGTTGCATACGTTTTAAGTTTCCACCTAAAAACCCATATTTAGTAGGAAGTAGGGGAGCTTAGGTATTGAATTTTTAGTTAGTTACAAACGTTCAGCATTGGAAATGATCAGAGGTGTACTAATCTACACCCTCATTTCGCTGGTATATTTAGGTCCCCTGCAATAGGGGGCGAGCCTATTGCCATAGAAAAACCCAACAACAATGTTCGGCCTAGGGATCGAACTCAGGACCTCTAGCGTAGCTGACACGCTTAGGACTAATAATCTAATGAGGCTGTCGAGGCAGATTTATTACATAATGTATTGTTATTTTATTTATAATTATGTAATTTAACATATCTACACGCCACATACTAACGTGGTATTACCGTCTATCTACATTAGAGAAGGTACTCCTCTGGTCTCTGCCTAGCCCTTCGAAAATTATGTACGCTCAGCTACAAGTCCAGCTGTCCAGCTATACTTAAGAGGAGTGTACCTCGACAGCGCGCACGCAGTTTAGGTATTGGTTTTTGTGTTGTTGTCCCTATCGCCTGCGATGCGAGCGGGCGGCCCTTGTCCCGCGCGCCCTCGCAACCACCCGCGCGCTTATTCTCGTTGTTGGGTCCAATTCTAAAGTAATGAAATTATGAAAGCGTTTTTTTTTCGTACCTTGTTCGTTCGTTCAAGTTTATTATTAGGTCAATTATTTCGTTGTAAATTATTTATTTTTTTATTCAATTGCCTACCTAATGAGAAAGTAACTTAGTACCTACCTACCTACCTATTTATTTCTATAGTATTACCATAAATAAGGGATTTCAAGATTAGAGCAATAAGTTGTAGGAAAATTTGTTTTTCATTTCAATAGATACCTACTTCGTACAAAATATTTTGTTTTGATCCTAAGTAGGTACTTACCTTGTAAATTTTGACTTATTCGAATAAAACAATCTGGATATGTAAGTCCCTACATAAGTACCTACCTAAATGCAATTTTCATTGTAATTATGATAAACCGTCGTATTGATGACACAATCAGCAGCAGTAAAGTTCCTAATTGCATTTAATACAGAATACCTAAGTACTTACATAATAAAATTTAGGTATTTACTTAAGTACGTATGGTGATGTACACTGAGCGCTCGTTCAAGTATTGTACTTATTTTCTTTGATTTGTAAAATAGAGTGACGCGTAACGATTGGAAATTGCATTTAATAAAAATAAGTACCTACCTATTCACTTCTAGAACAATCCTTTTTTTTATTGAATTTCATAATAAAAGTAGCTATGAATAGAAAGGGTAATGCACTAAAAGTCATAGAAAGCTTTTACGACATAAATCATAAAAAAACGGCATCTCTAAGATTTTCAGATGCTTGATGCTCCCATCAGGGGAGAGTACAGATAAGAAACTTACAATATTTGAAGACTTCATGACCTACTCGTAAGCTCTCAATTGTACACATAACAGTAATTTTAACATATTAAAAATATTTTTGTAAACAGAGCCAAGTCTCGTGTAATATAATCTATATCTGTAATTTAGAAGATATCAAGTTATGTGTTATTTCTCAAACAAATCCGCATGCGCCGTAAAATTTCGCGGCACCAGATACTTTTCTCTTTTATGTTGAATATTCTTTAAAAATTAAAAGCTGATAAGCAGATGACGAATGAGTAATTATTAACCTTACAAAAAAGTCATTTCAACAACAAGACAATCTTGTTTAGATTAATATAGCCTTTAAATCAAAAATGAAAAATTATATTACAGCGTAATATCACTCACTCACTGATTCATTATAAAGTTTCAGAAACTATAAGGGCTACCTTATAGTTATATAAATAACAAATATTATTAGTATTAACAAGTAGTATGCTAATACTAAGTACTCGTTAATAATACTAATAATATTTGTTATTTATAATAATAGATATTAAATATTATTTATTATTATCAATTCGGCATTTTTAACCGGTTAGTACCGCTATGCTCTAGTTTCGCTATGCTCGACTCAAAAGATACCTACTAAAAAGGTCCGCTATGCACAATTTTTTTTGATTCTACGAAAACAATGGAAGTTACAGTTGAAAGAAAAGTGTTTGAATTCATTGCGTTTGCGTTAGTAAGTTAAAATTTATTTGTCTCGTTCTGATAATCAAAAAGGGGTAATGACAGCCAAGTACAAACGAATTACAGAGCAATTCTAAGTAAAGAAAGGTTTATGAAGAGAGCTGTAAGTCAATACTAGACCCACATTAACGAAGTCTGTAGACTTTATTACAAACCTTTTCTTACTAAGTAATATTAAATCTTTATGTTACGCTGTTTGAATGTAATGTCAGATAGATGTAGATATGTAACTCCCAACAAGAAACTATAGATCATATGACAAGAGGATGTCCATTCTTAGCAAATACAGTACAGAGATAGACATTATAAAGAAATATACCTACAGATAGCTAAAAAATATAATTTAATAGATACAATAAGACAATGTTATAAATATAAGCCAAAAAATGTAAATAACAACATAGATAAATTATACTGGGATAGTGATATAATTACAGATAAAATCACACGGAACAATAGACCATACATAGCATTAATTTTAAAACAACCACAAATAACAAATTTAGTAGATATATCTGTGTCTAACTCAGAAAGAAAAAATAAAAAAAAATAGAAAATAATTATTTACTATTTATTTATTTATTTAAGGATCACCAACAAGGATACATTAAATTGTATATACATTTAACAAATATTAATTAAACAAGACAAAATGTACCTTAATTATAGGCAATCACAACTTACAATCTATATACATAGGAAAGAAAATAATAATAATAGTGTGTGTGTGTGTGTGCGCGTGCGTGTGTGTGCATACGAGTTTTTGTGTAAAGTATGTTTGTATAATTAGTTACATGACTGTGTTAACCCGATATAACCGAAAGAGACTCAGGGGTATCATAATAAAATGTATAGCTAACAAATAATTTTACTTATAACTTGATGATTGCTATAATCCTAATATCCAATTTTATCATACCTACCCTAATTCTTGATCTCGTTTCGGGAAGTCTTTTTTTGAAACCGTTTTTTTTATATTTTGGCAGTCAGCCACAACATTCTCTTTGAAATTTTTCCTCTTTACTGAAATTTATGTACACATGGCTACACATCAAGCTATACAAAACCAGTTTAGACTGACCTCCCATTGTAAAGTTTTAAAGCACAATTCAAGGGCAGCCTATACTGGTTTTGTATAGCTTGATGTGTAGCCGTGCGTACATGTACATATAATATTATGAATCACCAGCAACATGTAGTAATCGAGTAATGAGACTTGGCTCTGCTTTTATTAAAATGTTTTGTTACGAGTGAACTTTACATTACAACTAATTGTGCTAGGCATTTATATTACTAAAAACCTTAGGATAAGAACCTTATGACTTAAATAAACTTAACGTAGGTAGGTACTTACTTAAGTACCTAAAAATCACTTTTATTTTTTCACTTCTTTTTTTTTATTTACACTAGGATTTTTCTGGATCTTTAGTGCGTTTACCAAACCCAAACTCTTTTAACAAAAGAAGATAACATGGAAAACTACCTTTAAGCCATAAAAAATATATGCTCCGTGTGGGAATCGAACCCACTAGTGATACTACATTACTCATAGCGCACACGATTACTTAGCCACTTCACCATTTATTTTCATGCATACATTTATTTTCTTGCCATGCTATCTATAATATACCCACAATACATTATTGATTTCACCTCTGCCAATCTAAGAAACTTTTTTACAGATGTAGGCTCAAACTGTTTCTTGTAACTTCTAAATCAAAACCAACGCGCGACGCAACCATAAATAAATTATTATTATTACTAGACAAGTACCTAAGTAACATAAAATCAACCCACGTATGTACATGTAGTTAGGTACCTATGTGGTGTGTAAACAACAGTAATTCTAATTTACTATATATTATATACCTACAATATACCTAATAATAAGATATACCTAGGTATAAAATAGTATTATCACGGGTAAAACAATAAAATTACCTATCTTACACATTTTTTTTCCTTAGGTAGTCTAGTAAGTTACGGCCGGTATATTATCTTTACTTACCTATGTAGGTATACATAACATAACATACCATCACGCCTGTATTCCCCGAAGGGTTGGGCAGAGGTGTACTAATGTACACCCACATTTCGCCGGTATGTTTAGGTCCCATGTAATAGGGGGCGAGCCTATTGCCATTAACCGGGCACAAATCCAGACCCCGAGCTGCTAATGGGAATTTCATAGAAAAACCCAATAACACTTTGCTCGACCTGGGGATCGAACCCAGGACCTCTAGCGTAGAAGTCGCACTTAGGACCACTAGACTAATGAGGCATCTATGTACGTATAATATATTTTAATAATAAAACCTCTCTCGAGCGCAAGCTCTCGTTGTCCATCAAACTATCTAAATATCTCTTTCGATAAGTCGCACCCGGCGGAATAAGTAAGATTCACGACATTCGATTCATCGCGTCGCTCACATGCACCGCGAGCCGGTTGTTTCAAGGACGTTGTCTCACCTCCCGACCCGCCGCAGCTCCCGCGACGCATGGTGAAACAACAATACATTTGTAACATTTTCACGCGTATTTCTCATGTTCCGAATTTTGGAGATTACTCCTATAATATTGTTAATACGTAAAAAAAAAATATTGTAAAAAAATATTCACTATATTATCTGGGTTTCTTTCGAATCAGAATGTTTCTGTATTGATACATTGTCGAGAAATACTAGCATAAAGTTGGGCCGTTTTTCAACGAAAATTGCCAATCTTTGAGCTCGTGTAACTTTTTAACCGTATATTGAAATGAAATTTTATATTACATGAACACGTATTTTAATGATAAGATTGTTACTACAAAATTTCAATGACTTTCATTGTTTAAAATTGAAGCAAGAGCCAAACTGCGTTTGTATGGGGCGCGAAGCGGATACTATCCTCTTAAGGGTATTACATTGCCGAATGACCTTGAGGATTCGGGTTTTTGTGCTAGTACTTGTTAGTTCAGCGCCATCTATTGACATTTGATCGTACTCAATAAAAGGAACTGAAGATTATGCAAGAATACAGATATGTCGCAGTGTCGTCATCGTATTTACCTATTTTATTCGTTCTCTGAAAGATTTAAGACATTTTGTTCCTCTAGATAAAAGTCTTGTACGAGTTACCTACATCTATAATTATTATAGGTAATTCTTGATTATTTTGAAATAAGGGATACCTACACCTTTCTACATATTACTTTAGTAGGTACCTAATGAAAATAACTAGGGTGACCTGGCTTTAAACATTTATTTATATTTACATATAATTGAATAATTATGATATATTCTGAGGGTCTGATGATGATCAAGTAAGTGCTTATAGGTTCTCGGAAACGGAGATAGCTAGGATGAGCTGGCTTTCAACATTCATCTAATTGAGTGTGGGTGCTACTACATGATACATTCTGAGGGTCTGGTGATGATCAAGTAAGTGCTTATAGGTTCTCAGAAACGGAGATAGCTAGGATGAGCTGGCTTTCAACATTCATCAAATGGAGTATGGGTGCTACTACATGATACATTATTCACTTTACTTTTTGGAACGAAGTTCCTTATCGCGCGTTGCGAAAGGGGGCTAGACGGAACAAAACGACACTTAAAAGTGTAACGACATGCATGTTTGTTTATCTTTACAGAGAAAAAAACATGCAAACAAACATGCATGAAATGCAGAAAGTTTCGAAAGTCGAAGTCGAAGTCGAAAGTCGAAGTCGAAGTCGAAGTTGATATGGGTGTCAATTTCAAGGTTTGTCGGGATTCTAATTACGAAAATGACATTAATTTTGAAATCCAAGATGGCAGACATTATTTTTCTTTATAAATTGATATGGGTGTCCATTTCAAGGTTTATTAGGATGCTAATTACGAAAATGACATTAATTTTGAAATCCAAGATGGCGGACATTATTTTTCTTATTAAATTTATATGGGTGTCAATTTCAAGGTTTATCGGGATGCTTATTACGAAAATAAAATTAATTTTGAAATCCAAGATGGCGGACATTATTTTTCTTTATAAATTGATATGGGTGTCAATTTCAAGGTTTATTAGGATGCTATTTACGAAAATGACATTAATTTTGAAATCCAAGATGGCGGACATTATTTTTCTTATTAAATTGATATGGGACACCATCTTGGATTTCAAAATTAATGTGATTTTCGTAATAAGCATCCCGATAAACCTTGAATTGACACCCATGTCAATTTATAAAGAAAATAATGTCAGCCATCTTGGATTTCAAAATTAATGTCATTTTCGTAATTAGCATCCCGATAAATCTTGAAATTGACACCCATATCAATTTATAAAGCAAATAATGTCCGCCATCTTGGATTTCAAAATTAATGTCATTTTCATAATTAGCATCCCGATAAACCTTGAAATTGACACCATATCAATTTATAAAGAAAAATAATGTCCACCATCTTGGATTTCAAAATAAATGTCATTTTCGTAATGAGAATCCTGATAAACCTTGAAATTGACACCCATATCAATTTATAAAGAAAAATAATGTCCGCGATCTTGGATTCCAAAATTAATGTCATTTTCGTAATCATCACTCCGGGAAACCTTGAAATTGACACCCATATCAATTTCTTTATATAAATAATGTCCGCCATCTTGGATTACAAAATTAATGCCATTTTCATCATCAGTACCCCAAGATACCTCGAAATTGACACCCATATCAATTTATTTAAATGATGTGCGCCACCTTGGATTTTAAAATACGTCTCGATAAAGAGGGTAATAACGACTTTTGGACATGAAAATACGCAACTCCTATTGACCTGCTCAAGCATTGTAAAGACTGTCCGTACAATAAGCGGTCAGTTTGTACTGGTGATTATGTATAGCTTGTTAAACCTAGGTATCCAGTATAAGCTGACCTTGCATTGTATAGACTGTCCGTACAATAAGCGGTCAGTTTGTACTGGTGATGTAGGTATAGCTTGTTATACATATCCAGTATAAGCTGAGCTCGCATTGTATAGACTTTCGTACAATAAAAGGTCAGCTTACTTACGAGGTCAGATAAACTAGTATCTCAGTCGGTACCTACTTAGGTACTCCGAGGTTCATTCAAACTTTGGATAACATGATTATTATGTACTAGCTTTTGCCCGCGCCCCGTCCGCGTAGATAAGATTTTTCCCAATCCAGTGGGAATTTCCCAGAATATCGTTATAAATTAAATCCTATATGTTGTTCTGATGTATAATCAATAATACTGCAAAGTTTCATCAAAATCCATTCAGCAGTTTTTGCGTGAAAGAGTAACAAACATCCATCCATCCTCACAAACTTTCACATTTATAATATTATTATAGTAGGAAGTAGGATAATCCGAATTAAAATTATTAAAAAAGATTGTCGGCATTTAGAGCCAGACAAAGGAATGCGCCCGCAGATTTCATTACACTATGGTTAGTCTATGATAATGATCAAGAACAAAAACAAAATTATAAACTACTTTAAATATATTTACAAACTTAATTTCTACGTAATATTTATATTTGTACTATTTACGATATTGCTTAATTCAAAAATCATCACTTTTGTAATTTATTTGCAAACAATAACGCACGTACAGCCCACCCGTCGCAAGAGTCGTCGAGACACTGATAATCGCGTTCTGAGTATGCATCACGGGCATTGCGGGGGTGCTTCACGGGGGGCGCTAGTGAAGTTTCGGGTTTTTCTTTATTATGTAAATATAATAAATAAAATTCAAAGAAATAGGAAAAATTAAACAATACAAGTTGTTAAGTGTGTCATTACAAATTTTTTGGTATAAAATTTACGACAAACTATTAAGCGGTTAAAGAGACAAAATGCAATTTAGTTTGAAAAAGGACTATTTTCTTAGATTTATTTAAAAAAAATGGGGCAATTTTATGAAAAAATTAAACAATACAATTTATTTGTGATGACCTTAAGTATAACATATATTTTTTATATGGGAAAGGCACATAAGGATTCATCTAGAAACTTCTTTAAACCTAGGGTGTTTTTGGGATTTGAGCGATGTAATACCCTTAACCAGTTTACGCTGGCCTCTTATTGTATGGAAATTCAATGCGAGATCAGCTTAAAATGTAACTGTTTATGGTAGTCGTGGCGTACCACATGTTTGATTTGATGAGGTCACGCACGCACAAGCACAACGCACGAAATGAATAAGGTCAATGAACTCGAACTTGATAAATGGATTTTTCATGATAATTTCAGGATTAAATAGTTGAATGCATAATTATTATGATAAAATTCGTATAATAATCATGCTAAGGATATTTTTGTACTACCAAGTTCAAGTTTCCTATTAGAAAATTCTTTGAAAGATTCACGGAAGCTTGATATTAGCAAAGTATGGAATGTTCCTATTGTGTTTCTCTTTCTACTAAATATGATTTGAAAAGGAAAGAAATACCTGGCATGTCATAAGCAAAATGTAGATTATTTCAAAGAACAAATTAATAGACAAGTAGGTTGGAATGCAAATTGTCTATGGTCAGTCGAGTGATATGTCATATCAACAATAATTTCACCGTAATATTTTGTTGTCCAACAAAGTTATTTAGAATGTTCACGGCTGTATTTTATTATGGAAAGCTACCAACCCGAATATGACAAGAACGGATTATTGTCTGACACATTCTGGAGGACACCACAGCGCGCGATCCCGGGCAGGCCTTGTCAGACGGTCAAAAAAACCGAGGTTATGTCTGGGTCATCGTATCAACAGTTCCAGGCGTCAGTGAACGACGCCTGGGACCTGGGCGACGACGACATCATATCTGGAATCGCTGAAACTAAAATATCCAAGAGCATATCGCAAACCGCCGCTTTGAATGTCATAAATTCGCATAGGAATAGCAGTAGGAACGTAAACAAGAATGACGTAAAAGTTGACAGTGAAACAGTGAAGCCTAAGGCTGAGGCTGTGGAAGTGAAGAAAAATGAAGTTCGAAAGGTGGGTGGAGGTGCTGGGAGCTCTGGCCCCATGAGGCACTATCCTGGAAGGCCGCGGCCCGTGAGGCTGTCGGCGCTTACCTCACGGGAAGAGAGCAGTGAATCTAAACTCGAGAGGTTTCAGCAAATGCATGATAGTGCTGTGATAGACCTAAATGAACTCAAGCAAATCAGTTGGTCTGGCATCCCAGTCAAAGTAAGTGTCTTTGTCCTAATGACTCATTATTTCACCTCATGGCTTGACTTTTATGTGAAATGTGAATGCTCATGCATATCATTTAAATATTATTATTGAATGGTCTTGTGGAGTATACTGTTATGTGTTATCATAATTATAGATCCACTAACTTTAAATTTAGTAAATAACATAACCCAGACCGGGCACCAACCAACCAAGAACAATACTGTTATAACGAAATTACAGAATAATATAAAATTTTACAGGTATGCTAATATGAGGTAGTGAATATATTCAATAAGAGTATTACCCAAATATCAACCTAATATAACAACTCTAGTTAATTGACTGATTTAGAAAAGCATTTAGGGAAAATAATTATAAAGTGCCTTAGTAAAAAGCAACTGCTATCAGCCCAATGAATTGGTGTTGCCATTTCATGAGATAATTATTGCCATGTAAATTATTTTTATATTAGAGAGTTGGCTTTTGAGATATAAGGCACATAAGCACATCAACATCTGAAGAATAGGATACAACAATTCTCAATTTTAATATTGTAGCATGAGTAGGTATGTAGATTATTTAATATGGCAAATCATACATTAAAATTTTCATAGTGGCCACACTATTTGTTGAAGAGTGCAAGGTATCATTTCCAAGGTGGGCAAAGTAATTAGATTTTCTTTAATATATAATATACTTGGTAAACAAGGCTATTGAATCAATGCAGGACCTATTTTGATTATTATCAGTCCAATACTGTAATAATCTATTCATTCTAGTAGCTGTAACATTCATAATTACAAATACATTTGCGGTGACATTAAATTCAATATTATACATAAAAGAAAATGTAAATAAGAGTACTATGTAGGCTAATTATATACACACACTTACTGCTTTCAACTGTCTTGTGGCTTGATTGTAAAATTTACATATTTGGTACTAACACAAGTATGTCCAAGAAACCCTCTGAGTCGAGTCTGTATCAGTATTTCTTAAGAGAAGTCATCAGCTAGTAAATGATGCTAGCCTCTAATACTAAACATATAAAAAAATTACTTGTAAAACTGTTTTTAAATAATATTATATATACAATATTATACATGTAAATGGTATAATTTAGAAACTGTCTGCTATAGTAGTGATAGTCTAGTGAGTCAATGGTCATGTATTGGGCTGCCAAGTCTAGAGTTCAAATCCATCTGTGACTTGTATGCATGGCTACACATTGAGCTATACTATGTCTCTTATTGTATGGGAAGTCTATACAATGCAAGATCCGCTTAAACTGGTTTTGTAAAGGTTGACCCTGGTTGACCTGTAGCTGTGTGTACATATATTAATAATTATTTATCACTAGCTGTGCCATGCATATTCTCAGATTCAGATTATCCCTGCACGTGCAGGGCTAATCTGAATATTATCTCGAAATTTCATCAAAATCGGTCCAGCCATTTTGGATTTCATAGGGAATTACAAACTTCACATTGTTTTTTTTATACATATAGATTAATGGATAAGTTTGTGCCCAATCTGAATAATCAGAAATTCAATTTCTGATCAGCTGATTATTTAATAGATGGGTTAAATTCTTCTCAGGGAAACTCCAAAGATATACAGAGCAAAAGTTGACCTGTTAACCTTTGCACATGTTCTTTCCTTAATGTGAATGCAGATTATATTCAATTAAGTTGTTTTTAATTTATTTGTATAATTAACAACTTTATAATAATTTTAATTATAATGATGATTCTTGACATTGACTTTGAATTTTTTCAATGTCAAGAATGATCATTATACCACTAAAGTTGTATGTTTTTTTTTTAATCACCTTAATTTCCTAAAGTTGAATTTAAAAGGTGATAATAGTAAACGAGCTGACTCTTGACGCTCCGTAATTATTGTTGATATCTCCTCCTCCAAACTGGGATGGACTTTCAAAACAATGATTGTATCACACTTTTTTTTTATTTACCATCAAAACAAAATAATAACCACCTAGTAAATGGATGACAAATATACTATCTGGGTACAAATCTATCAAAGCTGTTATTGTCTATATAGAATCCGAAACAGTGTTCGACCTGGGATTTGAACCCAGGACCACACCCTCAGTAGCTGTAAGACAAATAAGGCAGTTAATAACATATTAAGATTTTTTTTCTAGGCAAGAGCCATAACTTGGCGACTTCTCGCTGGGTACTTGCCTCCCAATGCAGAGCGGCGTGTAGAGACATTGGAGCGAAAGAGAGCAGACTATAAACACCTAGTGCGTCAGTATTACGACGCTGAGCGAGACGACGATACTTACAGGCAGATCCACATAGACATACCCCGCATGAGCCCACTGGTGGCACTCTTTCAACAAATCACAGTGCAGGTAAGTGCTGTTAGTGTAAGTGATAGCCGAGTGATACGACCATTGGACTGCCAAGTCAATGGTCTCGAGTCGATATTGAATCCAAACAACTGAGTTTTCTGAGTCACACAAGTGAATAATTTTCACGCGCTTAAACGGTGAAGGGAAACATGTCTGAGAGATTTTCTTGACAGCTTGTGAAGTCTGCCAACCCTAAAGTAGGCTAGCGTGGTGGACTTATAATCTAATCTTGAAGCGGCGGTAGCCTAATGGCTAGGGCGTCGGACTTGTGATCATGTGGTTGCCGGTTCGAAACTCACCCATTGCACTACCGACGTGAACCCACTCGTAACACAAGCATTTAGCTTAGCACGAGGGGTTGACAAGAATACTAGTAATGTGTGACCCACATTGCTAGTAACTTTTTAAAAAAAAAAAAAACCCTGAGCGGAGACCCGTGGCCGGCAGTGGGACAATGTTATAGGTTTACGATGACAATGGACGAAAAAAAACTTTTTGTAAATAAAGATTAAAGTCCGTGTAATGGACGGCAACTGCATTTTTTGTGTTAAATAAAAAAATAACGTATTAAAAAAATGTGTTAGCAAAGGTTGAGGGTTTCTTTCGCCACCAGTATAATTAAATATGTACAAGTTAACGATTAACCAACCAAGTTTACCTAAAAAAAAAGTTGTATCTATCACTCATTCTTCATTCAGGTGATGTTTGAGCGCATTCTCTACATTTGGGCCATCCGGCACCCTGCGTCGGGCTACGTGCAAGGTATCAACGACCTGGTGACGCCGTTCTTCATGGTGTTCCTCCAAGAAGCCGCTCCTGGCCAAGAGCTGGACAACTTTCCCCTGGACAAGCTCACCGAGGAACAGCGCGACATAATAGAAGCTGACTCCTTCTGGTGCCTCTCTAAATTTCTCGACAGTATCCAGGACAACTACATATTTGCTCAACTTGGCATTCAATATAAGGTAAGCCTTCAAAATATACTTTTCCTATCGTTATCCACTTTTCAGGGAGTTGCCGTGTTTTTATAAATATTTAAAAACAAATATCGGCAACAGATTCGTCTGTGTTAATTGTCAACACTTTATGGTCACAGGTAAAACATTTGGAGAAATTTGACAGTTTTCTATAACCTGATGTGCTGGCGACTGTACATTATTCCCGATCATTAAAGGCGATATATTGATATATATCTCCATCTCTCTCTCTCTATAAGCCCAAAATAGAACAGAATATTCTTTCTTGCACACAAAATGAATGCACATCACACATATATCATAGAATGGTACAGTGGGAGGAAGGTCTTATCACTTATCTGCTACAATCTTTGGATGGACAATTGAGAAAGGAAAGGTGATTCTTTAGTTGTAAGCGGCGTATCTATAAAGAAACAAGATTCTTACATTGTGATTCTTAAACACACACAAGTTAACAATATAATTATATAAAATACAGGTGTGGCAAATGTTTTAACTAAGTGTAGCTATCTATCGTATGTAAAATCGTTACTATTTTCACCTGGTTTTATCTTTCGTAAGAATTTAAAATAAAATACAAAGAAAAAATGCCAAGGTTCATTCTGTTATCAGTGTTCAACAATAGTTAGTAATGTGTGTTAGTGTAGTTTAAGGTTGATTTTTAATTATTTTTCGAAAAGTATTCGAGTGGCATTATTATGAACTAGACATCAACCAAAGAGGTCACCTGTGTCAAGGGTCGGATCCTATGGTTCCATCCCTCCCCTCCATCCCCCGTCCTCAGTAGTGGATTCATCAGGATTTCATACAAAAATAATATAAAACCTTGAGAACCAAATTGACAAATGTTTGTGTAAGCATTTCAAATGATTATAAAATAGATGTTATCAGTATTGGTAACGCTTCTTCGCCATCAAATAAGTGATAAGCATTGATTACAGTCCATTGTGATACCAGTTACTTTGTGTGATTTATTTATCGTTCCGTCTGACTGCTAAGTCCGAATCAAGTTGAACCTCACCGCTTAGCATTATTAGCCTTATTATATTTTATCTACCACTAGACTCTACCACCCGACAAGCGTTGTCCTGCCACAATGTGTCTCATGGGCATGTGACCGCCCGTAATTTTCTGAATATTCATGAAAAAATTACGAAAATAAACTTTAATAGGGGGGGGGGGGTATCTATAATATTTTTGATGTTATTAAAATTTTAATATTTTAAGTAGAGTTAGTAGATTTGCTTTCCATTCGGATATTTCAAATCCTAATTTGAAATAGGATAATAAGCTGAAGCCTACTTCAGCTTAATTATACTTGAGAACGTCTGTCCTAGCAGATGTCTCGAGTAAAGAACTGAGAACCGCCAGGGTTGATGAACGCATTCTCGAGTTAAGACCGCGACTTGTAGTGTAGGACGTCCTCCGGCAAGATGGAGTGATGATTTTCGAAAGGTTGCTGGCAAAAGCTGGATGTGAAAAGCTGAGGACTTGGTAAAATGGTGCACATTAGGGGAGGCCTACGTCCAGCAGTGTAGATGTAGTAATTCTCTATATCAAGCCATTTATTGCCCCACTGCTGGCACGGGTCTCATCTCAGAATGAGCCCCGTTCATCTATATTCTACCACGCTTGACTAATGTGGATTGGCAGACGTCACACGCCGTCCATAAAATATCTTAGGCATGCAGGTTTCCTCACGATGTTTTTCTACTTTTTCTTCACCGTTTTAAGCGTGTGGCAATTAATTAATTATACGCACATGCTTTCGAAGTCAGGGGTGCGTGCCTTGAATGCGAAATTGAGACCACTGACTAGTACCTAGTAATTCGTTATTATACTATTCCAGAACAATCTTAGGTAGGTACAACACTGCATAAACACTGATTGTTCATCTGTCCTATAAGGAAATAAATACAATTTTATATATCTTTTTCCTACCACGTTCAGCTTTAATTGGCTTCTATCACTAACCGCACCAGCATTTGTTGCATTGTTATTTAGTGTTAATAGCATGCGTCATTTGTTTCGATAAAACAATTAGCTTTGCTTCGAAATACAGGAAAATTAAAGGGTCGAAATAGACATGGTATCATGTAAACAGTGTGGAAATATGAAGATATATTTGCGTTGTTTTTGTTAGGCACCTATGGTTGTTATGGTCACGTACATCATGGATAAAAATAACTTAATAATTTTCCTGAATAACAATTTTAATGACACAACAATTTGTAGGTACAATAAAAAAATAATATTTGTCTTATTTTTTTATACTGCTACAAACAAACCGTGAGATCGTGGATAAAACTACTAATTAATTTAAAAACTAAATTAACTGCCCCATTGTAGTACCTACTTAATTCAATTTCGACAACTCGTTGAAAAATATCCTCAAAAATTTAATATCTTAGTAAACGTTTACGAACCGCGAAATCACAATTTTCTACGTTCAACTGTGAGTTATGCAAGTATTCAGAATCAATAAACTAAATTCACATTTTATTTGCTTGCAGGTAAATCAACTGAAGGAGCTGATACGTCGCATAGACCTGCCTCTTCACGAGCACCTTCAGACTCACGGCGTGGACTACCTACAGTTCTCGTTTAGGTGGATGAATAACCTGCTAACCAGAGAAATACCCCTTCCGTGCACCATCCGGCTGTGGGACACCTATCTCGCGGAATCGGACGGGTTTGCGACCTTCCAACTGTACGTCTGCGCCGCTTTCCTACTCCACTGGAGGGAAAGACTTATGTTAGAAAAAGACTTCCAAGGCCTCATGATACTCCTACAGAATGTGCCCACTCAAAATTGGACCGACTCTAATATTAGTGTGCTGGTAGCCGAGGCGTATAGGCTGAAATTCGCATTTGCCGACGCGCCGAATCACTTACACAACGCTGGGAAATCGGACAGATGACCTGGGCGGTAGTCCGTTGATATTTTGGCAGAGTTGCGGAACGATGTCTATATGAACATTATGTATAAAGAAAACTCGCCCGGCTGTCCAAAAGCTAGGTGGCAACCATTTTGAAATCAAGCTTCTATACGCCACATGCACGCTCCATAATTATATATCAATCACGTGGCCTGTACTTTATGATATAATAAGTAAATAATAAAAAAAATATCCAATGAAGTTCATATGGAAATGCTGTGATGTAAAAAATGGTGATAAAATACAAAAAAAATACTTGGATTAAAGGCGTTGTTTGTTGTTTTGTAATAAATATGCGAATATCAAGCTAAGACCATTTTAGGGTAGGATTGTATTATATGAGATTTTTTAAAGAAAATATCTCTATTAATAGGCACTTATAGACTTCTTTCCGTGACACTTTGGTCGACCATATTGACATAATCAACCGCTTGTACACAATTTTGATTCTGTTAACGTGAAGAGTGATGTCAAGCCGAATGTGTGATCAGGGTAAAAGGTTCCCGTTGCTTTACTGTCTAATACTAGAGTATGGAACGCGAGGGCTTCATGATATGGTAGCCAATGTATTCCTAGTTTACTGGTATTTTGTTTCTAACATACACTTGAATTATGTTGAGAGTTTGTCCTCGTAGCTTTTTTTTACAATATCGGCTTAAAATATTGATTTTTATCGTCTACATTCCGCGAAAAATATATTTTACGACTAGCTATTTAATGAGACTGTACCATGCGGTACATTTAGGTTGAAGGCCCAGAACATTTTTCAAGGGCGTAGTGCCAGTTATAGGAGCTCGCACCGGACGAATTAAAGGGTACGCATTACTTATGGTACTGGTTGCAAGGAAGGGATGGTATCCCTCTCCCTCTTTAGCAAAACAATCCAAATAACACGTGATAGTACGGCCTCTGCTAGTTTTGTATTACCTTGTGGTTTCACCCGAGTTGATTGTCCCTTGGACATTTCGCTACTGTCCATATTTGGTCCAGAGTTTCGAGATGATTCTGTTAAAGATTTGGAGCTTTAGTTGTGGCGCGTCCACGCCTCATCACAGCTCAGGGCATTGGTACACAACCAAATCACTACATAGTATAAAACAAAGTCGCTGTCTCTGTCCCTATGTCCCTTTGTATGCTTAAATCTTTGAAACTACGCAACGGATTTTGATGCGTTTTTTTTTAATAGATAGAGTGATTCAAGAGGAAGGTTTATATGTATAATACATACATATTTTAGTATAGAAAAGCCGAGAAACTACGCGGGCGAAGCCGTGGGCGGGAAGCTAGTTATGAAATATTTCCGTGTAATACATTTTTGTTTCTTGTAAAGATCCTGAGACGTTATGGCAGAAAGTTATGTCTCCTATCGAAATACCGTCTCCGTACCACATAATTACTGAGAGATTTAACATAACTATAATTCTATGATTCCTACTTTGCGTTGCATTTTACCGAGTAGGAGGACACATTGTTTCACTGAAGAGTTGAATGTTTCATAGTTTAGTATCAGACGAGTACTCGTTAGATTTTCTAGTTGGCAATCAACACGCCATATTATTTGTTTTGCTATTTAACGGCCTAATGGATTTAGTTAATACGTCAGTGTTGCGACAAAGAATTGTGTAACACTCGAGTTCCCTCGTACACAAGGCTATGCAAGTCTCCGGTATCACTTTTTCAATATAATATCAAAATGAAAGTGCTCTGAATAACCAATATTTGCTAAGATGGTTTTGCTGTGGTAGACTACTCATTTGATGACGCACATAAGTAGATTAGTCTTTGATTTAAGCAACGTTTGACGTATCTGTTGGCTTCAATTCCCTCATGTATGGTCTACAGGCATTTGTTCCGAGTCTGGGTATGTGTTTATGTAATAATTTTTATTTGTTAACACACCCACCATACAGGAGAAATCCTAGTGAAGGGTAACGTTTAATAAAAAAATATTTACAGCAAGTCAAGAACGATCGACAAGATTACCTAAGCGCTACGCGAACTAATATCCGTTTAAGGCCGGTTTAACCTATCTATCGATTGTTTTCCCTACTAGTACCTACGAGATTCGAGATTGAACATAAGCTTATGTCATAGTTCCATCTCCAGTAGGAGAAACAAACGAGAGATTGGTTATTCATTCTGGCCGTTATCGTACTGCCGATGAGTAATTTATTTTTAAGTACATAACTGACTTGCGTAGCGTTGAGTATAAGGATCTTAGTTTTAAATAAAATGTTATATACTTTAGCACTGCTAATGTTAAAGGGCAGCTAAACGCTGAAAATGGTGGATTGCACTGTGTGTGAAATATTTAAACTGAGTCTATGTTATTATTAGTGGATTCCTTGATCGTTACCTAATATAATCATCCTACAATGATTAAACTATGCAATGCACTGTTGTGTTGGTCGGTTTAAGTTGAAAAGCAGTCTATTTAATTTTATTTCCATATTCGTAAAATTTTATTTGGGTCTCAAAAAGTTATATTGTTAATAAACGAAATAAATAGGAGGTAGAAAGTTAACTACCGATTTACTTTTGATCCATTATGTGATTGTTGAACCATGGTGTAATCCGCCTCGTGTAAAATACTTTATTCGATTTATTTTTTGTTTTTGTGACCTCCATTTATGTACTATTTGATTTTATTACTATGTTATTTTACTTAGATTTATTATAGCATTATACATTATATATTTACGAAATGTGTTTTATTTAGATTCATTCTGTTAGGTACCTACTACTCCTGTAACATAATAGCATAGCATGGCATCAATCGAACATTATGCGACGCGTGATTGAATAGAGCGTGAGCAAAATCTCATTTAATTTAATCAGTAAGAGGCGTAAGGTTTTGTTTAGGGGTCTGACTGTACTACTTTCTCAAATCCATATTAATAAAAAAAGAACTCTGTCTGTTTGTTACCTTTTCACGCTAAAACCGCTGACCCAATTTAGATGAACTTTGGTATGGAGATAGATTGAGACCCTGCCAAGGACGTAGGCTGCCTTTTGACACAAAAAGCCCTTTGACTGAAACTGGGCAACAGACATCTTATCGCTTTCAAGCAAGGAAATTCTATTCCGTCGCCGGGGCTATTCAAATAAAGTGCAAATGGGGTTCTAAGTCGAGATACGACAATTTGTTTGGACTTCTCCCCCTCTAATATTGAATTAAACCAAATAAACCATTTAAGTTATTACCTCTACTGTCACTACCTATAGAAGAGATAAACACATGTATAAAAAATATTTTTTTTGTAATCATGTGCGTAGCTGTAACTGTGCTTCAGGAAAACATCGTGACTTATCGTGAGAAAAGCTGCATGTTTGACCCTGAGAGATTTTCTAGACGGCGTGTGAAGTCTGCCAACCCGTAATATGCTAGCGTGGCGGACTATAGCCTAACCCCTCTCACTCTGCCCAGCTGTGGGACAGTAAAGGCGTTGATGACAATAAATATAGAAATATAATCAATAATTAATTTTCCTCCCTGTTTACCTACTGATTTACCGGTTCTAAAACAACAAGATTACTACGCCTATTTAGTTTTACAAAAATTCAGACTCGGAACTAAAACATGTTGCTAATCTTTTTTTATCTTACTGGTGCTTTACACACTAAAATGTATGATAGAATATTTATATAACGCTGGCAACATTCCTTCGGTACGCTCTGCGCAGGTCTAACCCTGTCCTTCACCTAGAACTTGACATCCACCCACCTCCTGACCCACAGTTACAGCATCTTTCATCTTATAAACAAAATCCAAAGTGTTAAAACAAAAAATTACTTCGTAACAATAACACTAACATACAATACCACTGAAACTGATAGTGAAACTAGGTCTTGTTGTTTATAAAGCTCAAATAGTCTTTTGTGAGATCAAGTTGATTCAACCAGAATAAATTGAAATGGTTTAGGATAAAGTGACCTTGACCGAGTAATCAATTACTGACCTTTACTTGGTGAGTATCTAGGGCTAAGTAGGTACTTTGTTGTGAACATGATTTTGAAAATATCTAGTTAGATAGGCACTTATTCTAACCATATTTAAAGGGGTTTAGTAAACGCACCATGGTGACAGACGATTAAAGATAATTTTACATAGGTTCTCTAAAAAAGGGTAACTTTTAGAAAGTTCCAACGTAAAACGTTTTTACCTACATAGGAAAGGTTTAATTTTAGATGTCTAATAAAAAAAATATCATAAGTGCCACCAATTAGGTGTAGCTAGGTACTTAATAGACGATTAAGTCGAAAAAGATTTTATGACGAAGCTCAGCTTTATATTCAATTATTAGATAATCATATATAAATGACGTGACGTGAATAATGTACGTATTGCCAGGGTCTGTACACAGGGAGTCTATGGGTCAGCTACACCAAAAGGTCGTTGGATGGCATTCAATATCCTGTGATCAGCACACCACATATACTGTACAGGTTGATGAGTTCGAAGATGTCAGAATTATTCCTATAATGATGTACATACATACCATCACGCCTGTATTCCCCGAAGGGTTAGGCAGAGTTGTACTAAAGTACACCCACATTTCGCCGGTATGTTTAGGTCCCATGTAATAGGGGGCGAACCTATTGCCATTAACCGGGCACAAATCCAGACTCCGAGCTGCTACTGGGAATTTCATAGAAAAACCCAATAACACTTTGCTTGACCTGGGGATCGAACCCAGGACCTCTAGCGTAGCAGTCACGTTTAGGACCACTAGACTAATGAGGCAGTCTATAATGATGTAGGATAACTAAAATATATATTGAGAGTAAATAAGGACGGAGGTTTATAAAGTTATTTCCATCAGAGCCATTGTTACAGGAACAGCTGATACCGAAAATAGATTGGATAAAAATAGGGATGTTAAACCAGGCGATATGATAATATTTTCAGGATGCTTTTGAAGCTGCCTAGGTTCTGTAGTGCTTCTTAAATGTTTGCAGAAAATCGAACTACACTTTCGTGCAATCATTCGGAAAAAAGTTGCTTCATTGCTACACAGAACAAGGGACAGTAACAACAGCACCCTGCAAACAGTGGCGGAGAGTATTTTTCATTTCTCATACTCGGAAAGTAGTGTTTATTTGATCTGAATAGCGGGTGGAAAATGCTACTTCCCACCCTTGGGCGGGAATAACTCATAGTAATTACTTTCCTCCCTAGGGTGGAAAGTAATTTTGAAAATAGAACAAAATTTGGTTAGGCAGTCAGCTGTAAAAAAACTAACATAAGTAATTAAGAAAAAAATGCTGCGGTCTTGTGTGTTTATAAACGGCCAGTGTGAATTTTAAAAAAACGCTTGCGGCAGGTGCAGTGACGCGGTGTGTTCCATAATTAAAAATTTAAATAGACTATGACAATATATAATTTGGCGGGATACTAACTTAACTTTTGCTATATCGAAATCTTTATTAAAAATTAGTTCAAGTGATTCTGACATGTTGACCCCAGATTTTGTTAAAGACGAGGCAAATACAGTAATCGAAAATCTTTTGCCAGAAATTTCTAAACAAAGATACATAAATACATACAATGATTTTATGAAGTGGCGAGCAGATAAAAAAATAATAAATATTTAAAAAAAAACTATTTTCTACTTTCCTTATATTCGAAATGAAAAGTAGAGTGCTTAACTCGGGTGAAAGACATCAATTCCTACTCGGACTATAGCCGCCCTCGCTGCGCTCGGGCGTCTAAATACCTCGTATGGGAATTGATTCCTTTCCACCCTTGTGTAACAATCTACTATATATTCTCCCATTTTGAGGCACTTTGTACGGATAATGAACGAGTAACTTTTTTAAACTTACTAACACTAGATATAAGGGAATATTACTAACACGATGGATTATTGTTATCTTTATAAATAAATTTTGAATTTGAATAAAGCTGTAAACTGTACGTCCATATAAGTCCACCTAAGTACATATATTGTATTTATAAGCGTTAAATTTGAATAAGCATTAGGAACTTATTTCCTTAATTCATTATACATTTCCTTATATAGGATTTTTCAAAACATTTGAGTACCTAGGTATTTATTAACGTTTTTAAGCCCACCAGATCCATTGTGGTTTTCCTGACTAAGACAATACATATAAATTATGGCCTTCGTATTTTTAAGGGAGATTTAATTAACTATAAATACGCAGTATTAATTATATACAATAACAATAGGTATTTATTGATCAGTACATACTTACGCAGTTATTACCAAATAATGTCCCATCTATATACAGGGTGGAAGGCACATTGACGCACAACCGCTATCATGAATTATGGATGCACTTTTGTATGAAAAAGCAGTATTTTTTAATAACTGACGAAAGATATCTACGCAATGGGGTTCAGAATCATGTAGGTACTGAATTCATGGTAAGTGGGTTGTGCGTTGACTCGTCAGTCCCTTCCACTCTGTATATAAAAATGAACGATCACGTCATACCTTGAAAACGACTTGACTGATTTCATTCGTCTTATGCACGCAGGTGGAACATGAGCACATAATATTGACTATAATTATCTGAATTATAGGTATGGAACAGGAGCGTATATAACGGAAAAAGATGATGTAAGTCGTAGTACGACTAGTACGTACGAGTCACGGGCATCTATCACATTTTTCTTAGCATTTTCTCTTCTGGATCTGGATCTTCTCTCAGGATCTATTCGTAGGACGAACAGTGTTTGTGGGCTGCGAGCGGCTGACTTGGGGAATCCGCCGGCCGCCCGGCAAGACAAAGGCCTGGGGCCTTTGTGAAATGAATAATGTAATATGAAATAGGTGCCACGTGTATGTAATTGTGCACATTCAAGCAGGCTAGGCCGTGCAATTTTTTTTATCACTGATAGGCTTACGCTTGACCACAACTTTGAGCGAATGCTGGGCTAAATGGTGGTAGACTATCGATTTTCCGTAGGAACTATAAAAAAGACCTTTTTTTGTCTATGATTTTTTTAGTCCAACTCGGAATTTAACCCCTAACTCATGAGACCTAAAATTTTCAGGCAAACTGTGGCCTACATTTAGGGTCAGGCCCAAAAAAAGGAAATCCGTACACAGATTTATACATTTTGCCACGAAAGCCTGACACACTGGCTTAAAAATAGGTGTATTTATTACTGATATTATTTCTATCTCGCGCGTTTTCGTTAATAATCTTTTGAGGGTGGGCCCTGCTAGAAGCAGTTCAGAAGAGCAACATTCTATCAAAAGCCAGACAGGCCGGTCTTGTTTTGTTGACTTGGCCGTACACGACTACAAAAAGCCGGATACCTGGCAATCCTATAGGTAAGTATAGGTACATTGCACACTTCTACCTAACCATTCTTAGATATAGGCATGATATTGTTATTTGATGGTTTTATTTTTGGAAAAACCTGTACCATGTTGGTCAATATATAATGGTGTAACAAGTTGATTAGTTTGTAATATTTAAGGTTTAAATTCGAAATTAGTTAGGGGCTCGGTATAATATTATATCGGTCTTCCTGTCACGTTTCCTGTGTATTCGATAACACAATGTCTAGTGAGGGGAATCATACAAAATAGTTACGTATCCCTATTTAGAACAATAAACTCCTTTTTTGTACGACATAATTAACTTTTTTTTGTGGAAATATTTATATAAGCACTGACTAGCCTAGTGACATCCTCATGAACTACCAGAAGCAGTTCAGAAACTTCTGCCATGAACCTAGAATATGACTGATTTTAAAAACCCAAAAAAAGGCACCGAAGCCGAGAGGAATGCTTTAAAAAATCGTGTAATGTAATATTGAGAGACTAGATACATTTGGTGAAACACGATTTGATTCAAGGAAAAACAGGTTCACATCATGCTTTAAATTCCGTATCAGCTAACCTCGTATTTCATGGCTTTTCAGACGTTTTGTTCATCGACAGTGGCCAAAAAGTCTCTTGAAGTCTGAGGATCTGCCTCGCTCTGGTATGAAAGGTTAATGACTCGTGGTAACCACCTAATTTATTAGTCAGACGCGGTTCGACATGTGATTATTTTTCTTAAATTATGAGCTCAGATCAAATAAAAAGTTAAGATGGAACTTTGCGAACAAAGAAATGAGGCCGGCTAAAACTACGCCTAACGGTGTACAACCCACAATTACACAAATGATTCAAATATCAACCGCAAAGCATACAAATGAATAATTCCGCACGATTAGTAAATTCCACAATAATAGACGCATTGGTTTGAAAATTTAAGAGTAAGTATTTGCGGGGAATATTATTTTATATAATTAACACTCTGAGCACTGAATTAAACTGAGTGTCTTTAGTGAGTCTGCATGAAAAGACTACGGGGATGATTATGATCACTGAATTATATCTCAATTACGAGTATATTGTTTCTTCGATTTATCTGCATTTATAAATATTAAATGTGTGTGTTTATAAAATGTCAAAGGTTCATTTATAACTATGTATATTGCAAGTTTTCTTCCATCAGCAGTTAAAACCGGGACAGCGATATTCAAGTCCGGGATTACAGTGGGCATCACTATCTCCAACATTTTTGTAAAGCGTTGCTCACTTGTCCGTTTAACAGTAGTGGTCATGAGCTCATTAATTGGCTCCATACAATAAATGTGCGGCTTTCCTTGTAGATAAAACACCATTTATTAACACCATCGACAGGGAAATTTGTTACAATAGTGACTTAGTTTTGTACTAAGCAAGGTGTCTGGAGGGTACGTAAAATTTAAATTTTATAATATTTATTTACTATTTTATGTGATTGTTGTACGAAAATTGTGTTTTGTATTTTGCTTGATCAACATACTGTTAAGTTATTTTTAGTGAAGGAAAAATATGACCGTGGGCAGGATAGCAGGTCGTATTTTTCCTTCACTAAAAACAACTTAATAATCTTTGCACGGAAAACGCCTAAAAAATACAAAAAGACAATATACTTACTTCGTACTTGTTCAGCATAATTTAATCTTATAATCGTGTCCCAGGCATAGATGGTTTTATGCCCGGGCATTATTTTTGTCCAAAATGCCTTAGCATAAACCCACCCATAGCATGGATTTTTGCCCAGGCACTATTTTTTGGTCCAAAATATTCGACTACTACGAGTTCACTTCTGTGACCACTTTACTTGTCTTAACTTCGACATGAAACAGTATATTTAGGGTGTTATAATATTCCAAGTATAGCAAGCCTGCTCTATATTTTTACTTATTTATTACTACCTACTGCTGTAGGTACAGTTTCTTCGAAATAACTACGCGCGTCTAAAGTTAGCCGATCCGAACAGCCGCGCAGATAAAATCGCTTAATTTAGGTAGTGTTTTTATACATAGAAATCAAAATTGGTAAAGATAATAATCACAAATGCGAAACATATACGAGCCCAAAGACTCGTTGCGACTCTTTCTATTAAATTGACCACTGCTAAACCACTTGCGGATAACTTCAGATGCGCTTATTTATTTCGAACAAACTGTAAACTGTTATAAACTATAACCGTATAAACTATAATGTATGTAGTAGAGTTCTATGACTTGTATTCTGTCGTTTAAAATATTGTACCATCATTATTTCGTGGAAAATGTTGTCATACTAAAATAATTGTTGGTGAAATTAAGAAGATGTCTTCGTAACTCTTGTCGGTTGCGGCTCATCGTATGGCAGTTTGCTGTGTAGTTTTGCCAGCTGCCTAGCGAAGGGCAACAAATGACTGAGTTGTTCTACAGTTCAGCAAGTCAACAGGATCTATGAAGAAGTGAAAATTATGCAAGATGTGTATTGATAAATTGTTGATTATTTTTGTAATTACCATAGTTGTGTTTGTGATTTTTAATTGTACTTAGGGCGGAGCATTTGGCCTTCTGCACGAAATATCGTGCAGAAGGCCAAATGCTTCGCCCTGAGTACGAGAATTGAACGCTACCTATTGGCAGCGTTCAATTCGTACCTATTCGTACCTATTGGTAGCCTCTAAGGTGTTTGTTCAATGAAGAATTCAAACCATCAAAGGAATTGTGTGAACAAACAAAACAACCTATTTTAGAATTAATATTTTGCTAAATCGCGCGGCCCTCAACTTTACCTGCATACTTATAATTGTGCTGAAAAGGTATATTCTCCTAAACTGCCTGGAAATCATAATAAAAAAAAAATGTGTGAAATGAAAAAGTTGAAGGGAATTACTTTTTCAATTTAAGCGATTTCTGCATTAACGACAACTTTATGCTTAAATCAGGCCTAATTATTATAATCCTTATTATTCTATATACCTATTTATTTATATATTATTCTATATATCTATATTTATTTTATTGATATGTACCTACCTATAATCATATTCTGTGTTTAAATATGAATATATAGTTATTACTAACTGTGCCCCGCGGTTTCACCCGCGTCTAAGGGTCGTAGCGTGATATTATGCCTATAATCTTCTTCAAGAATTTGGCTATCGAATGCAGAAGATTTTTTCAAATCCGACATGGATTTCATAGATGAGCGCGTTCAAATAATCAAATATTTCATATAAAACTACTTAAGTCCAATCCAGTTATTCAGGATAAATGTTCGAATGCAAGTATTTATAACTCTGTTATCTTGTATATAAGTAGGTATATGCCATATATACGTAACGATATCAGCATATAACCGACCAACGGGCTACCGATAAGCAGGAACTTGTGCTTAAAATATTTAGTGAAATTTTATTATTTTTAGACGGTTTAATGCTTGCAAACCTGGCAAACCCTACATTTATTTAGCGGAAAATTTTAATAAAAAAATCGAAGTTAGACAAGCTTTGAAAGTAGATTCGAGCATTGGTTTAATATGAGATGTTTGTAGTGAATCAGTCATGGTATTCAAGCATTAAAAAAATAATAGAATAAGGTTCTCTCGTACTTGCTTAATCCGTTTCTAAAGCCTTCGACTACATGGATAGTCTATAGTTGACTGATATATCTACCCTTGTTGCTCCATCAATTAACGACACATTCAGTTCTATCATAGGTTCTTAATTAATGATAACAGACAGTGCCAGTGTGCACAACTCTTGATTACATTACCCCTACAGTAGGGCGTACCGCAAGGCACTATTTCAGGCCCATTTTACTTTTAAATGTTCAACCGTTAATTCACCAGGGTTTGACATTTAAAACCAATAAGTTATAGGTAACTATATATAACTTCACGGTTTCAGGATAGTGCATGGGAATTTTAATTACCTATGGATCGATTAATGCATCTGAGTGGTTGATAAAACATAAGTCCAAACACTTCGTCCATATGCGTGAACATAAAGTTTAAAAAAACTTTTATTCTCATATATTTAGAAGAATACAGTTATCTTTAATAGCTTCTAAAATTAAGTAACAAAATGAAGACTACAAAATAGCAAGTGATCGACCTCTATAATATATACGATACAATTAAAATAAATCCGCACATTTATCTACATTTCTTATTACATAAAATATGTATGGGTATAAACTGGTTTCATTGTTCAATAGGTACGTTTGGAAAAAATCGTTATTTCTGTGTGAGAGACATTGATGAAATGTGTTTAATTTAAAACATTTATCATTGCTTCTACATTTTAAATGTGAAGAACTCTAAAGCCAATTTTCTAGCGACGTGTAATAATTGTTATTTAATTAAAATTCGGAAAGATCTAAAACCCGATAGTAATATAAGCTGTAAACTTTTCTTAACATCTTTATTTTCTGAACCTAATCTAAAGTAAATACAATGTTAGAATTGTTTTAAGTTGTCCGAAATCGTATTTTATTTTTTTCAACTTAAAATAATAGACCAGAAAATTGTAGTATCATTTTTCTACTTAACACTGGAATTTAATCTCTAAACATTATAGAGCTCAGATTATTGCGTTCGTGAGTTATGACCCAGTCAAAACAAAATTACCCATACCCAGCTTTTCTCGAAGTTCGCTTCAAGTTCAAGGAAAGCCATCTTGTCATAATCATAAGTTGAAATACTTGTAGGCATTGTAAATGAGAACCAGTCTCAATGCCAGACAAGTTCGATGGGTAAGTGCAAGGACGTTCATTAAAGTTGATGCGCTTCTCCACTGGCACGGATATAGACTACAAATATATTTTTTATACTTTTACGGCTATATAATAGAATAATAGCCAGCTTGACTCCAAAAATGTCTAATAAAAACTCTAATTTAAAATACCATATTTTTTTACTATCTAACCGTACAACTTTTGAATTTCATTAGCTTAATTTGAAACGATCAGCGTCTTAAATTATCATTTTGATCTCGTGTTATTAAATACCTACGTGCTTAAACTATATAAAAGCCTTGAAACAACGAAAGTATATAGGTAAACTTGGTAGTTAGGCAGCATACCTGTGACAAAGAATAATTAAACTAAGTATTATATTTTTTAGTAATTTTCCATACACAGATTATTAAGTTATTTTCATCATCATCATCAACCCATTACATTGTCCCACTGCTGGGCAAGGGTCTCCTCTCAGTACGAGAGGGATTAGGCTATAGTAAGTTATTTTAGTGAAGGAAAAATACGACCGCGGGCAGGATTTGAACCTGCTCTCGTACTTGCTGTAAAGCATGTCATGTCGGTTGAGAAGCACATTTTCAACAGATGCCACTGACGTCGCCTCAAAGACGTAAATTAAAAGTGTGAAGGCAAATTTCGACTAGGCGGGTGGGAGTCGCGTTTGCTTAGCGGTCATAGCGTCTGGAGTACTTAACCAGGAGTGCAGGTTCGAATCCTGCCCGCGGTCGTATTTTTCCTTCACTAAAATAAATTAGACTAAGTATTAGTATAATTTGTAATAGTGTCTTATCAGTCAGTCTGTATAGAGTTATGCACTTGCTGTTAATTTTATGAAGCTAAAATATCTGTTCAGCAGTGAACAGCAATAGCCTATTGCCTTATTCTGTCATCTCACTGGTCATGTACGCACGGCTACACATCAAGCTATATAAAACCAGTTTACGCTGGCCTCTTATTGTATGGAAAGCCTATACGATGCGAGATCAGCTTAAACTGGGTTTGTATAGGTTGACCTGTAGCTGTCTGTACCAGGAGCGAGGTGTTACACGCAATAATCTCTTTTTTGTAATCGCGAGGGATGTCCCACCTACGTAAGTTGGTAAATTCCACGCGAGGTACTGCATTTACTTTTCGGTTACGGTTTAAAGAACTTTATTTTATATGGAGTCTGAGAATCTAGGAGAAATGGTATTAATATAACAATACCGTTAGGTGTAGACTCCCAGGCCGTTAATCAGTCTACACAGTACAGATAGTACACCGTTATATTGGATAAGACGTAGCTTCCACAATGATACGATTGAATTCCGTCGACTACATTGGAAAACCCCAAAGCAATAACTAGTGCAATGGGCTGAGGGCATTGCAAAAAAAGTTAAACGAAGTAATAAGGTTCCACTTCCATGATGCTGTTGATCTTGCATATTTAGTAAGTACCTATAGTTTATGCTGGCCACCTACGCTACAACCTGTGCTCCGAAGGTCGTGGGTTCTATTCCCACCCGGAACGAATATTTGTGCCACAAATATTTGTTTCGGGGTGTAGGTGGGTATTTATTTACTTTGTGTCTGTTAATTGTACAATTACAAAGCCCCCCGGCGAAACAGTTCATGTTTCCTATCGCGGGAGTTATCTTTTAACTTTTAACAAATATAAAATTGCAATAAACTTATGGACAGTTTATCTATCTTCTGGAATTTTATTTTCAACTAATGGAATAAAATATTCTTAAGTTGAAGTTACCAATTTCTGTATGTTCATTATCTTTCTGTAAAAAAACTTCTTTACAAACATTTACATTATTAATAATATTTTAATAATACTCTCTTAAAGCTTCATTTTTGTAACAATTCCTTTTATTCCCCCTGGTTCGTTATATCCTGCAACAAAATATATTTCAAGTAGTTAACTAGTAATACAGGCACGCCTGTCTCCTATTTAAAAAAAATGAATAAAAAAGCTTAATTGCAATGAGGGTCACACATTACTAGTATTCTTGTTAACCCCTCGTACTAAGCTTAAGGCTTGAGTCACGAGTCGCTACACGTCGGTAGTACAATAGGTTCGAACCAACAACCACATGATCGCAAGTCCGACGCCCTGGCCATTAGGCTACCGCCGCTTCTGGGGTCTTACCCATGGGGGTAAAAGGTTGATTGGTTGAAAAAACTTATTCGGGGTGACATGGGATCAGATTTGAAGATAAAAATATATTTTATGATATTTTACGTTTTATTTACGTACCATCAGGCACAGCGACAGCGTACCCTGCCCCATCTGCACTGTCTCCGGCAGCTCGATCGACACCTTCGACCGTTTCTGCCGAACCTACCCCAGAAATATCTGAGTCCCAGCCAGAAGAACAAAATTAGAAATGCTAGTGAAGCTCCCAACAAACCAAGCGCCTGCGGATTATTTTTAAGAAGTCCGAATGACTCGTAACACGCGCATAGTAAGCCATCAGATTTCCTATTTAGCGGCACTTGTGTCTTTTGTAAATTAGCAGAGGGTCTTCTAGGTGGCATTTTGATTTTTTTTACTTAACCCATGATGTGTACTTCTGTACTGTTCGCGCCATTTTCACAGACATTTTGCGTTTTTTGTTCGTTTACATAATTATTACTGTAGTGCGGTTTTATCTCTATTTAAAACTGTAGTAGATATTTCTAAATACTATGTCATTTTATTCATGATTTCAAGAGCTCACTGGAGTTTTGTTTTGACATTTGACAACTTAGTTGTTTATTATCTGTACTGAGAAAAAAATAAAACATTAGGATAGATAAATTATCGTTTTATTTTTGAGAGAAAGAGGTATCATATGTGTCAAGTATACCTATAGACAAAGTATTGGGAACTAAATTGTAAGTCATCTAACCTTATAATTAATTGGTTATCGTGAAAAATAAGTATATATGGTTTGAGTATATGTATTAAAATATGGTTTGGTTTTACAGCTATTTCAAATACAGAATAATTAATATAAAACTCTCAAATAAGCTTTAGATTCATATTGCCAGATTATTACTATTTTTCTTTACCTTCATGAACCTTATGTATGGGATCAGATAACACAAAATTATTCTACAATATTCGCCATGCCGGAGGTACACTATACGCGAACGGGAGATACAGATGTCAAAATACGGGTTTTTTTTATGTACCAAAAAAACCTACCCTATCTTCAACGTGTACAGAGAATGGTCGCAGGCAATGTGCTATGGGCATTGACCATACATTAAGGCCGGCCTTGCGACCACTCGCATGAATTATTTTAAGGACCTTCTGTTTTTTTTTTTTAAATTATGAAGCTGGCAGAAAATGTGTTGTTGCTATAAATAAAACGATGTTGGAAATCAATATTTAGTAAGAAATATACTCCAACGGTCCTTGCTATCACGCCTGTATTCCCCGAAAGGTTAGGCGAAGCTGTGCTAATTTATTTACAATGTAACGCACACCACCACAGTCCGCGCGTACTGCTCGTCCTGGGATATGAACCCAGGGCCACTACCGTAGCAGTCATGTTTACGTCCATTAGGCTAATAAGGCAGTGTGTTTTTACTTATCTATACTATATGTTTGTTTATTTTAAGGTCACCTCACTTTCAGTCTGTTGACCGAGTTACTTAGGTTATAGCCCAATCGATCTTAGTGCCACCGTTACGCCTAGGTGCCAACATCGTCAGTGCGACACAGTTCTATTTCCTGGACATAGTCCAACAGATACTTAACTGTCGTTTGCTCTAGAAGCATCGGCAATAAGCCGATTAACGTATATAGGCAGGTGCGGTCAGAAACTGCTTCACATTTTATGAAAGAGCAGATTACATATTTGTTAAAAACAATCGAATAATCAAGAGACTTAAAAAAGTTGTTGTTTAGTGTCGCTACTTTTCCACTTTTAGTGGTACTTTGCAAGCGAATTTGATGATAAAATTGGCATCCCTATCGGCCGCTAGGGACATCAGGGTCGTAGCTTTCGTCTAATGCAAGCTTAATAATTTAAGGAGTCCAAGTAACATTGGTTTACCCGACATTATCCATATATATGGACTTGTATGATTTATAGAAACGCACGGCTACATGTTGAGCTATAGAAATCCAGTTTACGCTGCCCTCTTTTTGTACGAAAAGCCTATAAATACGAGATCAGTTTAATCTGGAAATGTATAGCTTGACCTGAGACCTAAACAAGTCTGCTTACTACTGAGAATTTAGAAAAACCCAATAACACTAATCCAGCAGGTTGGTAGAACATTTCAGTAAGCGAGCCTCAGTAGGCACAAAAGAACCTCACCAGATTCCAGGCATTTACGGAGGTAGTTATGTAGAGACGTCCCGTTTACCAAGTCGCAATAATCAGGTATGCTGCGCAATTATTTTAACATCATAACATATTTTAGATATTACTTGCTGTATTTTATAACAGGAAAACATAACTGTATACCTACTCTGTTGTATGTACCTATACAACGGTAGGGATAGTCAAACGCTGGCTATCGAGACTTCTCAGTATTAACCTATTTAGTAGTTTGTTTTTTTTTTCCTATTGTGTAAAATAACAGAATTATTATATTATTATTACGAGCCCATCGAGTCCATCTGGCAGGGCATAGGCGTCCCCTTGTTCTCTTTCTGTCCGTTGCTGTTAAGGACCAGTCTTTTTGAAGAGTCCAGCTCATCCCACGTTGTTGTCTGGGCCCCATTGGGTTATCACTTTGGCCCAGTGTTTGTTGGAACCAATTCCATTTCAGACCTCAGAATAATGTACTTATGCTGATTGTCTCTTCGTGGGCGCCAAATTTAATTATTATATTTTGGTTTTTCGCAAGTTGTACGTCTCTGACACATTCTGGAAAATCATGATAGTAAGAGTTGAGTCATCGACGAAGTATAACTTATTCAGAACTGAATACAAAAACCTTTTCTTAGAAATTGTTCTTCTAGCAGATGATGCATTGCCTAAATTGTCAATTTTGGCAGAATCCTCTATTTTACTGTGATTTTACGCTACTATCTGCTACGAAAATTATTTTGAAGCAAAAGGTTTAGTACCCAGTGGAGCTATAGTTGTTTACCACTACGTCCCCAGAATGTGTAGACTTTCTGAGCATTACACAAAGTTTTTAAATTTCACAAAGCACTCAACAATATTTTTTTAATTTTAATGTGTTCGATTTTACATTATTTCAAACCTCATTTGAATCCTTGAACGGCGAACCTCACACCTATATTTCCCGAAGGTTTCGGCAGTTGTGAACTAAACGTAAGCCCACAGTTCGCTAGTATGTTGGTTGATATCCTTGTTTCAAGGCGAGCCATGAACCAGATATAAATTCAAACCCCGTGCTAATTAGAATTTTATAGCATGACAATCGAATTGAAACCAAGTCTTCAGGCCGGCCTGTACTTGCGGCCACTGGACGGATGATGCAGATCCATCACCATCATGCCTGTATTTCCCGAAGGTTTAGGCAGAAGTGTACTAATGTACACCCCGCTTCGCGGATATGTTTAGGTCCCATGTAGTAGGGGACGAGCCTATTGCCACTAATCAGATCGTTCAGATGATGCAGATAATGACGAAATATCCGTGCATCAAAAATTACCTCGCTCTATCAAGGTTTACGAGACTGGAACTTTTGGAGCAACGTCGTGAAATATATCAGCCTGGTCAATTTGAGGAAATGTGTAAAATAAACATTTCCTTCGAGGTAACTGTTTCAGGCCTCATGCATTAATAAAGCACTATTACATAGCATTCATAAATTCCTCCTAGCTTGATAATATAAATTGTACATACCTGACCATATTTTTTATACTTACTTCTTATGTAACGTCCGTTATTGTAAACATATTCATGTTTGCTCAAAAATATTCCCAGTGATGGGAAGTTAACTCAAGATCGAGCAATTATCAAAAATACAATGGCAAGCTACTGACGACTGGGTTTCTAATAATACTAATTAAGCTTTACAGCAAAGCAAATTTTAATAATACTGATATTTACAAACAAAATATATTTGACTGCCTCATTAGTCTAGTGGTCCTAAGCACGACTGCTACGCTAGAGGTCCTGGGTTCGATCCCCAGGTCGAGCAAAGTGTTATTGGGTTTTTCTATGAAATTCCCAGTAGCAGTTCGGAGTCTGGAATTGAGCCCGGTTAATGGCAATAGGCTCGCCCCCTATTACATGAGACCTAAACATATTGGCGAATTTTGGGTGTACTTACATCACATTAGTACACCTCTGCCTAACCCTTCGGGGAATACAGGCGTGATGGTATAAACAAAATAATTGCCATGATCAAAATGAGAAAAAGATCCATATTATTATTTGCTTCATGGAATGGACGTCGTTTAAAATTTTGATATCTAGAAAAATCAATTGGAAAATTCACTTGTCATTGGCAAAATGCCCAAAAACAGGACCGAGCCATAAGTTAAAAAAGGTATCCAAGGAGTCGTTAACATCATCTACATCGTTTGCACCAACCCCTTCTTTTTCCTTCCAACATTGTTATTTCAAGACAAATAGATTCTTATTTTCTGAGTTCAATATACTTTAAATACAAATATTTAAAATACCTAGGTACCCTTAAATAAATCCTGAGCTAAGAATCAGAAATTAAAATGAAGAATTTATAAGTCGGATATTATTTTGTCGGCCTGTTAAAAATACAAATTATTAATGAACTCCTAGATAATAATTATCCTGTCCCACGCCCTACCATTTTTCTTCGAGAGGCTGTACGGACGACTGACTACCTTGATGTCTTCAGTCGTTTACCGTTTGGCGCGAAAAAAACATATACGCACTCCGTGGTCCGTACATTGAGTATTTTACAGTGTCGTTTTGTATAAATAGGTTGTTTACAAGGTCTGTGCCGCATCTCTTCTCGTTGTTTACCGAGAATCGCACGAGAGACGTTGTTCGATCTCTGGAACTATGTACCGGTCAGTGCACATATTTATTTTATTATTACGTATTCTTAATTTAAATTTTGTTAATTGAGTTCAAGTTCAAAGTTGTTTTGTGAAATTAATCAGTGATGGAGTTTTTTAATTATTTCGTGCTTGATTGACTGTGTTTAATTAATTGTCAAAATACATATTATTATAGAAGTAATTTTAGGTAACAATTATTGTACGTAAGTGTGATTGAACCTTGCAAACACAAAATGTTGTAGTAGATAACTCATTATGTACCTATCTAAGTATGTGCGGTCTATATTTTCAAATAACTTTAATAACAACCTGTTTAAACAACATTATATAATACAGATACTTACCTGCTATTAATTTAACCGAGACATATTTTTTTATAAAGCAATGTTGTTCGCACATTGTTAGTATTCTTGTTAACCCCTCGTGCTGAGCTCAATGCTTGTATTACGAGCGGGTTCACGTGGGTAGGGCAATACCTATGTGGTTTTCGATCGCAAGTCAGACCTTAACCATTACGCTACCGCCGCTAAAATTCTACAAAAAAAATTAAGGAAAATCTTTTTACAAATTAATACTTTAATTCTTTTTAAGTGTAATTATTTGTTTTTAATCTTGTCATCACTAACCCATTTCAATATTGCTGGGCACGGGTATCCTTTTAGAATGAGATGGATAAGTCCACCACGCTGTCCTAGTGCAAGTTGACAGACTTCACACGCCGCCGCCATCGACGAAATTCCTCAGGCATGTAGGTTCCCTCACGATGGTTTCTTTCACCGTTTTAACGCACATGACTTCGACAAGTCGGAGGTGCGTGCCTTGGATTTGAACATGAAGTTAGCAGTCCAATAGTCATATATCTAGGCTTTCATTGCACAACTTTAATATTATATTTATGGACATTAGGTATAAGTATTGCGGGGAATCAACTTATACCCCTATAATGAAATAATAAATTAACTTCAAGGCAAAGTCACTTGGTAAGTTGCCTTTCATAGATCTACGGATAATAATAGGTAGTGGATGCAGATTTTTGCAAATCATTTCCCATAACCACCTCCATAAAAAAAAAAATTGTGGTAGCTAGACAGGTGGATCACTTCTTAGTGCCTCAGCAATTTTGACTGATAGGCATAGATCCAGTTATTTCTTCGTGGAAGATACCATATTTTCGAATAACATCAAAATCTGTACAAATAGTGTTGCCTATGTAATCGTATCACAATTCATATAACACCACTACTATTCATTCAAATCAAATAAGTACCCTATTGTCCTTATGAAAAACTAGAATTTCCCAGTAGGAGAGAAACACAATGTCATTCTATATCTGATTGCGATATTAATTATTGTAGACTTGTGGTTTGTCCAAACACACACGCTTTAGTAACGCTATAAGTCTACTTTTATCATGCATAATGCTGAAATGTGGAATGAGCTTCCCGACTGGGACGTCCCCGATGGATATAATCTAGGTCTTTAAATCACCAGTGAACAAAATAATAAATATGATTTATTACTATGTGATACTATTCTATTCTGTTCTATTTTCTATTCTGAGAGAAGGATAGTTATAATCCAGCAGAGTTGATAAGGATAAATGAAAATAACTTACTAACCATCTTACTTATCACTTCAATCTGTATGAATGAAATATTAAATGTCTTTGCTACGAAACATAAAAAAATAGATGCAGTAAAAAAAAATTGTGGTGGACGGAAAGACAGTTGTCATTCCGCAATTAATTTATAATATGTAAAAACATTAATTCCTTTATATTAAAACGTATATCTCAAAACGGATTACCCTACGTTGAAGTAAACAAAAGCATCATTGAGTTCTCAGATGCTGAGAACCTTTTTCTAATTTTAATCCTGACTTCAGGCTAATTATGACATAAACCTCCGATGTACTCACATCCTGTTATCGCCATAGTGTAAAGTGAATAATGTAAAATATTTTATTTTAAAAGAGTGTACATGGAGTTTCTTGCCGGATTCTTCTCCATAGGATCAACCTTTTGGAACCGTGCAACTAGAGTGCAACTAGAGTCAATAACGTTTCATAAACGCTTGTAAAAGCTTATTTGAAATAAAAACATTTGATTTGATCATAAATTGGTCTGATATCTATTTCGCCCACCGTACATTTGTACATTACAATTAAAACACGCATTCGCTAGTTAAGTAGCGATAAAACGCAACATTATTGTATTAGTAAAAAACTATTCATTGTTATTTAGACAATACAAGGGGAACGGCATTATGTGGCGATTAATTACAGACTCTAGTGATTAACTAACAGATTTTTAGATACTACTTCATGGTTCAAACGGCGCTTGGTGGTTAGGACAAAGGTTCGTCTTACTTAGCTCACACAAATAAAAAGTTAAGATGGAACTTTGCGAACAAAGAAGTGAGGCCGGCTAAAACTACGCACAACGGTGTACAACACACAATTACACGCACATATGTATTAGTTAACTACGCCTTATCTTGTCAATCGAGCTTTCGATACCTCGATAGCTAAAAGAAGAAAAAAGAAGAAGCGCGAATAAAACGGATATAAGGAGGCAATTGCCGGAATTAGTTATGTTGCCAGACTATAATGTAGTTGTACTTTAGTCTTGCAATCTATAGGCTATCCGGATATCTGCTTCATGCATATTTTTTTTAAGGGAACAACTTTTTAAATTATATAGTAGTATATAACAAACCAAAGATCCCTCTCAAAACTCTTTGTTAGTCCAAAGAAACCATAGTTTAACCGAAAGCAACTTGCTATACAAAAGTAGGTACCTAACAACTAATTAAGATCGCTTAAACATAGAAAGAAGGGTTATGAAAAGCCAAAACTAGCTAAAGAAGTACCAAAACCTACTGCGTAATTTCTCGTAATCATTCCTAGGTGCCGTAGACCGGTAATTAAACTAAAAAAATCATTCTTAATTAATGCGTATTATTCAGTCAGTCTTAAACAATACTCACTTATCACGAAAAAAAATTGGAAATAAACTAATGGGTAATTACTTCGACAACATAATGACGGAAGTCTGTCATTTCATTTTTAATTAACTACAAAAGAATGTCGTTTTATATATTTATATTACTTATATTATATCTAGGGATGGGACCGGGGGACCGGGATGGTTGGCGCTTTTTGGGGAAGGCCTACGTACAGCAGTGGACGGCAATAGGCTGATTTGATGATGATGATATCTAGGGATAAACTCAATTTACCTTAACACTTGAATTCGTAAAGAAAAAATACGCGTATTCACTAGTAGATAGCCTGACTAAAAACCTAATTGTGATAGAAAATGTGATGAATCTTTTAAATTTGTTATCAGCTTTTATATGTATTGGCTTAAGAATTCCCCTGAAAAAGGACTCTTCCATAGATTTCTATTTTCACAAAGACCGGTTATATGCCACCCAACGACTCCCACCGACCTTTAATTACCAGATCCGTCTGTCCATCTCGTTGGAGCCTGTCCTACGCTTTGCTTTTCACTTTTTTAGTGCGTGTCCTGTTCTCCACTTGAGATACCTACTCTTTCAGTGGCGTTAAGTGGCGTAGCGTGCCTTGGGGGGGGGGAGGCTAATGAAGGGTAAAGATTTTGAGCATTTTTCTTATAACCGCCTCCCTTTCGTTTGTCATTGTACATCGGTTATTGCGGAAAATTACTTAAACAGGGGAAACCCGCAAAGACTGAAGTAGGATGTTATTCTTTTGGGCGCACGCTTAACCCGGAAAAAAAAGACTTGACTTTTGTCATTTCTGAAGTGAAAACTCTATAGGCACCTATGACAGTTTTTTTATATGCTTTTTTCCTTAGAAGCACGAGATTAAGTGACATATTTTACTATTTTTTGCTTACACTCGTTGGGGGCCCCTGCCGCCCGGAGACCCCGTATCCTTGATACGGCGGTAGCTTCGCCCCTGTACTCTTTGCCCCAGCGGTCATCAGTTCTTGAGCTATGTTATGACTCTGAGTTTGTGTAGCACACCATATGTTTTGTTACAAAGTAGGCACATGCACAAACTCCATTAAGTCTTTACTGAATGATTGTAGGTACTATAATCTGTTACGATCACATCTCACAACAGCTTTGCTGAACACATTTTGTGAACAATGCAAGGTTAATATTAAAAACATGATATAAGTCTGTAACCTCAATTAAATATTACATAAAACTATGTCAGCGGTGTCATATATTTTTGTGAATGGATTCTACGTCCTGAGACATCAGTACGTACAAATCAAATCGATCGGTCATAAATTGATATCCTAACGATATGCCGTCACTGATTGATATCAAATAGGGTTGACGTCACTTGCTAACGTAAAAACCACGGCAGATTCCTTTTCGAGAAGGTATATAGATATTGCTTCTCTACCATCAAAGCAGTACATCTATGGCCATTGAAGCGAATCAGGCTGCCTCCATTGTTCAGGAGTTGGGTATACATTGGTCATTTCACAACTTTATATACGAGATTGCAGATGTAATTCATTCAGAAGATACCAAGCTACTTAGTTAGATCTAACAGTACATTGCGAATTCACTAGCGAAGGAAGCCAGGCAGATCATATTCCAGTTTTTATTTATATGTAATAATATTATTTATCCACATTTTTACACGAAACCTTGAACACATATTATATTACAGTCATGTCAATGTCGCTGAATTTTCGCAACGCCGAAACATGATAACACATATTACCTAGATATGGAAAGGCATCATCTTATATAACCTTTACTAAAAAGGTGCAAATTAAATATTGGACTTGATAAGTGTTATACGTAATACTTACTTATATGCCTAAATGTAGTCTATAAACTGACCAACTGATGATTGAGTTATGAGTTTAATAACAAAATTTAGAGTAAAAAATATAACTGAAAAGCATAAAATAAGTAGTATTCCTATAATTAAGTAGGTATCATCTTTGTAAAAGACAGCTTTTTACATCAAGGAACGGTGGTGAGTTTATAGCCGTGGTCGCATGACACCATAATTATACAAGTTGGTACCCACAGGTCATATAGCGGCTTGCGATTATGGCAGTCCTACATTATAGACGGTTAAACTCTTTATCATCCTTTTTCGTAGTCGGGTAAAAAGGGCTAGTCCTAGTCAAACTGTTAGCCATCAACAACATCGTGGCATTCGTAAAGGGGCGGCGGCAAGCGCCAGGATTTTCTCAATTTATCAAATGAAATATAATTTGTTTCTAAAATTAGTACCTACAGGTGTTTGATAATTTACTAGTTATGTACATTTCTTAAATTAGATCTGATGTACCTATGAATGTCAAAGGTTGTGGCGATCGGCCCCGGGCGGCAAAATCCCACGCTACGCCACTGTCTCAATAATTTCTATAACATAGTACCCTGTATCAACGTGAAGGACGTAAATAATAGGATTCAGGTTTTTAGCTCCATATTTTAATCCCAATTGACAGGGCTAACATCAAAATCCGTTACACGTTATCCATTACAAAAGAAAGTTACAATAAAACTAATAAATACAAGTATGCAATAATATTTATTAAGAACAGAAGTATTTTTCATAGTTTGTGTTATAGTATTTTTCATAGGCGACCTAATCCGCCAAATTCAAATTCTATTTGGTTTTTCAAATTGGAACTACATTGCGAACATCTTATACAATTTGAATTTGAAGGGCGAACATCTTCACCTTAAGTACGTTAGTATGTAAATCAGAAGAACTCGATCGACCATCCGTAGACCAAGGGGAAATGCCTGTGAAAAGACAAATTATGACAAATTAATGCTCATATTCCACCATGGACCATGTACACACGACAACAAGTAAATATTAACAGTTGCCCTACAAAAAATAACGCTATTGCAACGGAATACCGTGCATCAATTCCAAACTCCAAACTAGGCATATACCTATAGCTCATGTCGCTGTGTGTACGTGTACGTACGGCTATAGGTCGTACTATACACAGATTGCACTGGTCTCTTTATTGTATGGAAAGCGTATACAATACGAGATTAGCTTAAACTATAGCTGTAGCAACTGTAAACTGGGTTGTTCCAAATTAGTGTATGAACGAATATTATCTTCACTAACTGGCCCTTGCGAGGTTTCCTCTGTGGTGTAGTAGGTTGATACTCGGCGAATAAGTTCTTCTTTCTCAACTTCCTCCTCTCTCTCTCCCTCTTCTTCTGCTCCGCTATCAGCCTCTTCTGGTAGTGAGCTATTGCTTTTTCATACTCACCCGTTCCGTTGTCGGTCTTTGACTCTGGATAAACGAATACTATTTGTGCACAACGTTCACGAAATAAAACATAGAGTCACTGTACACATCTTATTTACATTTATTGCTGCTAACTGTGCTATGTGTTCTTTATGTAAGTACCTACTAATGTTTTTGAACTAATTATTCTACGTAAAAAATGTATTATTGTAATTTTTATTGTATATTAAAAGTTAAAAAAAAAAATTTAAAGCGTTAAATTGTAAGCAGTAAGTTGAGTTCACAATCTTGCAAGATAGATTATGAATAAAATCTTACGGTATTTACAATTTTATGGTGACAATTCCAAATTATTATGTAAATAGTGAACTTGGCGTTCTTACTGTGTTTTGATCATGTGACTATGGAGCCAGTTTCACATTTAGTACACTGCGGTATATAATGAGTAATATACACAGGGTAACAGGTTAAACAAGGGACCATAATTCTAGGGCATGATTCCAACATTATATTTTGATCTACGAGTTTAGGAACTTCACGAATATTGTTTTACTATTTTATAAGTACTGTCATAGACAATAAAAAAGTATTCTATAACATCATGAAACATGGTCAGCTGATCGGTAGCTGAGAATATAATACTAAGTTGTAGTTTTTTAAACTTTAGAATAAATGCCTTCTTCAACCTAACACTGTACCTGTATTCAGTGACATTTGAAATGTATCCACGAGTTCTTATAGCACAGTATAAATATATTTATACTGAGCTAATAGCTTCGATAAACTGTACGTCAAGCTCTCCTAGCTAACTGCAGAATAGTTTACGTTTACCTACATTCTACCGATTTCTGGTACTTACTTTTGTCCAAGTGGTAATCGCCGAAGCCTGAGTCAGGTACAGTCCTGAACTTATCTTCTAGCTCTTCTAGCATATTACACTGGTGAGCTATCACCGTGCCCATTTCCAGCACGTTAGTGTACAAATAGAGCATGTAGGAGGGCGGGGCTAAGTTCTTATCTTGATGCTCAAAGTAATACGTCTGGGCTATGTAATAGATTTCTAACATTCTTTGATACTTGGATATTATTTCGCTTATCATATAACCAACTTCGTAGTGAAAATTGTTTGCATAAAAATATCGCAGTGAAAAAAATCGCCGCAAATCTCTTAGGCTGTAAAAAAACCAAGATAAGCGTGGATAGGTAAGCAAGGGTTTATAATAAGCAGCTGGTCGGTTCCATCGATTCATCGACCTGCAACTTTCGTTCCTTCGTTATTAACGTTAAAGTTGTTGGATATTGTATGGTGATCCGCCACTGCCAGCGTAGCGGATGAATGTCACAACGCTCCCCTGGTAAAAGACCACAGAGTAAAAGAAGAATGACGGCGCACAGCGCACTAGTGGTAGCAAGGAACATCGTGTTGGTCTTTTAGACCCCGGACGTCGGACAATCATGAGGATTTTCAACACAAAACATACCAGCCGCTGTATGGGGTTGGCCAATGACTTTTGCTAAGTGGGGTTCTGGCCAGCCGTTTAGAAAAAAGTAAAAGACAAACGACATCACAGATGTGAAACCCATAAGTATTTGAGACTATCCACTGTACCTACAGATGCCGTACCATGGCGAGGTTATTTTAAGATGTGAGCAAAGGATGGCGAAAATAACAACGTGGTGGTAACGATGCGGACGGCCTCAGTAGATATCTCTGTGATACTCGGTGGTCTGCGCGGACGTCCACCGCCTTACCTATGTCACTAAGGCCATGACCTAGACAAAGTGGAAAGATGAGAAAACTCACGCGCCCATGTATGTAGTCGCGATTGCGAAACAAACCGTCATAATTTGTTCGTCAGTGGTTGGATGCTTTGGCTCTACTTCTGCGGGTTTTACATATTCGACCACATTACTCCATATCTGCTGCCATTTTGATTTATCCGTTTCTGCAGTATGGTTTCGTTTGTCAGTATCTAAAATCGATTTTACAGGATGTATGAATGAATTAATTTTGTCGATGTGTCGTTAAAATCATAAACATATCTATCTATACTTATTATTAATATTATAAAGCTGAAGAGGTTTCTTTGCTTGAACGCTAATCTCAGGAACTACTAGTCCGATTTGAAAAAATCATTCAGTTTTAGATAGCACATTTATCGAGGAAGGCTATATAGGCTATATATCATCACGATAAGACCAAAAGCAGCGGAGTATAATTGAAAAATGTTGCAGAAACGGGAAAAAAAATCCTTTTAAATGCAGAAAAGCCGAGAAACTACGTGGGCGAAGCCGTGGGCGGAAAGCTAATTACTATCAAAACATTGCGACTCCCAAGGGATAAAGCGACTGCCCGCGGTTCCATGTAACACTTGTTTACGAATGTTCTTTTAGTTGCTTAATTGTTAGCATCATCTCCCGCGGCGCCTCGCGTCACGTCCGCGCCCGTCTGCACCCTGTCCGCGACGCGGCCATCTCCTGAGACCCACAGTATTTGGAGCCACACACCTTATTTTTGACCATGCAATCCTCAGAATAATAAAGTTGTCAGGATTTCTCTATTTTGTTTACTTTAATTATTTATTTAGGTATTAAATATTAAAACTATTTACATATTTTTTTGTCTAAATTGAAATAAATATAATTATGTATATATACTTACCTCCTGGTCTTACAAGTTCCGAGGACTTCATATTATCAGGAGGCAAATTTGAGTTTTTATCTCTGCGAAACATGTGGGCGGGGCCGGCGATATCGGTAGCTACCATCTTTATGTCATTCCGTGAAACTCGAGCTTCCGTGAAGTCTATTCTTGAGTTGAATAAGACTAAAAACCAATTGATCATCATCAACCCATTACATTGTCCCACTGCTGGGCACGGGTCTCCTCTCAGAACGAGAGGGATTAGGCTATAGTCCACCACGCTAGCCTACTACGGGTTGGCAGACTTCACATGCCATCAAGAAAATCTCTCAGGCATGCAGGTTTCCTCACAATGTTTTCCTTCACCGTATAAGCGCGTGATAATTAATTATTAATACGCACATGACTTCGAAAAGACAGAGGTGCGTGCCTTGGATTCGAAGTCAAGACCTTTGACTTGGCAGTCCAATGGTCATATCACTAGGCTATCACTGCACTTAAACCAATTGATATCTGAATATTAATTTACTTATCTACTAATATTGTGTTTTTGTCACCTAACAAGGAATTTTCCCAACAACTTTTAAAATTAACTATTAGCGACTTTGTTCGGCAGTTTTACTTTTATTTTGGCAGAGGTACCTAATAACCTACAGCAAGCAAAACACATTTTTTTTATACGATACTTAGTTATTTTAGTAGTTCATAGAGTTATTTTATATTACATTTATTCATTTATTTAATACTTTATGCACACAGAGTACAGAGGCGGACTTAATGCCTTAGGCATTCTCTAACAGTCGACCTTAGGGTGATGCAGAGACAGATTAGTGAATACGTTTAGTATTCACTGATTCGATTACTGAATCAGATTATATAATAATATTAATCGTAATTGCTCATTTCGTCACATTGTGTAGATCGGAAGAAATCTGACACAAAAACCGATTGTGGTAAATCCGGTACGATCAGTCTTATCAGACAAAGCAGAATCTGACATATTTCATCATTAGCACTCGCATTGCGAATGGTAGATATGTAATATGATTATAATAGCAGTCGTAATCTTCATCACTACATAGTATAAAACAAAGTCGCTTTCTCTGTCCCTATGTCCCTTTGTATGCTTAAATCTTTGAAACTACGCAACGGATTTTTAATGCGGTTTTTTTTAATAGATAGAGTGATTCAAGAGGAAGGTTTATATGTATAATACATACATATTTTAGTATAGAAAAGCCGAGAAACTACGCGGGCGAAGCCGTGGGCGGAAAGCTAGTAAACTATAAACATAGGTACCATTTCATCTGTCTTCCCAAAAGACCAGTTTACATTTACCCGCTGATACTCGTATTATATGGTTTTTGTTCTCATTTAAAGGACGTATTGCCGTCAAATACAAACGTCCGGCATTTGTATTTGTCATTGTTAAACGGCAATACGATGACTGAGAAATTCATGTATCTCGGATACCTACATTTCGTCTGTGCTCTCCAAGTTAATACATTGTGGGAAAATTCGGTAGGCATTTAACAAAGAGTTTACGAGTACAAAAAAATGTGGGCTTGCAATGTCTGTGGAGCATGGCACATAGATAGCTGTAAACCCTTGTTCAAAAAGTACTTATAATATTTTGCCACTATCGTGTATGTAGGTAGGTACATCAAAGAATTATGCTTGTTTGTACACACGGCTACATATCAAGCTATACAAATCCAGTTGAGACTGACCTCCCATTTGTAATCGTTTCCCGCACAATTCAAGTCCAGCCTATACTAGTTTTGTAAAGCTTGATGTGTAGCAGTGTGTACGACAACATCCGGAATACTTTATTAAACGAAATATAATTCCTGGAAATAAACATAAACTGTTTACCGAAATGCTGACTCGAATTGTTTAATATTACTTTCAACAAAAAAATAAAACCGCCTTCAAAAAATAATTTTGTCAAACAGTTTGGGAAGTCGGTGACTTCAATTTGTTATTTTTTTTTTTTGTGGAAAGTTTTGTTTATAAGTGCTTGTTCGCCAACATAACGCACTGCTCCAAAGAAACAGCGATGTTTCGGAGTACCTACTTAAACGATATTATCATCGATGTAAACAATTTTTAGATTTTTATTGATTTTTTTATTTTTTTTTATTTGTTACGTTACTATCCAGATCAAAACATTGTATTTGTGATATGTATGGTTATTTTTACGATTGTAATGTGTTTTGTGCATTTAAATAAATTAAAAAAAAACCGCTGTACCGATTTCGATAAAATTAAATGGGACCACCTCTGAAGTATGACCTACCAATCAAAAAAATAATCATCGAAATCGATCCATAATTGACGGAGATATCGCGTAACAAACATACAAAAAACAGACGAATTGAGAACCTCCTCCTTTTTAAAGTCGGTTGAAAAGAAACTCGTATGTAAGTGCGAAAGGTACTGTGGGGAACGTAGCAGAGCGCCGAGTGATTATAAATAAAATATGTATTTAAACCAGTAACTGTGGTTTATTTAAATTATTAAGAGGGCGAAGCCCTAAGAGAAAAACATATAGGTTACGTCGTCTTCTGACTGACGTCTCGAACAGTTCTATTTTTGAATTAAATAGATGATTGCTTATTCTTAATTAAAATCTTTTTGGTTTCATTTTAAAGAGGTGTGATACTACGATCACCACAGTACCTAACAAGTTACCCAATGCTTTTGAGAATTCTCCCTTCATCATATTTAAAAAAAAGTTGCAGAGACGAGATGGTTTAAAAAAAATATTTTATGATCTAAATGACATATTGCGGGAACCTAATGATAAATAAAATTATATCTTTTTAGGATGTTCATTCAATCCATAACATGAAATGAATGTATAAAATTATTAAATCTGAAATTATAATATTAATTAACGTCTTGAATATAATATAATGTATGTGAAAGATAAATATAAAATATTATGTTTATCTTTCACATAGTACAATGGCCAGCACATCAAGTTATTTAGATTATTATTACTTAGATTTTCAACATTCATCATCTTCAACAAATTAAGGTTTAAACTCATTTGGAGAAATTTGACAGTTTTGTATACCTTGACCTGCTTGCGACTGTACATTATCAATTTTCAAAATAAGTATGTAATTATTAAAAAATTTCTGCCCAAAAAAATTTTTGTACACCATAGTGTAGGTAATATTAGAATGTAGGTAGGTATATCGGCCACTAGGATTTAAAATCATACTTGTAAAAAAATATGAATTTGAATTTATAACAGAAACTTCCATTGCATTTCAAAGCTACCTAGGAACATGGGTGTATCAATTTCATGATACATTTATTTCACATTTTATAGTATCAAGTGCTTCTTTCATCAAATAGTGTAACATACTTACAAACTACTAAAAATATTATTTCTTTCCTCCAATATCTCTGCCACATTGTAAACTTTATAACATCTGTATACAATTAAATTGTTATCATATTTTTTAATTAACACTATGGATATAGTTATTTACGACCATTGGTTTAGGAGCTATTAATTTAACGTACTTACGATAAAATTGTAATTAATACCTATATTCACTGCCTGATTAGTCTTGTGGTTCGAAGCGCGACTGTTACGCTAGTATTGCTGGGTTAGATTCTCAGGCTCGACCTTTCGATATTTGGTTTTTCTATGAAATTATCAGTAGCAGCTCGGAGTTCGGAGTTGTGCTCGGTTCATGGCAATATGCTTGCCCCCTGTTACATGGAACTTATCTAAACAAATCGCCAAACTGTTGGTATAAGTATACTCGTACACCTCTGCCTAATCCTTCGGGGTATAAAAGCGTGACGCGAAAATAACGACAATTCGATATTTACCGAATCACCTTTAGATACACGTCCAAACGTTCTCAGGACGTAGTTCTCCGCTTGCTCGGAGCTATTCCGAGGAGCCTATTCTTCTTAGCCTTTCTATTGACCATTGCTTTCCAAGTCAATTAGCCAATAATTATGATTTGCTTAAACTGTGAACGAAAACATTCCGAGAAAACCTGCATAATATAGGTACCTGTGAGATTTTCTCGATGGTGTGTAAAGTCCCACGCAAACCACAGTAGCGTGGTGGAATGTAGCCTTAGATAACTCTCTCATTCTAAGAGGAATCCCGTGCCCAGCAGTGGGACAGTAAAAGACTTGATGGTTATGATGATGATAGGAACGCGTAGATACTTTAATGTGGATGTGACGTAAGTAAGTACCAAGGTATACCTTCTGAGTGCCTAAGTGAATCAATACATCCGATAGCAATTACGTATTGACCTACTGATTTCATTCTGTATTGAATGAAATCAGTAGGTAGGTAAATACGTAATCCAATTATTTGAAAAGAGAGCTTTCACCATTATCTACAAAATCTATAAAAAAACGAACTGCTGCATGAACATACAACCAATTCGTACGGATAAAATAAAAATACAGTAAAATAATATTTTTGTTTTGTCGGTAACTAATGGGAAACCGAATAAACCAGTTATATGAATTCATTATATGGTCAACAAACTGATGTAAGTATCTATAGATTAGTATCACTCACAAGTTAGGATAAAGTTATTATTTAAAATTTATTACTATTTATCTCGTTGATGCTCTCAGTCAATAGTCGCGTTCATTAAGACTTCTCAAATCCTGAAGCTATTGATATCTACTGAATCATTAGATAACGTACAGTATCTTTTAAAAAGGTAGATGTAAGTAAACTAGAGTAGCCGTAAACGAGACCAACATTGTCATCTTGGTGCAATCACACGAATTGTTTTGTGCGAACAGGGATTAATAGTCTTATAGTTATTTGTGCAACAAGAGAGCAAAGTCGATTTTTGCTGCGAGTGCTGATTTTGAATCCTGAGCAAGCGAAGGACTTAAAGATTGAATCACGGACGTAGCGAGTGATTCTAAAGTTGAATCCTGAGTGTGGCGAGGGATTCAAAGGCACGACATGCAAAAAAACTTTGCTCTCGTGTAACACACTTAACTTTTCACTTCAGCAGCGAGAACACTAGGAGATAATAAATATTTACAGGTTAAATATCAGTTTTATTTGCAGTAAATACTTATTTTCGTTTAAATACAACAATAAGTTAAAAATTCAATAAATTACATTAAAAGACATAATTTTCTTTTTGCAAAACTTCTTTAGTTTGTACGAAATTCCGAACGTGTTTGTCTTTGAGGTCGAATTCAAAATCGGAACTTCAAAAGGGCTGGTCTTTGTCTCTCTCTCTTTCTAATGGCGGTAAAGAGATAGAGTGTGAATGTTTCCCAAGGCTGAATAAGAATGCGAATGAATGAATTTTGCAAAATGCGATTTTGAATTCGATCGCATTTTGCTCACTGATTTCAGGCAGCAAAACCTACATGTTTAAGCTACTGAAGTGAAAAATATTTTTCTTTACAGAAAGCTGTTACTGTTCGTACTGTGCGCCAGCATGGTACAGTCAGCGCCTCAACACGATAGCAACATCACACATATCAAGCAGAATATTGAATTAGAGTATTCGCAACCCAACGTAACAGCCCCGGAGAGAGAATCTAGAATAGAAAAATTGGCCCTAACCATCCCAGGAAACATTGTAAACGAACCTTTTGATAATAACACTAATAAAGATACAGAAAATGTTAAGTATCCAATAAACGACAAGCAACCTACTTATAACTACTCGGATAGAATATATTCCATCAAGAACAAACCTAAAAAAAATAACAACACCACAGAACCGAGCATACCGTCAGATGAAGAAGTTAAAGAATCTGAAAGCAAGAAAACTGATGTCAACTCTAAAACAAATGATACCGACATTGTTCCCGCAGAGAGCATACTTAGAGACACACTATCGAAAAACGAAGGCAGCAGAATTAGTTCCGAAAGTGATGCTACGCAGAGCGACGAATTTGTAACAGAAAAGTATGAAGAAGAATTGACAGTAACCACTGAAGTGTACGAGGAGACCACGAAAGCACCGGCCCCAAGGCTCTTGCCAAAATTAAGTTACTTTGGAAAGTCTGCACTCGGATCGTTTTCGCAAAACTTAATCGCAAACCCGGGAAAAAGGAGGTTTAAGTCACGCTGTCGATGCGAAAAGATATGGAATTGTGCGAAGCTACAAATAACGGTACCTCGATGCCCTGAGGAGTATTTCTTGTGTTGTTCATAGACATTGAAGTGAAACATTTAAATTAATGTTTTGAAACTCATTTAGTGATAAGCCCACCGAACTTTTTTAAGCAATTGTTGCTGTAGTAAAAAACAAATAGATATGTAACACAGTGCACCACAAAAGCAAAACTGTTTGCCAAGAGTGTATCGACAAAGAAGAAGGATGGATAGGATTATATTATAATTGTATAGGTCGTATATTACATTAAAAGATTACATAGAAAGAAATAGAAAGCATTTTTACCGAGTTCGCTTTAGAAATCGTAATAGTGGTAAGTAGGTAGTAAACTCATGAATAGGAACCAATATCAATGACCTATCGGTTTAATTATTAAGTAGATAATTAAAGACGATGTACCTATTTATAGTGTTATATTTAGAATTATTTATTGTAATTATTTAACACGCTATATATTGACGATCAAATTAAATACTTAAATAAAGTATAGTCGCGTAACCGTAACGTTACGTTACTACTATTAAGATTGTTAAATAAGTTTCAAGTATCAATTTTAGTTTGTCCTAGAAAAATAAAGTGTTCTCAGATTTATTGTGTTCAATAAAACTTGAACGGCTCTTACTTCGACGAAAACAATACAAAGCGTTTACGGGGGCGAAAAATAGATCGTGGCGAAGGTCACGAATCCCATCGCCGTGACTATATGGTAAGAGAAGACAAGTGTGGTTTTTGTCAGAAAGAGTCCGACATACCCTGCCGCCTCCCCAGCCGATAGACTTCTCATAAGGTTTTTCCGCACCACAAAAAAAGGTCTCATTTCTGGGAAAATATTCTCCATGTTTTCGCGCACAAAGACTACATTGCTAACAATATCTCATCTATCTAAACGTTTTAAATCGGTTTCCAAGTAGTGCAGAAGATCTTGCTGAAAAAGCATTGCGCGTCTAAAGGTGCAGTGGTAAATTTTCATATAAAATGAAAGAAATAAACATGTAAAGACTATTTTGTATCCGTGATTATTTTCCTCACTCATTTCGATATTTATGTATAAAAAGGCTTAGATAAGTAATTTTACCTCAGCGGTAGTTAGGAACAGCTTAATTCAGACTCGCAAAGTTATTTTAAACAAACTGTAAGTAGGTACTATAATTTTGTTGGTCATAAATTCATCCTTCTCTGTCTCTGTAAATAAAAGTTTTGTCGTTTCGTCTATGTTAATAGTGCAATAAAAATGTTAATATTAATTAGGGTCTTGTTTTAATTACAGAAAAGCCATTGCTCCAAAAAGTAATCCTGACAGGGTTTAGAATTATCTGCATAAATATATGTCTGCTTATATTCTATCTGTTAAAGGGGTGATTCTACCCGTCATAATGTTCAACTTTCCCTATGAAAACCATAATTAACATAGATATTTGTGAAAAAAGTTTTTCGACTTTTCATTCATGCATTGGTTTACTTTTTTATTTTTCACGATTAGGGTATTTAAAGGGTTGCCTTTAACAGGTGCAGGTGGCTAAATCTGTGTTTTTATAAATATATTTTATACAAAATTAAAAGAAATATACAAAATTTCCACATTTAATATTTAATTCGTCATATAGAGAAATAAGAGTTATCACAAAAATATATAACGTTACATAACACAGTCATCCGTCTAGAAGAATAAGTATATAAAACATCTACTACAAATATGCTTATTATATCTATTTTCATTTAATCATGAGTGAGCTTACCTACATTTGGCCAAATTAACATAATACATTTTTTTTTATTACTTAAACGTATAGACCGTACCGAATTCGCCCCACCCGAACATGTCAGGGCGGCTCTCGGTAAAACGATGAGCAGAATCGAAAGTACTTTTATAAAGGACAAAGAACACAGACCCACGCCATGTCACATAAAGTATCAATAAAGTACGCACGGCAATACACCAAGCTATACAAACCAATTTACGCTGGCCTCTTATTGTATGGGATGCCTTTACAGTGCGAGCTTAAACTTTGTATAGGTTGACCTGTAGCCGTTTGTACCTTTCAATAACTATCAAGGAAGCATAGTGGCAAGGAAGAAAGATTTTTTATCGAATGATAACAAAAAAGCATATTGGTCGCCTTTTGGCTATTGGCAGCCTTTGGATGCTAGTAACACCAGTATTCATCCTGAAACCCAATAAGTTTAAAAAGATGGTTATCGGTCAGTTATTTATTTATTAGTTTCTTTTTTTGCTAGCTATTTTACAGGTAACTGCAGTTATACTCCATTAAATATTGTTTAAATGGGTAAAGTAGCAAACTATACCGAGTAAATATGCAAAGTTCTGACGAAATAGTTTGATTTGCAATATGTAAAAGTTTCAGTAGACAGTACAGTACTTTACGTAATAAAAATAGAAGGAACTGCATTTTTTTTTTCAATAAATATAAATGCACGCACATGAAACATACAATTTCTTCAACAATTTATAAGTAAGTATAATAAATAATAGGTATTTTTTTGGACACTTATAAGATTGAGTTTTGTTTTTAAATCACTAACAGTAGGAGGGTACTTAAATAGCCTTTGGCTTAATTCGGCACTCTTGAAAAATCTAATAGACTAACTAATTAACTAACTCATGGTTATGATATATTGTAATGATAGGTACATTTATTATAGTTATACTTATATGAAATGTTATACTAACGTATGTTTCTTTTCAGATTTGATATTACATTTTCCACACTGATATTTCCATTAACATTGAGAATATTATTTAAAACATTTACAAAATATGTTGCCAAGTAACTAGAAAGAAAAACTATAGTAGGTATGCATATAAATTATTAAAATTTGCAAAATATTTTTTAACATAAATAGAATATTTAATCATTTAATACATATAAAATAAATGCTCATAGTTCGTAACTTAAACCTTTTTTATAAAAAAAATAAGCTCACATAATAATTATATCTATTGGTACGACGATAATTTACAAAAAGTATTTATAAAGCTTCAACATTTTAACTTATAGAAGGTACCACATTCCTTTGTAGTTTACATCGGATCATATTTATAAAAACTACACATTTCACATGCAAAATTGCACATTATTTGGGAAAATAAAGGAGGTTATATATTCCACGCGGACGAGGCCGCGGGCGAAAAGCTAGTTGATAATATTTAAAAAAATCTTCCCATAAAAAATCAACAGGCTATTTATATGGTGATTAAAAAATGGGAATGTTATCCTAACTACAGTAAATGATATTTAATATCATTAGCAGACATTGTTTTAAGCTCCTAATGTGGCACCTTGAATGCCTGCGCAGACAATCGATATCATTGCTTTACAAAAATCGACTTAAATATTTCAAACATTCAGTCGTTTCTTTATCGTCGCTTTTATCATACATGTTTTTCTTTTAACTGTTTCATATTTTACTGGAAATATAATAATCGAAAATAACTTTGATCTAACAACGACAAAGACTCAATAAATTTTCACATAGATCGATAGTGTGCGCAGGAGTATTGAAAACATCAACTAACACTAGTTACACTTACGTACATCGAATTATTCCTAACACAAATATTTTACGGGAGTCATTTGATACTTTAATCGATAATTAAAATAAAATTATAGCAGTAGATTTAAAATTGAGCTTTAGAAACCATTTATTGTCACAGAATTAAATTTTATAGAAAACTTTACCTTTTTTTATAAAAAAATAACGAGTCATTTTAAATATCTGGCTCAAAATAAACATTAAAATATTAGTTTCACGTTTCTTTGGTGAAAATAAATATTAGCATTGGTTATCAGCACCCATTCATTCAGCTCACGAATGTATCAAAGAGCATGTAAAATTCTATTCACGATCGGTCATTTGGAAATATATCGGTGAGCGCCTACCTACCGTATATAATGGTTGGTACTGATAACCGTAAAAACGATATCAACAAAGTATTTATCAAGCAAACTTTGAAACTTGCTCGTCTTCTGTACTTATCGTCTTGGCGGGGCCACTGCCGCGCCCCCTAATATAAAGCTTAAAATTACTGTAATAAAGCAAGAGCCTCTTTCAGAACATTTCTTTCAAGTCATTGTTATGCTCAGCATTCAACTAAAAACTATCCATTTTATAACCACCGGGGTCGTATACCTATCGTCATTCTTAAGAGCATTTTAATAAGTCACTTCCTTTAAGTCTATACATTCACGCTTACTTATTCTGATCTACAGGACGTCCTGAGTTATAAGCTCCATCTTATCTTTCCAAATATACATCTTTCCTCAAGTTAAATCGTACGGATCAAGTCAACTTTGTACAGGAAAATCTAATTACTTAAGATATCGGTGTGGTTATGCATACTGCATGCTTGATGCGTTCAACGCTGTTTATGAAACAGCGTTGAACGCATCAATCGGCGACGTAGTACGGACCAATTTTTTATAAAGAACTCCACAATGATATCTAAGATCGTACCTAAGTTTTAGGAACAGTATAAAACGAAGATGAAAAAAGGGGTGATTCATATTTTAAATGATAAAATCTATTGCCGTGCGTTAGTCTCGTAAACACTTGAAAATAGCTCGAACCATTAGAATTGTGTTCGTAATAGCCAAAAAAATTAGTTTATATGAAAGATTTTCTTTTAATCCACTAGGAAAGTTGGAGATTGGGATAGTATTTTTGTATAAAAATCTCAATAGAGACAAGAAATTCAGCCGAGTGACGTCGCGCACAAACGGTCCAAAATATATTATCATCATCTAAGTCTTTTCCTCAACTTATGGGGTCTGCTTCCAGTTTCAACGCCTGATTAACAGTATTTTAAACCAAGCTAATGTTTTCACACTTCTGCAACCCCATTTCCGATATCCTACGGCTAAACTGGTTGTCAGTCTTCCCGGGCTTTTGACTTCCACAAATATTGTCATGGGTATTTGTATGACAACTCTCTGACGAGGAGAGAGTATGAAAGCAGTATAAAAAGGGTTTAGGCCATAGCATAATAAATTAAAAATCCTGAGGTTTTATTGTGAGTTTAAAAAGGTTTGGAGCCTAGATTTTCCCGACAAAGACTAAAATCTAAGATTTGAGAATTTCTATTAATAAAACTTGGAGTAACACTCAGTAGAAAAAACTCATAACGAGACAATTTAATAAAACTGCCTTAAAAATGAACTAAATGTGATTAACAATAGCTTTAATTACATAAATGTTAAATTCTTAGAGAAGATAGTTCAGTCCGGATATAGAAGATTGGCTTCCCTGCCGCAACGCTCCTGGAAAAATGGCAGATTGGCTATTTATGGCGTGTTCAAATGTTACCTTATCTTGTTTTTATGATTCAAAAACAGTACATAGAACCCTTACGAACTAGAAAAAAGACACAAACGACAGTCTATAAATAAGTACTAATATCGGAATTTAATTAATAAGAGTTTTTATATTTATTTTAAGGCTAACTTTACCATTTCAAAATCACTTGCGGACAACTTCAGACGCGACCAGTAATTTCGAACGAACTGTAATAAAGTATTTCTTAACACTACGCTCAGCCTCAATAAAATCCTAGTAAATTTTAAAATTTGTCAGTTTACCTGATGTTCGCTGATGAGGTAGACGGGCAGCGACTCGGTGCAGAATTCGCAAGGAATAACGGGCTCGTCGTAGGGCTCCGGGGAGCGGGGCAGGGCCGCCGCCGCGCCCGGGGGCGTCGCGCTCCGGGGGCGCAGCTGTGCCAGGTCCGGACGGCACCCCGTCTGCGGGACAAGTTGGTTTATTGTTGCTCCTAGCGACAATGGTATAACCAAAATGGAAGAATCTGTAGAATAGGCTAGATTATCGGTGTAGAAGAACAGGCATAGTGAAAAATAAAATAAAATATATATAATGTGCTATATAAATTGCGGATGTTCTTAAAAAAGGCCAGGTTCCGAGCACCCTAAACCGACGGTCATGCATGAAGAGATTAATGAATGTAGATGAAGCGAAAGTAGTGTGCCAGAATCGAAGCAAGTGGAAATCCATAGTCTCTGCTTACCCCCATGGGAGACAGGCGTGATAATACGTATGTATGTATGCTATACCTGATTGGGTAGGCTGTTGAAATTTACAATATTTTGTAAAACACCATTGTTTGTACACAGTTTGAGCAATAAATGCCTTTGTCTTTGAATACTGACAAAATAATTTCAATCGACTACTATTATAAATTCTGATCTGATCTGATGATTTTTTGAGTGTGTGATGGCAAAGAATAATAATACTATTATCAATTGTAAAGAACTGTTACTGTACATTGAAAATATCTCGCCGCGTACATAGAAATTCGCGTCTGTTTGTTAGATGTTACATGCGTTTCATCCCTCCTCATCACGTGCCCATACCAAGACAAACGTAAACTTGAGTATACAACACAATAGGATAAGCAAGATGTTCATTACATCATTTTTACACTTGCTATCTATCAGTTTAGTTACCTGATGTTGTACCAGGTTGTGGGCAGGTATGAGCGAGTTGCAGAACTCGCACGGCAGTCGCACGTCGTCGTTGGCCGGCGAGGCGCGCCCCGAGCGGACCTGCTCGTTGCTGACAGAAATTACAATACATTACCTCTCTCAACATTAATAAAAATACGCTTACCTACATCGAAGGATAAGGGGGAGATCTTTACCAGGCATTTGAAAAGAAAGAAAGAAAAAAATATTTATTGACACAGTCACGGATAATGCACACAATAACTTAAAAGAAAACAATAATTAAAGAGTACTAAAGAAAATAGAATTTAAAAATTTGACAACAAACAAACTCATTGTGTGCTCCACGGCTGTACCAAATGGCCCAGTTCAGCTTAAAGCCAGACAACTGGTAAGCTGCGCTGGCGCTGGTTTTCAACTGGACCTGGTAGTGAGAATCACGGATGCAATTTGGACTATAAAGTTAAGAAAACATACGCTTGTAGGGTTAGGCAGAGGTATATTTAGGTCCCGTGTAAGAAGGTGTGAGGGCCCAAATCCAAATTCAAAGCTGCTACTGAGACATTTCAAAACCATAATACTTACCACAACCAAAAATCTAATTCAGTACCTCTAGCGTATCAATTGCGCTTAGGGTCACTAGACTAACAAGACATTTAAAAAAGCTTTATCCATTCAGAAAAAATGTTTTCTTTACTTAAAAAGTAAAATGTAATCATAACCAAGTTCAATTGCCACTGTTTAACCTTATTAATAGGCAAACAGTCAACCGTCAACTAGTACATATATGGTGGATCATACTAAACAACTTTGTTGTACGTCTATGTAAGATTTACATGATATTTTATTTACTCACCCGTTATTATTATTATTGTTGTTATTGGGATTGGCAATCATGTTGGGATTTGAATGGTATGGAGCAGTCACCTGAAACACAGTAAAATACATGATTTAGCGGAGTCCTTGAGATCCAAGTCATCAATGCAGTGCCTTACGAGAAACTGTCGCCCCCATAGAATGCTCATTAGGTATTTCTTAACTAAACTAGGTAATTTATGTAAAAGCATAAATCAAAGCTTTGGGATAGGGACCATTTTCGATCAGCCGCTAGGTCAACAAACTAATTAGCCACAGGCAGCGTAGATATGGTAGGTGGTGAAAGCGTACTCAAAGTAGTCCAGAAATCAAGGCTAACTAACCCTTTCCTTACCGAGGCACAAGAACAATATAACTATGACAAACAAAAAATTCTATAACGAAAATAACATACTCACCTCATTTAATCCCCTCCGTAGCTCCCTCAACGAAGACTTTATTTCGCTAAATCTGTCCCCGCTTTTCCTCCTAGCATCTCCGTCCCCACTATTCCTCCTTCGCTCCTCATCATCCTTCCGCAGCTGCATCTCATTGAATCTCTCCAAGAACTCTTGAGGAGTCATTGGTTTCAAGTTCTTAAACTCTTGCCGTCGTCTCTCAGGGTCATCGTTTGATGAAGAGCCTAGAACGTAGCCAGGCGCAGGTTGGATCTCGGGACTCTTGTTCATCCTCCCATGGAGTCGATTCTTGTAGTCTATATTGGCGTCTGGATTCTGAAGTGCATCCATCTTGCGTAATTTCTCCAGTTTTGCTGCTGGATTCAAAACTGGTGGTAGACCTGTAATGAGTCACAGGAATCTCGTCAAATGTGATTACAAGCAAAGCTTCATCATCAGCCTATATTTGTCAACTGTTGAACTTAGGCCTCGCCTAATGATAGCCACAGAGCCCGATCTTCGGCTTTAGTCATCCTGTCACTACCAGCTGCCATCCGCAAGTCGTCACTCCACTAGGCTGGTGGGTCTTACGCTTGCCTAGACGCGGTCTATGCTCGAGAATTCGTTTGCTCACCTATCGTTTATCAGTTCCACGACAGATGTGACCGGCCCATTGCCACTTCAGCTTGCTAAACCTTTACCTTGCTAAGCTATATCGATGAATTCAGTTCTCTGCCGGATAACCTTACCTTGCCAAAGCATAGTTGACCTTTTCTTGTACGGAAAGCCTGTATACAACGCAAGTTCAGGCTTTACTGGATGTATATAGCTTTATGTGTAGCCGTGAGTGTACTACACTAAAAACGGCAAAATTAGGGGGGGGGGGTCATGCGGGTCATAGATAATTGTAATTCGAATGAAATTATTTAATCTTTTATGTAAACAGAGCAAATAGTACGCACTTTACCACCTTAAACTCTTCTTGATTCTGTGGTCGTCTTTCCTAACACGAATATTAATGCCAAATGGTATATATGACTAACCCACAGACAAGTTATAGGCAGTCTGCTCCTGACGCTGTCGCTCCTCGTGTTGCTGCCGCTGCATTGCGCTGTAGTAAGGCAGGTCGCGGTGCGGGGAGGCCGGCGGCGACCGAGTGGGCGGCTTGGGCGCCGGACGCTTCTTCACTGCTCCGCGGGACACGCCTCTGCACCAACACATTACCAGCTATGGCATGCAGATATCTTCAGAATCCCTTTGATCCACTTTCTTATGTTGATTTTAATAACACTAACAATTAAATATATGGGATAGCTTGGCAAACGAGCAGGCGAGCTACGTTATGGTAAGTAGTCATCGCCGCCCATGGACACTTGCAAAATCAAAGGAGTTGCAGATGCGTTGCCAAACCTATTTAAGAAAAGGGAGGGGAAGGAGAAAAGACGATGGAAGTGGATTAAGGGGGGAAATGGGCCTCCGGCCCTCTTGCTCACCGAACGAAGCGCAGTAGCGAAACGCTACTACTCGGACGTCGGTCTTCTGCGAGAGATGCTTCCCCGATCAAGCCGGCCCATTCATGCAAACCCATACCCTATTCGTGAAAAATAAATACATTTTCTAATACAAAAGTTTACAGACCGCATTTTAGCATGTATGAAAAGTCGTCTTTGTTTTTCACGTATCTGTTATAGGTAGGGAAGTAATATGGAAAGTTAGTCAGTATGACGAGAAGAATCGCCCCTTTAACGGGTGCAAGTGACTAAATCGACATCCTGTATATGAAACTGAACACCTCCTAAATGGCTGGAACGATTATGATGAAATTGTCTGTGTTTGAGTGCGTCCCTGGAATGTTTAGATTCACAACTGGACCCGGTAGGTGGCGCTGTATTATGTAAGTATATAAGTAGGTCAACACAAAATCTACTGGCCTCTCAAGGATAAACGGACAAAGTGTAGGTATTTCACGACAAGTGGTCAGATCAGTGCAGGAATTAGTTAAAATGCAATTGTGTAACACTGATTTTACTTCGAAAGACCCCGACACTAATTACAACAAGCTGTTCAATATAATATGTGAGTCATTTAACAAGTCATGCCCTCTTAGAAAGGCTTCACATCGTAAAAATAGTAAATTTAATGAATGGGCCACAGACGGCATTAGGAAAAGTAGAGATGTGCTTTATAATCTGTATTATGAAAAATCTCTAACCTCTGATATAAGTTTTCATAATTATGTGCGAAATTATTCTAAATGTTTTAAAAAAGTATGCATTGAAGCAAAATCTAAACTTATCAGTCGTCAAATAAACAAATCCGATAATAAAATTAAAACAGTATGGAAGATAATAAATTCGGAAAGGGGCATCAACAATAAACAGGAATCAGAACTTAATTTAAAATTAAACAACAAAGTAATTTCAAACAAAGTAGAAGTCGCAAAAGCTTTTGAACAATATTTCACTAATATTCCGATCGAGGTCACGAACTCTTTACATTCGTCCTCATCGTTAGCAGAATCTCTAGCTAAGAAATTTTTCAATAGAGAAATACCAAATTTTAAATTTAGTCAAGTGTCTCCCCTTACTGTCAAAAAAGCTTTTAATAGTCTTAATATGAAAAATACCGAAGACCTATGGGGCATATCTGTTAGATTACTGAAGTCGATTATTGACGATATCGCACCTACCCTTGCAAATTTATTTAATCTTTGTATTAAGACAGGAAGCTTTCCAGACCTAATGAAGCAAAGTAAAGTCATTCCAATTTTCAAATCAGGCTGTAAGGCGGATCCTTGTAATTATAGGCCCATTTCTGTTCTCCCTGCTTTAAGTAAAATATTTGAAAAACTCATGCTTAATCAAATGATGGCACATTTTCACGTTAATAAGATCTTACATAATGAACAGTTTGGCTTCACGAAGGGTAGGTCAACATCTGATGCAGGCACGAAATTAGTCTCTCATATTTTAGAGGCTTGGGAAGGATCACAGGATGCCCTAGGTATCTTCTGTGATCTTTCCAAAGCTTTCGATTGCGTTGATCACGACACGCTTATCCGTAAATTAGACTACTACGGAATAAGGGGGCTATCTTTGGAGCTTGTGTCTTCCTATCTTTCGAAGAGGCGACAAAAAGTGGGCATTAATGGAGTCACATCTCCCGGGTCTGTAGTTAAAATGGGGGTTCCACAAGGCTCTATCTTAGGCCCTTTCCTTTTCTTAGCATATATAAATGACCTCCCCTATATGATGTCTGAGATTTCTATTAAAGTGCTATTTGCTGACGATACTTCACTTATATTTAAGATTGAACGGAATGATAGCAATCTTTTTAGTGTAAATGAGAGCCTAAAATCACTATCTAACTGGTTTGCTGCTAATAATTTACTACTTAATGCTAGCAAAACAAAATGTTTAAAATTCTCATTACCAAATGTACCACAAGTTGAAACTAATTTAATTCTTGAAGGCAGCAAACTCAATCTAATCAACGAAACTGTTTTTTTAGGTATAACGGTTGATAGTAAGTTGCAATGGGGTGCTCACATCTCAGCCCTGTCTCGCAGATTAAGTTCCGCAGAATATGCAGTTAGGAAAATTAGGCAGATCACTGACGTAGCTACTGCTAGACTTGTATACTTCGCTTACTTTCACAGCATTATGTCATACGGTATTCTGCTGTGGGGATCAGCTGCTGACGTAGATTCTATTTTCATCTTGCAGAAAAGGGCCATCCGCGCAATCTACAATATGGGCCCTCGCGATTCCCTTAGAGAAGTCTTCAAGAACGTCAGTATACTAACGCTGCCGTCACTTTATATTTTAGAAAACATCATGTATATCCGCAAAAACCTGCATATGTTCAGCATAAATAGCGACTTTCACCACCATAATACTAGAAATAAACATAAAATAGTGGTACCTAAATTTAGATTAACTAAAACCAATAAATCATTTCTAGGAAATTGTGTGCGTTTTTACAATAAACTTCCAAAATCTGTCACCGATCTCACCGGTAAGAAATTTAAAAATTATGTTAAATCGGTCCTTGTTAAGAAAGCATATTACAAAATCAAGGACTACGTTGATGATAAAAATGTGTGGTGTTAAAATACGGGTGCACTTGTGGTCTCCCTGGCAACCTGAGGTTACTTTATTCACTCTCAATTATCTTGTATATTGTTTACCACTTTATATAAACAGGAACTGTAAATGTGAATGCATCGTAGCCATTTATGTCTAAGTAGTTTATAGTTATCCTAGTTCATATTTTTGATGATGTGTATTCTTACACATAGTGTATCTGTTTTAGTTTGACATTGCGTTCTCATTTGCTGAGAACCTTCTTGTAATTTTAGTCCCGACTTCAGGCTAATTATGACATAAACCTCCAATGCACTCACATCCTGTTATCGGCATAATGTACCAGCAAATTATGTTAAAACAATATATTTTAAAAGAGTGTCTATGGAGTTTCTTGCCGGATTCTTCTCCATGAGATCAACTTTTTGGAACCGTGCAACTAGAGTCAATAACGTTTCATAAACGCTTGTGAAAGCTTATTTGAAATAAAAACATTTGATTTGATTTGATTTGATCAGTAGCCTAGCGAGAAGTTTAGTAAACCATACATGCTAGCTGCAGTGTGCTAAGTGCAGTGATAGCCTAGTGGCTACCATTGGACACCAGTACCATTGGACTGCCAAGTCAAAGGTCTCGAGTGCGAATCCAAGGCACGCACCTCTGACTTTTCGAAGTCATGTGCATATTAATAATTATTTATCACGCGCTTAAACGGTGAAGGAAAACATCTTGAGGAAACCTGCATGCCTAAGAGATTTTCTGGATGGCGTGTGAAGTCTGCCAACCCGCAGTAGGCTAGCGTGGTGGACTATAGCCTAATCCCTCTCGTACTGAGAGGAGACACGTGCCCAGCAGTGGGACAATGCAATGATGATGAGATGCTAGCTTTTGATATGCTTTTGAACAATGCCGAACAATGCAGTACTTACAAATCCTTCTCCACTTTATTTGTGGCTTCCACATTGGTGTTAATCTGCGGCTGATCATTGGTCCTCTTTACTGGCATCTTGGAGCCATTAGTCTGCGAGGTCTGTGCCCTCCAATTACTAGAGGACGAGCCCTCACCAGTATTGGAGCCCAGGGATGACGAAGATGAACTAGATGAGCTGCTAATATTATTCCTATAAAACAGAAATCGTGTATGAATTTTGGTGGTGTCATCCCCTACCAAGTGTTTTGAAACCTATAATTGACTAATATTTTTTATGATCTCATAAAAAGTAAAACATATCTCAATAGAGACAGGCCTGAACAATAAAAACAAAATTAAAATCGGTTCGAAAATGAGGCAGTTATTAGCATTTTAATTTTATGCTAGACAGAACGCACTATAGCACGTTATGACGTCACACCGTGATTTCGCCATATAAAATTCTATACTGACACTTGTTTTGAGGGAAAGGGATAAAGAGTTTATATCTTGAAACTTTTAGAGCTGGTATCTTGGAACTTTGTAAGTCGATTTCAATATTTTTTTCAGTATACGTTTTTTTTTTTTTTTTTTTTAAATCAAACACCAGTCAAATATCCGTGGAAATACCACGGGATTGAAAGCAACGAAATCATCGTAAGTGCTCGTGGTGTTGCCGTATTACGTTACATCCTTATCATCATTCTCCTGCCCTTATCCCAAATATACTTAGGGTCTTTTATTACATACATCTCTATCAGCCATCATCTCATGACTTAGTTCCTTCCGCACCGTATCGTCTTGCACACAATCCATCCATCTTTACATTGGTCTCCCTCTTATCCATGCCTTAAACCTTTCTGGTAAGATGTCCTTCCACTCTGCATCACGCAGGTATATTTCCATAACGCAGGTAAGTACTGTAAGAGTTTCGAGCAATATGTTTTTATTGCACACGCACCTGATGGTTAATATAATAATATCACGAACAAATAAGTAAGCTAAATAACTTTGAATTTAAAATATATGTCTAGATAATAAAAACACATGATTGTCAGATAATTGCTTGATGAAGTTTTTTCCTTTATTGCGCTTAAGGTCGGCTGTAAGATATGAGCTGGTATGAATTAATCAACTGACTGAAAAACTTACCTTATGTCAGTCCTAGGTCTCTCAGTCAAGTTAATGTTCTTCAAGCCATTCGGCCTATAGTTGGAGGTGGTTGGCCTAGTGAAGCCATTGCTGGTGGATGGCAGATTGGCCAATGGCACGCTGGCTGACGGGGCACTGATCGATGGCACGATGCTGTTCGTCATCCTAGATACCAGTGGGTTGGATGCAGTGCTTCTTATAGGATCCTTCTTAGGTACTGGTGCTGGATCTAGAAATTATTTATTTTTCTATGTAACAGGCTCGCACCCATGGGCCATAAAAACATACTTTTAACTATAGGGTACTATTATTCAACTAAGTATATCATCACGCATACGGTGTGTGGTTGGCCACCCTTGAACTGGACAAATGAGCCAGTTAATAAAAACAATTGAATATTAATTAAAAACATAAATTTATATTATACCAAATAAACAATGACCGGGCACTACACGCGATAGGTAAGCAATTGTTTCGGCAAACGTTAATTAACACACTACCTTACTTGCTTGTGATCGTCTAAATGAAGGGACCAAGTCTCCAATGTCTGTCACACTTATATAAATAAATAATACTATAAATCTACTACTATTTCCTACCGTCGATATAATTTTAGCTACCTTATAATTCACAATTGCGGTCAAACAAAATCCGTGCAATCCAACCGTACCATTAATTGTGGGAGATGACTACTATCCCTTGAATTACGTCACTCACCATCGTCCAGTCGGAGGAATCCGTGATTGGAATCAATGTGCAGCTGGCGGTACTTGATCATCACCCACTCGCGGCAGTCGGGGCATTGCTCGGTGCGCACCCCGCAGTAGTTCTCGTGTGCCGGGAGATCGCGCCGCGGGAGCTCGAGCTCGCAGAACCTGCAAGAGAACACCTAACTGAAAATCTTATACATATTATTATGTTGAAAACGCCTAAAATATTTTATTATTATTCAGGAAAATATGTAAAGGAGTTTGCATAAGCTGCGACTGCGGCTGGTTGTTTGCAGCCGCAGAAAGATCAAGACTGATTTTGTGTTTTCGTGAAAAATCTCTTAGTTTTTTTTATTGGCCCCTAGCAAATCACCGCTTAAACCGCACCGCATAAACCGCCGAATACCACAGTTCGATTTATAAGAGGCCAATTTGCAGAATAACGCTCTATTGAAAATAGTACCACAGTATAAATATAACTGTGATAGTACTCACGCAGGTATTTTAATACCTGAAAGCAATCAGCACCAACCTGCTTATACACTCATTGCGCTGTTCGATACTTAAATATTAAGAAAATTGCTATAAGACTTCGCTCACAACCGTTGAAAGATAGATTGCTACAAGTCGAAGTAGTATATTTTTTAACAATAACTACTGTTCATTGTATTTTTTATACTCTCATGAGGTTGGAATTCAAAGAGTTCTTGATTTATGTGTATCAACTTAACCACTGATATTTAATTATGTTAGATGGGTACGTATTAATTTTTTAGAAACCCTGTTTTATGCCAAATATTTAAAAGAGTATTTTAGAAGAAGGTTGTTCCTGTTCCTGTCATTAAGTCATAATATTCAATTCAATTCTTTATTGCATTCCATAATGTAATATTTTAATAATATACCTGCATGATTTAATGGTGTGTGCGCAAGAGTCGCGAATGTGGTCCTCCAAGTCTGTACCACATACACTCTCGCCGCATTTCTTACATGGTTCTGATGACAAACAAATACAGTCACACAGACGAAAGTCAAAATCATAGAAGCTGTAAAATATCAACACAGCCAACGGCCAAATAAACTGGACACTTATTTTGCGGAAAATATACGTAAATTTTAGCATAAGCATAGCATTAAGCAATGAGGCATTGATAGGGCATGTACGAATGGAACTGTCGTCTCCTGCGCAGATATAAAAATCAATGAAGTAACATAACAAGACCCTACCCATTTATCAAAATCATTTAATCAATAAACACTACCTATTTTTAAATAAAATTTAATAACACGTGATTTTACTGAAAGTAAGAGCCCGCAAGCAAATAAATTCCTCCCCTCGCTGATGAAGCCATGACGTGCCGTTAAAAAACCTTATGGAAAACTTGGTGCAATTTTGCCTTAGTACGTCACGCAGGCTGTTGTTGTTCTGGGAAAGTTTGGCCCGTTCACAATGAAATTGTTTCTAAGACTTCAAACTCTTTATTTAATTGAGCGACACCCGTACCGGCCCCCAGGGATGTTATATATAACGTGAAGGGTTAAAAGGGTAAAAAGGGGTCACGTGGCATTACTCTAAATGCGCAGTTACGAATTCCCTTGACGTAGCCAAGGTATGATTCGAGCATCATTTAATTTAACCCGTAATTTGGGCACTGTTTTAGATATAAGTCGCAGGCACAATGAAATACAAACCCTATGATAGTGCTGTCTTTAGTTTCGAAATTTTACTCGAAAAAAACGTCGGTAATTTCTAAGCAGCGCAGCAGAAAAAAAGTCAGACATTACAAATCAATACGCCGAATTCATTCTGCAATTAGAAGACTATCTGCATTAGATCATAATCCATCGGCTATTTCGTAATGTACGTTATTGCCTGATTTATAAGTACTCACGCAGTTTGTGCAGTTTGTCGTGATGGTCTTTGAGCTCGGCGTAGGGCACCGGCTCCTTGCACACAGGGCACACGCGGATGTTCCGCGCGCAGTGCACGTTGTGGATCGTGAAGTTCACTGTCGGGATTTCGCGCTTGCTGCGGAAGAAACACCAATCTTTTACGGAGTAATCAGGATATTCTAGAATATGTTTTTAGCGAAATAGTGTGATGTTTCCACATTAGAGCAGTAATATCCTAGTGATAAAACCATACAGTGGACTGCGAAGTCCTAAGATCGTTCATATCCAAGGAAAGAGGAAACCTGCTTGCCCAAATGATTTTTTCAAAGTCTGCCAACCCGCAGAAGTAGGCAAATGTGGTGGACAATAGCCTTACCCTTGTCATTCTGAAAGATCTGTTCCCAACAGTAGGACAGTATATAGGTTTCTGATGATAATTTTCCACCAAATGATTATCCACCAAACGGCAAAAAGTAATTCCGTTGTTTTATGTAGGTAATAAAGCCAGTGGCGTGGCTAGGTAACCAAAGGCCCTGGGGCAAAGAATCAACTAGGGCCTCAACTAAACTATTTAAAATCGTTTGTTCCTAATTCGACGTACTCCAGATTTGTAGTTATCCAGATTTGTTTGTTCGTTTTAGGAGAGTCCGAGGGGCCCCCTGAGCTTGGGGGCCCCGGGGCACTGCCCCGTCTAGCCCACCGGTGGCTGCGCCACTGAATAAAGCCCAAGGAAATCTCAGGTTGTTCAAGAATATCAAACTACTAATGTATTATGTGTACCTAATAATACCCTAAATTTTATTTTTCGGTTGGTAGCAAAGTAACTGTCTGGCGCCAGGATCCAACATATACCTACTTTAATGTTCATGTAAGGTCAAAAGGACATACTTGATATAACTGTCGCTTAGAGACGACCGGAGAGAGAACAAAAGACATTGTCAACTCCACGAGAAGGGCAAAGGGTTAATTTTATTTATGAAAACATGGAAATTATCATAAAGTTTTGTTGTATGGTCGCCACCAATGTTTTGGAAGGTTGAGTACCAATTACTGTTACAGAAAATAAATACGATGAGCTTCAAGCCTGCTATTTCATTGTGGTTCAATGATAGCAGAATTGTAAAGTCTTGGCGGCTCAAATCGCCATTACGTGATGACCAATTTACGATGGACTCCATTCATTGTGGTCACCGTCTCCTAGGAAGACGATGCGAATGAAGTCATTTTTACTATTGCTGATTCTTTGAAGTAAAATACAAAATGCAAACAATGTATCCACTTTGCATAATAAATCCATTGTTAGACGGTGTCAACTACATGATACCACCATGATGATAACGAACACACCGGACATTAATTTTGTGCATATCTTTTAAAAAACAATCGCTCACATTTAGAATCGGTCGTAAATGTAAATGTATGAATATACATGTAAATGTATATTATAAAGTATTAAAAGCATCGCAGATCAGCGCCGCTGTGTCGACGAAAATGTTATCAAAAAATTGTTGTCAAAATGGGTTGGGCGGGATTTCGATAGGCGTATCTAGGCAAGGTTCGCCTAGGTAAGTCTATCCAAAACCCTAGACAAGTTAGGAGGCCTTCGCCCAGCAGTAGAACACAAAATCGGTTTAATTAAAAGCGGGTACAGTTTGTTCGAAATAAGTAAGCCGATCGGAAGTTGTCTCCAAGTGGTTTAGAAGTGGTAAATTTTAATAGAAAGAGTCCAGTAAAGATAATTAGAGTCGTATATGTTTCACATTTCTAAGTATTTTGTTTACTTATTTCGATATTTATGTATTAGAACACTTAATTAAACGATTTTAGCACCGCGGTAGTTCGGAACGGCTAACTTCCGATCGGCTTACTTATTTCGAACAAACTGTAAGTAGGCGTCATGGTCTTGACCACGGAAGAGATAAATATTATCTCTTCCGTGGTCTTGACGATATTACAAATCTCATGGCTGTGACTATAAGCTGTACTTTTACGTATTCTGTGCTATAGCCCTATAGAGCAAGTGAAGGCAAAGTACGGTTTTGTCGTTACGACTCCGACATAGGTACGGTGGCCAGCACATCAAGTTACCACAAAATGTCAAATTATCTCAGTTGATTTTGAACTTAATCATCCACATTTTGAGGTTTAAAATCATTTGGAGAAATTTGACAGTTTTGGATAGCTTGATGTTCTGGCGATTGTACCTACCCTGCCGACTCTCCAGGTAAAAGATTGAATTATTTACCTAAGTAGGTAGGTAGGTACTAGGTACCCACCTAGTAGTTATAGAAGATATTACTAAGTAGGTACCAGTACCTAGTAGGTACACATCGAGCTATTCAAACTAATTTAGACTGACCTTCCATTGTAAAGGTTTTCCGCACAATTCAAGGCCAGCCTATACTGGTACTGGTTTCGTATAGAGTGTAGGCCTGCGCACATTTTTTTTTTCAATGTAAACACATTGACTATTTTATGACTATTGAATTCGTGATAAGTACCTAGGTAGGTAGGTACTTAGGTAAACTGTTGAACAAAGATGGCTAATATTATGGAGTTCAGACTTAGGTATGTCAAAATATAGGTAGGTAGCTGCCTAATAAATTTTATTTCCTACCTACGTTTTATTGTTAAGTAGGTAGGTACCGACTTATCTACTCCCTACGTAAGTTTACTGTCACCCTCTGTGACTGGAACATACCTACCTACCTAAGTACCTACGCAGCAATAAATTAAGTTGTAAATTCGCACTTCGCTTTGAGTAGGTAGGTACCTACTCAAAACCTACCAAGATAACGGTAAAGTATAGAAACTTACTTGTACCCTTACATAAATAAACGTAAAGTAATAAGTCAAAAAGTAAAAGCTGATCTAACATTGCAGCTATTCATAAAATAAGAGGTCAGCCTGTACTGGATATGTATAGCTTGATGTGTAATCGTGTGTACTATGAATTACCTTTTACCTATTATTATTGCCGCCGACAGCAGTCACATAGTCAAGTCATAGCTATAAAAACTAGTCCAGACAATTATGTACCGGAACTCATCCCCGCCGAGTGCATTATTGATTTTATAGCCCTATAATATAGGTCGCCCAGGGTCAAAATAGGTCACAAAGATCGTTGACCTTTGACTTTTTATCTAAAGAACAAAATCCAAAAAAAAACGACAACCACTATAAAAAAAATAATATTATGTTTACGAAGGCTCTTTATATTATGAGTTCCAATGTAAGGTAAACAACAAGCGATCTCAGGACAGCTGCGATCTTCACAATGTTCCAAATAATCTAAAAATAGCCGGCTAACGTGTGTACTTTAAAATAGAACTAATATCGACAACATAATACGCATATTGCACACAAACTTACCAATTCTCGCATAATTTTGTTTCAACCTCTTCCATTTCACGATTCATTTCCTAATTTATATATAGTTACACTTACAATTACAATGAAAATTTAACCTATTTCACATTAGGGGAAGTTATTTTTTATTTCTCACTGTTATGTAGTGGGTATGTCTTCACTTGATCGACCGTAACCAATTTATATGAGCATTACTCGTTATTTGAAATAAAAACATTTTTATGAACACTTTTCGGTGAATCCCATAACCACAGACTATAATATTTACCTATAGCTTCCCTTATTATGTAGCGCTTTAATGGATTGGTACCTATAAACGCTGAGCGCTGTGCGGACAACGCAACGCGCAACCAACTTCACATAGATCTTTGACACTAGTGACAGCCTGTGATGACAGCCGACAAATTAGTGACAGATATAGACAATCTAGAATTCTAGATATTTTTTTAAGCCAAGCGAAGCGAGTGATGTCCATCACATCTAACATTATAGTCGCGTTGGAAAGGTGATATTATAGATTATGATTTTGTTGCGAAGTTATGATCTTACTTATACGGTAACATTCCAAGTAATAACTCATTATGCCAGTGGTCCTAAGTGCTACTGCTACGTAGAGGTCCTGGGTTCGATCCCCAAGTCAAGCCTGGTTTTTCGATGAAATTCTCAGTAGCAGCTCGGGATTCTGGATTTGTGCCCGGTTAGTGGAAATAGGGTCGCCCCCTAATAAATGGGATTTAAACATACCGGCGAAATGTGGGTGTATATTAGTCACCGCTGCTTAACCTCCTGGCAGTGCTTCGGGGAATACAGGCGGGCGCGATGGTATGTAAAAGTAAATTTTACCATAAAATAACTGTAAAGATAGCTGGGGTCGTAAAGAACATGAATGTCTCGCATTCAAGATCAATCATGAATGCGAGACTCGATGTTCTTTGAATAACTGAAATAACCAACTTCTATAATATTATTCGTATACTACAACGACGTACAATTTGCGAACAACAAAAAAGCTATTTAGCGCTCAAGTAGACGATCCGCCTTATTGGAAAGGCCGAATGGCGATAAATTAAAGACCAACACTTAAGTAATCTTTTATTTTCTTAAATTACAATAAAAATAATAAACATTGCATCGGTAAAGAAACACTCTAGTCTACTGTTATTTAGGATCTATTATTTAAAAAAAAGTAGGAACATAAAGGAAGATCGCAATGGATTTTTAATAACCACACAATGGTCATTATTTTTATTATGAATAACATTATATCACACATAGCAGTTAATCTAGTACTTATTTATAAGAGTTTAGGAGTTCCATAGCTGATAGTGGCAACCAACAATTTTACTACCTCCTAGCAAAAAAACTTGCTGTTGAACATTTCATATTGTAGAGCAATTTTATGATCGATTTTTCGATAGGTTAATTCCTAAAGCATGTTCTTTGCGCACATCATGTTGTTTCTTAATTTTTTACATAATTAATAGGCAAGAATCTTATAAATTATATAAAATTCTTGGTAATAGCTTAGAAACTCTAATTAACATGTTCACTTCAGACACAACATACAACCCACACAAATAGTATTACATACAAAATGTATTCGTAAAATTGTTGCTTGATATTTTTTTGAAATACTTATTAATATTTGAGGCAGTCTACTTATAATACCATGTCATGGCTATTTACATTTTTTCTGGTGTTGATGCCAGATAAGCTATATAATTAATGTATTTTATGGACTTGTATGTTGTTTATGTCAATTTAAACTTATGTTTTATCAGTTTAAAACATGATATTTTGGAAGGAGGCATTACAAGCTCTTTTTGAAATCATTAATTCCAATCCATTACTGTTATAGATGCTAGAATCTAATACGAGTTAATTTTGACGAGATTTAACTATTCTCACCGTTTATCAAACAGTGCTGCCCAGTATCCTAGATTTTTACAAATTACAATAACATACAACCACTTCTCTGATTTCTCCAACATACTTCACTATAATAGATACAAATACAAAGATACATAGGTTTTAATCATTCGTAAGATTAAATAACATATTCAGTTGCTGAGTTTCTGAGCAAGGCTTTGAACAAACTTAGGAAGAGTCAGATATTAAAGCTGTAAAATAAAAAGACAACTTCAATGAAAGTATATATACCGCGTGGAGATTAGGTTATCACATTAATTGCAACCACATATTCTACATAACGTATTTTGACCATACACAACTAAAAAAAATAAGTACAATAAGCATTTTAGCCCTGGGATCGTTTTTTCCATTTTAGTATTTAACAACATCATGTATTGAATAACGATAATCACCTGACCTAAACTAGTAGTTCAAAGACCCGAGAAAATTCAAACGTTGCCGTTCCGTATTACTAACAATTATTAGAAACTTAAACTAGTTAAGCTAAAAATGACCTTATAACTAACACTATTAGGCCTTGTCTATGCGCAAAATTAAAAGATAAGGGACCACAGCGAAAGATAAATAAAAAACATTCTTAAAAATATTGGTTTAAGGCATAAATCTCTATGCGCGATACGGGGGTAGGTGTCGTCAGAATTCGTCCTTTGTCGGCGCCGGCGGCGGCGGCGCGTGACTACAAAGTAAAGAAACGGAAGCGGCGGCGCGTGCGGAGCGATTGATTCAGTACGCTTCCGGGGTCCTTAAGGATAGTTCGTGTGTTGCTTATTCGCACACGCGCCCTTCGTATTTTTATTGTAATTGTTTTGAGAACATTTTCGTAAATTTCTTGTTTTGTTTGTTGGATACGTTATAATTAGTTGTAGATTAGTTAAGTGTTGTGACAGTTCCTGCGAGATCGGACGCTTTTCTCATTTTTTGTTTGTGATAGGACATTTTATTAGTTAGTGAAGTTAGTGAAAGTGGGTGAGCATACGTTATCATCAGAGTACACCGACATGGTTGATTGAATGCAACCAAAACAGCGCTGCTGGTGTTACGAACATACCGACAGAGGTATATCGTACCTACCTATGACGGTGCTCATATGCATTCAGTTGCATGGCGGCCATAACGTAAATTTTAATTAATCAATTGAACATTTGGACAAGTGTAGGTTTATTAAATTGAATTATTATTATTGTGCAAGAATACCATAAAGTTTGTGTTGAATTGTTGATATCATCGCTCCGAGCGTCCTATCCTATGCCTACTTGCAAGTATGTAGGTACTAACTCGCCGCGGCGGCGGCGGCGACGTTGCCGCTTTTACAGGTCAGTATACTGATATTATTGAGGGTGATTTATTTCGAGCCAATATTTACGGTATTTATTTTGTTTGAAAAATTTAGTTTTTTATTTTTAGTAAAATTGTTTATTTTATTACTCAAACAGACTAATGATAACTTGGAATGACCACTGTTTAATTTAATGTGATAACCTAATCGCCACCCGATATGTCACCATAAAATTGTAAAAACCGTAAGATTATAATCTATCTTGTGAGATTGTAAACTGAAAGATTGTGACCCGTAACAAACTACTAACAATTTATGACATTCTTTTTCAGTAGATTACAGATTATGATTTTGTGATATTTACTCGTTTACAGTGACATATGTAAGCTAAGCGCCGTTGCTGCATGCTTTTTAAGACAGCAGATGCATGAGGCACTACAGCATTTTAAACACAATCCCTATGTTTTCTAGCAAATTACCATTTCCCTTGCCACTTTCAGTAGTATATGGAAAAAAATCACACATATTCCTGTTTTTATACAAGTAACACCAGCACTGTAGCAATGACAATACCACCTCATAAGCTATGACCTTGCACTAAGGTCAAGCTGTGCACTCATACCCACAGGTCACACTATTATGTCACAACACTAGCACTATCAGTACAGTCTAGTACTGTCCTCGTTGGAAGCCCAGGCCTACACCGCGCATGGTGTGAGTGGTTGCTCTAGCCACCTCGTATTGTGCTTGCATTGCTTGAAAGAGCTCCTCTTGCTTTTTAATGGGGTCCACTGTTGTATCTGGAGTCTCATTATTGACAGTAGCTGTGGATAAAAACACAAGAATGAGATTTTATGAGATGCGATAACATAGTATCAGTTTAAGGGTAAGTGATATATTAAATTTTTTATACAAATCTTTCTATTTACCTAGAACTGACAGAATAAATGCGAATGTATTCCACACTTATACATGTAACTACCTCATTAGTCAAGTGTCGTAAGCCCGCCGGCTACGCAAGAGGTTCTGGGGCCGTATTACCACGTATTAATGCCATCATTTTTAGGTTGTGAGAGAGGGATGCCGCTCTGCAGGTTAAATAGTGGCGTCCCTCTTTCACAACGTAAAAATGATGGCATTAATACGTGGTAATACGGCCCCTGGGTTCGATTCAGGTCGTGTGATGAGAATCTTGATATGTGCCCTGTTAATGGCAACAGGCTTGCCTTACTTGCTAACATTCCGATGAACTGTGGGTGTACATTAGTACACATATACCTAACCCTTTGGGAAATACGTGTGTGATCTTTACAAAATATTACAATCACCTGGATCTTTGATGCCCATAAGTCGCATGAACTTGGAAACCTGCTTGCCGTCAGAGTCCTGTGCGAACCGCGTGCCACTCCACTTTGCAGCCTCCTCGGCTTCTGACTTATTCTTGTTTGACCACAACAACTTACGCTTTTGTACCTACAAACAATGACAATCGTATTTATTCGGAAGGAGCATTCATTAGTGAAATTACAAAGGGCCTTAGGTATTAAGTCCGCCTTTGTACTGATAGTGCATAAAGGAGTAAATAAATAATAGGGTGGAGAACAATCAAATAGAAAAGAAAAAAAACGATGTTATCTTAATAACATTTTCCCTTTTCCACATCTTTCCCGTCTATACAAATGCTATCTCGTAGATATCGCTATCGATAAAACCACTTATTATAATGTAAAATAATGCGTATTTGATCTATAATACCTGATCCATTATCTTGTTAGTGTTAACAGCAGTGGGGTTGTAGTATGAAGGCAGGTGCGAACCCTGGGGGGGCATCTCACAGGCCGCCGCGCGCAGTTGTTGCGCTGTTGCCATGGAACCGTCTGGAGTCTTGATCTGAAGACCTGTGACAGGGATTTAATACATAAGGCCACATTCGGGTACACAAGTTGGAAAACAAAATACTTTTTACGAGCTTTCCCCGCAGCTAAGCAAAAAAAAGTAGTAGGCATAACAAATATAAAAATAGAATGCCTTCCTCCTCTGTCCTAAATTGCCGTGCCCGACAGGGTCCATGATTGATACCTACTAAATTACTGTATAACACCTGTTAACATTGTGGAGTGCAATAAATATATTGAGTACTGAGCTTCGCCCGCGTGGACTATACCTTTCTTTTCATTTTACGGGATAATATATTATAGCCTATGTCCTTTTTCAAGCTTTAGTCTATCTCAGTACCAAATTTCATCAAAATCGGTTGAGTGGTTTAGGCGTGAAAGCGTAACGACAGACAGAGTTACTTTCGCATTTATAATATTAGTAGGGATTGTGTCTGTAATTGATTTGTTACTCGACAGGTCAAAAGGGTCACATATTAAAGACATACAATGGTAGAGTAGATGTATTATATTGTCATGCCTAATTATAATGAAAACATAGGCAATCTCAATGGGTTTATTATCTATTGTATGCAAAAGTTATGGCTGTCCAATTCAGCAGAAAAATGCTAATTACGAAGACGACAGCAGGTCGAATAGCTACAATATCATATGCTAAAAACGTAAGGTTTATTTATTTGAATGAAAAAGCTACTAACCCATCTTCTCCATAACCTCGAGCTTTTTGTTGACCTTGTAGGACGAGGGCCTGTAGTCCCCGGAGGGCGGAGAGGTGCGCCGCTCTGAGGAGGAGGACGCGTGGCCAGGGGGAGGGAACTGCGCTCCGCGGGACTTGGAGCGCGAGCGGTCGCGCCGCTCGTGTCTGTGACTTGATGATCTGTATAGGGAGAAAATGCTTTGAATACTGACCTTTATTCTAAAATATTCAGTAACAAAGGCTGAGTCAATGTGGGCATTATTTCTATTGGCATACATTGATATAAAAAAATAAAGGTATAATAATATTTAGCAGTCTAAGTGAGTAGAGGTCTACTTAGCGTTTTGGAATAAGGTCCAAATTTTAGACACATTTTATGATTTTTGTAGTGCTAATAATTACTGATTTCAAGTGAATTACCGTGTTTCCTCAGAACGCCTGCCGTGGCGGTCCCTGTCACGTTCGCGCTCTCTGTCTCTCTCTTTGTCGCGACGCTCGCGGTCGACGAATCTAAACAAAAGAAATAAAGGCTTTATTTAATTAAATGCAGACAATACCACACTAAACCTATGGTTATATCATATATCATATGTGATATCATATATGATGATGATAGTGATGATGAACTTGTTTTTTTTTATATTTATTATAAAACGCTATAAGCACCTGGGAGATACAGCATCTCTAGCATCGTGTGATCTCTTGTCAGGTTGTGGCGGCACTTCGTTGAAAGGCTTGAGGTCCATAAGCGCGGGCACCTTCTCTCGGTCATCAGGCCGGTCGCCCAGCAGACCGCGGCGTACTCCATCGTGACGACCACGGTCGCGGTCTGATCTAAAGTGGAATATCAAGTCATACATTTATGATCTAATGGGATAATTAAGGGTTTAGGGGGTCTTCATACAACTACAGTGCAGTGATAACCTTGTGATATGACCATTGGTCTGCTAAGTCAAAGGTCTTGAGTTCAAATCTCTGTATTTTCGAAGTCATGTGCGTATTAATAAAAAATTATCACGCGCTTAAACGGTGAAGGAAAAGCATCGTGAAAACCTGCATGCTTGAGAGATTTTCTTGACGGCATGTAAAGTCTGCCAACCCGCAGTTAAGTAGGCTAGCGTGGTGGCCTATACCCTAATCCCTCTCGTTCTGAGAGGAGACCCGTACCCAGCAGTGGGACACTGTAATGGGTTGATGATGATACAACTGTCACAATGCTGCGGTGGTCATTTTGAAGGCATTCAAATATTTTTTTAATAAGAGAAGGATAGTGTACCTGTATCTCTCATCCCTGCGCGGTGATCGTTTGTCAGCCCGGTCCCTGTCGGAGCGGGACCGCGCGGGCGACTCGCGCCGACGGTCTCGCCGGTCGCTCTCCCGCTCACTACGGACTCGGTCACGTTCACGTTCTCGACTGTCATCTGTTGAAAAGATAACAAGAATTTACAAAAACGTATGTTTTTTTCAACAGCAATTAGATATAGCTAGATAATTAATACATCATTTTCTTAAGAATATGTCCAATTTGTCAGTTATAGCTTAACCTTTTGAACTATACTTTATTCAAGATAGACTACTAGGTAGTACATTTTCAATGTCATTTTTACATTAAAGACAGCCCCTAAAACGCTCGCCCTTCACCGCCTCTTCTTGTTGCGGTGCAAACTCCCTGGCGGCATTTCTGTCTGCTGCGGCTGGGTCGCCTTTTCTTTGTATTGTTTAGACAATACGTTTTAACACAGCCAATCAATGGGCGGGCGGACCACTCACGCCTGCGAGGCGTACGAGTGAGTTATTTAATAGTAAAAAAACAGGTCAGGACCAATACTGCTGCAGGAGGTTGCATGTTAGGCTACATATTAAAGTAGTAGTGTAGGTACTAGAAACTCTACTCGCAAAAGATGCAACCTTTACAAGAACTAACTTAAAAAGACCCAGAAAGGTAGGATAGGATCATAGATAACATTCATAGGAATGTGAGTAGGAACAAATAGCAAAATTAACGATTCTAGATAAGAACTTACTGGATCCTCCCCTGCGGTCATCCCGCGACGGCTGCGGGAGGGGCGCAGGCTCGGCAGGCGGCAGCTCGGGCTCCGACTCGGCGTCCTGCGAGTCCTGCGACAAAATACACACTATTTACACTCATTACAACTAAAACTATACTTCATTGAAGTCTGGCATTCAATATTATAGTATTTTGTGGCATACACAACAGCACATTCATGTTGTCATGTTATGAAGTTTTATTATTATTTAACATTAATATATTATTTTAAATACTTAGTTATGATATTACATATAATGGTATGTAAACATGAAGGTTAATAAAAAAAACTATAAAAGCTAGGATTATATTCTCTTGCCAGGATGTTCGGATCCATGTTCTTATTTCAACATATTTATATTTAATAAGCCCTTTGCCCAGCAGTGGGACAGATAGCTAGAAAAAAAAATCGAAGTCCATTGTGGACTGATTTTTACAATCAGTATGCATAGCTCATTACCACCAAACAAGGGCTATGTCTACATAAGTTTTTATGAACATTTGCCATGTTCAATGTTAGATGGCACTAGCAATCATAACATAACATACCATCACGCCTGTATTCCCTGAAGGGTTAGGCAGAGGTGTAATAATTTGCACTCACACTTTGACGCTATGTTTAGGTCCCATGTAATAGAGGCGAGCCTTTTGCCATTATCCGGGCACATATCCAGATTCCAAGCTGCTACTGAGAAATTCATAGAAAACCTCAAAAACACTGCTCGACCTGGGGATTGAACCCAGGACCTCATAGCCGTCATGTTTGGGACCACTAGATCAATGAGACGCAAGCAATCATGTAAATAAATACTACACCTGCAAGATGTCTAATAGAGAATAATTTATTTAAACATTTATTATGATAAGGTTTTGTTATAATTATTTATATGAAGACAGCTATTCCATTAAAATTGTTGTGTGAAAGAAATGTTAGAAAGAAATTTGGGACCTCACTGATATCAAAATATTTAGTTGTCAAGTGGTCATTTTAGTTATTTTTTGATCATTAAATAAACAACTAAAATGACCACATTAAAATATAAATAAGCTTTTGGAGTTCCTTGGCTTCTCTACCTATACCTATGATGAGACACAGAAGGTAGAAGATACCCTTATTTAGAAAAAAAACAGGTACCAAGACACTCATGTGATTAACTGAACTAAAGATGTAAAGAAACAGAACTCTATTCATTTCTCAGTTTCCCATCATAAATCAAAAATGTAATAATAGATTATGATGTCAAATATTTTGGATTACCTTATAGCTATGTACTCACGTGAGCCAGAAGTAAAGAGGTTGCAGTGTGCATGGACTCGGTCGGTCATCTTGAAGCCTCGCCACGTACTCAAGGGGTATTTGACTTTTGTTTTGTGTCAATTTACAAATGGGTAACATATAAAATAATAAAGTGTTAATATCATCGTTGAAAACAGCATAATGCAAAGTTACTGAATTTATGACTCTATTTATAGTGTACTATTTTGATAATATATTTTGTAACAATGAAATAAAGACTTCTTTTAAATGCTGTAACGGATTTTGGCTATAATAGCCTGAATTTAAATGTAGAATATATAACTGTTGAAATAACATCTTATTTATTTTAGCATCAATTCGACAAGGGAAGTATAGTCAATGCTGGACAGTGGTCTACTGTCAGTGTGTCAGTTACCAAGTGTAGCTGACTGGAGCTCGCACTGATATAGCATATGTGACGGTTGTGGACATACATATTCGACAGTTACCTCGCTCATATCCATGTTGACGTCATCGTAGTTGGTGTCGTCCTCTCTGCGGCGACCTCCGGCGCTAGCAGGTCCCACCTATAATATCATTCTATTGTCAAGCAGAGAACGCTGGTTAATATCCATGATTCTCAAATAATTTGCATCAATACACATTAAAAAACTCAGATAATATATACAATTTATGAAAAATACTTTATGGTGAAAAATTGTCAAGGACGCCAAAACTTACCAATGGTTGTTGGCTTCCAAAACGATCCAATTCATTCTCGTCTTCACTACCGTAACCCACTAGGCAATCCATGACTATTTGTTATCTAAGTTGTAATAGCTTTTCTCTATTTAGATTTACAATCACAAAATTATTATATTTTTAATTAATTTAGATTATTTCTCATGAGAGAAACTGACACATTGACTTGACAAACTGACAAAGACAAGTAGATTCTAATATATAATAATCACAGAGTACATTTTAATATACTGAAAATAATAATAATAGACTCTTTGAGTAGATTTAATACAATAAAATTATCAAAATGACAACTAGAAAAAAGTAAATTATTTTTATTATATAGGTATGTACTACGAATAAATAGTATTATTTATTCGTAGGGTATGTAGATTTAATTTTATTTCACTCACTGTTAAGGCTCATGCGTCAGGGTTAGGCGCGAAATTCAATTGTTTCTTGGTCTTTCGCAAATTATTCGGCTATATATGACATTCTAGCCTCGCAAAATATTATGTACCTACGTACTTCTAAAACATATTCTGGGGTCATAGTCAAAGACATATAATAGTCATAGTAGTAAGAATTGTGATAATTGTAAGCAAGTGTATAACTTCTTCAAAACCGTATAGTACCTACTAAAAGTTATGTATAAGGCTATAAATAAAGCGTCAGCCAGGGGCGCGAAATTCATTTTCTTGGTTTTTCGCAATTATTCGGCTATAACACATTCTAGGTTCTAGGTAGTATAATTTTATGGCTTAACGGTTTGTGGCGTCACCAGCCGTTATAGTGCGATCTTCATCTAGCATAAAATGAAAATGCTTTTATCTTACAACTTGAACCAATTTTACATAACATACCATCACGCCTGTATTCCCCGAAGGGTTACTTGATGTACTTAATGTGCACCCACAGTTCGCCGGTATGTTTGGGTCCCATGTAATAGGGGGCGAGCCTATTGCCATTCACCGGGCACAAATCCAGACTCCGAGCTGCTACTGAGAATTTCATAGAAAACCTCAATAACACTGCTCGACCTGGGGATCGAACCCAAGACCTCTAGCGTAGCAGTCGCGATTGGGACCACTAGACCAAGGAGGCAGTCCAACCACCAATTGAATTATCAATGAACCAATTTTAATTATGCTTTTGTTGTTCATCTTTATTTCTGATCAACTTTTTATGGGGCTTCAAAAATATTAGTCATCTAGCGGGCTAGATACAAAAGAATGGTGATGAATGATACATATATTTGATTGTAGTATTTTTTTATTACATCATCACAATTTGTCTACAACCGAGGTACCTATTCTCATTAACAACTTATGTACAGTTAACATAGTATATACAATATTACGAAAAATATAGCTGAATATTTTAATGGTAAAACAACATACCACTGTAATTTATCTATTATGAACTACAATTTTTCTAATACTCTCAGTGCAGACTTTAAATAAAACTGCTTTGACCTGATACCATCAATCCTTTGACTGCAAATCATTTTTATTTTTTGCAGTTTTATCTAAATCATATTCTGTTGTGCCCTGAGCTACCATAAAAATAAAGAGTCCACATAAAGCAAACACTACGTAAATGAATGTTTCCTGCCTATTTGAGTGTGTTTTATCTATTTGTTTTTCACGTTTTTTCTTCAGAAATTCCTTATCATACTTGGTCTTCTCAAACAGAGTTCCATAATGGTTTTTAGACCTGGAAAATTTAAAAACAGATTATAATACAATTTAATTAGTCAATTTGTATGCCTATAAAGCTGAACTGTTTTCGATAAAATTTGGCAGTGTTACATTGCATGCTGTTTGAAACATGAAACGAATGTTGCTGTCGAAAACAGTTCAGCTTTATAGGCATACAAATTAACAGACAAAATAATAGAGCTAGGCGATTCGTACACTGCACCGAATTATGCAGGATAGCGCACGAGTGCGTGTTCTTACATTGCTTGAAAGGATCTCTCTTTGCATTGAAAACACGCACCCAATATTCAGCACCATATATGGTAAAAAATTCCACCCAGACAATAGACACCAATACTACACTATGCCAATACCCAGAAAGAAATATATTGATCATATACTTTTAGTCTGGATGCAATTTTGTTATGTGCTTTAACCATCATTCTTCAGAGAATATTAAATATGATGTATTAATTATTTGAAGGCTGGAAATAATGTTCTATATTAAATATGATCATCATCAGTATGCATATTTCATTGGTGTTGCTGACGTCAATACTGGGGACATCCTTACTATCAAGAATATACCAGTGACAGTTTACACAACACGGCATGACACTATTTCCAGCCTTGGTGCTTTTCACAAATAAAGCATACCAGGCATCAAAGTCGTAAATAGGTTGCCGTCCATCCATTGTTGGTACAACAGTGCGATGTATTCGAGATTTGTAGAACTTGAGTGTAGGGTCTGTGGGCTCAGGCTCCGGCTCATATTCCACTATGGGCTTAGTACTTCCACCTCCTAACATTCCTGAAATAGAATTTTGATTGTACCTAAATCTAAGACTTCCTATCCGAATTAAAATAAACGAATTTTATTTGCTATTGCTAACCTCAATAGGGTTTATTTAAACACTATACAGCTCATAAGTATCTTATTTAAGTATGTAACTAACCTTTGTCATACATTTTTTTTAATTTTATATTTCCTAGCACCTCATAAGCTTCAGAAATAGCTCTAAACTTTTTTGCTGAAGTTTCATCCTGGAAAAATGATTTTGTTATTATTATAAAATAACTCATACATAATTATTGAATCTAATGTAAGGAGTACATAATATATGGACTTACACTTGATATGTCTGGATGGTAAATTTTTGATAATTTGTAATATGCAGATTTGATATCACCCTGTGTCGCTTTAGGAGTGATTCCAAGTACGTCATAATGGTTGGCGCCAGCTAGAGGTGACGTGAATAGCGTTCGTAATGCGCCATACATTAGCCTGGTCTGGACTTGGCAGAGCATCTGAACCATGAAAAATTTAAAAAATTTAAAAGTAGGTAGCGAATGGAATTAGAAGTAACACTAGCTTTACTTACTGGTTTGAGCACAATGGATTTGGGTTAATCTAAAAAAAGTAATGAAAAAGGCATTCAACTTATTGACAAATAGGGACTAAATAAGATATTGAAATTATATTTCGGACTATTTTTGACATTTTGAACTAAAAATCTTCCAGTCTGTCCAAAATGTCAACAAAACTGATTGTTTTTTATTACAACATTACATAATCTGAAGATTTCCAAAGCTAAATAAAAGTTAAAAATTAATATTTTTCAATAAAATAAAAGGAAAATTGTAAAATGTTTGGATTTTCTTCTAAATTCGTATAAAAATAAATAAAGAAGTAGAAATAATATCTGACATCACCTATTGTTTTTTTTCTGGCAATACAAAAAAATACACTTGACAATATGATGATAAATAAGTCGACTCGGCTTTTATTAGGTAAATTCGACTATTCCTCACGAATATGTACGTCGATACAATATGATCTACCGAAAAATAATGCGTTAAATTGTTAGCAGTACGTACATTGGGTTTCAAAATCTATTGACAGTTTATAATCTCACAAGATAGATTATAAACCCCAATGTATGTACTGCTAACAATTTAAATAAAATATATCTTTATTTGGAACTAGCTTTCCGCCCGCAGCTTCACCCGCGTGGACAACACGATTTTCACTGTTTAGTTTTTTCCAATTCTGGCGGGAAATTGCAAATTATCCTTACATATCTTTCCGTCGGTTTCTTTGCTCGGGTAGAGCACAAAATTTGCCCAACTCTATTATTTACCGACACAAAGATCGAAATTTCAAAAACCCTACTTAAGTCATATATTTATGTATTCCATATCAAGTGCCTAAATACAAACTCCCATATAATTTTTCATCCATTATTTCACCCCTTTTTTACAACAAAACGTAGCTTATATCCTTTCCCAAGGTCTAATCTATTTTTGTACCAAATTTCATCAAAATCGGTTCCGGGGTGAAACTTGAAAGCGTGACTTTGTTTGGACTTTTAAACGAACTTTCATCCCCTATTTCATCCACACACAGGTCGAAATTTCAAAAACGCTAGAACACATATTTATTTATTCCTTATCAAGTGCCTTAATATAAAGTTTCATGGTTTTATCTTGAAAAATGACGAACTCCCATACAAACTTTCACTCCCTATTTCAACCCCTTCAAAACTATTTTTTGCAATAAAAGGTAGCCTATGTCCTTTGTCAAGCTTTAGTCTATCCCAGTACCAAATTACATAAAAATCGGTTTAGTGGTTCAGGCGTGAAAGCGTTACAGACAGACATACAGACAGAGTTACTTTCGCATTTATAATATTAAGTAGGGAAGTAGGGATGATATACTGCCTCAGTAGTCAAGTGGTCCCTAGCGCGACTGCTATGCTAGAGGTCTTGGGTTCGATTTCCCCGTCGAGCAAAGTGTTATTGAGCTTTTCTACGAAATTCTCAGAAGCAGCTCGGAGTCTGCAATAGGCTCGCCCTCATTGGACCCACAGTCCCCACAGATTACTAATATGTAGCAAGTTACCTGAACATACCAGCAGCGAAGTGTGGATGTATATTAGTACACCTCTGCCTAACCCTTCTGGGAATACAGGCGTGATGGTATGATATACGTATTAATTACATATTTAATCTTTTCCCGGATCTAGTTAGCCCATGCCTAATCTTCATCTGCTCAAATCTGCTGTCCAAAGAGTACAATTTTATTATTTATGTAGGAAACATCTATTTATAATCTGTGTGTGTCTGACTGACGGTCTGAGGGAGGACGCTGACGTCAATAAAATTAGTCATTATTCATTAGTCACCAAATAAATTATTTGAAAAACATCCATTAGTTCGGTTGTAATACCTGTTTTCACTAGTGTTTATTCCAGACAAAATACAGGTAAGTTCATAAGTTGTATTGGAAACTTCGCGGCTTGTTAAATAGGTTATTTTCCAACAGATGTTGATGTGAAAAAATATGTCCATTTATGGTAGTCCTTGGATCTTGCCCTACTTAAACTTCGTTACTAATACTGGAAGTCGGTTGTGGCCACTTTTGGCAGTGAGTCACATTCTCGTTAGCGTACGCAACTGACGATAAGCTGTGTAACACCTAAACTTCTCATAAGTTTTATTTATAAACCACGTCTTTTTTTAGTTTTTGGAGTGTTTGGTGCAGTCTGTCGTTCGCTAGCTAGCTTATCAACATTGTCAATTTGCTAAAGGAAGTTTACTGTTGTATGTTGGTACATAAATTATGTTCAGTTTTGTTACAATCTTTTGTTGTATTTTTTCCTTTCAAACTTATGTCACGACTTGTTTATCTGGCAACCTACCTAATTGATTTTTAAAAATTACCATTTTTTATTTTGATTGCAAGTCTAATTCTTTAATTCCAGATACCACAATGTCATCCCGTAAGACAGCTGGCCGCCGTGGCACCAACAAGAAGCGTGCCCAGCGTGCCACCTCAAATGTCTTTGCAATGTTTGATCAAGCCCAGATTGCAGAGTTCAAGGAGGCCTTCAATATGATTGATCAGAACAGAGATGGTTTTGTTGATAAGGATGATCTGCATGATATGTTAGCTTCTTTGGGTAAGTTTTGCCTTGTGTTGTTTGTGTCTGTGTCGTTTGTTTTCTTATCTTTAATTTATTGACCAACCCTTAAGTTAACAAGAATTGGGATCAAAACATTATTTAGATACTCACAATGCTATATTTTATGAATATATAACTTGTCTTACTAATATTTATAATTGGAAGTTTATAGACTCATGTTTCTTTTGGCAAGATTTAAATTGCTTTACTGGCTGTGATAAATAGAAAGTCTTATTCATATGCTTTGAAAACCATCTTATTATATAGATCTACTAAGGTATTGTTTTACTTAAATACAATACATAATATACCCTTGTACAACTAGTGAAGCCAGATAAAATAGCAGTTTAGTCAAGGTTGCTGCATGTGATGCATTTACTGAAATAATTCTATCAAATTTCTTATCTTCAATACTGAATTATCACATTTTAAAATACTTGCAGTCCTTGAAAAAATTTGTTTGTTGTGCCTGAAAAAAAAATACAAAATTACTTTTTCTTACAAAAATTATAGTAAAAACAATGGTCATATAATAATGATTTATACTTTTATAAATTCCTGTGAATTTGGCTTAGATAATGATATTGAAACACTAGATTTCTACTTCTATTAGAATGACAATGATGTTTAGATAAGCATTAAAATGTTTATAAATAATGTTTGTAGAACAAAAACATATCTTTATTATTCTAAATCTGCTTTATTGGGTTAGTTTGGATTTGTGTTTTGGCCAGCAAATTGTAGGTGCAGATGCTTGCGATACACCCCTGCTTAATCCTTCAGGAAATACAGATGTGATGGTATGTTCATTTACTGCATGGTGATTTTTCTAGGTAAAAACCCAACAGAGGACTATTTAGAGGGTATGATGAATGAAGCTCCTGGTCCTATCAACTTTACAATGTTCCTCACCCTCTTTGGTGAGCGTCTCCAGGGAACAGATCCCGAGGATGTCATAAAGAATGCATTTGGGTGAGTAATATTTACAAAGTATGAGCAAATCTTTGGAACATTTTGTAAAGTTAATAGCAGAATGCTATAAGTTTGTTAATTAAATTTAAATAATTCCTTAGTGGTACATTTATTGAACTGAGCAAAATAGTCACCATGATAAACTTAAAACATGACAAATTCAATTATGTAAAACTGTAGTGCTTTGTTATTTTCACAATAGTATTTAATTGGTTCTGTTATGACGCACGGCTACACATCAGTATATATGCTGGCCTTAAATTTTACTGAAAGCCTTTACAATTGGAGATCAGTCTAAACTAGTTTTGTATAGGTTGATGTGTAGGTGCGTGTCTTTTCTCAAGCCACCCTACCATTCAGTTACAGTTTGTTCGAAATAATTGTGCATGGCTGAAGTGGTCCCACAAGTGGTCTTGCATGGTCAATTCTAATATAAAAACTCTGTGTAAATACAATTGGGGCCGTAAATGTTTCGCAATGTAATAGCATGATTATTTTCCTTATTTCGATACGCGAATACTCATATAGACATTGTGATTGTGAGGAGACTGACAAAGAGTCGCTTCACTTTCTAGGCGGATACGTTTCGCGAATATACAAGAGCAGTGCTCATCTAGGGAAACATACCTTAAGCCCAGACAGAAAGGAGCCCACCCTTAAGAAAAACCTGCAGTTTATAGTAACCGCAAGGTTTAGCAGTAAACCCTTAACTTAATGAGTGCAATCACTATATATGAGTGCAATCACAATCAATATACTATGGTTGCAGTGAGCTCCCGGCAGTTTGGAATGGCTTACTTCAGACCAGTTGGGTTATGTATTATTAACTGTATGTTGCACTGTTAGTTGATTGTAAATAAACCACAAAATTTACATACATGCAGTACACATACAGTATTCAGAACACTGTCACTGTAGGCTAAGGTGTAACTGGGGTGCAATGAACATTGTGTGCAACATATTGATAGATGGATAGAATATTCTTTATACTTTGAGCTTAGCTTTGAGCAGGAAACAAAATTGATTACATTCGCGTTGACGATTTCTCAGTACCACTTAAAGCTATAATCTTGTACCATCAGATGCTTCGACGAAGAAAATCAGGGCGTGATCAACGAGGAGCGTCTCCGCGAGCTCTTGACCACGATGGGCGACAGGTTTACTGACGACGATGTCGACGAGATGCTGCGCGAGGCGCCCATCCGTGACGGACTCTTCGACTATGTGGAGTTCACGCGCATACTCAAACACGGTGCCAAAGACAAGGATGAGCAGTAAGACTTAAAACATCAGGTGGGTTGTAGGTACAATAGAGATTGTTTGAAAATCATGTAGTAATGGGCTATTGTAGTAGTAGAAATATAAACAAATCATCAGCCTCAGAGAATTTTGGCTTTAACTATGTTAACTCTATTATTGTTTAGCTACCAGTTTTGAGGTGGCTCATTTCATTCCAGGTGATTCAAGCAATAACCTTTTATAAGCAGCTTTTGTATGGTTATCAATTTTTGATAAAAGAACCTATTTTAATGTAGGTACAAAATATTAAAAAAAAAGCCCCAAGATTTTTGATAGTATAAAACATTGTTCATTGATTTTCTCATATGTCCAGTCAGAGCTGTATGAAGTAATGATGATTTTGTGGTTGGAACAGACTTGGTAATATTACGAATTATCTGACTGAAGTATGGTACCCCGTACCCGCCTTATATGTCGCCATTTAAATAATTATATTTTCCAAACTAAGAAATTTGTATGATTCAATCGGTAGATACTTAAGTTAAGATTCACTATGGATTTCACAATAATCTCTAAAGATACTGAGGTGCTAAAATATACTTCTAGATCTTGCGAATTTTGCATTTCCACTCTCGCATTTTGTAATAAAAATTGTATAATTCCATTTTATTGGACCACCGTAAGTTTAAGTTTGGCTTGTGTTTATTTTCCTTATGTATATGTGTATTCCCAGAATTTAGTTTTAAAATTGTAACTCTTTATGGTAACACTGCGATTGTGCAACTGTGTGTCATCTTTTGTATTTCTCGTTATGACAAGACATCTGAGTATTGTTTTTCTCAGCAAGCAATGTATTTATAACCTTGGTTCATGCAATTGAATTAAATATTATAAAATAAAGAATTGTGACATATTCTACAAAAACATTGATGTGCAATATTATTCCATGATAGCATTTATCGGATGTGCTTACTTTGTTTTAGTTAGAGCTAGCTAAGTAGTTAGTCAAAGGAATGCAGAATGTAGTCCTCAATCATCAGTGTTGCCATATGGATAAGGAATTATTGGCGAAGTATTGTTATAATATCATTCCCTCTTGATACTAACACTTCTTCCTAAAATGAAGTATAAGTTAAATGACACATATTATTTGTTCTTAAATTATGAATTATTTAGTTTAGGTTTGAATAAAATTAACTTATAGTATTAACAAAATGTGTGTATAAGATGTATAATCATGTATGTATGTGTTATCATTTATTTACATTATAAATCTTTTATCTCTGAATTTATAGTAATGGTTTTCTTACTACTTAAACCTATCCCAATGGACTTTTTTTTAATATTTTTGGAAGCGATACCTGGTCCTGTAAGCTTTTAAAATATCAATCCGTACATACGCACGAGCGCTTTTTTAACAATTAAAAGCATATTGTTTTGAACGCTTTCAATTCGCCTTATGACTTGAGAAAAGGAGAAGGAAGGGGACTGAGGGAGGAATTGTCTCGTCTCACGCCTGAGATATTGCTCGATATCAGTGCCTATTAAAACTAGCTACATAAGAAAGATTATGATTATTTGGTGGTCATGTCGCTGATGTCGCTCATATCCAATAAGAGGCCAGGTTCTATAACCGTCTTGCGCTTGATGAATGAAATCTTGAAAAACATGTGGTTATAAGTAGGTATGGCTTATTATTATTATTATGGGTGACACGATGAAAGTATCTGGTCTTTCCAGCATTGGCGCCCGGCCAACTTGATGAATAAAAATAACATGATTATTATTACCTACACTCTTTAGCTTTTCAACTTTGCACTAAGGAAGTAGATCAGTTAAACATCAACTCAATAACTTAGGAAATTAAACTTTATCCAACCTTACCCAACGGTTAGGTCACACGTTGTTTTATTTATTCAATCAGAAAAAGATTTCGCCAATTTGTTGGAATTTGTTAAAGTGGAGGGGTACAAACACAAATTGTCAAATTAGAAATAAAGAAGTTATATTTTAAGTTGACTGCCTCGTTAGTCTAGTGGTCCCAATCGCTACTGCTACGCTAGATAGAGGTCTTGGGTTCGATCCCCAGGTCGAGCAAAGTGTTATTGGGTTTTTCTATGAAATTCTCAGTAGCAGCTCGGAGTCTGAAGTTGTGCCCGGTGAATGGCAATAGGCTCGCCCCCTATTTCATGGGACCTAAACATACCGGCGAACTGTGGGTGTACATTAAGTACACCTCTGCGTAACTTTTCGGGGAATACAGGCGTGATGCTATGTTATATTTTAAGCGCGAACGTAACGTGGAGGATGCGCGGCCATGGCGACCTGATAGTTCTGATGGAACTTAAAATTCTTTCTTCGAAAATTTTGACAAATTCAGTCTAAGAACTAGATCTCTAGCCCAAGTAGTTGCTAAGATCTCCATGGCCGCACAATTCTCCACGTTACGTTCGCGCGACCAACTTAACACCTTTATAGCTTCTTTATTTCTACTATGGCAAATTTTTGGTTTGTTCCCTTCGATTTTGACGAATTCTGACTTTTTTTGGCGAAATCTTTTTCTGTTTGGATAACTTGGCGGAGCAATTGTAACACTCACAACACTTCAACGGTAAACGCTTGGAAGAGAGGTTGGGGTCAAGCCAAGAAAAAAAAACCTATTTTGTTAATTAATTCATAGTGAGAACAAGTACCTAAATTAAAAAAGAAAACACGAACTCATCAATAAATCAACATTTTATTTATAGTTATTGGGCCAGTCTTCATAGTGAGGAGACTTTTTAGGTACTATGTTGGTATATCTATTTTTATATTGTACTTGAATTAGGTAGGCACATTTTTTGTAATAAGAATTCTTACATTATTATATTGTGTACTGAGACCATGTTGGGTTATACCTCTTTAGTGCCCAGGTTGCTCGGATACATACAGCTATACAATTAATAATATATTCATAGAAACATAACACCTTATAATATATTTTTTTATAACATTGGATATAAGAGGAATGCTTATGTCGAGGCGTTGTTGTTAGGAATAAGGGTTCATTGCCATGTTTGTTTGATAAGGTGTGCGCACTTCTCAGCCACCGCCATGATAGCGCCTTGTGGGTTGCCCGTCGGCTGTGACGGCATTACGCTCGCGTCGCTGACTCGCAAGTCTGAAATGCAATGAATCCATCGTAATTGGTTGAATTGATATTATGTAATAAAAGTACCTACGGGCCGAGCCCGCACGTTTTATATTTCGTGACATTCCGTTATTTCCTTTAATACAATTCGGCTTCATTATATTCTATTTCTAGTATCATGGTAGTGAGGATTGCGTCAACTATAACTTATTCACAACTGCGTAAGTACTACAACTTTTGGCGTTTAAATCGTTACCTACACCAAAATATTACGATAATTTCAGTACATTGTTGTATGGATACACTATACATAGTTGTGCCACTATTAGTCGATGACGCAATCCCTATGTCCCTATTGCCATGAAACTAGAATATGTTATACACATACAAGTTTTGAAAAAAAAATGAATTCATGGCCCAAGGAGAGACGATCAGCCCTATTATACTGCGTGTTATATTCATAAACTTACAGTCTTAAAATAAAACAAGTGATAGACATCGATTATACACTCTATTATAAAAAAAAAAATATATTATATATAGCTACTACTTACTTTGAAGGCCGTAAACATTAAGGTCTGCGTCGACGACCTGGCCGATGGAGCAGGTGCCGAGCTGATGGTTCTGTGCGTCCGTGTAGTACCGGATCATGCACTCTTGCCACGCGTCAGACCAATCCTCAAAGTCTTTGCATTGCTTCGTGTACGCCTTGTTAAGTTCTATGTTGTATTTTTCTTTCAACAACTGATTGTAAATAATATTTCATGTTATGCAAAATATTGAAAATGAGCTGACTGGTGTGCCCGCGGTTTCACCCGCTTTAGTAATAAAGTTATAATTAATAGAATCTGGCAGTATTAAAATTTGACATTAGAAATTTCATAAAATATTGCATAGATTCAGGCGTCTTACTTTCTAGAATTGAGTTTAATTGCAAAAAACATTTTTTTGGTAATTGTAAGTAGTAATAAATAACTAACAACTGAGGTGAACACAAAGGGATGAACAATAGAAAGGATTATGGGAGAATCACATTAAAAAATCTGGTGGACTAAAGCTAAGCAAGAGATATATCTTAACTTACATCACTGTCAAATATTTTTTTCACGTAAATCAATGCTTCCTTAATCATTTTCATGTCATCGGGATGCGCAAAGTAGTTAGGAAAGAATAGCGGCGGTTCAAGTGGGTTGGTGGTGTTGATCGTCAAGTAACCGACGCTGCGTGGGAGCAGGGAGACTGCATTTGCTCTGAAAATGAGGATTTTTGATGACGTAACGTGATAATTGCCTCATCACTCTAGTACCTAGTAGCTGTGACCGCTAAAGCATTAATGGGGTTTATGTATGAAATTCTCAGGCACAGAGCTACCATTAACAGATGGCAATATACTCGCCCTCTATTGTACTTAAACATACCGGCGAACTGCAGGTATCAATTGGTACCTACCTCTGCCTAAACCTTCGGGAAATATAGGCTTGATAATTACTTTGTTAAGTCATATAACCTGAAAAACCGTTTTAATTCTCGTATTGTCTACTATTGTTTCATTGATTTTGTTGCACATTGTTTTGGAGCTTAAATATGAAACAGACACAAAGATGACTCCTCCATGAATGTAGACGACAGTCAGAACTATAATTAAATTTGTATTAGCTATGTCATTGGTTCACTGTTTCCCTAGTGGAGCTGTGTAATAATTAGGCTAGAAAATTCTCAGTATTAGTTCGGAGTTTTGATTAGTGTCTGGTTGATGGTAGTAGTGCCCCTACTGTGATAGGAACCAAACGCACCGGTGTATTGTTGATGTAGGTTATACCAGTATCAGTGATGTTATGTTATAAGATAGATTAATATTCTATGAAGCTGGGCTCCATTATGTTGGAAATGCACTCACGTTACATTGTAGTTAGAGTTGGAGCAGTCTTCAACCGGCTCGCCAATCATACCGGTTTTCGAGCATTCTGCGTAAAGTCCGTTGAAGAAGAACTGTAGGTCTGGTTGTCCGCGAGTCTTGTTAGCAAAGGACGAATATAGGAGTCCAGTGAGCTATAAAGCGTTAAGTAAGTCAATTATTTGGGGCCAGATTAACTCTAGCTTAGAGTACCTAGTAGTAGTGACGCGAATCAATAGTAGGTATCAAACTATGTATTACTTGTTTGTAGATATGGGTACTTCTGAGATTTTTATGGATAAACGATGACTTAAATAGATCAGACCTTAGTTCTGAGCTGACTAATGGACTCTTTGAGCTTTGGCCTTCACATGAGACACGACGAACACAGTAAAACTGTTTGGCACCAGTCATATTTTGAGGATACCACATGTGATAGGTTTAATTAATTTTTGATTACGTGAACAGAATTCTCACTTGAGTAAGTCCAGTTGCAGACATGGGTCCTTGCCGTTGTAACATATAGTCCATCAAGGCCTTCCAATTCAAAACTTCGGTATTGTTCACTTTTTTTATGGTGAAGTACAAGGTGCCTCCGTAATGGTTCTTCAGGTTCTTTCCTACGGGCAGGTCAGCTATTACAGGGATTTCCAAGGCCTCCAGGGTCTCCGCAGGTCCTACTCCAGACAGCATAAGGATTTGTGGGCTCTGAAGCGCGCCAGCGCAGAGTATGATCTGAAATTATATGATTACATGTATGATGAGGCTGAAATATTTTTGTTTTTTATTGTTATACGAACGTTTCGCGGCAAAATGTGAAGCCATGTATGTATGGCTTCACATTTTGCAAAAATCTTATGTCACGTAGATAAACATTCAATATCTAAGCAAGCAACCTTTTACTTATAAATACAACGACATAAAGTTTAATAAATTGAGTTAAAATCACAAAAGTTTCAAGTTGTTGATAAAATATAATTATATTTTGGCATTTATTTAGGGGTTATTGAAAAACCCATTAAAATACATAGATGTACATATAAAGTAGGTAGATATACTGGTGCATTTCTTTTGGTGTGTGCAGCGCAGTCCTCTTCCTTCACCTTTTCTCTTTTCCCTCCCTCCAATACTATTTTTCCCAACGGTAAGCATCGGCTTGGTTGTGTTTTGTGTGTTTGTTTGGAAACACAGCCAGTCTATTAGCAGCGGTTGTCACTTACCTTCAGGTGGGCCGCTTACTCATGTGCAGGTCAAGTAACGTGTTCTTGTTGGGCAATTCTGATTCGGAACATTAATTCCCAAGAGCCCCTGAATGGGCTAAGACGACTCTGTCTAATATCAACAAAATCTTACCTCCTTATTCGCTTTGATAGTTTTAGTTTTTCCGTTCTCATCGATGTACTCTACACCGACCGCTTTTTTGGAATCAAAAAGGACTTTAGTGACGTGTGCTTTCAGCTTGTAGTGTAAGTTCGGCTGCAGGGACGTAGGCACCAAGTAGGCACGGGCCGTGGTGTATCGCTGGCCATTTCTGAAAAGAAGGAGGGAAAGAACTCAATATTTGTTTCTCAATATTAAAAAATATATACCGATCTCTGATGATGTCCTCCTTCAAGAGCTGATCCACTGGTGGAAGGAGCGGCACACACGAGGGTTAGGAAGGAAGGTTTTGAAGGAGTTGGGTGGTTCCTTCGAACAAGGCATTTTGTATCGAAATTTCACATTCTTATCAACCGTGTCGCACACTAGGTATCACAGTAGAAACCTTTCGGAATGTAGATATATGTCACCGTAAAATTATATTCACCGTTAGATTATAATCTAACCCGCGAGATTGTAAAGCGTCGATAGATTGTGAACTCAACTTACTGCTTACAATTTAACGCATTATTTTTCGGTAGATTATAATCTAAGTATAGCAGTGAAACCGTCGAATTGTGAAATGGCATGCGACGTAACGCACCTCGCGAGCTGATTGGTCAGTATTATTATATTTAGTCAGTAATACTGTCTTTTTGTATTTTTAGGCATTTTCCATGTAAAGATTATTAAGTTATTTTAGTGAAGGAAAAATACGACCGCGGGCAGGATTCGAACCTGCGTCTTCTGGTTAAGTACACCAGACGCTATGACCGCTAAGCCACCGCGACCTCCACCCGCCATGTCGAAATTTGCCTTCATATTTTTAATTTACGTCTTTGAGGCGACTTGACGGCGTACGTAAATAATAAAATAACTTAAAAATCTTTGCATGGTAAATGCCTAAAACATACAAAAAGATAGTTAAAAGGTAAGGTGGCATCGTACGACATCGTACTTGCTGTAAAGCATGTCATGTCCTTTGAGAAGCACATTTTCAAAACATGTCACTGACGTCGCCTCAAAGACGTAATTTCCTACTCCCTACTAATATTATAAATGCGAAAGTAACTCTGTCTGTCTGTCTGTCTGTTACGCTTTCACGCCCAAACCACTCGACCGATTTTGAAATTTCGAACTGTGTGGGGATGAAATAGGGGATGAAAGTTTGTTTAGAAGTCACGCAAACAATGTCACGCTTTCGAGTTTAACCCCGGAACCGATTTTGATGAAATTTGGAACAAAAATTGATTAGTCCTTGGGAAAGGATATAAGCTACGTTTTGTTGTAAAAAAGGGGTTGTAATAAGGGATGAAAAATTGTATGGGAGTTTGTCATTGTTGAAGATAAACGCTGAAACATTGTGTTGAGGCACTTGATAAGAAATAAATAAATAAGTATTTGATATGGGGTTTTTGAAATTTCAAACTGTGTGGGGATGAAATAGGGGATGAAAGTCCGTTTGGATTTTGACGAAAGTTGGTACACAAATAGACTAGACCTTGGGAAAGGATATAAGCTGCGTTTATATTTCGGTAAATAATAAAGTTGGACAAATTTTGTGGTCTACCCGAGCAAAGAAGCTGACGGAAAGATATGTAAGGATAATTTGCAATTTCCCGCCAGAATTGGAAAAACTAAACAGTCAAAATCGTGTTGTCCACGCGGGCGAAGCTGCGGGCGGAAAGCTAGTTAAAAATATGAAGGCAAATTTCGACATGGCGGGTGGGAGTCGCGGTGGCTTAGAGGCCATAGCGTCTGGTGTACTTAACCAGAAGACGCAGGTTCGAATCCTGCCCGCGGTCGTATTTTTCCTTCACTAAAATAACTCAGTAATACTGGTTATTACTATAATATCTGTGGTAGGTAATTATTGTTGTACGAGGTTCTCTGTGGATATACGAGTATTATAATGATAACATATGCGGTACGGTGTATATACATTATGATTAAGTGAGTATATTAAAATTTCTTATCGCGGTGTGAATAATTATTTACACAACTTCCTTATTATACATAAATCTGATATAAAAAAATATATTTGCAGGTACTTATAAAACAGATATTTGTAAAACTGCGATGGTAATTGGTCTATTGTGGCCACTGTTGAGTTCGAGTTCCCAACATCTGATGTGGACGTAATAAATAACATATTATTTTTTTATCACCGATTATTATATAATATAAATGCAAGATGACATTGTACACACATGCGACAATTTACAAATTAAAACGGGAGGTTCAGTAATTAGTTCGGGACGTTATTATATTATTCGTTTTGTTAAAACCTAAGCTATTGTTTTCAGCATGAAGTATTGGTATTTCATAAAAGAAATCAAGTCACAATCAAAAAGATTCGCGTCGGGCGTCCATCCGTCAATACGCAGATAGTTACTTAATAACTACGTTACTACTAGTAAACTAGTATGTCATCTTGGAAAATTTAAATTATAATTTTTAAGAAATTGTTAATGAAGGTACAATGTAGGCTTGATCTACGAACACGCTAAGTTAAAAACTTTGGTTTTGAGAATTTTTATGAGTCCTACGACGAGTAACGGGTTGTTGAGGTCCCACGATATTATGATAATTTTCAATACCTAATCTAGAAAAACTCCATGCATTCAGAATCTTCACTTAACTCAATATTCGTAGCAATTTGGCAGGTGCATGTCCAAATTGTGTTACTCAGAAATATTATTATTATTATCAGGGGTATCAAATATATCTAATCCAAATTAATTGATCAATCAATCATAAAAAATATTTCAATATTTGACCAGCTAATGCAGGTCTTAACCCTAATTCCAGGTCAGCTGATCGACTCAAGATTCTAACACCTTAGATTCTGCAATACATACCTTAAACATTGCAATACTTACTCGTTGAAAGTTTGTGCCACTGAAAAGCCTTCTGGTGTTTCAGGGTTACTCATGTCTTTGATAACTGGCAGGCCCGTACTGTTTATGGCTTCCAGGAGATCCAGTACCTGAGCAGGCTGGTAGTTGAACTGTGAGAAAAAGGACATCATCATTGATTCAACTGAGTAAACTAGGAATCTGAATCTGATATGCATTACACCTATGATCGTTAATATTTAAAACTCATATATTGACTCAAATTGTAACTCGGTACGTCGGTAGGTACGGTTGGTTATAGCTGTTACCTGACCCTTTTTTTGTCGGGGTTGGAAATGCGTTATGCACTACACACCGCCCCGGGGAGAGCAATGGGGTGTATCGGACTCCGCTCTGAAAAGAGCGATCTACCTAACGACTAAAACCAACCTCGGCGTTTCGCGTCACCACTTTAGTGCCGGGAATACGAGAGTGCTGTGACATTCGTCCGCAGACCCGGCAGTGGCGGGCCGCCTGTGCGGCCCCAGCTGTTACCTGACCCACCCTAAGTGGGCTGGCGGCGTCTAAGTGGGTCAGGTAACTGCTATAACCCACTGTACATACTTCTATGTTGCGCTTCCTTATACCTTACCTGTAATCTAATAAGGTGCCTGGCACCTGTAAATATGATGACATCGTTGCGTCAATTGACTAAAAATACACTATGACCTTATACGTACCGTTTGAATAGGCATGCGTCCAGTAGCTGAGTGATATCGTTCTTCGACAAGATCGCCGATCTGTTTGTTGCCTTCCACCATGTCCATGAACGGTCTCATTTCGTCCCAAGACCAACCTTGGGCACCTAAATTTACCCAGTCTTCATAATCAGCGGCGTGGCCCTTGTGGAACATCATGCCATTTAGTACACTGGAACCTCCTAAGAAGAAAAGAAGGAAAGTAAATATACATATACAGCTATGCCTATTTCTTGAGATCGGTGGTAGCCCAGTGGTAACGGCGGCGACTTACGAATGTAGGTCGTAGGTTCTAACCCAGACAGGCGCTTTACTTTGTGTAAATTATATTATTTATTTACCACTGCGCTCAAAAACGTTGAAGGAAAACATCGTGAGGAAATATTCGAAGACGTGAGATCTCACGGCTTCGAATTTTTCCATTCAATTCTTCTTCTTCTTCAATGGTAGATGTACCCTGGACCCGTGTCCCCGAGAGGAGGCCTGTGTCCCAGCAGTGGGACCATTATACGCCGATTATGTTTATGTTATGCCTATTTCCCATAGGTACGGGCAGACGAAAACTGAAGAACGCGCCACTTTCTAAATTTTTTGGACTTTTTCAAGGATCTTACTAATGAGTTACGTAGGTAATGCGAAATAAGTATGTCTTCCTAACGCTTCGGCTGATATTATTCGTATATCAAATTCATATTGTTAGTCGCGTTTGTTTCAGGGAAGTTATCCATATCATCATCAGCTCGAATTCGTCTACTGCACGGAAGAGATTTATCTGTTCCGTGGTCTACTGCCTAGCTGAGCCACTGGCAATAGGTACTTGTGTAACATGCGCAAATAAACAACAGTCACTATTGTGTGTCAGTGTGTTCACGGTTAAAAATGAAACCTTCGCAGCGGCAGACTATTTGACAATACACAGAAGAGCTCGGAAGCAGAGACCTACCTACCACCAAACATACCTCAGTAATGAGTTCAAAATTAAGTGATTTTTAACATAGGTACCTAGGACTTTTCCTCTTATCCATTGGCATCCTTGGGTTCCCTGGTCGAGGCAGTAATCACTGGGCACAGTTCGGAAATTCCAGTCTACTTCATCGTCGCCCCAAAAGTTTCTGTAGAATCCGGGGACCCGCGATGCTATTGGGTCCGGTCCACCTGCTTCTAACAATATAACCTGCAAGAACAAACACAAGTAAAGTGGTGGCAGTGGTTCCGTGAAAATAGCTGTTCTAAACATAGTTTAAATTGTGATAAGTACTATTCTGAGAATATTCTTAAATGAAACCAAGTATTATATTATTTTTGATTTAAAGATTAGGTACAATAGGTACTTTTTCCAGTTGGAAACAAAACAAACGCCGCCGCGGCGCCGTCCTAATGTCTTCGCAATCTCTGTCATGTACTCAGTCCGACGGAAAGAGAAAGCGAATCAAATCGGGAACGAAAATCCCAATGTCAAATCTAGGAGCAACTAAAATCTACATAAGAGAAACAAATGGAGATGTTAGTGTGAAGCGTCTCTTGTACACTCAACTCTCGCAACTCAAGTACTAACTATCAATATAATTCCTGGGCTGATGAAATTAAATCGACCTATGACACACAGTTTACAGTTTTAGCTGGGTTTAAATAACTAATCGGTGTACCTACTTAGGTCTCGAGTGGACAGGCTAAGCAATGTTGGTCGCACATTGCTAGTATTCTTGTTAACCCCTTGTGCTAAGCTATGTTAAAAGCTAAATGCTTGTGTTATGAGTGGGTTCACGTCAGTAGTGCAAGGGGTGGGTTTCGAACTGCAACCACGTGATCGCAAGTCCGACGCCCTACCCATTAGGCTACCGCCGCTTCAACTATTAGAATCAAGTCTCTGTTTTTTGTCTATGGAATCGAATTCACACTTACCTTGTATTTATTATCATCTTCGCTTAGTCTTGCGGCCACAATAGATCCCGCGGAACCAGCTCCTACAACTATAAAGTCGTATTCCTCATCCGGTTCCTTGATTGACGTGATCCTTTTGCATGGCTCGGCGATATTGCATTGGCCCCACAGGTACCCTTGTAGCAGGATCATGAACATGTGTGTCCCGCTGCACACTGGAGAGTTGGCTATACTAGCCCCCTCTTCTATGATTGGGCACTGACAATTCTGTTAGAATAATTTGCTATTTAATAACTAATTAATAATATTTTTATTCAACAAAAGAAAGATGGCAAATTATTCTCGTAGATGAAGCAGTGAACCTCTGCTAAGCTCTTAGGGATATTGTAAAGGCGTGAGGGTTTATTAAATTAATAAATAATATGCAGTTCACTGTTCAGTTAGGCAGTGCTTCTGTAAGCTAAAGTTAGTGTATGTAGGCAGACTTCACACATCTTGAAGAATTTCCTAAGTCCTCTAGTTGTGTAGGTACACAATGTTGCAAATAATTATTTTTTTATCCGTATCGGCATCTCATATGGAAAGAAGGGTTGGATTTAAACTTGGACCCCCATACACACAATTTTAAATTATGATCAGTTATTAATAATATGAATTACTATAAATATATACATAAATTATGTAACTAAATGACAATTTTAATTCATCATCATCATATATATTTTTTTATATTATAAAAAAATAATCTCTTTGTAAAAGGACGTAAACTATGCTGCGAAATATGGGAACATAGGTACAATAAGTATCTACCTATTAATATTTACACTTCTGCCCGAAATAATTAATTAAGAAAAAATTTATGACTTTGTGGAAGAAGAAAACACCTTACCTGAGGCGCTAAAATCATCTTGATATATTTCAGCACAGCCAGTAAACCTAAAAAAAATGTATGGGTACGTTAAAATATTTTTTTAAACCTGTTATTGAGAGTACTTATTAAAAGTAACATCATTGGATATGAAAGCACAGTTTTTATACTGTTACCATGATCTGCTTGTTGAGACGTCGAGTATAATGTAGCAGGTAGATGATTAAATTAGTCAATATTGTAAAATATCCTGAATTATTTTCGACATTGACCTCTACAAAGTGCATCTGAGTAAACCAAAAATAAAAGAATAACCGTTATGGCGTGATCCATTAGTTACTTAAGGGATACTTGTAGGTATTTGTGAGACATATAATGTACTGGAGTTAAATCAATACTCCTATTATATATTTTATAGAGGTGAAGTTTGTGAGTCTGTAACGTTGTAGGGGGTAATCTCTGGATCTACTGAACAGATTTAGAAAATTATTGCACCAATAGAAAGTTACATTATTCCTGAGTGACATAGGCTATATATTTTGCCGTAAAATGAAAAGAAGCGTATAGTCCACGCGGGCGAAGCCGCGGGCGGAAAGCTAGTTAAAAGTAAAAGCGTTTTTATGCTGTGCAAAGCGGGGAACAACACACACTCTGCCCCGCTCTCGGCAATGTATGATGTAGTTTCAATATTTTTGTATCCTGACGGACCGTTTAATGAAGGGACGATGGAGACATGGAGAGGGAAGGAAATGCGTTGGCAGTCCGCTGTAATGTTGACCTGTAGTTTCATACATTGTACCATTGTACACTGACACTATTCATGCTTTCTCTGCCAGTCTTTTTACATGTGCAGTCTGTGGATCAACTTTACGCGGCGAGCTTATAATGCACTTCGAGTTCAGTATACGATAATCTGAGGGCTTCATTGAGGAAACCCCAGCTTTCATTGATGATTTCTTCGCTGTTATAAGTAAAAGATCAGCCTCTATGATGGGTAGGGTCCGTGGAGCACCAACAATGTCCTCAGAGTGTTAATCTAGAGCATTGTTTCCTAACCTGTTGTCGGCGGACCTCTGGGGGTCCGCGAGCATATGTTTGGGGGGCGCGGTCCCAATACTAAAATATAATATTGTCCGAAAATTGCCCCTTTTTTTCACTCAGGGCATTATGCTTGATTTCCTTGGGTGTCCGCGGCTGAAAAAGGTTAGGAACCGCTGATCTAGAGGAATGGACAGTCTATTATTTAATTATTATTACTGGGCGGGATCTGATCCATCGTTACTAACAAATTACATATTAACGACAAATGACGTAAGAACTGACTGATTTTTTGGATAAAATTGTCACAAATAAACAATTCTGAAGTCATTGTATGAAGATATTGTTAAAATATATAAGTAACTGATTTGACTATACAAATACATTAGCAAAATCGTACGTTAGTTTGAAATTTCTCAAACTGTCTTAAAATTGAATACGGCCTACGACATTTTCCTTAATAATTCATACAATTATTTCCATTGATGTGTAAAATTCCATGCATCAGTAAAAATAATTGGATAATGATGAACCGTGCAAAATTCAAATTAAAAATGCGGCAAACAACACTTGTAAAATTTGTTTCCACATACTTAATATCTAAAATAATACTTATAATATAAATTATACTACTTCATTTATTGTCCGAAAAGCAGGCGAAATAACGATAGTTATCGTGTTATATTGTTGAAACTTTAGTTTTTTTTTTGTATTTACCTTGAACTAGCTACTTACATCGAACTATTATTTGTTTTTTGTTTGTAATCGATAAACTCTGATACACGCACGTCAATTCCCCTCTCAGTCCCCTTCTTTTAACTTAAATAGGCTCGGCAACGCATCTGCAACTCTTTCGGTATTACAGATGTCCATGGGAGGCGATGACTACTTACCATCAGGTAGCTCGTCTGCTCGTTTACCTCAGCAGTAAATTATTTTTGTTCCTACAAGGAAAAAATATCTAATTTTATCAAAAAGTCTCGAAAGTCTTGCGTTTGATCACAACTAGCCAACGATGTGGTCTACGGTGAAGCGCGCTTGCCTAGAAGAAACCGATCTATAACAAAATTGTTTCTTATTGGTCAAGGGTCGGTACACACGTAACACACGGCTACACATCAGCTACACACCAGTTCCGACTGACCTCACATTGTAAAGGTTTTCTGCACAATTTAAGGCCAGCCTATAGTGGTTTTGTAGCAGTGCGTACAGAAATGCATATTTTTGTGTAATGTATATTTTTATCTGACGCTTCTTATAACTGAAATTCTCTTTTTTTTAAAAAGCTTACTAGCAATGTGGGTCACATATTACTAGTACCTATTCTTGTTAGCCCCTTGTACTAAGCTAAATGCTTGTATTACGAGTGGGTTCACGTTGGTAGTGCAATGGGTGGGTTCGATTCGGCAACCACAAGATCGCAAGTCCGGCGCCAAAGCCATTAGGCTATCGCCGCTTCAAATATGCTTTTCATGACTATTATTCGTAACTGTGCTACGGCTCTCAGATTGAAATGATTGTGGGGAAAAATTACAGTAAAAAGATGAATCCACATCTCCAAATTCATTTTTTTTTGTTTTTTTGCAAGTTATTGGTCTCTAACAGTCTAGGGTTCATAGCAAATTGCGACATCAACTATAACTTATTTACAACTGAGTACCTTCAAATTTTTTTGCATTTTGAAGGTTTTGTGTGACGAACGTACCTTTTTCGTACTTAATTATATTATTCCAATGCAGAGCTGGTAATGGTAGAAAGTAAGTATGACGTGGATTTTAAATTAATTTTTCATGAAAAGCATATTGTTTGGTATATTTGAATGGTATATATTTAATCAGACTGTGTCATTGAAAATTATTATGGGCCTTTTGTTCAATTTTTGCATAATAATTTTGCTCACGACTTCTTATTTGATTCATTAGTTCATAACTATTCATAAGGCACACCGACAACTTAAAATAACACACTTAATAAAATGAAGTAATTTTTACTTAATTAATAATTTATAATACTTGTGGATCATATTATAAATCGTGAACTAGCGGGATATCAGAGTCAGAGAAGTACTTAATCAACGTAGTTCAAAACTACGTTGATTACTTCCTGTTAAAGAACGTCCGAGATTAGTATGACATCATCTTCTTACGAATGTACTAAATAGGTACTCTCCCCGATCTAACCAAGGCCTCGACGTTGGCAATTATTGATAATTTTGAACAGAAGAACCAGTTCAGCTAGAGTTCTAGAATCTGTAGAGAGTACAATTTGAGGTGACGTATATTGAGCATGTGATCGGCTCTGTAAGGACAACTACGTTGGACTCGCTCAATACGGTTTAAATATGGCCATTATAAATTGGGTTATTCCCCAGGTGGGGACGTATATAGTGTGCGACAAGACTGTTGAAAAGAGATTTTAAGGCAACCACACTTTTAATTTCATCACAGCCTCCTTTGATAATTCCAGTCATGTGCGGATTAAACGAATGGCTTCCACAAAACAATATGCCCATATCATGGACGGTGTCCACTTTCTGTAGTGCAGTGCAAGTGAAAAACTGATTGATTATTTATATAATATATATATTCCTAACGCGTCAATGTGTCATGAAGACATTTGTTCTTTAGTAACAACCATCACGCTAGTGCAGTGATATGACCATTGGACTACCAAGTCAAAGGTCTCGAGTTTGAATTCAAGGCATAAATAACTAATTATCACGCACTTAAACGGTGAAGGAAAACATCGTGAGGAAACCTGCATGCCTGAGAGATTTTCTTGACGGTGTGTGAAGTCTGCCAACTCGCAGTAGGCTAGCGTGGCGGACTATAGCCTTTTTTTTTGTGCGTGTGGAAATTCTCATGGGCTTCCGCCGCCCGGGGAAGGCGGCGGGGCGTGTCGGACTCCACCTAGAGTGGGTGACCTACCGACTAAAACCACACGGTGTTCCCTCTCGCACCTACGTCAGGACCACGAGAACTGTGCATTCGTCCGCGGCCCCCGACTGGTGGTGTCTCGCCTCTGCGGGCCCCGCCGTGTATGGGGGAGTCACTATACTCCCCCTACGTCCTAGAGGGGCGCGCGTGGAACACTACGCGCCGCGGCCTCGAGTCCTGCCCCGAACATGGAACGGGGGGCTGGCGGACTTCCCCGCATCCGCCGCCACGGACCTCGGCCGCAGAGGGTAGGGAGAGCGGCGCATCGTAATACCGATACTCCTCTCCCCCTGCGGCCCCACCGTGTCCACAGTCCTGCAGTTGCGGGGGGGGCGGACTATAGCCTAACCTAACCTTCAATTGACTTTTTGAGACGAGTCCGTAAGCATTGTTAGTAACTTATTAATTAGGTGAGATCATTTGGTTTTCCTTACCTATTAGATTACGAATAAATGCGGCGCCAATAAAATAGCGATTGCAACAAGATACCTAAGATTCATAGCGATCACCCAACAGATGACTGGGGCAGCCCTGTAGGCCGGGGCCTCACTGTTTCCACAGTCCTAGTCTACATATTTTGATGTAAGTAATTATACCTTAGATTAATAATAATAGGAAAACCGAATTAGTCTACATAGTTTCAAGTTTCAGTTTCAGTTTATTTCCCGGACGTGCAGTGTTTTCTTTTACATTTTTTTACGAGATTTGTGCCTGGTTGTCTCCTTTTATTAATTAACTAATTTCAGTTTGCCGGTATTATAGTATCCAAATCTAATCTATAATCTTTATCTATATTTTTTGGGAAATAAAGATATTATTTGTTCTTTTTTTTAGGAGATAAGTAGGTTCCCACACGCAAAATACGCACTTTGTAGTGGAGTTGCGCTATGCCATAACATAAACTATAACAAAGCATAGGTACAAATAGCATAGACTATACCTAGTATGGCAGTAAGTCAATTTTCCCAAAGCTGCGCTTGAGTGTAGTGGTACTCGTAGTGTTCAAGAAATTATGATTTAATACACCAGTCGAGAATATTAACATTACACGAATTAATTTAGAGATTTAACGAGATAAGCCCAATTACATAAGCATTAAATAGTCTTTCCTGCTAGTACCTAGCTACGTATGTAGGTTCATATAAAAACTACCTTTTATTGTTATTTACTTAGATTTTAAAGTAATTAAATATTGGTAACCTTGCTTCTTATGCTTCGTGGGAAGTACCTACATTGTTGTATTTAAGTTATCACATGTATAAAATAGTTATGAATTAATATTTCATCGGGTTATATTTAATCTTCTTTATATTTGCACTATTAAAATAGCAATAAAATCGGTTTTATTGCAATCACTGTTAGTTTTTAATTTTAAACCCCCGACGCAAAAACGACGGCGTTTTATAAGTTTCACGTGTCTGTGTGTGTGTGTCTGTCTGTGGCATCGTGGCTCCCGAAAGGATGGTCCGATTTGGATTTAGTTTTTTTTATTTGAAATTTGAATTAGTTGGGAGTGTTCGTAGCTATGTTTGATGAAAATCGGTAGAAGCAATTGTCGGGGGTTTTAAAATTTAAAATTTTTGTTATTGGGAATAATATTATGAAATTCTCAGTACCAGTTCGGAGTTTGGATTTATGCCCGGCCCCTGTCCCTTATGGGAACTAAACATACAGGCGAAATGTGGGTGTACAACAGTACACCACTGCTTGACCATTTGGGAATACAGGCGTGATGGTATGTTATGTTTCGCCTAGGGCACCAATTGCATTTTCGGTTTCTTTGGATACTAAGAAACTGTGTGAAATAGAGGGTTCTGGTAAAGTTTACAATTGACATTACTATCTGCTATGATTCGTAGAAGTTGAAGTACACACTCAGTTATTAGTTAGTTAGTTAGTTTATGTAGATCTCAGATTAGGAAAATAAAGATGTAGATGTCGCAATTCTTACTGCCATTAACCTAGAATTTTATATGAACGTAAAATTTCCGAAAAATAAATAGTAAAATTTGGATAGGTACTAAGATAATGGGCGAGGTAGATTGCTTACTAATAAGCATAATCAGCCTATAATGCTGCCATTGCTGGGACACAGGCTCCTTCTCGATGAGAGGGAGGGGGCCGTAATTCACCACGTGGGCCCAGTGTGGGTTGGTAAATGTCACATGTCTTCGAATTTTTTATTCTACAAGCCGGTTTTCTCACGATGTTTTCCTTCACCGTTTTGGGAGCAGTGGTGACGAAATAATTTACACAAAATAAAGAAATAAAGCGCCTGTCCGGGTTCTAACCTACGACCGTCTAACCTGCAAGTCGCAGCCGTTACCACCACCGCTCCAAAGGGTGAGGCAGATGTACCTCGACGAGGCGATTCGAACGCACGGTCCCCTAATAGGCTGCACTTTTGACTCGATCCAGTCCAACCTGATACTCCACTATGACATGTTAACACACCTATATCTCAATCAGAGTACGATATCATTTCACATCAGCTAGCACCACACCACATTATAGTCAATCTACCTAATATGTTTATCGATCAATAAACTTTTAGAATATTGCTATCACAGAACATTAACGAAACACCAACGCCGATCCACCATCAGATTATAAATGTTTTAAGTAATAATATATTATTATTTTTATCATACCGAGTATTTGCGGCTCCTAATATCCATATTACATTGCACTGATTTATTAAAAATCCTTGCACTATTTACTATAAGTACTTATATTATTTAAAAACAATTATTGCACTTTTCAGTTTACAATGCACGATACGTGTAGTTTGCTTTCATACCAATGAGAACTTGAAACAAAACTCTGTGAATATTTGATACGAATCGCTAAGTCCATTAAATTAAATTTAAAATGTGTAGGTATAATTTAAATAGGTATTATGGTTCACACGTTCGAAGTCTATTTATTTATATATGACATGACTTCAATTTCTGGTAATTAACTTTAGAAGTACCTACGTCCTACATAGTTGAAGCACTTGGAAACTTTAAAATGTAAAATTGTTATTTGTTTAAGGGTAGCATTGAGGATACTCTATAATTAATTAATTATCCTGAAAAGCTTTTGTTGGACCATTTTAATTGACTTAAAATGAAAAAAAAAAAATTCGTAGCAAAACGATAGCAACATCCCTCTCCCACAAAGTAGCCGTTTCAAGTCACCGAACAATACAGGACAATAGACAGGTATACCTACTTATTTATTTTTAGGTTGAACCACTAGCGGTCATACCAATTTTTATAATTTTTGTGCTGATCGGAAACCAGATTACCATACTTATCGTCAACGCTAGTTATATATACGCAAAAAACCGTCAGAATCTAGTCTTTAATCTAGGTGGAGCAGATTATCTTAGATATGTCAAATCTCTTGTTAGTGGCAGCAGTCTGGCGGAACGTACCAGTCATTTAATGGGAGATCAAGTTTGTAATTCCTCAAAACTGTCGATGGGGCAAAGAGGTTTCTAGGATTGCCTACAATTCTCTCTGCTATAACTACTATGAAAGAGGAATTAATTTTAAATGTATAAATAGTAAAGCGGTTTAAGAAACGGTAAAATTTATTTAAAAGCGAGCCCGAGGTCGCAAAACAATGTGCCATGGTGTGCCTTCTGCCTTGATGGTCAGAATACCATGTGGATTCAACAGTCGATGATAGCCCGATAGAACCCTCTAACTTCGGAGAGTAAGTAGATAGAAACACTGAAGTTAAAAATTGAATTCTACAGAACCCAAGATTTCACGTTGAATACGGACTTTTCTAGTTTTTGATAAGCGTGAAAATACTCACAAAGTTTAATTTAATTAAAATTTCAATCCACGACAATCATCTCAACGTGATGATCTTATGCCTTCACATAATACGAAACGTATGGGGAAATGGGAATATTATTGACGTCGTCGTTTGTTGTTAAATGAAATATCTATTATTGTTTGATAGGTATAATTAAATATTTTTCTCATGGTAATTATGTGAGAAGAAAATATATTTTTTTACCTAATCTTTATTTTTTAGTACATGGGTAACCTTAACCGCGTAATAATAGAGAGTGAGCATGGGCGTGGTATTTTATGGACAAATGAAAGCAGTAGTAGTTGGTAGCAGCTTTATTTGGGGTACTAGGTTGGCTGGAAAATCTAAACAAAAAAACTTCAAATTTATACAGAGTTGACGGAGTCGACCATTGCCGCAGAATCTTTACAATGTGCTTATGATTATTGTATTGGCTACACAAGATAAGTATTTTATGTAGACAATGAGCTAGCTTACTTACCCATCGTGTTAATATCTATAACAATATGACACTATGCCAGCTGTCAAGGAACTGTACAAGTCTCTATACCTAAACAAATTCGAGTATATATAAAATCAAAATCAAGTTAGTTAACTACGCCTTATCTTGTCAGTCGAGCTATCGAGGTATCGAAAGCTCGACTGACAAGATAAGGCGTAGTTTCAGTATACGTGTGTGCGTGTAATTGTGTGTTGTACACCGTACACGTGTGCGTAGTTTTAGCCGGCCTCACTTATTTCTTCGCAAAGTTCCACCTTAACTTTTTATTTGATCTGAGTTTGGACCACATTTAGGCTATTTTTTTTTTTCATTAATCGTTAGTTGAACATGTTGATCTCAAAAAGTTATCATTGATGTAAGATTCCTAATTAGGAATGTAGAAGTACTAAAGTGGTACCAAACTTATTTTCTAAGTAAATTAAAGGTCACGGTAAACGTAATTGTGTAAATGTAGGTGCCAGGATAAGGGAATCGAAATGAGGAACACAGGTTGCGAGCCAAAACCAACGAGAGAGCGCGAGCCGTGACCGGCCGTTCTCTGAGGAGCGTTGTGAAGCACTGAAAGGCTCTGGATCGTTCGGAAACAAGTGGCCTTTCAAATTAATTCTAGAACGATTCTAGAATTATTCTGACATACTGTGGCTATTTGCCAGACTCTCACTCCCTAATGCTGTATTTGTATTGTTATTTTTAATAAAATACTAAAAACCTCCTTTATTTATTTACATAGAACCTCTATAAAAACTACAATAAGTGCCGCGCGTCAACACCACTCTGTAGCGGTGCCACGCGTCGTCAACAGTAATCTTTGTGGCAACGCAGACACGAGTGCACATGTGCCATCATTTTCAATTTTACAAGCTGGCCCGTAAGTGTACGAAAAGCCCATACAATGCGAGGTCAGCTTACGCTGGACTAAGGCCCGGTGTATAGCCTTGTGCCGGTGAACAATGTTGTGGTTAATCAAAAGTAATAGCATAAGTTCTAAGTATAATTTCATAGTTTGAGTATTTTTTAAAGTAATTTCGCGTAAAGATACGTAATACCGTGTGATGATTTTTTTACACAGATGACAACATTAAATTGTGTCGAGCATTCCTTTGATTCAAGACAATTTACATAATAATAGCATAGTGTAATGAATTACACTATGATAATAGTTTATTTTAACACTATTGTGTGCGTCAGTGCGAGTTTTTCTTAGAATATAATTATCTAAATATATTATAAACCATCTAAGTTTACACATAATACATAACATTAAGTGGAGAGGCTTTCGATGGAATTCCCATCGTATTTCTATGGAATTCCATGGACGTCAACATTAGCTCGTTAGCTTTGGCCAAAATTCTTCCTTCGTGAAGGTCGATAGGTGTTCAGTCGGTTCTCTAACAAGAAAGGAATTGAAATGACTACGACGGCTACACAAAGGACTAGCTACGACAGCTACGCAGACTACAACAGCTACTTAAAGACTACGACGGCTACGCAATGACTACGATGGCTACGCAGACTACAACAGCTACGTAAAGACTACGACGGCTACGCAATGACTACGATGGCTACGCAGACTACAACAGCTACGTAAAGACTACGACGGCTACGCAAAGACTACGATGGCTACGCAGACTACAACAGCTACGTAAAGACTACGACGGCTACGCAATGACTACGATGGCTACGCAGACTACAACATCTACGTAAAGACTACGACGGCTACGCAATGACTACGCAGACTACAACAGCTACATAAAGACTACGACGGCTACGCAATGACTACGATGGCTACGCAGACTACAACAGCTACGTAAAGACTACGACGGCTACGCAATGACTACGATGGCTACGCAGACTACAACAGCTACGTAAAGACTACGACGGCTACGCAATGACTACGATGGCTACGACTACGAAGCTACGCTACATCCGGTACGAAAATTTTCAGATATTATACTTACGCCCGAGTGGCGTACAAAACCGGTTTTGAATTTCGGTTTTAAGGACTAAAAAACCGGGAACCGGTGCTAGCACCGGTTTTGGCAACATATTTTGTAATTTTTGAATATAGTAGAAATTGAACAAGAAAACAATATTCTTACATAGCCACACATTGTACAAAACACTATACCTCTTTTTAATCGACTATTTATGCCCACAAAGTAGGAACATTAACTTAATATAATATAAAGATTATATGAAGTAACAAGTAAGTAGTAAGTTAGTGACACCTTTAGTAAATTTTCTGCTTTCTCATGTTGCACCAACGTACAATCACCTCATATCAGCCTATTGCCGTCCACTACTGAACATACATAGGCCTCCCCTGCCAGCTACCTTCTTTAAATGGTCGGTCCATCGTGTCGCAGGGCGTCCCACACTACGTTTGCCCAAACGCGGTCTCCACTCTAGCACTTGTCTGATCCAACGATCGTCTGTCACGCAGCTTCCTGAATGCCGCCGAGCCCAATCTTATCTGATCGTATTCTTCTGGTCACCTCCTTCTCGAAGTTGTGCCGCCCCAGTTGTATAGTTTGGCCAAGAAATATGTATTGTTGCACAGCCTCGAGGGCTGCGCCATTTACAGCCATACAGGTCTCGGGGTACATGACTTTGGTTTTATCCAGGTTCATCCCGAGACCCACCCACCATGAAGAATCGCCAAGACTGTTCAGCATCACCTCCAGGTCCTGCAGAGATTCTGCCATGATGACAATGTCATCCGCAAATACTTACAATTAAAAATATCTAATTGTTGCGATATATGGTCATTGCTCTAATCAGAGGTGCAGACTTGAATATTTTCGTGCTTACGACTGGCACAAACAATCTCCCTCTTGTTCCTTACCGCAGCCTACCATTAGGACCGAGTAATTGCAATGATATATATGATATAATAGAAAAACGTTGTTAACCAAAGCGAAATTCCGTCTAACTTGCAATTTATAATTCCCAACAACAAGGGATACCTCCATGGTAGTACAGTTAGCAGTAGTAGTGCCTCACTGGGTCGGAATGACAGGGATTGTACTACCCTGCCATAGAATATCGACGTCAAGTAGCAGTATGCATACTGTTTTCGTACGGTGAGTGTGAAGGCCCAATCCCTCCCTCAGTCTTTCCATCTTCTTAAATACATAGGTAACGCATCTGCAACCTTTTGGTATAGGTGGCGACGACTAATTACCTTCGGGTAGCTCGCCTGCTCGTTTTCTGAGTTATCATATAAAAATATTAAATAATACTTACTGTTTCATATATTAATTCATATAAAAGTAAATTTGTTTTGCAGTTTCTCTATCATTTATGAGAATATTTGGTTTCATGATGATTTTCAAATGATAGCACTACATTCAAGTTTGCTCCTAACTGAGCCATTATACATTGATTTTACAGCTGCTATATTGCTGAAATTCCGAGTGTCGCACATTACGAAGCCAAATTGATTAAAATAAAAATGTAATTAAAAACCGGGAAAACCGGGGGTAACCGGTTTTGACAGACAAAACCGGTTTTTAAAAATCAGTTAAATTTGTCCGGTTTTCAGAAAAACCGGATTCCGGTTTTGCACGCCCTACTTACGACATTTTATTAAAGAGTGTTCATAAAAAGTCAAAGCGGTATTGAAAACTCAGAAATTAATGTTGTAACAGCTACGCAAATTAATCAATCTATAGAATTATAATATAAGTGTCTCTACAACTACAAAATCTGAAGAAACTTTCATTTCTCAGTTGAGAACTATACATGTTGGTGTCCCACAGGGAAGCATTTTAGGCCCATTATTATTTCTTATTTATATCAATGACATGCCCACAATAACTAACAATCATATGACTTTATTTGCTGATGATAGCACTGTGCTATTGACTGGTAACGATTTGAATGACTTAAAATTTGACTTAAATAAGACTCTGACATCAATAATATTATGGCTAGAAAAAAATGACTTAAAAATTAATTTAAATAAAACTACAATAATGAATTTGAAAGAGAAAAATCTGAATTTAAATTAAATATTAGCTATGCAAATACAAATATTGAAGAAGTCGAAACTACCAAATTTTTGGGGCTTTATATAGATAATAAAACCAATTGGAAGTGTAATATAGAACATGTTTGCAAGAAACTTAGTCAGTGTTCTTATGCTCTTTATAGACTAAGGAAAATTGCCAATCCAACAACTTTGTTAACTGCCTATCACGGTTATGTTGCTTCAATTATACGTTACGGTATCATTTTTTGGGGAAACTCGATAGAGAAAGAACGGGCATTCAAAAATCAAAAACGGTGTGTCAGATCAATGTGCAAATTGAAACAAACAGATTCTTGTAAGCCTTATTTTATAAAACTTAAAATTTTGTCTCTCCCCTGTGTATATATACATGAAACAGCAACTTTTGTTAAATCAAACCCACAGTTATTTGAACTTCGCAATCGAGCCCGACACAATGACAAGTTGCATATATCGTAGCCAGTAAAACTCAATTATTACATGAAAGCATTTTTTGCATGGCTCCGCGTATTTTTAATAATCTTCCACCTTCTCTAAGAAGTATTTCCGATATAAACACCTTCAAAAAGATATTACATGATATGTTGGTTGAAAGATGCTACTATTCTATAAAAGATTATCTAAACGACAAGACACAAAATCTAGTAAAATAATTAGTATTAATTATGTTAAGCCAGTGTTAAGAAGAATTTGTATCTTCCGTTAACTGAACTTGTGTATTTTAACTCTTTAACTTAATTTGACATGTTTATATATTTAATTTCTTTAATAATTTATATTTCACTTTATATTGCATTGTATGCCCCTCATGGCGAGACATAGCTGAACATAATTTTTAATTTTATAACATCTCATGTACCTATGTCCTACAATAAAGACATTTGAATTTGAATTTGAATTTAGAAAAGTAGAAGTAACAGTGGCCCTGCTCAGTCCAGAGTATATTAGTTTCAGTAATAATAACAGGACGAATGGTCCGATAAAAATGAATAAGAACTTTTATCCTCCGAGTATTTATCATCCGCCCATCACTATTTGTTGATTATTATTATCATCATCGTAAGAACAAGTCAGTTAAAAGTACATACATACACTCACGCCTTTTTCCCATAGGGGTAGGCAGAAACTACAGAACGCCATCTGCTACGATTCTTCCATACTTCTTTTGCTTCGTCCACATTCATACATCTTGTCATACACATGCGCCGGTTGCGGGTACTGAGCACCTGACCTTTCTGAAGGATCTCACCAATAAGGTCGTGGTATGTTTTTCAGTTAAAAGTATCAACTTTTCATTCCGCACGAGGAACTATTTTGTTTCTATAGACGCGGTTTTAGACATGATACATTTCGTTAAATAGTTCATGTTATAAGGTTATTGAAGCGGAAATTTAAATGAGCGGAAACATTAACATAAATTATTTAAACACGGTCTAGACATTCATGGGTAATCTTTACGGTTTCAAAGTCAAATCTAGGAACACCAATTGTTTAACTGAGTCCATCTATTAGAGATTCTTGATATATGAACATCAAAGCCATGATTTACTCGAACTTTGTCAACAGGTATGAAAGAGAAAAATCACGGTTGCGCCTTTATATGATTGCTATAAAATATATCAAAAACGAAGGGTAGATACAATAGAGTCCGTGCTGATTTTCATAATAATATGAAAAAATAGTACTTAGTGAATAATTATTTTAAAAACTCGTTGATAATCTTCTGCCCACAAGGTCCTGATACGCTGTATATTTGTAAAAAAGGGCAATTTAAATGACAAAATTTTCATACAAGAATCCGTTTACGAAATCTTTATCTTTAAAGTACTATTTTCCTAACCAGCTGAACAGGTGTTTTGAAAATTTTAATTTACAATAACCACTTATTGAAAATTATAGTAATAATAAAATAAAATATTTATATCATCAAATCAAGCAACCGCTACCACACCGGGTGTACCAGACATATATATATTATGTACATAGAGACAATGTAATTTTTAATAACCTTTTCACGATTCGTTAACGTCATCTTAACCAAGAGGAAAATTCCCATTGCTTTGCTTTTTATCGACTATAGGTACTCAATACTTTATTGCATTCCATAATGTGTACATGAGTTGGTAGGTATGTTAAACATTGGATCAATTATGGACCCTGTCGGGCACAGCAAAGATATAGACTAGTTTGTGCTGTAAAAAAGATTGTCAGTAACCAAATAGAATTTTTATTTTAAATGTTTAACTTAAGTATCACTCAACTGAACAATTTATTATCTATTAAGTATTTATCACTATTGCTACCGGTCTCGTCGTACGGGCCGGTTCTATTCAAATAGTATTCTGTGTAGCTGAATATCATTCTGTCTGGTGGTATGATCGTTCATCTGTGTTAGTAGATTTTAAATCTGAGTGTAAAAAATGAGAGTGGAAATCAGTGGCGTAGCGTGCCTTGAATGGGCCCTGTAGAAAAATTTGTTGGGGTCCCAAATGAAGGGTAAGGCACGTATCACAGTTTTTTTAATGTTTTTGTTCCCGGGAAGCAGAGATTTAGCGACATTGTGGATAACAATTTACTATTTCTTACTTATACTCGTTAGGGGCCCCTGTAGCCCGGGGGCCCCGTATCATTGAGACGGCTGATATGGGGGTAGCTACGCCCCTGATGGTAACGATGCACTGATGATTTAATAATCTCTCCATATTCGTACGTTCTTTCGTTTCAACACAATGATCCACAAAAAGTAAGGAAGACACCGATTCAAAAGTAACATCGAATTGAATACAAAACAGGTAAATTATTTATAATTATGTAAACCAAACAGGTAAAAAATGAGTTTAGTTCTAAACTCGTGGGTAATTTGTAATTTCTTTGCCAAGTTTGGTTTAATGATTTAGTGGTTAGGAGGAAGCAAACGCCTTCAAATGTTTTAGGATCAATTTTCAAAACAGATGGTCAAACAACAACTATATCTATATGGGACTATCTCAAAAGTAAACTTTATTATAGCAATTAGGTACTTATAAAAGTACGAAAAAAAAACGAAATACAAGACGGTTTGCAAGCAGTTTTCTTTTGCCAGCCAAGCCAAGCCAGAAAAACATTAAAAAACAAAAACCAGAGTAATAGCCTCACTGCTGTCTTATAAAATAAATATCTAAGTTAATGTTTCAATTCTGTTTAAATACGAAATAAGTTTAGTTTATGTGTAATATCTTATTTCTTTACTGGCCCGTAACATAAGGCATAAATAACAATAATATTGTTACTCACAATTCACATCAATATTATTTCTTCATAAAACTTCAAGTTAAAGTAAGAGCACAATTTAAAAAACTTGCACCGCACTGTGAGTCCTAAAAATTAAAGGTTGTCAGAACGTGAAACCTATCCTCATAACGCGGCAACTAAGTCATCTATTTAGATAATTATGTTCGTTGTTGTACATGCTCGGAGTTCCTTCTAACATGTAAATGCTAGTTAACTGTGTGTATGAGTTTCAATGATAAAATAAGTACGTACTTACGCGGTTTTTACAGGCCTAAAATAGGTATAACTTTTTTTTTGTCGGGGTTGGAAATGCTTTATGCACTATCCACCGCCCTGGGGAGAGCGATGGGGTGTGTCGGACTCCGCTCTGAAAAGAGCGATCTACCGACTAAAACCAACCTCGGCGTTTCGCATCACCACTTTAGTGCCGGGAATACGGGAGCGTTGTGACATTCCTCCGCAAAAATAGGTATAACCTAACCTAACCTAACAATCGATAATTTCTCAACTTTATGCTCTTGAGGCTCTAGATAATTTTGGGTGCCAAACAATTTTTTTTTACCTACTTATTATAAATACACGAACTACTTAGGTACCTACTTATTGTTTTTTTCTGTGGTCCCTTTCCTTACCTTTTAATGAGTGCCTATCTGTTCAAAGTCTTATATAGTTTTCTCCGAATTAAAAGCTTAGCCGGAAGTGCTCTAGAGGCTTTGATGAAGGCTGTACAGGAAACCTAAACAGGATTACTTATTGGTTAAACACTAACGTAACATACTATCTCGCCGGTATTCCCCGATGTTTTAGGCAGAGGTGCGCTTAATGTAAACCCACAGTTCGCCGGTATATTTAGGACCTATGTAATAGGCGGCAGGTCTTTTGCTTTAGTTTTTTTTATAGACAAATCCGATAACACTTTACTCGATCTAGGAATTGAACCCAAGAGCTCAAGCATAGCCATCGCGCACTAGACTAATGACGCAAGACGGCAAGACTAAAACTGTGTTATTAACATCACAAACAATAACTTGTGTTGATCTATAACTTTTTATAGAAATATTATATTATATTTTAGTTGCTATAGATCAGTTGGACAGAAAGAAAAAATATTGAGGAAGTCTTAAAAATTGTTGGCAGCGGAGTTAGACAGTTTAAATAAACATAGAAAACAGGCGAGGAAAGATGATTGGCCACCTGATACGACACGACAACTTTTTTTAAATAATTTTAGAAGGCATAAAATAATTTTGTCTAAAGTTTGGGAAGTCGGTAAGTATGTGGTTCTTTTGTTTTCGCCACCGACTTCCCAAACTGTTTTAGACTAAATTAATTAATTTTTTTTGAAGGCGGTTTAACTTTTTTGTTAAAAGTAATTTTATTTTGTAATTTTTAGTGAAAAGTTTTGTTTAGAAGTACTTGTTAGCTAACTTAACGCACTGCTCCAATAAGACAGCGATGTTTCGGAGTAAACGATAATATCATCAATGTAAACAATTTTTAGATTTAAGTAGATATTTTCAAAACTGCTCAACCGATTTCGATAAAATTTGAACGGGACCACCTCTGAAGTATGACATACCAAACAAAAAAACAATAATTAAAATCGGTCCACAATTGGCGGAGAAATCGCGTAAGAAATATCCAAAAAAAAAACAACATACAGACGAATTGACAACCTCCTCCTTTTTGAAGTCGGTTGAAAATTGAAGGAAACGAGGAAGAGGTTGACCTAGAAGAAGTTTTATTGAACAAGTGAACGAAAAAGCAGGAGTAGAGTCGTATCAAGAGGTCAAACACAAGGCAGAAAATAGAGAACAGTGGCGATTGCTCCACCGACAAGAGCTGAGCTCTTAAATGAGACCTACGTCCGGCAGTGGACGAATACGGGCTGATGATGATGATGATGGTACAAGAAAAGTACTTAGTTGTTTGTGATGTAAGTACCCTGAGGCTCTGAGTTTTTTACATATTCTCTATAAAACTCAATATTGAGTTAAATGTCACAAATACTAGTTTAATTCCTGAAAAATCCGTTCATTATGGATGAGCCCTACTGTAAGTTTAAAAAATTACAACTGGAAGATCCACCTAGTTTATTATCACAACATGACTGTCAAGCTGTCGTCGCCAATTCGTTTCCGCTTCGTTAATTAAGTGAATATATGTATCGACCCTAGTTAATTATTAGATAACCAAACATTACCACTAAGTATGTCACAACGTTATCCTATTACGACATTACTAATCATTGTTTGGTTTCCGAAGAATGTACAGTGGGTTATGTTACCTGACCCACCCTAGGTGGGCCGGCCGGGTCTAAGTGGGTCAGGTAACATACCTAATTATACTTCATTATTTCGTAGATTTAGGTGGAAAACTGCGATTAACACGTGAAATTCTAAGTTTGTAGGTTCATAAACTCCGAATAAGTTTCTGTGTAATTACTCGACTGTTATTTCATACAAATATTATTACATTTTTTTTTATGGGTACCTAATTCAGCAAACGAGTCATAGCCGCCTAGGGACACGATCCTTAAAAACTCAATTGATGGAGGACTGGCCCTCACGCGCAAAAGTCACACACCAAGGTACTTTACGACAGACTCCGACGTAAAGCCAGCCAGTACTACCAGGCAAGTCAGATATTTTATACCTCTTATACCTCTTACGAGGTCCCTAGATAGCTACTAGTAACAGGCGTACATCACCATCATCATCACCAGGCGACCATAGTGACGGGGAAAACCCTTCCCACTAGGTACGGGTTTTCCCCGTACCTATGCCAGAATATAATAGTAGGATTATTTTTTTCACACGCTTCTTTATGTAAGCCATTTTTAATTACATAGTTACCCATACATTTTGCTTATTAAAAAACTGATAGACGAAGAACACGAGATTAAAATAGTTGAGCTAGTAAAACAATTATTCAATTCAGCATGAATTTAATTAAAATTAATTAATACCTATCTGGTGTAGACAACGCTAATATTACCATGACAAATACTACATGTTCTGAATGAATACTACGTAGTGCAGGGTGTATACTCGTATAAAGCAAGGGAGAGTGCTTCCTATACACTGCTGTCAGTATGAAATGTAATGTTGTCTCTTAAAACAAGAATTGGTGGTCAATGAATGATCAGTGAAGGGCGCAATTAATCTTTAATTTTGTATTAGAATAATAAGTATAATATGTATTTTGTACTTGCCCATGATTTCACTCTCACTTTTTGAGGGAAGTAAAAAGTAACCTATGGCTTCCTCCAAAATTCAATTTAGGTATCTCTTATATCAAATTTCAGGTTTTGGTTAAGGCGTGAAAGCGTAACGAACTCACGACCAGAAAGCGGTTATATTATACCTTTTACCCGCAGTTTCACTATCATTTAGCCTACTCTTAGACTGCCTCGTTGGTCTAGTGGTCCCAATCGCGACTGCTACGCTAGGGGTCTTGGGTTCGATCCCCAGGTCGAGCAAAGTGTTATTGAGTTTTTCTATGAAATTCTCAGTAGCAGCTCGGAGTCTGGATTTGTGCCCGGTGAATGGCAATAGGCTCGCCCCCTATTACATGGGACCTAAACATACCGGCGAACTGTGGGTGTACATTAAGTACACCTCTGCCTAACCCTTCGGGGAATACAGGCGTGATGGTATGTTATGTTATGTTATGTTTAGCCTACTCCCAAGGTCCAATTTAATTCTGTACTAAAATTAATCAAAATTGTAACAAACAAACAAACAAACACACTTCCTCTCGCATTTATTGAAGGTATGATATATCTTATGCATGTATGGATTTCAATAAGTAGTGAACGGTGCTACTGCAAATATAAAAAAAGTTAATACATCTTGCCACAACGACGTTTAAATTTATTTTCCAAAATTGTATAACAATAATAGCTACAAAACACTTGTGTCGGGTTTGGAGAGGAGTCCGTTCTCCAATGCATTGGAAGTAGGTACTTCATAAACGCAGTCCAGTTAACCGCTACACCAGCTAATTAGTCGCAGAGACTCGGCTTTCCGTCGTTGACCAGTGTAGCCCATTCCAGTACGTTGTATATACGCATGTGAGGGTTCTGATTTTTCACTGAAAACCGAACAACATGATTATACTTAAATGGTGACGCATGACGCTGAGGCTCTACTAATCGAAGTTCTTTTGGACGCATCTCGATTCTAAGGACTCAACCAAGATTATATTTGCATGGCAGGTTACTGATCAGCGTGGTCAATAGAATATGAAGTATTATATAAAGCTCCCAAAAATTCTCCAAGAAGCTCCCAAAATACCTTATACGTATAGGGCGTTACTACATAGTAGGATTATGGCATGAGATTGATGTTGTCTTTGAATGGGTCAGAGAGTCAGAGCACGGTCTTGTTATAAGAATTTAAAAAAGCCATGCATATAGTCTAAAGGCTATACTAAGTAGCATTGAGATCATAGAGGGGCTATCAGCTTTTCGTGTCCGTAAGTTTAATGACCTTATAACCTTACGGCAGATGGTAGTGACTGGATGAGGAAAGCCGAAAATTGGGTTGTGGGGCTATCACTAGGCGAGGCTTATTTCCAGCAGTGGATGAATATGTATGTATAGGCTGATGCTGATGTTGGTGATCTTACCTACTACTCTCACGAATTGTTTAGTGGGCAAATCAGAAGGTTTCCACTTGGGTCTTCCATGCACGAAGTGTGTCGTAGACGGTATGCCTTTATGAAATTCCTGTTGAAGAATTTGTTGTTGTTTATAAGTCATGTAGAGGTTTCTTTTATACGCGACAGATCATGAATATAAACGCGCGGTGTCCTTGTTGGTCCTACGGCGAAGAGCCGGCAAAATACGACAGTCTATATTAATTAAGCAGTTTTAATGACAAAAATAGTTTTAGCAGAGTATCTACGACCTATGAAGCCCATCTGCCGAATAAATAATACACACAGATCTGATTTACGCATAGACCACGATTTGCGAGCCTATTGCCCTGCTCAGAGCTCTATAGGTAGTTAAAAGAAACTAACACTAGGCCTGGTAACGGGTAAGAATCCCACTCTGTCCATTCTAATCCCCCAAGACCTTTAAAAGGCTTTTAAAAGTTTCCGACCGAAAACAAGAAAAAGCCTGAGTTTCAGTGATCACGTATCTGGAAAACAGTTAATCGATCTTTAAAAAAGTTGGAAAGAGTACCCTGTAGTGGTCATAATCACACTCTGACGTAACTGATTTATAGAATTTATAAAAATTACTTGGTCCCAAATATTTTGTCTAATAATCTTTGGTTCCTGTCGATCAGAGCGAGCAGCTTTGGGGTTGTAGTCGGGCGGGTGGTATAACATATCGTAAGCACAGAGGGGTGCTTCCTTTGCCTTCCAATTTGTATTGAAATACGTCTCCTTGGAGGCCGGAATTATCATGCCCGTTCTAATCTTGTCCGGGAGTCTCATTGAAGTCGTAAGCGTCTCCTCGTTTATCATTTTGATAGTAAAACAATTAAATAAAGTAGGCTCCTAAAATCACATTACAATTTTCGAAAATAAGTAGAGTTCATCTACATTTATTTTGGAACCGAATTATGGTTGTGAGAAATAAAAAAATGTTGGTGAAGTGTTAAAAATTACAGCGATTGAAATGACATGATTATCAATCAACCAAAAACCAGATGAAACATTTCATAAAGCTTGGTGTATTAAACCTAATCTTTTTATCCCAGAGCCCATCAACAAATTGTCAGAAAAGAGAACAACGACAATGCCAGTTGCTGTTGTCAATGTATGATCACTGTCAAAATTTTATTCCCTAAAAATGTGGTTTTGTAGTTTTATTTGTATATAGTATATAGTATTAATTAATGTTGCCTCGAAATTCATTATGGACTGTTACAGCGCAGAGTCTGAATTTATCGGTCTGAATTAATTATTTATTTTCTTCAAAATTATTAGGTTTTTCATAGTATTTTTATTTATATTTTTTGTTTGTTCAGAATCACTGGATTTTTTAAGTCCACCAGTGAAAAGAGTTCACAGCAGGGAGGCTTTCGGAAGTCCTTATCACGAAGCTAACAACGTGCATTTGTTACGGGGGCTCCGCAACAAGTTCGCTAGGCAAGGACCTAGTTCAACAAAAAACACACGGTCTGTCAAAACGAATGCTGAATCTTCAACATCATTGGTACTCAAGAAAACGTCTGACAGACAGGTCATCTTTAATATTATTACATAAAAAAATCAAATGATGCACATGACATTAGTACACAATTTACTATACCATTACGCCTGTAATTCCTGAAGGATTAGGCAGAGGTGTAGGCACTAATGATTGCCCACATTAAAAAGATTAAAGATACAAAAGTAAAAAATTAAATAAGTCGTTTACAAGTGTATTATAAGTAAGATGTAGTCATCATAAATGCATATTCTATTGCCAAAAACATGAGCGTTTTCACAAGTTAATTAGATTGTCGTAAATTAGATCGTACCATTTTCTCACATTGCGTTATTGGTTAAAGGCTTTTATTATTACAATAACTTTTTTTATGTTTCTCAGATTCTACAACACTATTCAATTGTAAGCTACACGAGCTTACATCACCCGGAACACGACACTCCTTCGCCAAGAAAATCGGATAGGGGTCCAAACACTGATAAGCCACTAATAAAAGTTACAGTCATACCGAAATCGGACCAAATACAAACAGCGAAAATACTAAGAAAGCGGAGGTATATACCAAAAAGAGCACAGAGTACTACATCAAACCACGAGAACTCTGTGCAAACGAAGAACGTCTATCTTATAGTTGCGGGACGAAGGAAAGAAAAAATATATGAAATCAAAACAACCGGCAGTGCGACATTTTCCACCGACCACAACAGTAACACAAAAGATGACGAGATCCCCGTTAAAGAACTGTCGAATTTCAAACATCTGATCAAGTCTCTGAACATGGATAAGAAAAAAAAGAAGGATAAAAAGGCATCGATGGGAAATGATGACCCGCGGGAGATTTCCCAAGAGCAGAGTTTGCCAAACTGCGATAATTGCTTCTGTAACGATTTAAAAGAAAATAATGACGATGATATGCCCAAGAAAAGTCGTGTTAGAATATACGGTCAGTTCGGTATCTCTGATAAGGATAAATATGTCCTGAGATATGGAGCTTCTATTAATGATAAACAAGGTAAGGTCGAGCATCCGATCAAATGCACCAAATAGCCAGGCGCAATTTCGCAATAGGTACTAGTGTGCCTACCTATTGCGATATTGAGCGTGGCGTGAGTCAAGTGGGTTGGATGGGTTTAGTTTAGTAACCCATTTGTGTTGTGGGTTTCTGAAATTTTTACTTGTATTTTGCCTTAGGTTTTATGACGATGCACCCATAGTGGGTGCTTCTGTTCTGTTTCTCCATCATGACCTAAGCCAATCTTTGCTTCACATTAAAAAGTGAACCTGAAAATATTTTTAGGTTTGTTTTTAGGTTCACGCATGCATCATGCATAGGTACGCGCCTCTTACGAGCCGGGAATTTAATCCAAAACCTTTGAATCATGTTAAGATTGCGTTTAATGTTAAGCGTTTTATTGTTAATAGTAGTTTTAGTCCACGAATTACTCTTTTTACAGTATTGTCTGAAGTCGCTCAGTTGACGCGGGATTTTTCACCCATTTTATTTCCATTGCCGCAATCGCACGGTACTAGCGATGATCATCCTGAGTAAGAATATTATAATTTATTACATTAAAATAAACAACACAATCCAGATGGATCAAAAAAGTTCAAACTGTAATCTCCTCCTAAGCTGACTTTTATTTGGTAAAATAGAAAGCTTTCTGAGACAGTTTTCAGTCGTTATTTAAGTCAAACGCATGATTGCAAATCTCCAACGCACTGGGCGTTGTGAGCTTTGTATCTATCAAGGAGAGACAATGGTAACTTGACTAAGTCAGGGGTGGCGAACCTTTTTTTATCTGTGCCATTTTCTATGAAAAAAAAAACATAGTGAAGTAGATACCGTAAAAAACAACTTTTGAGCGGATTCTACGCATAGTATTTCATGCAATTTGTTTTCTCTATCCTTACAATTAAATTGCTATTGACAGATGAAACAATAAATTATTTCGATTAGGTAAGTACCTACCTAAAAAAAATATATTTCATCACTGGATTGAGTGATTCAAGTTTTGATCTTATTTATATCACCAATATTATTTCATACCGTAGTAGAAACATTACCTTCAACCGCAGGTAGCAGTTTGATTTCGAGCCTGTGTGCTCAAAAATCCCAGATAGATTTATTATACCGGGTTATTGGACTAAGCTCTAAGCTCGCCTTATGTATCCCAAACTAAGCTCTAAGCTTCAATTAAATAATTTGTGGAGCTTTTCCCAGTGTCACCCTCGGTCGATTTTATGTTACATATTATACATTAATAGTGCGGAAGTTATTAGTTAAATATAATATATTTGCCACCTTTTATCACTTACACACATGCATGTTCAGATTACTTAGTTCCTATTTTTTTATACTTCAGGCGACAAAAAGACTCAGCTGTACAAGCTGACAACGGCCATGACCTTGAAGGCCAACAAGTACCTGTCCTGGATATAGTAACGAGGTATAATATTCACTATCAATATCATAGATGACACGATTCGCTACTGCACCATTGCAGTCGCGGACTCATATTTGTATGGCCCCAAATAATTGGTTACTTGACAAGGTTTCGGTGTTTGTTTTTCCCCTGGGTAAGAATTTACATCGAAAATATCAGCGTTTGTTTGTTTTGCGAGAACTTTCAAAAATAAATTGCTTAATTCATAACGTTGTCAAAGTTGCCTTTCAATTACAGCAAAGAATCACAAGGGACTCAAGTGAATTTCAACGTTCAAATTGCGGCGGCAAAAATGAAAGGCTCAAGATTTTGCGACAAGAAGATTCAATGCAATTGTTGTGTCGTACAGAACAGATTGGAAAACAAGACTCTTAAAGATTGCCAGAGCCCTTTAGTCATAATATCTGTGTACCCCAAGCCTAGCCCCGAAGAATCAACGAAATCTGAACCGAGTACTAGTAATAATAATATAGGATGTCCATCACCACCATGTATATATACAAGTAATCGAGTATCAAAAATAGATAAAGGTTCTAGAAAAAGTAATATTGAATCAAGGCGCAATCATAAAAGCCCTTTAATAAGTCGTTCGCCCTCACCAATAAAAAGGGCATCTAGATCTAAATTACAAGAAGATAAAACGATGAAGGTACCAGTAAGTGAAAAGAGAAGTCCTGATCGTCAAAAAGCCCTAAGAGCTATAAAAGATAAGATACAAGAGAAAGATAGAGTAAAGGAAGCAGCGCGGAAATCAAGATATAATTCATCGAATGTACCACAGGTGTCCAAAAACCTTCAAAATCTCACGGTCTCAAATGCAACACAAGTTTCTCAAAAAAAGCAGCAATCCTATACCACATCGAATGCAACTCAGGTTTCCGCCAGAGATCGTCAAAATTATACAGCATCGAATGCGACTCAGTATCCGTTGAATGTAACAATATCCAACGGAACCCAATGGGTAGATAGTCCACAAACTATCACGCCGGTTAAACTTTCAAAAAATAATGTAGCACCTATTCATCCGCAAAGTACTATTGGATCTATGATGCGTTCCCAAATAGCTCACGCATCTAATGCGACACAGGTACCTAGAATACCGCAGCAAGTTTTTATGAGTAATGCAACACAGGTGTCAAAAAATGAAAACATTACAGTATCCAATGCAACGCAAGTTTCAAATAATCAACCAAAATTTATTCCATCTCGGCTTTCTAAAAATCAAGAAACACTTACATCTCTCCATGTGGTTCCAGTCATGAGAAATGAACAAAAATTTAAACCACTTTCAAAGTTTATAACGGAAAGAGGAACAAATACTAATCACGCTAGAGCAAAAAAGGCTTTGGTGGAGACGTATACAAAGAAACTGACAGAGCGAATGAGTCAGAAGGATTACATACCTACCAAGTTCGATAATTCTAAGATCACAATAAATATAGACGGGGATAAAGAGTATTACGATGTATTATTTAATCAGGACACAGTATCAACTGACTTGACTATTCGAAAAACGTTGAAGGATATTGGTTCCCAAAAAAATTATGATGAGGGATGTTCATCGTCGTTTGATAATACGATGTATTTACCAGACTGCGCGGTAGAAAAGGGTCCCTCTCAATTACCTGAAAATAAATCGCCAATGAAAACGTCTATTGCGCTTTATAACGTAAGTATCGAATTAGAAGAATGTTGTCGTGTAACTGTGTAATAAGCTGTCAAAATGTATTTTTTCTATTCTTCATGCTTAACAGCTATAACCAGCTATAACCTGCTTTTAATTACCAATCTCTTTTATGTTTGAGTTGACACTAGCGACAGTCGACACCTTCCAAACACGGTATCTCTTAACCGTATTTACAAATTTGTTTATTTTTATTTCAGCGATCAGATGATGATTCGCCTTTAACCAAACATGTTTCAAGACTAACTATTCGGGATAGTCTAGAAATTTCCCACAGGTACATCTTTTATCTTTTTTTTTTTTTCGAGGCTCTTTCCCTCATCTGTCAACAATCGGTTCTCATTTGAATTGCTTTTTAATAGAACATCTTGATAAATAGCAAGTAAATCAATTTATTTTCTATATTTCAGGCGTGAAGACAAAAGTGTTCATAATAATATTAAAAACACACAGACTTGTTTCACCGCTCAGTTTGCAGATAACATTCCAGATGAATCAGAATTCTTGGGTATTATGGGATTAATTTAATCAATAGCATAAAAAAAAGTTTCCTATAGCTATAATGTGTTCGGTCTTCTTTTCCCTATCGCAAAATATCAGGTGTCAAAACAAGACAAAACAAGACAAAACACATTAAAGGTCTAAGAGGCTTATTAGACGTTATGTTAATATTGTTTTGAATAAAACGGTTTATTTATAATGCTCCGTGACGTTACTACGCTGATCAACAGATCCGCAAGGTTAAGCTGCGTCTGCCGCAATTAGTCAGCGCCGACCATTCTAAGTTCTTAACATATCGAAACCCTTTTGTGCCTCGGAGAGCACGTTAAGCGATCGGTCCCGGCTACCTATGACCATCGTTGGTAGCCCAATAAACCCGATAGCCTGGCAGTTGCATCGTGAAAAAACTGGTAATTACCCGCATCTGATTAGAGTGGAAGCAGACCCCAACATAGTTGGGAAAAATCTGGGAGATGATGCATCTATGTCGTAATTAATTGATGTAAACGTCAGTTCTTCATCAGTTCTTAAGTGCGACTAGTCCGCTAGAGGTTACGATTTCCAGGGCGAGCTATCATAAGGATTTTCAACGAAATTTTCAGTAGCGGGTCCGAATTGTGATCTGTCCCCGATTAATGGCAATAGAGTCGCCCCCTGTTGCATGGGACCCTAACATACCGGCGAACTGTGGGTGTACATTATTAAAGCTCTGCCTAACCCTTTGGGAAATACAGCCGTGATGGTATATAGTTTCAAGTGTCACTCCCGAGTCTACCAACCGAATATGTAAATTGAACTTGAAGTAACCACGGCGCAATGCCCCAGGCCGAACCTTTAGTGTGTTTCTACTTCCAGCAGCGCCTTATGAGTATCATATACGACGAAGGCTGAGCGATACGCGAACCTTCAGATATAGCGAAGAGGCTGATAAAACGCCACTTCACCTTCTGGGGAAATACGGACCGCTGATACACAACCGTAATGCACATCTGGAGAAACCTTTTTTTTTGTGCGTGTGGAAATCCTCATGGACTTCCGCCGCCCGGGGAGGCGACGGGGTGTGTGACCTACCGACTAAAACCACACGGTGTTCCCTCTCGCACCTGCGTCGGGGGCTACGGGAGCTATAAATTCGGCCACGGCCCCCGACTGGTGATGGCCCGCCTCTACGGGCCCCGCCGTGTACGGGGGAGTCAGAACTCCCCCTACGTCTTAGAGTGGCGCGTGTGGAACACTACGCGCCGCCGCCTCGTGTCCTATCCCCAGTGGCGTAGCGTGGGGGGGGGGGAAGGGCGGGGGGTGCGGTCCGCACCGGGCGGCACTTTGGCGGGGCCGGCATTTCACAGGTGGTCAAAAAAATAAATAAAAAAAAACAAGTACCTATCATAAGTTTGTTTCGTTGTGGAATAAAATACAGTATCAACAACAATTTTACTTTTTTTTTATGTGAGAACATTTGTTTACTTTTCAGTTTAGATTTTTTGTTATTCATTTAAAAAGTGAAAGGGCGGCAAATTCGGTATCCGCACCGGGTGCTTGTGACCTGTGGTACGCCACTGCCTGTCCCGAACATGGAACGGGGGTCTGGCGGACTTCCCCGCATCCGCCGCCCCGGATCTCGGCCGCAGAGGGTAGGGAGAGCGGCGCATCGTAATACTGACACTCCTCTCCCCCTGCGGCCCCACCGTGTCCGCCATCCTGCGGCTGCGGCCCCGCCGAGGCCGCGGAAGGCAGGGAGAGCGGCGCACCGTGATACCGGCACTCCTCTCCCGCCTCGGCCCCGTAAACCTTCAGCCGCAGTGTCGCCAATGCAACACCGCGGCCCGCCTCAGCTGCGGCGCCTCTCACACGACACCGCAACCTACAGTGGCCGCTCCACTGCGGGCTTCTTTTTTTTGTGCGTGTGGAAAATCCTCATGGACATCCGCCGCCCGGGGAAGGCGACGGGCCGTGTCGGACTCAACCCAGAGTGGGTGACCTACCGACTAAAAACCACACGGTGTTCCCTCCCGCACCTACGTCGGGGCCACGGGAACTGTACATTTACATGGAACAAGGGGGGCTGGTGGACATCCCCGCGGCTACCGCCCCCGGACACATTTCCGGAGGCTGGAAGAGGGCGTTGTCGGGTCGGGATGGTACTCAAACTTTCCCTCTCCCTTTCCGCAGCTTCCTTCTGCGACATGACAGTTTCGCAGAAGGAAATCACTGCGTCCCAAGACTCCTCACTGCCGAACATAGCGCGAACGACGGCCGGCAGCGACAGGTCGTCTCCCACCTGAGTAATGAGGGCACGGCGCGGCTCCTCCCAAGCTGCACACTCAATGAGCGTGTGCAGCGCCGTGTCCTCCCGACAATGGACGCAGTGATGGCACCGGGCGTCCGGCTCCCTGCCTATGCAACACAGGTACCTGCCGAAGCAGCCGTGCCCCGAGAGCACCTGAGTCGCCCGAAAAGTCAGGAAGCCGTGCCACCTCCCGAGCCAGCGCTTGAGCACTGGCCGGACCGCCTCGATAGTGACGAGGCAGGGAGGTAGGGCGTGAAAGCCTGTCCCGCCATTCCACCAGGACCCGTTGGAGCTCCCGCCGGCGTAGCGTGAACTGTTGCTGCACCGGCCCCACACCTCTCGTCCGCAACTCCTCGCGCCACAGATGGAGTGTCGCAAGGACTTTCGCCTCCAGGTCCCAGGGCGGGGATCCGGCCAGTACACAAGCCGCCTCGTAGGAGATCGTGCGATAACCACGGATGACCCTGACGGCCATCGCCCTCTGCGGTCTTCGCAGTACTGCGATGCTGCGGGCCGTCAGGTCGGCCACCCACACCGCGGCCCCGTAAAGGGCCATGGATCGCACGATCCCCACGTACAACCGCCTACAGGCGGTGCTCGTGCCTCCAAGATTGGGAAGCAGCGTTGAAGGCGCGCCCGCCGCGCCCATCAACTTTGGCGCCAGCCGCAGGAAGTGGAGGCCGAAGTCCCATCGGCTGTCGAGCACCAATCCCTGGTACTTCATGGTTGACTCGACAGCGATCCGAGCCCCCCCCACAACAATGTGTGATCCCGGTGGCGGCGCCCGTCGGGGGCCATGAAAAGCGATGGCATCCGACTTGTTAAGGGCCACCTCCAGGCCGACTGCGGGCTTCCTAGTCAAAGCCCGCAGGAGCAGCGCCCGCCCCGGGGTTCCACTTCACTTCACCGTGGGCCCACTCCACGGCTACTAAGCCCCCCCGCCGCGACAAGGCGAGAACCCCAATAGGGGGCAGTTAAAATAACTACCCTAACCTCACTCACTCTAGCTCACCCCTAAGAAAGTGCAGTAGCTTATAGTAGCCGCAGGGCTTAGCGGTGAACTTAACTTTAAATTAATAAGTGGCTATTACAATAGACCGACTGCGGTCGCAGTGATACTATAGCTATAAACTAACAAAAAATATATATATATACGACTGTCTCATAATACGAGAAACCGACTGTAAGTAGTGTTTAAAATAATTTAAAATATTTTTGTTTTGCAGCTCCAATCAAGCACTTCACGGGCGATGATTGCTCCTTATGTAATCCAATTGAAAGAGACAAACAGATAAGAGAACTTCTTGGCGTGGATAATGGCAGATTCACTTACGCTAAATCAAAACAGGTTGCTACTTTATCTACGTAGATATTTTTCCATGTAATGCATAACAACATAATAATGTGGGTATACGGACAGGTTCATACTAGTACATATACTTTTTATTGTATAAGATACAGGTTGCCTGATGGTAAGCTGACATTTCCATCCAAATCTTATTATTATTGTGTACGACGCCAATAGGTATAGATGGTATTGTTACAGATGATCATCAAAAAACAGGACCTTAAATATCTAACAGCTTTATTAACACTGTTGCAATGTCGGTAATACCTACCTAGTCTAGTACTAGGTATACGACATCTTCATTCAAATCCATTCGCAGCTGCGACTTCATACCTGCGTGAAGTGTCAATCGAATCCCACTAGGGACCAAGAATTATGTACAAGAATAAAGAGACGTTCTTGTAATTCAAGTTTTTTTTACCTGATCTAATTTTTTAATTTTTTTAGGTCCATAATTGCGAAAATGATGACCGATTTCCGTATCAATGTATCTACAGGCAAGAATGGTTATAAACTTTTCTAATTGAACATTCTCGTTTATTTATTAATTTTTTATATAAATATAATCTTCTTTTTTTTTAGCAAGAAAAGCCAAGTGACAGAAATTAATTTTCAATATCAAAAACTATGTCCCTGTCTCAAGCCAAAACGCCGCATTAAAGACAAGTCAAGTCGCCATGCATCGGTGTCTGTACAATGTCGGAATCCGGAATGTCCTAAAGCTCAAAGCAATGGTTACGACTTAAATAACGAAAAAGAACAGGGATTCAATCATAAATACGATAAAAATAAATTTCGGAGCGGCGGAGAATGTTTGGTAAATCCTGTCACATTCGCCGATAAGGTAGAAAACCGTAATTATAACATTGAGAAATGTAATCAAAATCAATATATCGAGAATGCTGATCAGGATAATAATAATTATGTTACTGAAGAAAAATCTGCTATCTATCAACAATTAATACTGAATCGAAACATTCAAGTGTTCCTACAAGTAGATCAATTCTCTAAACAAAAACCTATCATCCTTTCACGAAAACAATACAATAAAGTGAAAAAAACAATTCAAAAAACCATTTGTAAGAAAAAAAGTAGTCACGATAAACGGAAGAAATATGTCTGTTGCAAATGCGAAGGAAGTGACGTATCTGTTGGAGAAGTGAGAAAGAAAAAGGCGAAGGATCCTAAGTTACTTCATGAAAAAGAAGCACAAACTGACGCCTTAGTTTGCAGTAATGAAAATTGTATGAGTGATAAAAAGAAACACTTATGGAAATCAAACACACGTACACCAAAATCAATGATCAACGATTCAACAGATCAAAGCGGGGAAGACTATATTGACAGTCCTGATCAAGAAAGATCGCGGAAAACAGAACAAATTGTCAAGAATGTAACGAAAAGACAACCGTCCCCTGAATTACGCCTTGAAATTAAAGCAAAACGGAAAGTAGATCAAAATCCTAAAAGTTGTACCGTTGACCAGTACTGCGGCAACTCTACATCGTGGCGTAGCGAACGAAGTGAACAGAACAGAGAAAGACATGACCAGCTAAAACCAGAGCGAGTTGCAGAGCGTACGTATAACAAGAAACGTGATGCAGAGATTTACATCGGGCAAGATATAACCAGAGGCTGTGAACACTTTGAAGAGAATGAAGAAAGTTTTCCTGAACCATGCTGTCTACACAAAAAAAGCCACAGCCCAGGGAGACACAGCCATAGAAAAGGAAACCGCAGTCCAGAGAGATATAAAGAAATTAAAGAAACCCACAGTCCAGTAAGATATAATGAAATTAGAGAAACCCACAGTCCAGACAGATACATCGAAATAAGAGAAACCCGCAGTCCAGAAAGATACATCGAAATTATAGAAACCCATAGTCCAGAAAGATACATCGAAATTATAGAAACTCGCGGTCCAGATAGATACAGCAAAATAAAAGAATGCCTCAGCCCAGACCGATACAGTTTCCAAGACGACGAGCAAACTCTGCATCAATACGATGACGAGAATGGAGATGGAAACGATGACGGAGTCGTAAAACAAAAAGAAGCCAAAGTCAAAACTCTAGTATTGTTCAATGCAGAAAATGCAAAAGGGAATTCAAAAGACCCTAGAGAAACGGACATTGCAGATGCTCTCACGAGAAAGACAATGTCGTCAGTGGAGATCCGTTTCGCGAGTGTTGCTTTAATGAAACAAGCATCATATTCATCTACAGACGTTGGAGCTCTCTCTGACTCTAGCCTAGCTCATGTGAACTCGTTCCATACCATTTTCAGAGGTGGGTATTATGTACCGACAAAATAATGAAAACTTGCTGTTCAGGGAGCACAGTGACCTTTTTATAGCAGACCTTAGGCCACCAGCGAGCATATTATAGTGACAACCGCGTATCTATGATGCCCATGTCTATAACTTCGAATCGAAAGAAGGTCATGCAGCTAAGATTTTATTAGGCAGTGTTTAGGAAAAATCGTTAATTACGTCCCATTTCGGAAGGTATTTTTTTGAAATAGAAATAAACCACATCATCAGCATCCTACTTTTCCTACTGCTGGGCGGATATAGTCCTCCCTTTTTTAGTTCCAATTTCCACGCAGCTCTCACGCTCTATAAACGAAATAATTCAGATGAAACCTAAATCTTACATCTTGCCTACATTTAATTTACTATTGTTATTTTAGGACACAAAAAATCTCCAACACCAAACCTAGGAACTTCAGCCTATTCCTTATATTCAGAAGAAGAATTAAACTCGGACCACAAATCTGCCAAGTATATAATGGAACCGCGGGATTCGAAACCCAAGAAGCCGTTCCTGAGGAGACTCATGTCGTGCTTAGTGATGAGATCAACAAGAGATTCCGAGCTGAAGTTGCCAAATGGTCCCCTGCCGGATGTTCCGAGTGTGAACAGTTCTGTAGATTCATATCACATCAGTACTTCTCTTGGTGTGAGTATTTGAGAACCAATTTAGAAACTTCTATTAGTGTGTTGAATTTATTTCATTCAATTCATCTCATTGCTCTCATTGCTTCACTGTTCTAATTAGGAATGTATTCGTGTGTTCCAGGCTGTGGAAATAAGTTCATCGATCTACGATACGTCAGCATCCTTCTACAGCAACCACACAATTCTTCCAGTAAACAGCAAAATAAAAAGAGGATTCTTTAGCTCAGTGAGAGGATTCCTCACGAATCGTAAAAGTTAACTGTAGTGTTTTTATGAGTTTATTTTTATACTTTGTACATGAATGAACGCGTACTCTACAATGTTGTTGTCTACTGCTTTATAATGAAAATATATTTAAATATTTGCTTATATTTGGTTTCATTTTAATCGACTACCTTCAATTACAAATAAAAATATTATCAATGAAAAACACTAAACAAATATAGATACTAGGACCTACGAATAAATAATTCTTTATTCGTAGACTAGGACTAGGTTTTATATTATGAGGTCTAACTTGTGGGTATCATCAAAGTTGCGATTTGTTTGAATAAGTATTAATTAAATTCCCGAAATTTATCCTAATATAGTCATCGGTCGGTTTCGAGTCTAAAGATGTGGCTGAATATACTTTATATATATGGTGGTTTTTTTCTGTTTCTTAGACATTATAATGCACTATATATAGTCTGCGTTCCCATTGAGGGACCACATTTGAATTTTGAGCTTTTGAATGCGTCAGACTTTAGTAAAAGTTCCCAAACAATTGTAAATTCAGCCAATAATTTGTAAAAGCAGCCACTCAAAAGTTACAATAGGCCAAAGGTGGTCCCTCAGTCGTGACCCAGAGGCATCCATATCTCGTGACCTAGTGAAAATTTACAACTGCTGTAAATGTCTACTCTTAGTAAAAGATTTGTAAAACTAATTTACCAAATATGAACCCTTTCCGTTCACTGTGTAAAAATTGCTAGCATGCAGAAGGTGGTCCCTCAATCGTGCACTATAAGTTCACCTTGAGTGAAGACCACAATGGAATTAAGAATTTTCGTATGGTTCTAGCGTTAGTAAAAGTATTGAAAAGATTGTAAATTCAACCTCTAGTTTGTAAAAGTAGCCATTCAAAGAGTATACTGGATTGAAGGTGGTCCCTCAATTGAAACGCTTGTCAAAAGAAAATATCAATTTACGTAGCATTCGGAAGTTTAATAGACCAATACTACAGTCTATCCTTTAGTAAAATTTTTTACTAACGATTACTATACTAAACAGTATAAAAAAACGTGTAGTTTTGTGTTAAATAATAATAACATTCCGGCGGAGAAATACTAGAGCGAGGTGACCACACAGCAGGATTTTTCTAGAGACTATTCGATTTAAACGACACCTGAAGAACCGACTAGCGAAATCCTTCGAATAGTTGGGGCTTTTGAATTTGTTACCGGGCATAGCGCCAGCGACCTCGGCCATTATAAGTCTTACTAGTTACTTTTATTTATGGCGACTTACGTTATACCTAGGTACATTTATGAAAGTCCTCCAAACAAAAAAAAAATAATATACACATTGCTACTGACTCATTTGTAATGTTTGACTGAACTCTATTAAATCCGTGCGTTATACTGGTGATCGGGCGCTGTTTGTGGTAACTGGTCGACTTAATTATATTTTTTTACACACTCATAAGTTGACTGAGTTGCCTTGTAGGTCCTAGTTATCATGCATATTGTAATTTTTTTTATCACTGGCGCTATGTCCGGGCATGAAGCCCCAACTAATTTGTAGCCATTTTGTTTGACTTTTATTGTTCGAGGTATTTCGCTAATCGGTTCTTCAGGTTTGTCGATAAAATACACAAAAAAAATGATTAAAAGTAAAAAAACCCTTTAAAAACAAGATTTTATTTAGATGCGCCATAAATAACAAAATAAACTTTTCATTTAAAACTTTTACTATCAACTTATAACGTCATTACACAATTTATATTATATAAAAACTTGTGGTATACAGAAGCCCAGGATAAACAATCCTGGAAGAAGTTAGGGGAGGCCTTTGCCCCTCAGTGGGACACGAAAGAGGCTACATAAAAAAAAAAAAAAAAAAAAAAAACTTGTCGCGAGATTTTTGTACCTATGTACTCGTATTTACTTTGTTTGTTTTTTTTTTTCAATTATAACTAAATTAATTTAATTTACTTGTTTATCTACACAGGTAAATCTCGCGACAAGCTTTCATATCATATAAATTGTGTTATGACGTCATAGGTTGTAAAAAAAAATTACTAGACTAATGAGTGCCTCATTAGTCTAGTTTTTCATATTATAATTAGTCTAGGTCATAAGCGCGATTGCTATGCTAGAGGTCCTGGGTTCGATCCCCAGGTCAAGCAGTGTTATTGGGTTTTTCTATGAAATTCTCAATAGCAGCTTGGAATCTGGATTTGTGCCCGGTTGATAGGAATAGGTTCGCCCCCTAAACATACCGGTAAAGTGTAGGTGTACATAAGTACAGGTATATCAAATACAAATAAAGATTAAGATAAAAAACCAGTCACTAGTTTTTATTTATCCGAAAAAACACTGTTGTGTGGTCACCTCGATCCTAGTATTTTTCCGCAGGAATGTTATTGTTATTTAACACAAAACTACACGTTTTTTTTACTGTTTAGTATAGTATTCGTTAGTAAAAAAAATTACTAAAGGATAGACTGTAGTATTGGTCTATTAAACTTCCGAATGCTACGTAAATTGATATTTTCTTTTGACAAGCGTTTCAATTGAGGGACCACCTTCAATCCAGTATACTCTTTGAATGGCTACTTTTACAAACTAGAGGTTGAATTTACAATCTTTTCAATACTTTTACTAACGCTAGAACCATACGAAAATTCTTAATTCCATTGTGGTCTTCACTCAAGGTGAACTTATAGTGCACGATTGAGGGACCACCTTCTGCATGCTAGCAATTTTTACACAGTGAACGGAAAGGGTTCATATTTGGTAAATTAGTTTTACAAATCTTTTACTAAGAGTAGACATTTACAGCAGTTGTAAATTTTCACTAGGTCACGAGATATGGATGCCTCTGGGTCACGACTGAGGGACCACCTTTGGCCTATTGTAACTTTTGAGTGGCTGCTTTTACAAATTATTGGCTGAATTTACAATTGTTTGGGAACTTTTACTAAAGTCTGACGCATTCAAAAGCTCAAAATTCAAATGTGGTCCCTCAATGGGAACGCAGGCCTATATATATACCTAATGGTATTATACCATATTATCCATTTTTATTTCCCAAAAGTGATTTGTTCCCCAGTAGTAAGTAACACAGTGAACACGTGAAACGAGCTGCATGGTAGGAATACATTTTCTAGCAATATTTGTTTATTACCATTGAAAATAAAAAGTTGCACGCTGGCAACTGGAATTCTTGAATATAACCTCAAAAATATTCAGTATGACATATCATTACAATTTGACGTTTGTTTTGGGTCTGGGTTGTTTTGAAATAATAAAAAAGAATATTTAGATAAAAAAATAGCACATAATATTTGGTTTAGAAAATATGGCCATGATAAGGCGATTTATTCCGCTTTTTGCAAAGGTTGGAAAAATTTATCCAATGACCATACAAGGTAAGTTTACTTATGTCCAGAATATCATTTTCAGGTTATCAATGTTGATTCATATTTTTTTAAATTTTGAGACTATTTAATTATACCGACTTATTTATTTTAGCCCAAAAGATTCATCGATGGGTCGCTCCAACACTGATGGAGTTGAAGCGTCGTGAAAATAAGCTCGGTGGAAAGAAAATCAACCCAAGAAATACTTTTCTAGAATGGAACTTAGAAGCAGAACTATTTGCATTTGCACAGCGATTGAATGAGGAATTTGACGCAGATTTACTGCTGCAGGCATTTACAGACGTATCTTATGTTATAAAAGAAGAGATGAAGCAGAAAGAAATGGAGTTTGCCATCAAAATGAAGGATAACAAAGTGCTAGCTCAAACTGGTAAATATGATTATTTTTGTCATAAATTTTTGTCTAGGTATGGTTTATGCTACGAATAAAATTCGTAGGGTTTATGTCAAAAATGTCCTCGTAACAATACTATCTGAAATATTTTAGGGGGAGAAGGGGTTTGTCAGGGGATGGTTGTGATACTCCTAATGCAATTTATGTTATTATTTAATAATTATTTCCTATTAGAACATGTTGAACCACTATTTTTATCACTGTTACATTTTAGGAGAGAAGTTCATTAATGCATATATTCAAGACTACTTAGAGACTGTGTTGCCAAAATTTCCTTTGGAAGGAGTGAAGGGTGTCCAAAAGCATTTAACAAGTGAGGCTACATTGGCAAATGTATCGCTTCACTTAGGCACCAAAGATATTATTCTAGCTGCTGTGAGTATTTGGTATTTTTTTTATCAAACTGTACCACTAAGTATAGCAAACCAGTGTGTATTGTGTGTACATAACAAAATAGTCATACTTGTTTTTTATTTCCAGGAATACCCAGTAGATAACTTTGTCCTAGCAAATGCATTCAAGGCTATAGTCGGTGCATTATTGGAGTCGTCTGGAGAGGAGAGGACTGCTCATTTTGTTAGAGACTTTGTTATCACACAGTTACAAGGTAAGTTTACTAATGAATCTGTAATCACAGATGATGATGAAAGATGTTGGATAGACATTGGGCTAAATTTAGTATTAGGAAGGTGAACTAGTAAGGGGAAAAAGGGAATTGTTCATCTTATAATTTGGCAGAGTATTACCTGGGCAGTTAACAGTTTCTTCACTCTAATCATGTAACCCTTTCAAGGTCCATACTTTCTTAATGAACAAAACTATATAACCACTGACTTATACTATTTTCAGGTCAAGATGTCAATGAGTACCTGACCATAGATGATCCATGGTCAATGCTGACTGCAATTATTGAGAGGGATGGTGCTAGAATTGAACCTAGGCTGATCGGTGAGACCGGGAGGAACACACTGCTGGCTTGCTATCGAGTTGGACTCTATGTAGATAAGAAAATGGTGTCTTCAGGCAAGAGTTTGAAATAATATTTTTTACTTAGTGTAATAAAAAACTCCAAGTACCAAGCTTCAGATTTTTAACCTAATGTAAGACGTCATTAGAGAAATAACTGGTTCAACTTTAATAAATCAGTGACTAATAACCAACTGTAGTAACTGAATGTAGTATTTTCCAGTGTTTTACATAATTAATCTAGAATCATTTTATTAGTAGAATTATCCAATCCCACACAATCTCAAACAAATAAAAATATTTCAGGTTTTGGTGAATCAGTGGCAATTGCAAAAGAAATGGCTGCCAGGGAAGCACTCAAAAAGATATTTGGCACAGAAGACCACATGAAACCAATTGACTTTAAACTCGAAGGGATTCCTAAACCGACCTCACAAACTCGGTACCAGATATCTGCTAGTTAAGTAAGTTGTTTTGTAATGTAGAATTATAGGATAATTAAAGTTGTATAATATTTCGTGGTGTTTTCATTTCTTATATGCCTGTCAGGTGCAGTTTAAATTCTAGTATTTAGTACTCAAATGTGGGTAAAATATAAATGCTTATTTATTAACCCACATTTGAGTTAAAATTATAATTGAATAATCTTGATAGGTGCTTACCTATCAAGATTATTATTATTCAATTCAATTAAACCTATTATTCAATTATAATTGTAGCAATGTATGAGTGTGCGTCATGTAGATTAAAAAACACACTATTAGTATGATATACCCCAGGTTTGGCAAAGCTTTGATTAAAAATCTAAGTATCCTAATTTTGCACCCCACTATCTCACATTACTACTCCCTGACAACAGGATACGACAACGAAGCCAATATACTTATTAACATTTACATTTCACAAAATATAACATTCTTTATTAAATCATATTTTACTTCTCCATAAAAGTTGCGATTACAAAATATTAAAACTTAAATAAAATTTTCCTATAAACAATATTTATCAGTAATCATTAAAATTAATCATATAAACATGTAGAAGATGTATCACAATCAAATTGTTAAGAATATCGCATGCATTATTACAATATCTAAAGAAAACACTATAGAACAGAATGAAAGGAAATTATAAACAAGTAGAAATTTTATTATAAGTCTTACTAGAAGGAAAAAACACAAGGTAATTCTAAAACTACAGGAGATACTGATATAGAAAAAGAAGTCTTCCCATATTTATACAGTACGAAATTTAATTTCAATTCAATATTTTTCTATGGTGCTAACAGATCAACAGTGATGAAATAAATTATCAAGGCACTTGATTACAATATTATCAACCTTACCAACATTTCATAACGTTCTAATTCACCTAAAATCATCCAGGAGACGAGTCCATGATGAGGTTGCCATGTTTGTCTTTGATACGCACGCGTCCAGATGCGTACCGTGTCTCCGATGTACCGTCATTGTAAACTAACTTTACTGTGCCGTCGGGAAACTCCCGGCGCTGGAAATAATTGACAGTCTTAGTGAATTTAGTAAGGAAAACATTGAGAACCAAGAAATGCAAATATTTTGCTTCTTTGCTTTGAATATAGTTTGTAACAGTAGTATATAAATTTGCACAATAAGCCTATACATACATATTAAAAATATAAAGGCTGAAATGAAAGTTTTAAAGGCCTTAAGCAATTTTGTCTTTATTTGGGTGCGAAAAATTCTCATGAATCATCTGCCACCCAGGAAAGCGGCAGTTATGTCGGATTTTTACCAACATAAAACCACGCTTCTCTTAACCTATAGTTATGACCATCGGATTCGTGACTATTAATGCAACCCAAAGTATGTATGGTATATCGGGCTGTTTTCTGCAGCACCACAACCTATAGCAAATTTAGTGTACGGGACTGTTACGTTAATATAAAATAACAGATAATAACCTTATGATCCTTAGCATGTACTTCGACCTGACCATTAGTGAACACGATCCGTTGTTCTCCATTAGCTGCCACGGTGAGCGCGGCACCGTCCGGAAACCGCCACTCTTCACGCACATGCTCGTTCTTCGGATCGAAGTACCGTACGCTGCCATTCGGTAGCCGGATCTCAGAGGAACCATCCTTATAGCGCTTTTCTACCTGACCACTGGAAATTGGGAATGGAAATATTTGAGTTTTTATTTCATTAATTTCTACCAGAATAAACAGAAAATCTATGTGCATGTATTTCAGGTCTAAGTATGTGAAAGGAGTGGATACAAAAGAGTGTAAAGATTAAAGGAGACACTTACTCAGGAAACTCTAAAACTTCTAATCCATCTGCATGAGTAGTGTGATAAGTTTTTGTCTCAGCATAGAAATACTTTATTCTACCCTCATTATAAAAGTTTTCTTTCACGTCTCCATTGTAATATATAAATTTGCTATATTTGCCATCTGCTGATAAATACTTTACATTACCATTTGGAAATCTTAGCTCTCTGGACCCATCAGGTTTCTTAACTTCAGTTGGATTCAGATTTGTCTTTGTAAAACTTGTTTTACTAACAGCAGGTTCTGGACTTAAGGCTAGCAGTTTGTCTCTGTATTGTTCATTATGTATTACAGTTACAGATCTTAGAGAAGAGTGGTTAAAAGAAGATATTGGTGACTTAGATCTATTGTGTGAGTTATTTGTTCCTGAATGATTAGAGAAGTATTCCACAGAATTATTTGAAGGTGGGGACTTATTACTATTAGACCTGTTACTTAAAATAGAAATGGGAGACTTAGATCTATTAATATTGGCATCAGTTTTAAAGGAAGGTGATATTGTTCTTCTTGGTGATTTCGAATTTCTTGATGATCCTGAACTGGACTTTTGAATGAAGAAATCTTTAACATTCTCATTTATTTTCGGTTTGTCCATTAAATTAAATTCAAAATTAGAGTTTGAACCACTAGATCTATTGCTTTTAGGGGATGTTGATTTAAATCTCTCTATGTATATCTTCTCTAGATGATTGCCATCTTCAATTCTGTCATTATCATCATCACTGAGGGATTTGTCTGAAGTAATGTCATTTTCAGCTTCCAAATGTCCATAATCAGAGTTATCCAAACTTCCCAGGTCTACTAATTTGTTCTGCTCCATGTGACTGGCTGTGTCTCTTTGACTAAAGTACTTAGCATACCTAGAAGTGACATTCAAATTAGGTACACTTTTGGCTCTAGGTCTTATGGTACCTTTTGCAATGGGTTGAACTTTTCTGCTTCTACACTGTCTTTCTATTTCATAAGCTTTATATTTGACATCACGGTCTACTCCCACTTCCGAATGCGTGTCTTTATTGGACATATTAGTCAACTTTTTATTTATTTCCTCAAGATATTTTATATTTGTCAATCTTCTTGTTACTTCATTGCTGTGCTGAATGCGTCTGTTTTGTTTCTTAAGTTTCTCAACCTCTTCCTGCAGATCTTTCCTTTCTTTTTCCATTAGTTTTATTTGATTACGGAGTCTAGCTATTGTAGAGGTCGATTTCGCGTCTTTCATTCTAATTTCCTCCTTTAGGTCATTTATTTCCTTCTTCAAATTAACAACTTCATCCTTGTCTTTCTTGTTCAGTCTGCCTCTCATTTCCCTTACATATCTTTCATACATTTGTTTCTGTTTATTAAGTTTTTCCTTTTCTTCTGCTAAGTAATATTCTGCAAGGACTTTTTCTTCATTGAACTTATGTTCAAAAGCTGCCTTTTCTTCATAAAATTTTTGTCTGTCCTGATCAACTTCTTCACGTAATTTAGCCAAACTAGCATTTTCTTTCCTAAATGTCTCTATTTCATCTTCTAATTCACACAGTCTATCTTTTAACAGGTCACTTGTGGCTATTAGCTTGGCATTCATTTCTGCCATGTTTGCTTTCATAATATCATTTTCTGTCATTGTGTCATTTTGGCATTCCTTGTTATCATTCTCTTTTGGATTTATTTTAACTACTTTACTTTTTTGAGTAGGACCTTTTTTGCTCTTCTGTTTAAGGTCACTGTGATTTTTTGGCGTATTATTAGTTTCATCAACAGTTTTACATGAACAGCATGATACTGATGAGCAGGCATCACTGCAGCAATCAGTATAATTACTACAGCAAGTTTCTGCATCACTATTAGAATTTTCATTTCTCGTTTTTCCTCTAAATCCAGGTAAAATATGTCTCAAGTCAGGATTTTGTGATAAGCATTTCTGTAGCACTAAGGGAGTGCTCTCACCAGAACATTCTAAGTTCCTTTGTAAGAAACGATTAAAGAATGAACTGTCTAAATTGAAACTCTCATGGGTGACTTTGTTCTCTAGTAGCTCAAACATATTCTGTTCAGCAGCTTCCCTCTCATATCTTAACTTTGTCAATGTCTCATCACAGCTAACATCTGATATTACACTTTTTGTTGGTGAAGCAAAGTTTTTGTAATAGTCACTCTGTTTCAGTTGGCTTAGAAAGTCATTTTGTTCTTTAGTTAGCACTGCAGCCCATGTTTTGCCTTTGTTGGCCACTAAAGGGTGTTTACTTTTTGGAAACTCTATCCTTTTGGTTGGCTTATTTTCTGGTTGAATATGAATGTTATTTGAACTGGCAGGTTCACTTACCTGTTGTTCATTTTCTGTATTCTTGTTGGTGATTTCGGATTCTTGGTTTTCATTTGAAAGTCGCATTTTAGGTTTTTGATTTTTTCTTGTCAATGGTGCATGTTTTATATTAGTAACTAATGTTGAAGTTTGAGTCATTTGAATGTCCTCAGGCTTATCTTGGACATCACATTTAGCAACCTTGTTGTGGTCATTATTAACAACTATCTCAACCTTATTTGTTTTGGTCTTGAGTTTCTCACGTTCTAATTTCAAAGGTGATTCAGATTTGTTTTGAAAGCTTTTCCTTTTCCATGGCAAGGATTTTGTGTTTTGTATAACAAAGTCATTTTTCCTGAGTCCAAACCGAGCTATTCCTTCACCTCTTCTAAGAAAAGGTTTTTTGTTGTTGGTGGTTTTAAAAATATTACTTGAAGGATTCTTTGTTGTAGGTACATTCTTTTCATTTTTAAGTTTTTCTAATATCAATGCTTCAAAGTCTTGTTTAGGTGATAAAATTGGCATTTCATCCAATGATATTTGCTTCTTAACTAAACTTTGGTTAATTGATGAATTCACAGATGTTTTCTGACTTACATTTTGTGATGATGCAGATGTTGGTGTTTTATTATCTTCTTGTAAGTCTTGATTCCTAGATAAAGCTGAAGCCCTGCTTCTACTTGATACAGGAGAATTAACAATAAACTGTGATTCCTGAGATAGATTCAAAACAGTAACACCTTCTACGAGGTCTCGTTCGTGTACTTTATGCAGCAAATCACTGGTGTTGAGCCGCGGTGTACCCTCATTTGAAATATCATTCGAAGACTGCAGCAAACTACGGAAAGTGTTGTAACTAGTGCTATTACTAAACTGGCTGACGATTTCAGTAATGCTTGACGAATTTTCAGAGGTTTCTTTATACTGCAGACGTTGTTTTTGCAGCTTCCCGCGCTGAAGTAACTGAAGTTGTCGTAACACTTGTAGACGTTCTAATATTTGAGAGGGAGAGAGCGAAACATCGCTCTCTGAATATGTTTCATCCATATTCATTTAATTATTGGATTCTCGTTCATTCCAATAAATAATAAACACATTATCAAACTAAAATTTTAACGAAAACATAGCGTCATAAAGTTTTGAAAATTGACAATTTGATTACTAATTTAGAGATGGGTAGCTCGCGAATGAGAGATAAAAATGAGCTAGCTCTTTGTTTCCAATCTAGCTCTCACTCACTCACTCGCTGAGAGACTAGCTCTCCGGCTCAATTAGTTCAATGAATCTTCATTGTAAATCGATCTTTATTTTTGTGGAGACAAAGTAGAAAGTGCTTTATCATATTTACTTATCTAGCTCTTCGCATCAATCAGCTCAGTGGTTCTTCATTGTAAATTGATCTTTATTTTTATGGAGACAAAGTCGAAAATGCTTTGTCATATTTACAGATCTAGCTCTCGGTCTCAATTAGCTCAATGGATCTTCAATGTAAATTGATCTTTATTTTAATAGAGACAAAGTAGGAAATGCTTTGTCATATTTACATATCTAGCTCTCCGGATCAGTTAGCTCAATGGATCTTTAATGTAAATTGATCTTTATTTTAATGGAGACAAAGTAGGAAATGCTTTAGGATATCCACATATCTAGCTCTCCGGGTCAATTCGCTCAATGAATCTTCATTGTAAATCGATCTTTATTTTTATAGATACAAAGTAGAAAATGCTTAAGCATATTTACATTTCTAGCTCGCTGATCGCTCACATGTTGTAATGAAAGGGTATGTAAGTATATCTCTCGCTCACCGAATAACTCATTGACTCAGGATTTCAATTTGAGCTAAATGAGCTAAAGAGCTAAAATAATGATATATCTCTTTTGATTGAAAGAGCTATATCTCTCTTTTCTTTTCATTGAGCTATTTCTCGCATCTCTAATTACTATGACATGACATTCGTTTCGTTACTTTCGTTTGACATCGGTAGTTTGGCACATTAACAAACGTCAAAAAACGGCTGAAAGAAATATTTATAGATTTGATTTTGATTATTCTGAGAGAACTTTAATTTTTATCCTAAAGAAATTAGCGTCACTGCGTCAATTAATATACCGTTTTTTATCCATAAGATGCACTCACAGGCCTCAGTAATACTGAGGCTTGTGAGTGCATCTTATTACTAAATGATACTGAGTCAGTATCTGTTTAACTTAGTATCTTTGACTTGATAGTATCACTAGTATCAGTCTAGTGATGGGGGGATAAAAACTAATTTTGATCAGAATTTACTTAAAATTATGGATTCTTATATTTTTATAATTTGAATAGTTATTTTTTTATAATATGGTGACTAGTAGTGTTATTTGGAAAAAAATGTTTTTGGCACCCAAGACACACTTATCATTACAGAAATTAATGATGGCAAAAGGTTTGATTTTTGGGGCGAACAGTGATAATGGTTTTTTCTATAACATTTTAAACAGAAAATTTTATACCTACACTGAATTTTTTGCCAGTTAATGGCAATAGGTTCGCATAAACCTTAGAAATTTGGATAACTTACTGTAAATGGACTATTCTGAACCCAACACGCAACAAAACTACCAGAGTAAGAAATAAAATATAGAATTCAAAATGTTATTAGTAGAATTTCTATAAGTTTATCTAGTAACACCAGCACATGCGCTAGCAATAAATGTCAAAATTCTTGTCCATTTTTATTCAAAAAACATCTGGTTATCTGGGCACAAAACACTTATTACTTGCGATGTCTAAGAGAAGTAGTTTCCACAAAGCTCCTAAATTTAAGCCCGAAGTGAAGGTGATCAATAGCAAAACCCAACAACCTGTGAATATGTCATTTAGAAAGGAGAAAGTTGATGTGTTACCTGAACCCATCAAATCGGAAGCTGATAAAAAGCTTTACAAGTGTGTAGCAATTATTATTGAATAGCAGAAAACATTTCTCCACTTAAATAAATACTATACAATGCGTCGAATATAAAATCTGTGCTATCCATAATAAAAAAAATAACCAACAAACAATTTTTTTAATTTGATGCAGGACTATCCGTTTAGAGAATGGTCTGACAGCACTTCTTATATCAGACCCGAGCCGGCCGTCATTGGGAAATGAGACCAGTTCTAGTGAAGAAGAGAGTAGTGGATCTGATGAGACCACAGAACCTGAAAGTGAGAGTGGGAAGTCTATCCAATCTGTGGGTAGTGACCACCACGGCACTAAGAGACGCGGTGAATATGACGAGGAAAAATTGGTCAGTATCTTTTTTACCTTATCTTTCATTTTTATGAAAATATATTTTTTCTCTATTCAAATGCAACTGTCTATAATAACCAGAGAAAATAATACAAACAGAACTAAACACTATCGAAATGTTAAAACCTTGCAGAATACTTATTTATTATGTAAGTTAATAAGTGACTTGTCTAAAGTGTTTCAGAAATGATTAATAATTTAGATATCTAAATGCCTCCGAGGCATAAGTTATGCAACAACCATATTTGTTTACATTGTTAGAATATTTTTATAAGTCTGTTAACCTTTCATATCTAAACTAGTATTATGAACGATGAAAGATTTGATTGTTGGTTTGCATTGAATAGGCTCTGAAACTACTGGCAGCTACTACTACTCTGAATTTTTCAAATCGGAAAAATTATTTCACCAATAAATGCTACATTATTCCTGAGTGACAGAAGCTATATTAATATTCTGCAATATGACAAGAAACATATAGTCCATGCGGTCAAAGCTGCATGGGGAAAGCTAGTTAATCTTACAAAACAACTATAATCAAATATTTAAAACCACATCATTTGAACCTTAATAACATTGGGAACAATCAAAAATGTTCCCTTGTTTCCAATGAAATTGTTGATTATGCCTGCATTCTGTTTGATAGTAAAATTTTAGATACAATTATATTAAAAGAGATTAGGTCCAACCACAGGTAATACAACATCCTTACTTATTATAAATTTAATGTGAAACCAACTGTCAGTCTGTCTGTTACCTTTTCATGCTTAACTTGTTGAAATAATTTCGATGAAATTTCATATGGACAAGTTTGAGACTATGGGAAGGCAGGTTACCTTTTAGCTCAAAAAGTGCTTTGAGACATGAGTGGAATAGTGGCCAATAGCAAGTACAAATATAATTTAGCAAGTAGGTACCTAAGCCTAAATAAACTGTGGTGAGCTAAACTAACTAAAACATTAAATCTTGAACCTTTTGCCTAATATATAGGTATACTTATATTTAATTCCATGTTTTGCTATCAAAACAAACTGTTAGTTGGACCTTGACCTAAGACCTTCAATGTGAAGCTTGCATCATATTACTGTTGGCACCAATTGCCCTTGATTCAGATCAATTGTGTTAGATGCATTGTTTGCTTTTAGGTATGGAATTGGAAAGTGCAGCTATAGTAATTTTTAGGATTCGGGGTCGCGCCGAGGCCATAGTAAAAAAAATATATGAAAATAATGAGGTTGGCTACCTCATTAATTTTTCTGTTCATTCTATAAGCTATAGCAACATCTCTAGTACCTGTCTATATGAATGTTGTACCATACCCGCTGTGACGTTTTCTATTATCAGTATTTGCAACGCTCTCTCATTATTTCTCACAAATGTCACCTGTAGCCAATGCATTATAACGAATAATATGTTCAAAGAATAATTTACACTTGTTTGAAAACGATCTTCCACGCTTTAGGTGAATAATAACCTGAATGCAACAAACGGGCATGAAAGTTAACATGTTAAAATAAAAAAGATATTCTTTTATTTTACGAGTGGATAGTTTACCTTTTCCACTCGCTAGAGTCGAAGTGAAAACATACACAACTTATGTCCATGTACGCAACCAAAAATGATAAAATGTCTAAATGATGCCATAGCGAGATTCACGATTGCTTGGTAGTTATATGTATACGTTTTATATGTCGAGTTTTCTAACCATCCTGCTTTTAAAGACAGAAGGCAGTAGAAGTAGGTCAATGCGAAAATCCACGTTTATAGGAACCCACTAAATACAGCTGAAACAATAAGGTCTTCATTCGTTCTCACTAACTATTGTCTTCATTCGTTCTGCTTCATGCTAGATCATTAGAATAGGAATAACATGCCTGATGAGTCGATTGTTAATTAGTAATACGTGCATTTTAATAAAAAAAACCGGCCAAGTGCGAGTCGGACTCGTGCACGGAGGGTTCCGTACCTACCATTACGATTTATGACGTATTAAAAAAAACTACTTACCTGATCTCGTTCAAACCAATTTTCGGTGGAAGTTTACATGGTATGGGTTGCATGAAAAAAAATTTTTTGAGTTTCAGTTCTAAGTATGGGGAACCCGCAAAATTTATTGTTTTTTTGTTCTATTTTTGTGTGAAAATCTTAATGCGGTTCACAGAATACATCTACTTACCAAGTTTCAACAGCATAGTTCTTATAGTTTCGGAAAAAAATTGCTGTGACATACGAACGGACAGACAGACATGACGAATCTATAAGGGTTCCGTTTTTTGCCATTTGGCTACGGAACCCTAAAACATCACAAACCACCAAGTCTGTATTCCCCGAAAGGTTAGAGAGCAGAGGTGTCCCACTCACATTTCGCCGGTATGTTTAGGTCCCATGTAATAGGGGGCGAGCTTATTGCCAATAACCGGCCACAAATGCAGACTCCGAGCTGCTACTGAAAATTTCATTAAAAAACCCAATAACACTGCTCGACCTGAGAATCGAACTTAGGACCTTTAGCGTAGCAGTCGCGCAACGGATCACCTTGACTAATGAGGCAATCTACTAATGAGACATTTTAATATACACTCAATAATGGACAATTTATAATATTATCACAGGATTACGCAGTCTAGCTCGCTTACGTAGTGTGCAACTAAAGACAATGCTTGGCCTTTTTGTTTTAAAAATATAAGTGAATACGTAGGACTAACTGAATTTAAACTGTACCTTGTAACTGTAAATTATGTCTCATTACGATGTTGTAACAATGAAATTCCTTGAATGCATGTATCTGTTTTTTACGATACTTTTACGAGATGAGGTAGTGGACTACGTGATGGGAATTGAAATGAGTATGAGGGGATTAATTAAAGATTCTGATTGAATCACCGAGAGCGGATGCCCTACCCTGCCCATACATACATCGGCCTTATTCTTGAGTTCATTCGTCATCAGGTACGTCATAGTTGCAATCGGCTCTTGTGTATGACAAGATGCATAAACGTAGACTAAGCTAAAAGTTAGTAGTACCCAGTTAGATATACAAGAACCGACATAGCAGATGTTCTGTTTCTGCCTACCTCTATGGGAAAAAGGAGATGTATGTAGACAATCGCATATCGTCTACTAGGTACCTACATAATTCTTACTCAGATCAAATAAAAAGTTAAGATGGAACTTTGCGAACAAAGAAGTGACGCCGGCTAAAACTACGCCTTGCCGTATACAAACACAATTACACGCACACACGTATACCTTATCTACCGAAACCATGCCTTAGCTTTCGATAGCTCGACTGACAAGATAAGGCGTAGTTGCGCTATACGTGTGTGCATGTAGTTGTGTTTGTATACGGCAAGGCGTAGTATTAGCCGGCCTCACTTATTTGTTCGCAAAGTTCCATCTTAACATTTTATTTGATCTGAGAATTCTTATTATTGAGAATACTAGTTTTATTTCAGACCAATTTAAAATAAGTATAGTAATCACAGGTTAAATGAGAGGATCGCTAGCAAAAATATTGTGTAATCGACCTTGTCCATGCAAACGAAGCTGCATCCAAATAATAGTCCCCGCGGTATTGAAGTCTGTATTTTATTTAGTAACACGTTGCGTCAGGGTTTGGAAACTTCTTCACGATCGACCAGATTCACAGTCTGTTTGCGATGTAGGACAATACTGTTATTTAATACTTGCCCACCTGCATGTTACATATTCATGACAGTTCGTGATGTTTCCTGAATTACTGCTAAAGTCTTGAAAAAATATAAAAAGGAAAACTTAAGTTTTTCATTAGGTATCGCGGTGACATTGCCTATTTAGACTTTAAATACTTGTCTTTTTTAAACTATGATAGTGACATCGATGATATGATTATGGAACAGGTTTTAAAAATGACAGAACTTTGCTCTTGCTGCTGAGTTCAGCAAAATATTCAGCCAAACATTATTGTGTTCTAGTTTGAAGGGCGTTGTACTCAAAAATCGTTATAGTAACAGTTACCTAGTAGTGTGAATTGGCATTGTGGGCAGAATCTTCTCTATGCTACTATCTGTTACAGTTAAAATAGTTATATTTTTATACAAAAGTTTTAGTACTCAGATTTGAATAAGTTGTAGTTGATGTTGCAATTCTTATTGCCATGACCCCAAATCTTATAGATGTACAGTCAGCAATGAAAGTTGCTGAACACGATGAAATCTTCAAAACGCTTAAACATATTTATTATCCAAAACTTACTGACCCGAGATGTGGTAAGTAGTACGTGTTTCTACATACTGGACCATATTTTTTTTCCTAAGTGAATCTATTGAAAATTATTGGTGCTGTGTTGTTTTCAAAACTTGGCGGTGTTCAGCAACTTACGTTGCTGACCGTACAATTTACGAAAAGCCAAAATAAAATTGAATTTGGCGCCAAAGCCGCAAGCACCAATTCGCTGGTGATACTACTGGTGTTGCTGCCTTCTACAAGCTGCGTTTGTCCTTGTCATCAGGCGGCTCGTATGCTCGTTTATCATCATATTAAAATAAAAGAATAACAGATTTATACTCCATTTGGTTAGGTACTTAACTAAAGATAAACAATAAAAATGGCGGCGTTCAGGGCTCTTCAACCTTTATTACAATGGTATCTTATGAATTGGGAGTGAAATTAATAACAACACAACCAACAATCAATAAAACCAACGAACAAACAGAACAATAACTATCTAACACCATTTGCGGCAAAAGAAACATAAAAACGAACGAAAATAAAGTAAATACAAAATGTTACGTATGGCGTCTGGTTACCCGACTAAGTATAATATCGGTTAATTATTTCGCTCCGCTTCCTCGCAGTACTACTTCTCAATTTTTTCGAGTTATCAAAAGTCTACTACGCAGAAAAATGTTTTGAATATCTGTATTTTTAGATTCGTTTTAGTAGGCACATTGCAATACTTTTTGACATAATTATAAATTTTGATTTAATTAATTGTTTGCAACCGTAAGAATAATAGTAACTATTTAATATTAAGCAAAGTAGTAAGATATGCTAGTATAAAAGCAGAATGTGATTTTGAGTTATTGAATAATTTCTTTTGGTGATGTTTTATTTCGAAATGAAAAATGACCCTGTAAAAGAACCTTTTTTATGATTTGTTTACCTTTAGTTAAGTACCTAACCAAATGGAGTATAGATAAATATTATTAATATTATAAATGCGAAAGTAACTCTGTCTGTCTATTACCTTTCCACTTGACCGTCACGTGACCGATTATGATAAAATTTAGTACCTGTGGAGTTGGTTTGAGACCCTGGGAAGGACATAGGTTACCTTTTGTCTCAAAAAATCCTTTAGGATGCGAGTGAAACCGCGGAAAATAGCTAGTGATTTAAAAGGTAAAGTAGGTAATTTATAATTTAAGCTTAAGTAATAATTCTATATGTCTTAACTATGTGACTTGAATTGCTGCTGCTATAGTTGAGACTAACTTAGTTATTGATCACTCATCTCGTTTGTGTCTTTTCGAATTGAATAACTACCTACTTCATAATATTATATGCACCAATATCTCATCAATTCTGCACACGAATCCGGTGAAATCGGTTAACGAAACTTTCGCCGATTAGAGGTGAAATTAACACCTAGAAATAAATTCAAAATAAGATCATTATAGTGGCAAAGGTTATCCTAAGTTGACTTAAAAGTTGAGTCTATTGAAATTGAAAATTTTCATCTTCGTTGTTTTGGATGGGTATAGTTTAGAGATATCATGTTTTAAGGTTGCTTTTTTTTTGGCAAATTTTAGTTTAAGTGTTCTACTTTTTAGGCTGTTTGAACGATTCGATGGAGTGTCGAACTTCTTCAGCATTGATCGCGCAAAAATCTCTGTTATCTATTTTACCTTTTTTAATTTGTTTTTTATTTTAGTTAACTTTTAAATATAGCCGAGTTCCGGTTAAAATTTTTGGATCTGACAAGTCTATTTAGGCTCTTTGCATTAAAGCAAGAAATAACCCTTAAAATTAGGCAAATCAAATTAAATAGCAACCAGAAACACCAGAGTTGCTTGTTGCTACTTTAAATAATATTTAAATACCACTATCTGATTTAGTCAATTATTCAAAAGGAAACACCAAACTAACTTTATGCTTTCGACAGGGTCACACCAGACGAAATTTGCTTAAAATATTGAAGAATGCATACGAGAAAATATCTAGAAAGCGATGCAAGATGTTTATGCACGAGCTTTCACTAGATACGGTACGATATTGTAAACACAGATTGGCTTTGAATAAAATAATGCTTGGCATTATTTAGTTGGTAGGACGTAGGTATTTGTAGCTAGGCGGCTAGAACACTCGTAGGTAGGTGTACATAGAAACAAATATCTTGTGATTAGTTTAGATTACGTTAGAACAAAAGGGCCTTATAGGTAGATAAACCAGTTTTATATCGTATTTATGGACAGTTGCATTTGATGTTTGTGTTTACTTTATGCTAAATTATTTTAAAGGTATTGTTTATTTTCTAGTACCTTAGGACCTCAGATCATAAAAAAGTTAAGATGGAGCTTTCGATTGCTCGATAGCTTGACTGACAAGATAAGGCGTAGTTTCGGTATAGGTACGTATGTGCGTGTAATTGTGTGTTGTGCACGGCATGGCGTAGTTTTAGCCGGCCTCACTTCTTTGTTCGCAAAGTTCCATATTAACTTTTTATTTGATCTGACCTAAGGACTTTGTCCAAAGAAAAAGGAAACTATACTCCAAAGCTGAAATCTATAGAGTTCACTTGAATTCAGATTTTTCTTTACATCAGTTGAAGAAGCTCAGCATAGATTCAGTTAATTAGCAAATTTTTTGGCTGGGCGTAAGCTAGGCAGAGTCCAAGTCAACTCTAGTTTCCGGCCAAAAAAATAGCGGAATTGAGTAACGTCATATTTATGGCCAATTCTTGTTCCTACCACGGTACTAAACTGATGATATTCTTATTGTGCAGTGGACATTGGCCAGTCCCAAGTTACAAGTTACCAAAGTTATGTACACAAGCTTTGGGCAGGTTATGTTATTGGATTGTTCGTCATTTGTTTGGTACAGGCAGCATGCGCGCTGTGTGTGGGTGTGGGCAGCTACAGCGACCCCGCCGACATACAGGGACTGGCGCACTTCGTCGAACACATGGTCTTCATGGGCAGCGAGAAATACCCCAAGGAGAATGAGTTTGATTCTTTTATAAAAGTAAGTAGCTATTTTTAAACCTTACTGCTACAAACGTAAAAAGTGCTCCACCAATAAGGTTTTACTTATACAGAAAACAGTGAACAAACCTTTTTTTGGTTTTAAATAAGGTTTAACAGATCCCTCGTGATGTTCCGAGGATCGTTACCAGTTTGTTTTAAGGCGGTAAAAGAGCGAGGAATCTGAATACTTTGGGATATCCTCAGAGGGTAATCTTAATGGAGGTTGTCCAAACTTGAGGTAATCCCACTTGAAAGTTGACTAATGAACGTGGAACTAGTCTTGCACCTCTGACATAAGTGACCTTGTTTGCCATTTATTATTCTTGTGTGTTGATATTGTCCTGATTTACCATTCCTGTTCACACCCGCAGATTTATTTGATTACCCATTACAATAACAAAATAAATAACACGCATTGTTTTGTAACCGTCCCTACAAACATACGGTTATTTATTTATGAAATTATATACTGCATGTGGGTGTATACACATAAGTATACTGTACACAAATACACCAAGAACTCTTTATCAAACATTTATTATTACAAGTGCAATAGTAAACTATCACTTGCAACTTGAAACGCGTCTATAGTATATCATACATTGAATCAGAGCTTATGTATATTTTTTCTGTGAGTATAGCAATAGTTACACTGTGTTATCCTTCACATTTTGACGAATAAAGTTCTTGTACAGAAAAAAGGTGGGTCGGACAATGCATCGACAGACTGCGAGGTCACTACGTTTTACTTCGAGATCCAAGAAAAGCACTTGCCCAAAGCCATGGACATGTTCAGCCAGTTCTTCGTCAGCCCGCTCATGATGAAGGAGGCGATGCAGAGAGAAAGAGAAGCCATTGAGTCAGGTCAGTTTAAAAACATAGCCATTTACCTTTTTTTTAAAGTTTGCGAGCAATGTGGGTCCCTCTTAGCTAAATGCTTGTATTACGAGTGGGTTTACGTCGGTAGTGTAATGGATGACTTTCGAACCGACAACCGCATGATAGCAAATCTAACGCTTTAGCTATTAGGCTACCGCCTCTTTAACATTTACATTAACATTTACCTCTTGCTAAATCAGGATAACTTGAAGGAAGGAAAAGGCGTCTTAAACTAAGTAAATACTCTATTTTTAGAGTGGAGAATACAACGTTGTTTTGTTATTTATATAATTAGCGACAGAACAAAACAATTGACGTTTTGACGGATATAAATAAACTGTTGTACTTAGTACTTACGTAATAGGTACGGTAGACAAAATTGTCTGCCTATTCACGGCAGGACTGCTATTATAACTGCTAAGGTATGGCCGTCATATAATCTCCGGAATAACGTGTTATTCTAATTTATTGCATCGCATAACAATTTAGTTGATTTACTGGTCAACTTACAGATTGCTTATATTTTTATAAACTACACTAAATACGTGCATTATTTGTCCGTACCTATAAAATGAGTAGTATGAAGTCATTTTTCGTTGTGAAAGAGGGACGCCTCTATTTAACCTGTAGAGCGGCATCCCTCTCTCACAACCTAAAACTGATGGCATTAATACGTGGTAATACGGCCCTCATCGAAAAGTAAATGGCAATAAGCTCGCCCCCTATCATATGGGAAATAGACATGACGGCGAGCTATACGTTATCATTAGTACACCTCTGCCTAATACATATTATGTTATATGCGAAAATGTTTTTCAATATTGTTTATGATATGCAGTTTAAGACCAAGAGATCCTACTACACTTAAGCATGCTGACAGTTTCATCAGATGTGCGTTATATCATTATTTTAGATACCATGAAGATTTTCTGTTTATAAAACATTCATTATTATAATCTGTGATACCTATAATTTTATATTGTGTATCTATACGGCCATATTATTTGCACTTGAATGGTTGCGTCCATATTGTTTGAAGGAAAACTTATAAGTTATTATAAATCCAATAGTTACCTATGTGAAAGGTCATTTGGCACGCGATGTGTGTCTTACCAGCCTGTTGTAGACAGCTGACAGATAGCCTTTTTTTTCTAAAATACGGTGCCGCAATTAACCCGTCAAGCGGCATATTGTAGACACAATGCAAAATCTATTGTTATGTCCTCATGAGGAAACTGTATGCATTGACGGGTCATGCAAGCGCGGGGCTCCTAGCATATTCTATTGATCTACTGTAGATATAGGATCGCCAAGGGGGGCAGACATAAAAAAACAAACAAATGTAAAGCAACCAAAGTCCACTGATGTCCACAAAATGAATCGTCCACTCACTTGACTTGCTTGCCTGACGAAACATTCCTGCTTCGTTCTTCGTTCTTATAACAATTGTAACCGTAGAATTAAAAGCACTACAAGTGTGAAGTTGCATGTACCCAAAAATCATACCTACTTTCACACCCTCCATTTATGTATGTATATGAACTTACCCCTCCCCCCTAGAACATCGGTTGGCGACGCCCATGGTAGGTTCTTAAGCATAAAGTAAAAAAACAATACTGTGTGTATTTGAGATGGAAGAATCGACTTTTTTGTGTCTTCTTAGGCAAAGGTACCTATTCTAATGTTACTACTTACTACAGTGGTCGAAATCGCGGTGGCTACGTTAAAGGTCTTGGGTTCAATTCCCAGGCAATTCAAAGTACTATTGAGATTTTCTAAGAAATTCTCAGTCGCAGCACGGAGCTTGAATTGGTGTCTGGTAAATGACATTAGGCTCGTCGCCTGTTAAACGGAACTTACCTAAATATACCAGTGAACTGTGGGTGTGCATTTGTACACCTCTGCCCTACCCTTTGGGGATTCGGGCATAATCCACATATACCGTATGTGCATGTTCTTATCACGTGCACAACATATAGTGTGTCTGTGTTTACAATAGTGTTCAAAATAAAAACTAAAAAAAATATTAAGTACCAAATTAAATGTTTCGCAGAGGTTAAATGTTTCCCAGTCGTGATTATATCTTTTTCTTACTAATTTAGATGTTTCAAATTCATACAAAACAACGAATTTTCTCGTAAAAACCATCATCTCAGGTATTTTTGATGTATCTATCGTTATGTTAAAACAAAAACAATTACTTAGGTACCTATAACTTAAAATAGAATAGTAAAAAACGTATTCGGACGACTGGACGTATAAAAACTAATATTCTGTATAATAGGTGAGTACGTTACTAAATAATTGGTATGCATGGTGTAACTTAAAAAGTCCATTGGGTTGGAAGTGAAACCGTACCGCCGAGTACCGCGGGTAACAGCTAGTTACTATAATTTTTTTTTGTGTCCTGTTTCAAGTCAGCTCCTCAGATCAAATAAAAAGTTAAGATGGAACTTTGCGAACAAAGAAGTGAGGCCGGCTAAAACTACGCCTTGCCGTATACAACCACAATTACACGCACACACGCACGTGATACGTTAATGACGTTTTGATAGACGTGTAGCGATAGCTCGACTGACAAGATAAGGCGTAGTTTCGGTGTGCGTGTAATTGTGTTTGCATACGGCAAGGCATAGTTTTAGTCGGCCTCACTTCTTTATTCGCAAAGTTTCATCTTTACTTTTTATTTGATCTGAGGTCAGCTCATGTTAATATTTAAAGTTCTTTGCAGAATTCGCAATAGCCTCGCCATCGGACTCAAACCGTAAAGACCAGCTGCTCTCCAGCCTGTTCCCCGAAGGTCACCCCGCACGCACCTTCACTTGGGGCAACCTACGCAGCTTGAGGGACGACATAGATGATGACGAGCGCTTGCACCTCGCCGCGCACTCCTTCAGGAAGAGGCACTACAGCGCGCATAGGATGACTGTCGCTGTGCAGGTAAATGTTACACGTATCGCTCAGCTATGTGTGGTTGATTGCTAGTCATCATACTCCTAGCCTTTTCCCCTCTAGGTTCAGTTCAGACACAGTATTTTACACGAAGCCGACTGATTACAATCAGACGTCCGCAAGCCAATTCCTAGGCAATACCGATATTTTAAGGATAGACTTGTCAGGGTTGATTTTCCTAGGTGTTTGCTTGTATGACAATCGCTTTATGTGATCTCCAAGTTACGGAAGGGGGTATCTTCTTATTAGTTACAATTAAATCTGCTGTGTTTTTCTACTGAAGTGAAAGATTGATAGAGCAGATTAAATTTAGATATGTTTGTTCACCCATCCACAGACCAACCGCGAAACTAACCCTGAATATCGCTTATTATCACAGCGTAGTTATTACTTAGCCAAGCCTAGCCCATTGAAGTTGTCCGCAATAGTCGAATGAGAATGAGATTGGGAATTAAGGAGATAAGAAGAGAATAATTAAGATTTAAGCATTATAAAATTTTGTATGTCTCTTAAATTATAATTCAATCTCTTCACAACAAGTCACTATACCACAAATTCAGAACCCATGAAGGAAATTGGTTATATTATTAGCACCGCAGCAACAGTCATAAATGTAGGGAAGAACTTCCGGTAATAAAGGTTAATTGTCTACCATTAGATAATAGAAAATCAATACCATTATTATTTTATTGTATTGTTCTATGATTCTAGGTCAATATATACGAATTACACTACCATAGATACTTTTGTTATGCTACGCATCGAGTATAATTGAATACAGTAATAACATGGTCTGCTAATGTTATTGCATATCTACACGTAATATTGATTTTTAATGAACGTAAAGATAAGGTGGGGTTTAGCGTGCGGCGATTAGTTATAGCGAATATTATGTTAAACTTAACATTCTTATGCATTAATGTTATTACTTACGCAAATATTTCAAAGTAGCAACTCGTGAGTAGGTTCACTTTCAAAAATTTTCCCATATCCGACTTTTCTAAAAAAATACATTACATACAAACCTGACCAATTACAAACATAGCAAAAAATAAAAACAGCCAAATCGCTCGAGCCGTTCTCAAGTGATGGTCTTTTATATATCCACTCTATTGAGAGTTCCTCTGGGTGGCAATTGAGTTGCTTGATATTTTTCTATTAGGCCATAATGTATAAGCACCTTAAGTAACTGGGTACTGGTAATACTTGACTTTTTAAGGCAACGGACACAGTACTGCATGATACGGATCTTTTTATATGTACCGCAATTAGAAGAACTTTCCATGCAGCAGATGCAATCAAGAGTGCAGTGATAGCCTTGTGATATGACCATTGGACTGCGAAGTCAAAGGTCTCTAGTTCGAATCGAAGGCACGCACCTCTGACTTTTCGAAGTCATGTGCGTATTAATATTTAATTATCACGCGCTTAAACGGTGAAGGAAAACATCGTGAGGAAATGAAAAAGGTCTGCAAAGGCCTGCAGGTCTGCCAACCCGCAGTAGGCTAGCGTGGCGGACTATAGCCTAATCCCTCTCGTACTGAGACGAAACCCGTGCCCAGCAGTGGGACAATGTAATGGGTTGATGATGAAGACACCATCATGGACTGATGAACGTGTTTCACATTCATGGAATAAAACTCTCGTTTGTTCCCAGGCGAGAATGGACCTAGCTTCCCTAGAAGACTATGTGGTCAACACTTTTGGCCACATTCCCACCAACAAGCTGCCTTCGGAGGATTTCAGCCAATTCACCTTCGCGCCTGAAACCGTGACACCTGAATTCAGGAGCATTTATTACGTCAAACCTGTTGGCGATACCACTGAGGTAAGTACCTTTTGCTCCAAGTAAAATTACATCTACGGATGGGTATAACCATGTTGAAGAATTTAAAACTTTATTTTGAATGTGAATTTTCTTCTTATAATCGTGAGTGGCCATTAAGTTTTAATAAATACAAAAATATGACTTCACTTTATAAGCTAGGGGATGCTAACAAATAAGGTTTTTGGAAGTAGGTCGGCGACGCGCGTCGTAATGTACTCTGGCCTTCCTAAGAAAGTAGGATGTTAACGGTATTTCCTTATAAAAAGGATATAAATACTGTTCTTTTCTGCAGGTGCATTTAACATGGTGCATGCGATCGCTGCTGTCTGAGTACGAGTCTAAGCCGCACCAGTACATATCGTACCTGCTCGGACACGAAGGCAAAGGCAGCCTTCTATCATTCCTCAGGAAGAAGTATGTATACTTATAATAGAATTCATCACTTCCCGAAGTATGGTCGAGGTAGGAAGTGTATTGTTGAACAAAAACGTGAAACTAGTACGCGGATGTATTTTATAACAGAGAACGAACCTTTTCCGATTAACCAAGTACAAACACAAACTCTTGTGTGTGTTTTGTGTCATATATACTCTGGAGTGTCTACAGCAGAAGCTGTTGCAACATTCAGCAAGCACATATACAACTAAACCAAACTGCTAAAATTTACAAAGAAAACGAAAAATACTTGTCGCAATAATATTGTGCGACTTCAGTATCGAATCAATACATTAAACGCCGCAGCCGCATTTATGGCCTCTAAACCGATGAGACAGACGTTTCTATATATATATTTTAAACTTCTACTCAATGAAATTATTTTGCATATAGGGTGTGGGCTCTAGGCATTTACACGGGCAACTCGGAGAGCGGCATCGACTATACATCAATGTACAGCTTGTTCTCAACGCAAGTCGTGCTCACCAAGGAAGGACTTGACCATGTGGATGAGGTAACTACACACTTTTTGTACAGTTGGCTAAAGAGTTATAGGCAGCTAAAGATTTGGGTATTCAAATGTTTGCTTAAAAATCGTTATCGTCGAAGATTTTGGTGTAAACTCCTACGATAGCAATTTCAAGCAAACGTTTTAATACTCAATTGTAAATAAGTTATGCCATGTACCGATAATGTGAAATAGCCGAAATTGTTTACAAAAACCATGAAAATTTTTAATTTCGCGCCCAACCCTGACGGTTTAGCCTCAAAGAATTTAACTTACAGTGTGTAATATGTATCCTCGCAGGTACTGGAAGCAATTTTCTCATACATAAACATGCTCAAGAAAATAGGACCTTCAGAAAGAATATACGACGAGATAAAGGTAAATGGGGATGCTATTGCATCCAATTTTAATAATTCATTAGAAAACAAATTATTAGCTGGCGCTTTTCTTAAACTTCTCGAAAAATTAGAGCATTTTATATTTTATTCCACTGTTTTTGACTGGCTCATTAGTCAAGTGGTCCTAAGCGCGACTGCTACGCTACAGATCCTGGGTTCCATCTCCAGGTCGAGCAGTGTTATTGGGTTTTTCTATAAAATTCTCAGTAGCAGCTCGAAGTCTGGATTTGTGCCCGGTTAATGGCAATAAGCTCGCCCCCAATATATGGGACCTAAACATACCGGCGAAATGTGAGTGAACATTACACCTCTGCCTAGCCCTTCCGGGAATACAGGCGTGTTGGTATTTTTATTCCATTTTTTTTTTGTCCCTATTCTACTACTACATATTTCTCCACAACAGACAATAGAGGAGACAAGTTTCCGCTTCGAGGAGGAGTCCCAGCCGGCGGAATACGTGGAAACTTTGTCAGAAAACATGCATTTCTATCCACCGGAGCACTACATCACTGGAGATAGACTGTACTACAAGTATAATCCTAAGGTATGGACCACTAAGCTGTTGAGTTCGTCTGAATTGAAGGATGGCTGCCAGAAACTGGATGCGAAAAACGGAGGACAGGGTGAAATGGTGCACACTAGGGGAGGCCTACGTCCAGCTGTGGTCTAGTATAGGCTGATGATGATGATGAAGGGTTATGTAGTCAGTGAAATTGATGGGCAAATAAGGTTTAACAGCTGAGATCTGAAGATGATAATGCGGGACTGATACTAGTGATGTTACTGACGTCTATAGGCTGTGGTTCAGACCAAACAGCCTGTATTATATTTTAACCCCAGACGCGAAAACGATGGGTTGTTATAAGTTTGACGTGTCTGTGTGTGTGTGAGGGTGTGTGCGTCTGTCTGTGGCATCGTGGCTCTCGAACTATTGTTTGAAAGATGAATTAGTCGAGAGTGTTCTTAGCTGTGTTTGATGAAAATCGATCGAGATATAATGCAAGTGTCGATGGTTTTTTATTTTTTTAGTTGTTATCGAAGTACAATAAAAAAAACTATCTTTTATACAAAGGGAGCGGATAATTTTAAATAATTTGAGTTGTAATCCTTCACAGGGTATATCGGAGTTATTAGATAGCATGCGCGCCGACACGGTAAACATAATGATTCTCTCAAACAAACATTCCACACCCATAAAATATGACTCCAAAGAGAAATGGTTCGGCACTGAATACAAGAAAATGGGTGAGTTGTGTAAAATATACCTTATGTCCAAGTAAATAAGTTCAGTATCCTCATGTTACAAAGTCTTTTTTCAACGTGTACTTTTGTATACTATATTCAAAGATTTCTTATTCAAAATAGACCTTAATTCAACAAGATAAGCTTGAATATTAAAATGACGTTTTGTTTCTTTTTTACCTATAGAAATTTTCAACATTAACTGGGGCAAGTATCGTCATAATATTTTGCTTTACAGTACTTCCATAAAAGAATGGTCCTAATAATTTGGTTTATCTTCTACAGAAATCCCTAAAAAATGGTTGCATCGCTGGTTAAACGTTGAACCGTACCATCAGTTCTTCCTCCCCGAGAAGAACATATACATCACCACAGACTTCAAGCTGGTACCTCCGGATCCAGTGTACGTGGAGAGTGCTCAAGCCCTCGGCATAGACCTGAAGACCAGCTCTATGAAAGACATACACAAGAAAGTGGAAAATGGCGAAATAACCACCAAAGTTCTCAGCCATGAAGATCTCATTGCGACTGTAAATAACTTTAGGTACGTTTTATTTACGATTGTAACACATTTTAAATGATCTAAGTAGGAATCCAGTAAAATGATATTTTTTTTAAAAAAAAAAAAGCTTACTAGCAATGAGGGTCACACATTACTAGTATTCTTCCCCTCGTTAACCCCTCGTGCTAAGCTAAATGCTTGTGTTACGAGTGGGTTCACGTCGGTAGTGCAATGGATGGGGTTCGAACCGGCAACCATATGATCGCAAGTCCGACGCCCTATCCATTAGGCTACCGCCGCTTAATAATTAGTTTTATATCTACAGAATCTTAACGTATGTAATAATACTTAATATTACCGTGCCTAAATCTAAGGCAGGCAGGTTTTTTTTTTTCTTATTTATGTTGTTTTTAACTATATTTTATTTGGCTTTCGGTAGAGGACATCCTATTGGATACATGTCCTCCAGACAGGCAGGTTTCCTCATAAGGTTTCCTTTACCGCTTGAGGGAGTTATAATTCAAAATATTTCGAAATGTAGGATGCATGGAGGCTAAAATAGTCACTTTGAGCGGTGATGCTTTACGTTTCTGGCATAACCTCATCTCGCATTGTATAGACTTTTCGTGCTATGAGAGGTCAGCTTATACTGGCAGTTGGTTGGCTAGTGGCTATTTTAGCTCCGCTCAACAGAATTTTAGTAGTATGGATCTGTAAATCATGATATTTCATCATACGTCTTTTTTGCTTATGCTCACAGACTGGACCAGCCGAACTTGATCCGTAAGAACCGTCACATGGAGCTGTGGTACAAGCCTGACTTCAAGTTCCGCTTCCCCACAGCACTACTCTACTTCTACTTCATTTCGCCACTCAGCCTCAAATCACCCAGAGAGTAAGTACACTTATATTATGCAACCTTTTACAGGATATTTCGATGCAGACCTAGGATAATAATTATATTGAATCCTAATTAATTTCTTTACTATACGGCACGGTACGGTAAATTTTACATGGATATTATTGTGAACTACGTGCATATGCAAAAACCTTCAAAAATGTTTTATTAATTATTTATCACATAAATAACACAAATAACTAATGAAAATTTCACTGATTTCATTAGTAAAAACATTAGTAGTTCAGGAAAAAAAAATGACGGTTGATATAATATTTTACAGTTCGTGTCTTCTCGACCTTTGGACGGATGTGCTGCAACAAGGGCTCAAGGTAAGAAATACTAAGGGTTCATGAACGAGCTACTTGTATTTTGGATATATTACTTATATCGTATTATTTACTATAGGCGTTTATTCCAAAACAGCATACCTCTATATATAATTATATATTAACCGTACTACTACACTTTATATAATTATATATTAACCGTAGATATTAACTAATAAAGCCTTAGAATAAGAGGGTATCTTACTATTATCAACCCTATGACTTAAGTCAGGGACCCGCTATGTTACAATTTTTTTTTTTTTAATTAAATAAAACTATGTCTGCAATGTGTTTTTTTGACATATTATTATATTTGTGACAGGAAAGAAGACAAAAATATTATAGCTATAGAAGGTTTATGAGACGTTTTATTGTGCATTGAATAAGTGTGTATATGTATTTACCGTCTTATTCATAAAAATATAAAAGTCCAAAACATTTCAAGCTAGCTAGCTAATAGCTATAACCTGTTTTGTGTTCGTTTGCCTGTCAAAATAAGAAAAAAAAACATATTTCTAAGACTGTTTATCTATAGGAAGAAGTGTACCCAGCCAACATGGCGGACTTGTCACACTCGCTCTACGTCGGCGACAAAGGACTCACCATGAAAGTGACAGGCTACAGTCAAAACTTACACGTAAGTATTCAACTAAGTATATTATTCTAACATATTAAGTTACAATAATAATATCGTCTTTAGGTCCCATGTTATAGGAGTCAATATCATTACCTAACCGTTCACAAATCCAAACTCCGAGAATAAAAAAAAAGACTTATAAAACTGCTTGATTTGTAATACGAATTTGTAATTGAGCGTTTGCCAATACGGAGTAGGCTAATGTATTGGGCTTTAGCATAATCCCCTTTGTTTTGAGAGGAGACCCGTTCCCAGCAGTGGGACAATGTAATGGGTTGATGATGATGATGTGTATTCCTGTATATTTTATTATGTAGTTACTAGTGGAGCTTATAACGCGGGAAATGCGGTCGTCGACGCAGAACCTGACGACCGCCATGTTCGAGGCCGTCCGCGAGGTGCGCGCCCGGACCTACCACAACGTGCTCATCAAGCCACATAAACTCGCCAAGTAACATCTTTGACCATCACTACATAGTATTAAACAAAGTCGCTTCCCGCTGTCTGTCAGTCCCTATGTATGCTTAGATCTTTAAAACTACGCAACCGATTTTGATACGGTTTTTTTAATAGATAAAGTGATTCAAGAGGAAGGTATAATACATATTATAGTTTAGAAAAGTCGAGAAACCACGCGGGCGAATCCGTGGGCGGAAAGCTAGTAAATGATATTATACACATACAGACAATGACACCTGTATTCTCCGAAGCGTTACTCAGGCAGTTAATGGTATTTATTTCTGTAAATATATATTTTGAAGACATTTTTAGCGCAGAGCAGTATAGTGTCATACTGAATGAATAGCGCCGTCTCATTCTTATAGTTTTCTTCAACTAACCCTGTAGACTAATCACCAGAGATCGGAATAGGTAGACCTGTTTTATGTACTTGCCATAGGTGAGAATAATATGGATATTCCTCGAGTCTCGGGATTTGGTTTTTAAGTATTAAAATCATAAAAAAACTATCCTCGCCTTCGGGACTAATTACGCGTCTCAACAAAGCGGCAACGTCGCGCGCTTGGCAAAAAGTTTTATAGCGTCCATTTTTATACATATTGAAAAAAAATAATATCCATATTAACATCAATGTTTGCGGTCAATGAACCTAAATAGCTCTACCTATTCCGATCACTGCTAATCACATATAACAATATTCTATTATTGGTGACAGAGACGTGAGAATGAACATACTTCTGATGCCGTACGTGTCGCCGCGAGATAAGGCGGCCATTGTCCACAACATAACGCTCACAGAGCTGAAGGAGTTCAGCGACAGACTGCTCAACAAGATGTACTGCGAGGTTAGTATATGTCGGCAATCATAAGCTGCAGCAGATAGATGAGCAACACTGGTAACGTTGACAGCTTGAACACAGTTTCATAGATAACTAACTTTAATGCTGGGCTTAAAAGGTCACATACAATACATTTGAAGTGGTAGTAATGGCTAGAGCGTCGTACTTGCGATCATGTGTGTGTGGACCCACTCGTATTACAAGCATTTCAGCTTAGTACGAGGGGTTAACAATAATACTAGTTATGTACAAACCGCATTGCTAGTAAGCTTTTTTTTTAAAAAAAACATACCTTCACGCCTTTTTCCCACAGTACCTACCAGTTCCCACCTAAGTAGATGAATAGGTATCATCAGGTGCCTTATGTACTCGATATAAACGATGAAATTGCCAAAGGTTTGAATTTATGTATTCTTAATGTATTAATGTGTATAAATGCTTATGAGTTTTATGTATGAATTGACTCCAGACGAAGCATCAAAAAGGCCATATTAATAAAAGGCTATAATGTCAAAATCTTCATACATTAATTTTTGGAATTGTTGTCTTTAATTTCTTTTAGTGTCAGTGGATGACGTAATGAGTGACGCAAAAGTATTTCACGGTATACAATGTCTGCTGCTGCTTTCGGCACCCGACAGAAACTATTATGAACGTTTAAATAAACTTTTTTTAGGTACTGATGCAAGGCAACTTGGCGTGGTATGACGCTATAAAAATTTCGGAGAAAGTGCACGCAACGCTCAAGTGGAACGCGCTCACCGAGGAGGAGATGCCTGACGTAAGACAAATAATACACATTACTCCGCATTCGCACTTACGACAAAACATGTTGCAAACATCCATCTAACGCTCAAATAATGAGTGGGATAGCTAGCTATTTGCAAAATGTTTTGTCGTCAATGGGAACGCGGGGCTACATTTTAAATTATCATAGTTTTATAGCAAAAAGTATATAATGAAAATGTTACAAATATATTTTGCGTACTTCGCCATATCGCTTCCCTTCACTAATGTATACATACTTTTCGATTTCTCAACAACTGCAAACAATTTTTTAAACAACAATTAAAAATCCTAGTATCTTAAATATCTATTTATATTTGGAAATATAAAAATTATTATCTGACTCTCGTCTTCAAAAATACCGGATGTAGGTCTTTCTATTAGACTTATTCTATAACCAGGTAAAAGTCCACCAGCTGCCGCTGGGTGAGCGTAAGATCCGCGTGCTGAGCCTCAACGAGGCTTCCACCAATAGTATTATCACTAACTACTACCAGGGAGAGGCCACCAACGCAAAGGACACCGCCACGCTCGAGGTGCTCATGGTAAGGACAAGAAAACATGGTAAAGACACTGCGACAATATGTACTGAAAAATATTTTGCTTAACAAAATTTCAGACATCGACACTACTATAACGCAGTGATTTCTGAATAGGGTTCTGTAAAAAAAAATTGCAATTGTTTCAATTTCAGAGTTATTTTAATGTTACCCATTTTAGACTGCACTATTTTATTTTATTAATAACTTCGTGAGGGGTACCATAAAAGTAAAAGATATGGATTGTCTCCCCAAAGACCATTTCGCCTGTATACCCCAAAGGATTAGGCAGGGGTGTATTACCAGAGGGCGAGCCTATTGCCATTATTTGGACACATATCATTGTTAATTGGGTTGCTGATATCTGGGGTATATTTGTGCGAAGCTCCACCGAAAGCTACCAGTTCCCCTTTGTATCTTATATTGTAAGCTATCTTCCTTTTTGAACAGTCACTATGCCGTTGCCGACTGTTGCAAAATAGCAAGTCTTCAATTTATCAAAATTGACCCTTCATGAATACCCTGTAATAATATATTTTTTAGATACCTACTTTTGCCACCATTTGTGCTTACTGTGGCCGGGTTAAAATGCTATATCGATGTGAGCGTATTTTTTCATGGCTCTGTATTTTGTAGTTGTTGATGGAAGAGCCGGTATTCGATTCCCTCCGCACGAAGGAGCAGCTCGGGTACAGCGTATTCAGCATGATGCGGTATACGTTCGGCGTACTCGGCTTTTCTATTACTGTCAACACGCAGGTGGACAAGTTCAGGTGGGTTGCTTAATATTTGCCGTTTATATCGTCTCAATGTTCATGTTATCTTAGATAGTCTTCAAATGATTTGCGGCTAGAATAGCGCCAAAAGCTAAGAATAAATTATTGGGAAGTTAACATGCAGTTTGGCTTCATTCGAAGAGCTAGAAATGTGTTTTGGATGACAGGTATTCAAAGAAGAACTAAAACAAATCGTTCGCAAAAGTTCGTTGGCCGAAATATTGCGTACATGATTTCGAGAAGTCGGGGAAAGTAGTGGGGCCTACCTTGATTCCAAACTCATGACCTTTGACTTGACAGTTCAAAGGTCATATCACAAGGTTAAAACTTTCGATAACATTTTCATATTTTATTGGAACTGACACAATCACACATTCACAAACTTGACAGCCCAAAACATCATTATTGCAATACAGTATCAATATCGATAGTATCCGTAAAAAGCTGCGCTTCGTTCGGTGAGCGAGAGGGCCGGAGGCCCAATTCCTCCCCCAATCCCCCTCCTTCTCCTTTTCTCCTTCCCCTCCCTTTCCCTTAATAGGCTCGGCAACGCATCTGCAACTCCTTTGGTTTTGCAGATGTCCATGGGCGGCGATGACTACTTACCATCAGGTAGCTCGCCTGCTCGTTTGCCGAGTTATCCCATAAAAAAAAAAAAAAAAAAAAAAAGGAATTTTATTTAAATGATATTTGCTTAAGTGACAGAAATCAGTAATAGGTAGATTAGTAACTAGTAAAAATAGGCAGTTATTAAAACCCCAGCTCTTACTCAATTTCTAACAATAAAAAAAGCATCTATGAACGTGACTATAATAAAGAAATGTATCCATGTCAGTGTATCGTACGTGGACGGTCGTGTCGAGGCTTTCCTGAAGAAGTTCACGCGGGACATGAAGCGGCTCACAGAGAAGGCTCTGCTTACGACCAAACACTCGCTCGTACAGCTCAAACACACCACCGACTACGAACTCAAGGAGGAGGTAAGCATTACCTTCCCTAATATTATAACAGCCGTTTTTGCGATCTAAAGTGTATTCAAGCAATACCTTATGAAATACTGTGAACTAACACGATTAGTTAAGACATTCCATTTCCATCCATTTGGTCTTTGCGTCTCGTTCAATTAAGATAATTCGATAATAAAATAATTCTAAGCTTGATCCCGTAATCCGGATAAAAAAAAAACCACTGATGCTACTGAAACTATCATGGACAAAAAGAATAACAATGCCCGATCGAACCTAGAACCTCAAGCCCAGCATCCGCGCTTAGGACTGATAGATCAAAGGTTTGTCATTTTTTTATTGTTTCAGGTTGAGAGGAACTGGAGGGAGATTGTCAGCAGGGAATACATGTTCCACAGGCTGTTCCAGGAGGTAAGAGACGCAGTTATCACGTTTCAGTAATCAACTACACGTACCTCTCGATTCAATATTAAGCATCATCCTTTGAAAACTTTGTGGGTTTCTCAGCCTTATAATTCAGTCGAAAATCTAAGAGTAAACGTGTTTGACATGGAAACAAGTTTCCTCTTAAAATACGAGCTAAGAAACCAAAACAATACTGAATTCTGACTTAGTAGTCTAGTTGACTGATAGTTCTAAGAAACTCCTGAAAAATGGACTTTATATATTTGGATATAAAAAAAATATAGAAGTTACAAGTTTTTTTTTTGCAAGACGCAGATTGCACTTTGGGAACATGTTACCTTAAACATCCATAATGAAGGATATGTTCTAATGCAAATATTTCAAACTGTGTAGGCTGACGCGATTGAGAAGATCAAGCTAGCAGATATCAAGAGCTGGGTTGAAAACCACTTCCCAACCGGCAACAAGTCACAATTCAGAAAACTGTCTGTACAGGTAATTAACAATTATGACTTAATAGTTACTCCGGTATCGATCATATAGGTACACTCGAAATTTCCATGGATGCAGAGAAATTGCTCAATGGAGCCTTTCGAAACAATTGTGTTCACAACATCACTTTATCGAATCGATTTAATTCATACATATAATTTTTTTTATTCGTTAAATTTCGTTCGATATAACTGTCCGCGCCTGAGGTTGTCCCCAAGATATTTTAAAGTGTTAAATTGTAATATTGTTTATTCTTGAATCGGTGTGAAGACAATTCGGGTCTTAAGTTCGCATTCGTGACTTTATTTATTTAGGTATTAATTTCGGAGCGGCTAACTTCAGACGCGCGCAGCTATTTCGAACGAACTGTATTTAGTCATTCAACAATTGTTAACTGAAAGCCATTTCTCCAGATAATGGGTCACAAATCCAGCAAAGGCAATGCGACCACAACGGACAGTCACCCGAAACACTACAACCTAACATATTTGGACGCCAACGATCCAATTGGAGACACTATTGAGAACAACGCAGACTTCATCCTGGACATCAACTCCTTCAAGGTTGATTTGCCCTTCATAAATGTGCCTAAAGTTGACCTAGGACAATGCTAGATAAATTGACAAAAAACACGGAGAAATAAGAACAGAGTGATAGTGTGTGTCTTCACATAATTACATTTATAACGTCAGTTTTCCGTCATGCGTTTTGCCGTATTTACTGTAATTAAGTTTACATAGCTTCTGTCGAAACTGTTCAAAAACTTGGCATAGTTGAAGTGCGATGTCCTGAACTCACGGAAGTATAAATATACATATAATTATACTATACATCGTCACTTCAATTGACGTGCATAAGCAGTGTTCCAAATTCCAATTTATATCCGAGATACAGCTGTTTGTACCGAATTCAATCTCCAAGTTTTCAATGCACATTAGCACTCCAGTCTTACTTATTCCGTGGTAACCGGCAACCACATGACGTGTATCAATATAAAGTATTAGTTTTTATTTTTATTTAATGAATGTTTAATTAATTATTCTTTTTTTTCAGTCTTACTTCAATTTTACTTACTGTTTTAACTTCTTCGGTTTTATGCAGGAAATTTTACAATTTGTAACTTACCTTCCATAGATTCAACGCTTGTTTTAACCAAATTCCATGTATCTCTTCTATATCTTTCTGTCCTTTTAATGTAAATGAGATTATTTGTGTATGCTGTAAATTATGTTTGTTCAACTCATACACGGGTCATACAGGGATATTTACATGACAGTTTACAATTGAGAGACTGGATATGCGTCACGTGGTCGTCTTCTAGAGATAGTAACAAACCGAGTTTGCCTCAAAGCCTCAGATGTAAAACTCAACTTGACAAAGTCCTTTCAATCTGAACTGCAAAAATATTGACATGAATGAAAAAAGATACCAAAAAGATGGCATAAGGTCGAACATCGGTCAACCGGCAACTTACTTCATAGTATCAAAATTATCACTCCTCAGATTTTATTTGGCATGCTTGGCTTGTTACATCTCTACTAAAACTGTGTACAGTAAACTAATTTATAATTTAAATAATTATAATTACACTTTATAGGTTTCTTTATTGTATTAAAAAATAAAAGTGTAATTAAGGCATTAGGTAGTACTACCTAGAATGTATATAAACATTGAACTAGATACGTAATAATGTAATAAAAATAGCAAAATATATAAATATCGTAACTTACTGTAAATATTGTACTTAAAATTCTGCTAAACATCGCGGAAACAAAACTACAATATCTTGAATTTCGTAAACTATTTATGAAATAAAAAATGACTGTCAAATTGATTAATTATAGTGTAATAGTAGTCTCAATAAAACAAATGAAAATCAAAATAAGGTATTTTTCGTGTATCCCACAATTTCATAGAGATTGAATGATAACATAATTGATTGAAGTTTTTCCTACTGGTTTGTCGATTGCTGAACTAATGGCACTGCTAAGGCTCAATTCCCACCGAGATGGCAGCGGCCGAAAGCGAACTGACAGCGATTAGTGTCAATAGATTTTCAACTTTATCTTCATTACTAAAATACATAATATCGCTTGAGACACGCAAAGCGCAGAACGCGTCTTTTTATTTAGCCTAATGCTTGTTCGCACGGCTACAGATCAAGCTGTACAAGACCAGTATAGGCTGGTTTTAAATCGTACGGAAAACCTTTACGATGGGAGGTCAGTCTAAACTGGATTTATATAGCTTGATGTGTGACCGTGTGTACCAAGTACCAATGCACTTGCCCTGACTGGAACATCTTTGGCATAATACTGTCGATATAACACGTTAGGATAGCTTATAGTAGTAAGCTCAGATGCACAGTTTCACCTTGACGTTTCCATCTTGGATAAGATGGATAAGAATTAAACAGCATGCATGACTTCCGATTGGATAAGAATAAAACAACATGCATGACTTCCTATTGGATAAGAATTAAACAGCATGCATGATTTACACATTTTATAAAAAAAAAATCATTAAAATTACATACATTTCACCCTCAGTAAACTATCTGTATTCTACCGTCGAGGTCTTTGGCAACGATGCCTTGTCTCCGCATGTATCTCTGCAGCATCACGTAGTCTACGTCCAAGTTCACTACATTTTCCCTGTTGTCGGAAAGCATCTGAAAAATATTAATTTGCCATAGAAATCTAATGATAACTGCAAGTGCAGTGATAGCCAAGCGATATGACCATTGGACTGCCAAGTCAAAGGTCTCGAGTTCGAATCCAAGGCACGCTCACCTCTGACTTTTCGAAGTCATGTGCGTATTAATAAGTAATTATCACCCGCTTAAATAGTGAAGGAAAACATCGTGAGGAAACCCGCATGCCTGGGAGATTTTCTTAACGGCATGTGAAGTCTGTCAACCCGCAGAAGGCTAGCGTGGCGGACTATAGCCTAATCTAATGGGCCTGTTATAATATTAAAGTTATTTTCACCACCACTAGATTTTTTTTTTAAATACCCTGAAGTTTTAAGAAGAATATTATGTCATTTTGGACAGAATAATAGTGATAAAGGTAAGACGACCTAGCAATCGAACTCAAGAACTTTAGGACCACTAGGCTAATGAGGCAGTGAGTAGGAATAAGTCATGGCTACGTAAAATCGGAGAGTGGAGCGAGTGCTGCCAAACTATTTCGCCTCGCTGTCGCTGTCGGAAAGGTCCTACTATGTGAGAGGGAGATAGGAAGTTTTTCAAAGTTATTTGTAGACATACCGTGTATCCGCCGCCGCCGTCGCCGATGTAGTTTTGTGAAACGACCCGGTAGGTAGCGTTGACGTCGAGCGGTAAGTATCGCGGCACGTCGCAGTCTATACACCGCACCGTGGCCGACACCCGGGACCCAATGGGTTGGGACACGTTGTATACGTTGCGCATACCTTATAACAAGGAAATAAGTGAAATTATTATTATCAGCCACGATCGTCACATTGCATGACTTCTTCCGCTCATCCCCTATATCAATCACGATGACTTGCATTTTCTATTTTCTAGTATATTAATTTCATGTTATCTGTATTTTAATGAAGGTGTTAATTATCAGTGGGAATACCTAATAGCCGATAAGTCTCCGTCATCGACCCCAAGGCAATCAGTTTGTCTTTGGTGAATGTTTGATGTCGATTGGCCAGCGTCCAATGCCTCAATTCAGCTCTAAAAATGTCAGCACACGTTCCTATTTGCACCTTCGTCGAGGTACGTACCACCAATCTGCAGCATACGTCCGCTAGAGAAAGTGTCAGACCAGGACACGCCCACGGAGAACTCCAGCGCTTCCAACAGGTACTGGCCCTTCAGGTCGTACACCTGAACGTAGTTCTCGAACGGAATCGCCATCAGTAGACCCTCGGTCGTGACCTCTGCAAACAGGGAACAAAGTTAACAACAGGTTATTAGAAGATACGGAACAAATATTTGTATGTCATATAGATAGTTGATCCGTGTTTGGGCGTTTGTGCGTATAAAAATTGTATTTGATATCATGTCAAAAATACCTACAATACAAGAGAGAAATAGAAATAAGGGTTTAATAAAAAAAAGTTACGCTTTGTGGCGAAAAATATTAAGAAAACTTAAAAACCACTTACAGTGGCATAGCAGGGGGGGGGGCACGGGGGGGCCATGGCCCCGGGGAGGCAGTAAGGGCTATGATTTTTTTTAAAATGTATTCACAAGTGAGTACTGTAACTTTCCGGGCGTCGAAAATCCACGTTACGCCACAGAGTGAAAAGTTTGAAACCATTAATAGACACGCCAACAATTGACAGTTAGTTCATTCCTGTTAGGGTTTAAAATGGAAATACCTCCGGGGTTGATCTGCACTCGCAGTCCTCCGGTGTTGATAAGACAAACGTGCGCGTCGTTCCACGCCGAACCGTTGGCGCGAGACATCATCTGCAACACGCTGATTTGAAAACAAGTGTTCTATGCTGAAATTCATGTAGTAACATAAGCTTTAGTTCTGTTTCGATAATAAGAGTATCCACAATTTTCGATATGAAAATCCGATTATTCAGAAGAGAGCAATTTTATAAATAATACCCCGAAATTATTTAATGAATAGGCATTTAATCATTTTGTGTTCTCCTTAATAGTGTACAGACCGGTGAACGCGCGACAGAAATAAGAAAATAAAATTACTTATTCGCATCTTGCTCGTAGACTCTTGCGACAAACACAATACTACCATGCAACATTAATCAATTTATATTTTACACGGTTTTTATTAGATATTTCAGTAGATTTTGCCAGATATTATAAAATACCTCTTCGAGGAAGCCGTCGCAGGCCCAACTGCCCATGTTGCACTCGGAGCGCGAGCACCACGAGCGGTTAAGAGTGACGAGGGAGACGCCCAGAACCTCCTTGCCCACCGCATCTACTTCAGTCCGCCACGGCTCCAACAAATCCAGGATTCTGGGGTCTACAAATGGAATCTTCTTTTTAACCTATAAACTGCCCCAATGTCGGCACTGGTCTCCTCCCATAACGAGAAGAGATAGGCCACCGCGGTAGCCTACTGCGGGTTAGTGAGATCAGATTCCGATTTACCAAAAGCAGTTCCTAAATATAGCCCCAATGTTATATCATAAATAACACTTCTTCCTCCCTTGAAGATAGGTACAGTCAGCATCAAATATATCTGCGCAAACAAACTGCAAGTACTGCGCAACAAAGGACGTTAAACTTTATCTTAACGACAGAAAGGATAGTTTAGACAGCTGTCATTCGGTTATGTATTTTATCCCATTGAGATAAAGTTTAATGACTGCCTCATTAGTCTAGCGGTTCCAACTGTGGCTGCTACGCTAGAGCTACTGGGTTCAATCCCCAAGTCGAACAAAGTTTTACGGGGTTTTTCTATGAAATTCTCAGTAGCAGCCCGGAGTCTGGATTTGTGCCCTGTTAATGGCAGTAGGCTCGCCCGTTATTACATGGGACCTAAACATACCGGCGAAATGTGGTTGTACATTAGTACTCTTCTGACTAACCCTTCGGGGAATACATGCATGATGGTATGTTATGTTTTGTCAAGAATAGCACTTCTTCCCCCCTTGATGATATTGGTACTTACCTTGCACAATAGAAGTGCCCAAGAAGACGGGCAGGCCTTCCCAGCGCTGCACCACGCCTTGCTCGTCTATATAGAACTTAATGTTGCCCAGGTACCTCGTGTAGCATGACGCTTGAACTATCGGGATCTGTTACAAGTAATCTAATATAACTATCGTAAAAATCATCAATGACTATCCCATTGCTGCGCACAGGTCTTCTTTCACAATGAGAGAGGATAGGTCCACCATGCCGGCTTAGTGTGGAATTTCCACTATTATAATAAATTACGATTATATACTATCTACTAGCAACAAACAATATGCACGTACCTAATTACTTACATATAAAGCTTCCGGAAGAAAATGCCCTCTTATTTATTTAATGCTGTTAGACCATATTCAAAGGTAGTAAGTCTCCATTCTCAATGATAGCATAGTGCGAGATGCCAAGCTTGAATTAGGTGGAGGATCGCGAGTGGGTTACCTATTTTAATCAAAAATCTATTTCCGAGGATTCTATAACATACTAGCTTTCCGCCCACGTCTTCGCACGCGTGATATCTCGGTATGTATTACATATTATAAAATTTCCTCGAGAAACACGCTATCCATTGGTGAAAACAGCATGAGATGAGAAAACCGGTACAATAATTTTTGAGTTTATCGCGAACAGACGGACAGAGAGACCCGGCTAGTGATAAGTTACCCAGTCTATACCCTGCGGTGTTACTTGCGTTAATATGACCAAATACCAATATACAAATTTCACGCCTGATTAAGTCATCCATGGCAAAAATAATAATTTTAATCAACTATTTTCAGAATATTGTAAGACTTTCATGTCTGACCTCAACTGCTTTATGATATACTTACCCTATGTCCATTAGCCTGTTGCACGACAGTGGGGTACTCTCCGAGGGCAGTGTCTCCGTTTGGAGTCTCTCCGTTGAATAGAAGTGTGTGTGAGTGACCGCCAACTATGATGTCCACAGTTGGGGACACACGCGCCGCTAGAGCCCTGAGTAGATCAAATAGAGAATACGCGTTATGAATATTTCTAATGTCACAGCCCGAATGTTACCGGCGTCGGTGTTTATTTTATACACCTCGTACACTCCATAGAAACAGATTCCGATTTCTACTCCAACTTCAAGCGAAATGACGTTCGTACAACAATCGCTACAACAAAGTTGGGGAGGGGGTAGTGAGGTACCTCCACGGAAGAGATAAATTATCTCTTCCGTGGAGGCACCTATCGAACGTCCGGACGGACATACAACTTCATATCTCAAATTTTGAGAGAAAATTATGTTCGAACCTTAGATAAGACACTAGTGCATCAATGGTCTAGTGGTTACAGGCGCTGTTGCTTGGCTTAAGGCCCCGAGTTTTATTCCCAAATCGAGGGTTTTTTTCCTACTAATTCATTCAATTCTCAGTAACAGTTTGGGATCGTGCGTAATGCTCGCAGCCTATTAATGGATTAAACTGTGACTTAACGGAACGGAACTTACTTTAAGGAATACTTACAAACAGTAAATAAAATATCAATAATTAGGTACTAACAAATCGCTGGTGTATCCGATGTGAGACAGCACTATGATGATGTCGACGCCCATCTCCGTTAGTATGGCCGCCTCGCGGTTCACGGCTTCCAGCTCATCCTCCATTATCACTCGGCCGATGGGGGCCGAGAACTAAAACACATCTCCCTGTTAAACATACTCGTGTGGAATTTCCCTCCGAATTTCCATGAAGATAGACTGCCGACAGGCTTAGTTATTTCGAACAAACTGTACGACCAACAAAGCCTAGGTATCTCTATCATACGATATATTGTAACTTTCTTCAGTGAAGAGTTTTCATAAAACGGCCAATAGTGCCAGAGATCACCACGTGCAAACAATTTTAGGAACTTACGTACCCTAGTCCCTTTTTTTATCAGCCATTATCTTCCCACTGCAGGGCAAAGGCCTTCCTACTCTCCTCCTAGTCCCTTAATTATACAAATAATAATACGATTATAGATTTATATGTATGAAGATACCTGTCGCAACAGCACGCCAATAATGCCGATCCGCCGTCCACGGCGCTCCACGATGACGTGGTTCTTGATGTACGGCGTCATGGTAGGCTCCAAGGTAGTGTTCACGTTGGCGCCCAGCATCGGCGCGTTGAGCCGCTCCAGGTACGGGACCAGGCCCTCCACGCCGTGGTCGAACTCGTGGTTACCTAGCACCTGGAGACATTCAACTAGAAGAATAGAGCTAGATAAAACTGATTAGAATACGGTAAGCATCGGACAATTCACGAGATCATAGATTTTTCTGTTTGTTTTACCATTGTTTCAGAGAACGATCTTCAGTAGGGGAAACAAAAAAATAATTTGTTAAATGGTCGACCGTTTTAAAGCTTCTGTAATCTAGCTAAGGTGTATTTTAATTTACATTTACAAACCAACTGCTTTATTCTGTGGTTCGCCAAGAATTACTAGCACTTATATAGGAACTATATTTAAAATCTACATTACATAACAACACTGCATTTTTTTCTAATTGACACGAATAGATTCGAAATGAATTCATGGAACACTTACATGAGCATCGTGAATGGGCAGTATATTCATGAAGTGCTGGGTGACGTTCCATCGCAAGAAATTGTACCAAATGGTACCCTGGAAGGTGTCCCCACCGTTGAGTAGCAGTGAGTCAGGCTCCGCCTCCAAAGCCTGCTGCACCGCCGTATACAGGCGCGCATAGCCCCCGACGCACGGGTCTTCTGACGGATTGCATACCGTACCCTGTGGACTCACTTCGTCGAAACTGGGTGCAGAAAAAACAAGAATATAAAGTGGTAGGTAAGTAAGTACATTATTTTTTTGATACCTACCATAAACTATGTAGTGTATGTCCACCACGGACGAGAAAAAAAAGAAGGACTCCGCGCCACGCGTATCGAAAGTGAAGCACCGTACCGATCTATGTGTGCGTGATGCGAGGGATACCAGGGGAATGAGAATTTCCCCATTTTTTGTAATATATTGACAGTTTATTTATTTATTTCAATAAAGCGATATGAAGTCCACTTACATTATTTAATTGAAATTACTAACATATAAGTAGGTACTTAATTAAAACTTAAAGTATCTATTTATATTCCAATTTTCATCATCTCTGCAGTTTCATATTGTTTTAATCCAATCATTATTCCATGGTTGATTCGCTGTAGGAAATCTATAAACATAATCATGTTCAATTCTTGCAAAAAAAAAAATAATACAAAGAACACATTAAAATGGATTACCCAATCTCTCGGGAAAATTACCCATTTATTTTGCGACAACACTCATACGACTTTTGAGGTTTTGTGTTCCAATAGTAATGATTTTAAAATGTATAAAAACACAATAAATCAACAATAAATAAGTGTCTTACTTGTGATATGTTATTCCTTGACTCTTTTTCTGGGTAGTAGAATAATTTTTAGACCATTTCACAACACAAGAAGGCATTATTTTATTTTATTACTTGACGTAAACAGTACCTACAATGACGCCGTAGTGCCGCGTAATGGCGGCCGATCGGCACCCTATGATGTAAATGTGTTCGTGAGGCATGTATGTACAAACGGTCCGGCATACTTATAGTGCTTCACTTTTGATATGCGTGGCGCGGAGTCCTTCTTTTTTTTCTCGTCCGTGATGTCCACATTATTATATTAGGTTCGTAGCTACCTCACCAACCACAACCCAACATCAACCACATATACTATAATGTACTCTGTGATCAACCACAAAACTCACTTTCAAATTACTATCGATTTATGTCAGAAACGCAATATTGACAGTTGTAAAGTGGGTAGGTAGTATAAAACTTCTAAACTTCTAAACGTCATTGGTTCTAAAAACTATTTGCTGCCCTATTGCAAGGACCGTGCCCACATGATGATGATGAGACTAACGATTCATTTATTCCAGGGGAATATGAATTGCTGAAGCCATTTTAGCTCCCTTACTATAAGTTTCAAAATACCTACTTTTGTCTTACTTTTTCTCATGGATCGTCTCACAAACTAACAGATACATTAGGTACAATCGTATACGTACGATACCTTACATATAGGTACGATCGCAAGCACATCAGGTTATACAAACTGTTAAGTTTCTCCAAATGATTTTAAACTTTAACATGTTAACGATTAAGTTCCAAACCGACTGAGAAAGTTTGACATTTTGTGGTAACCTGATGTGCTGGCGAGTGTACAGGATCGGAGTATCTCGAAATCGTATCTACATACAATCTCAATAGTGCACTTACCATCTCTTACCTTAAAATAACGGCCACGGGAGCTTACTTAAGTGTGCCGACAATCATTGAGTAGTGTCCTTAAAAGATCAATTTAAGTACCTACAGAAATCGGTATAATTTATCTTTGTATATCTGCTCATTTCTTTTATTCACATTTGTGATATAACTTGTATGGTGTGTACCTACAATGTGTATTTAGTACCACATGTTTCAGCAATCAAAACGGGTATTTGCGTAATCGAATTTTGTAGGCGGACAGTCGCTGAAAGGTATAGGCATTCGCTGTTCCCTTGAATTAATCAACCTTGATCAGCATTTACGATAACCACGAACGCGGAAACTCAGTAGCCAACGGTGTGCAGGGATTGGGAAATTCTCGCATTTTTATGTCCCTCCTGCCTCCTCCCGTCTCAGCGTTGGAGGACAACACACCTTATATCAGTAATAATCACTATGGCTCTCTTTCAAAGACTCCAAGCACTGGTTTCATATTAAAAACGCTACTTGTTCCAAAGTTAAACCAATTGCATGAATAATAATATTTTAATAACTACTTACTGCGCGTGGAAGTCATTGTAATGCACTATATTTAGCTCAAAAAGTCCAGTGTCTTGAGCCACTACAGCACCCACCAGCAGCGTCAGAAAACACACCACTTTCACCATGTTGGAGCTGACAGGCCACTACTGCCAGCACTACGCACTGTCGTCAAAGAACAGGATCTTATCACTGTAATTTGGCATATCAAATAATACCAACATTTATTGATAACAAGGTAACATTAACGCCTCAAAATTACATATCTCATTTCCCTGTTCATTTTCGAAATTTTTTGTTTTGTTGATAACTAAATTGATATTAACTCATAAATTCTATATGCCCGCCCGTAAAGTTGTATATAACCATTATCTAAGTATCCACTGCACTTGAACTAAATAAATAGTCCACTTCAATCATTTAAATAGTCTCAATTGTTATGTACTGTACGTCTTTCTGAACATTTCCTTAGGCCTGGTCCAATAAGGCGATACCAAATTCTTTTTTTCAAGAACGGATTTTGTAAATATGCCTGTGGAAAACCCGTTCCAAGCTATGAAGGAACAGAGGAATTAGTGAAAAAATAGTATTTAAATCCTATTGCAACACACAAAAACATTTATATCACTACCAAGAGTTCTGTCTGCGAAAAAGTAATTTTTGCACTGCATTGCATTGTAAATCGAAAATGAAATTATGTTGCATAATTAGAACCAAACAGATTGCTTTAAAATGATTAAGTAGATAAGTCCAACAGTTTCTCGTATGTTGATGAATGCAATTAGATTAAGATAAATCGTGCATTGTGTATGCCTGTTTATGCAAATTTTAGGAGATAGTATAAACTATTGTGTTCAATAAGTCCTAGGGGGCGAGCCTATTGTCATTAATCAGGCAGAAATTGAAACTCGCGATTTGCTAGTTTTAAAATAAAAATTAAATAGCGAATAATTTTACTATCTATTCATTCATTATCAATTTTAGGGTTTATATCAATGCAAATCTCTAATACACGCGTGTTTATCGCGATAACGTATATACTATATAACTCTTCTGATGGTTAGCGCGTGAATTGATAATGATTACCGTAATACCAAGCCTCAACACTGCGTGTCGTAAACTATACATTATCCAAAGAGTTGCATTCAAATTTAAACTTAAGCTATTCGTAATAAGAGTTGTATTATGAAAGTCGGAAGGCTATTTATCATTTTGTAATGAAATTAAACATCTGCCACGTTAGAACTCATTAGTAATCTGATAAAAACACAAAAAGTACAATCAGATTAATAGTCATGAACAATAAAGCCTGTTATATAAAATAAACATTACCTTCTGTAATCAACGAAATCGCAAGTAAATCCTTCAATAAGCAATTGTGTCTTAACCGAATAATGTAACTATCGTTAGTTTATAATAAATCTACCGAGATTGTGAACTGACGGGATATTGTTAATAGACAATGAAATAACGCTTGAGAATTATATATGTATTGTTAAATAAAATAATGTTATCCTTATTCCATACAAGTGGAGGTCAACATACTACAGTTATTCGAGACTGGTTGAATACTATTTTGTTCTTCATTTTGGACTATATAAAGAAGACATTTAGGTAAATTCATAATTCAACAAAAATAACAACAATAAATATTTTTAGAACATTTATTAAACTACTTATCTAAGTTTACAATAAAAATTTCGTGCTTTCATACAAAGATAGATAGATCCATGATATTTAAAATACTTATGTAACGAGTGCATTAGCAAATAGACGATTAAATGCATGTTAATTATATCAGCATAAAAAAATACGATCTAATGTAACACATACCACATACTAAAATATAATAAGTACATCTAAGAAGGGATAAGTTGTTTCTCAATCGGTCTTAATATAAAAAAAATAATCAGTTTTAGCGACACAATAATAAAATAAAATATAATAATAACTTCTAAAAAATACATGTATGTTCTGAAACCAACTTAAACACAAAAGAAAAAAGCAGTTATCCATCTCTTGTTATATCTTAATAATACAATTTTCGAATGAATAAATCTCGAGATTTGGGTTTAATCCGTGTAATGGAAAATATCTAATATCTCTTACAGGCCCGAGTTAAGCCTTAGAGATTTATTTCTTAAAAGTAGCGTTGTGATACAAAAGCGTCTAATTATTATTTTATAGAAAGGCACTTCAGGAAATATTAAACTTGGGGCCGCAAAACAATAAATTCGTAGACATAGAAATACATAATGAGGCACATAGCTTACATTGTTGTTGGTTCCCCTGTAATAAGGGGCGATCTTATTGCCATTACCGGGCCACAAATCGACTCCGAAGTGCTACTGTATACCCAAAAACACTGCTCGACCTAGAAATCGAATCTAGGACCTCACAACCACCGAAAGTGCTGGCATTCACTAGACCAATGAGGCAGTTGTATGAAATAATAAATATTATATGCCACCTATATTCGCGCGTTGGAATGCAGAGTATCTATACGTCACAAACTCGGCATCATGTTGTGGCAAACATAATATGATGCCAATTCTTCACGCATTCCATTCATGCCATTCCCCGGAAGGGTCGGCCCGTCATCAGCATATGCATCAGGGGGCGCCAAGTGCCTCTGACGCTTAGGCTTAAGATTAAGCGCCAAAATTTGATCTTGCTCCAACCTTTTTAATGGGATAACTAGGCAAACAAGCAGGCGAGTAACCTGATGTTACATAACATTCCTTCGTTGCTCGGCAACGCATCTGCAACTCACTTGGTTGTTGGTATTTAAGGAAGGGAGGGGAGGAAGGAGAAAAGGAAATGTATGGGGATTGAGGAAGGAATTGGATCTCCGGCGCTCCACACGAACTATACGAAACGTAACAGTATGCATACTACCACTTGACGTCGATATTCTGTGGGAGCCTAAACCTGACTAACAGCTGGTACTGTTACCCGTCATCATAACTACCTATTAATGTCTAAATTTATTATTTTGCTTCCCTAAATAAAGTACAGTGCATCAGTTAGCACATTCTAAATAATCTACCACTAACATCAAAGTTGTAGGTTTCACCTACTACGACCTATTAAATTTATCTCAACATCGTAGGATTCACACACATTTTGCTTGTGTAGTGTTTCTTGATTTGACAGATCCATATTTATTAAAAAAATACATATTTTTTTATAGATTGGCACCAGCGACTTTTTAATGAGAACGAATCCCATTATTATCGTTGGCATGCTTTGGCGTGGCTCTAAAAAAGAAAATTGGATGAAAAGTACCCAAAACACAACTAGTAGAACTCCTCAGGCTAAAAATTTTATTTTTTCTAGTAAATAGTGCATTTGGAGATCTTTGAATTATTCTATCAACCACGATTTAGTTATTATCACAGTCACCAGTTGTTCAAAACCCGTAGGTACCAGTTTGATAACTTCTAACCGACTTCAAATTAGAAGGTACTCTGCTCGTCCATTATTACCTCAAAATAAATAAATACCAATGTTTGTTCAACAAAAATAATCGATGTCGTATAATCCTGGATTATCGTCAATGAATGTGTAATTTAAATTAAGTCCCATGATAAGGACTTGATTTATCGGTTAAGTTACATGGACTTTTTTGCATAGACAAATTGTACTTATGTATTTACATGCAATTATCAAAACTTTCATAATTTTGTTGTATGGTTTTCGACATGAATGAATTTACATACAGATACAGGAGTTCACGTATTTAACGTAAAACTGCAAAGTATTTATCTTACGTAGGTTACATACAATACAATCTACAAAACTAACATACATACATATATTATAGAAAATTAAATAACGTAGACATAAAATTAAGCACAAACGGTCTCACTCAAGCCTTGCTATAAACGTCATGATAGGCTTCATGACGTCACAACTACTGACAGGCACAATGACGTCACGACTAACGTTAAACTTGAGTAGGACGCGTACAACACATTTATAACATTAAATTATCACAATAATCTAACAATCACATTCTACATGTCTATAATAGACTCGTTTTAGGCAATCTTCTACACAGTAACATGAGACTCAATCAGTTACGCTAAAATCTTTCTGAATGGCTTATCTTTTTATAACAACAAGAGCTATTTTAGTGTGGCTCGTGCCGACATGGTAGAGATCCCACGCAGATAAGTAACTAGTGGACTCAACTTGATTGCAGCGCAATTTTTCCATATTTTCTCACTGTTTGAACATTCCCAGGATTTCCACAAATATTTCAAAACCAAAATGGCCAATTTTGGTTTTGAATAGGTCGTGCCGTTCTAGAGTTTTAGCAAGACTAACGAACAGCAATTGATTTTTATTTTTTATATAAAAGTAGAAGAAAGAAGAAAATAACGTCACTATAAGTCTCATGTTATTGTGTGCGTGATTATAAGGAACAGCGCATGTGAGGCGCATTTTTCCACTGAAAATTCCTAATTGAAAATAGATATAATAATTTTCTTTAGCTGACATCATTTTCAACTCTATTGCAATTATTATAAAGGGTGATATTTAATTTTCTATTGGGAAAATACATGCGCAGTTACTGTTATACAACATTGTAATGTTGTAGCTTTATATTCATGGGGAACATTTTGCTATAAAAATAATTTATGAAATGAGTCCCATTAATACTTTTCTTGTACACTTTCGATGGCTTAAAATAATCTGAAGTAATCGAACGTTATTAAAAAAAAAGAAAAGCAATTTATCAATATTGGATAAAATTAATTATAAAATAAACAATCGACTTTTATGTTCGTTTTAGGGAACAGAGATAAAACAGTGTTCGGTCGCCAGCACATCAAGTTACTTTTCTCAGTTGATTTTGAACTTAATCTTCAACATTTTAAGGTTTAAAATTATTTGTAGAAATTTGTCAGTTACTTACTACGTCAGCAGTATTTGAATGAGAGTATAAAATCACCATATACCAGAATACTGACCTAACACTTCCAATATTTTTTATGCAAATAAACAGTTTAATTGTATTACCTTTATTCGTGCTATATGTTCAACAAAATGTATCATCATAAATAAATGTCATGTCCATAGGTACCTGATGGTGACGTCATCGTTTAAGAGTACGGTGTGCGAGGGTTCACGTTGATCATCTCGGTGGTGCTAGAATGTTAAATATTACATCAAAACCAGTTAATGCAAACGCTAGGGTAGGGTAGGGTAGGGTAGGGTAGGATAGGGTATCTGTCCAAGGGTAAATTTATGTATTCTCACATACAGATACAGTCACGGAATGAAAAGGTTTCCAAATTGATTCATTTGACGTTTAAAAGACGTTTTTACCGCAAAGATATTGAATTTTCATGTTATCTTAAGAATTTTTGTTTTACCTGCTTTTATAAACGTAATATTTATATCCTCTTTTTCGGATTAAAAAAGCTACTCACAAATCAGTTGCAAGAACTTTGCAGTAACATTTATTTTAATGTTAGTGTAGGGACACTGCTGACGCATTACATTTGCACTGTACTAGCTTAGCGACTTAGCGCAGCGCGGCAGTCGTCTCCCCGCACCCAATCAGTTAGGTCATTAGTAATATTGTAGTCAATAAGTATATGTATTTGTAACTGGTACCAGGCAGTAAAGTATTATATATAATGTGACGACCATCATTCTACAACCACCTTACCTCGAACCCCTACAGTTAGCAGTACTATTTAGTGTAAGCAAAAATGGACTCTAAGGTGACGAACCTTTTCATTCCGCAAGTGTACATTGGTAATTCTTCTACCTACCCTACACGTTTGGTTTGTTTGTAAAGAACATTTTATAGTTTAATGTAGCTGCGCGCATTTTTGATTTTACGTAAGACATATCATGACTCCTTCTCACCCCCCTGTAAGATAAAATAAGATATGGTCGACCCCCTAAATCGTCTTAAGAAATAAAGAAATGGCGCCTCGCATTTTATAAAATTTTGTGAATTGCGCAATACAAATATATAGGTAACTTTTTCATTATCAGGCACATTCCAATAGATACTACCATACTCTTCTTATTTAAAAAAACATGAAATAAAGACTTACGAGGACATGGTAGCGTTTCGCGAGGTGGGCTCTTCATCTATGAAGTAGGATTGGGACATGGGAGGGGAGTATCTGATGTGACATGCAAGTATACGTGAACGTTAGTCAGATTAATTGGACGTTATCCAACTGTAGAGAGCGGTGGTTTCCTAGTGGTAGCAAATTTACGAGTTGTAGGTTACAAGTGCCCATCCCATGCCCAGCAGTGGGACAGTGGGACATACAGGTAAAAGTTGCCCATTTCGCGAATTACTCTTTTTCTTAATAAGTTCTTTTATTTAAAAATATCTTACTATCAATGTGGGTCGCACATTACTAACCTTGTTAACCACTCGTACTAAGCTAAATGCTTGTATAACGAGTGTGTTTACGTCGGTAATGCAATGTATTAGTTTCGCCAAACGCCCTAGCCATTAGTTTACCGCCACTTCAAATTAACCTTTTCGCAAATAGGTCCTTTTGAAAATTAGTCTATTCGCGAATCAGTCCTTTTGAGACCACATTGCCATTTTGCGAATTATGGATTTATGCGTCTAAACGGAAAATTGGATGATGATATTGTCGCAGCAACTATTAAACATACCTCTTGGAGCACTTGACGTGTATGACGAGCAGCACGATGCCCAGCAGTAGGCAGAGTGTGCCCACCACCACGTAGGCAACGCCAAGGAACGGGTTCTTGCCGCCCAGGAGTGACGTCGTCGAAATTATGAAGGTTTTTGTACCGTCGAAGTCGGTCACAGGGTAATCTGTGAAATATTTATATTGCTTTTTAGAAAACAAAACTTTTTCAACCATGGCCATGTATTTGTTTTGTGGAATAACTCGGCAAACGAACAGGCGAGCTACCTGATAGTAAGTAGTCATCGCCGTCAACCAAAGGAGTTGCAGATGCGCTGCCGAGCCTAATTAAGGGAAGGGAACGAGAAGAAGAGGAGAGGAAAGCCGAAAGGGGACTGAGGGAAGAATTTGGCCGGCGTTCTATACTCACCGGACGAAAAAACGCAACTGTATGTATGTATATGTTGCAGTCAAAACTCATAATCAGTCAAAAGTACTTTTAACTAAATCAAGTAGGCAAAAGTAATTTTGTCTGAACAGATTGGTCAAAAGTGGTTTTGACTGAAAATTTACGGTTAAAAGCTCTTTTAACTGACGCTCACAGTCTAAAGTAGTTTTGCCCAATGGAGCTGGTTAAAAGTACTTTTGACTAACTGAATCCATCAAAAGTGGAGTGGAGTACAAACGGACAAGGTGGACAAGGCGGAATGAAAAAAAAAACTGTTGTTCCCCTTGTATTAGTTTTTCTTCAATATCTATAATTTACACATATCAGCTTAGAGTCATTAAATGAAAACAACCTATCGTTGTGGGAGCCTATGGTGGAGGCTTTCATTCAGCAGTGAACCTCTTTTGGCCTTTATATATGAAATACTCACTGTAATCAACCATAAGTATGTAGGGTCCTTTGACGAGGCCGTTAATGAAGCCGTCTTGACTGTGGTTGACGCGGCGGTAGAGCTTGCGGAACGTCGGCAGGGCAGCCGTACGCATCCACACTATTAGATCCTCGTTCTACAGACAAATACAAGGAGACTGGTTAGACACTAACGATACCTAGAAGAAGGTATCGTTAGGTACCTAACCTACCCTCTTCAAGAAAAGAGCGTACACACATTTAATAGGCCGGAAACGCATTGGTGACAGCTACAATGTCGCTGATATCCATGGGCGGCGGTAGTCACTTACCATCAGGTGACCCGCATGCTCGTTTGCCCCCTCTCTGTTATAAAAAAAAACCTAAGGAAAATTTAAATCATATCAAATGTTTTTATTTCAAATAAGCTTTTACAAGCGTTTATTGAACATAGCTTTCCGCCCACGGCTTTGCCCGCGTGGTTTCTCGGCTTTTCTGCATTTAAATGTTTCCCGTTTTTGCAACTTTTTTCATTTATGCTCCGCTACTATTGGTCTTAGCGTGATGATATATAGCCTATAGCCTTCCTCGATAAATGGGCTACATAACACTGAAAGATTTTTTCAAGTCGGTCCGTAGTTCCTGAGATTAGCGCGTTCAAGCAAACAAACAAACAAACTCTTCAGCTTTATAATATTATATTATATTATAAGTATAGATTATTGAATCTAGCTGCACGGTTCCAAAAAGTTGATCCTATGGAGAAGAATCCGGAAAGAAACTCCATAAACACTTTTTATATATATATTTTTTTTACATTATTCGCTGGTACATTATGGCCATAACAGGATGTGAGGACATTGGAGGTTTATGTCATAATTAGCTGGAAGTTCTTGGTATTCGATTCTCGTTCTTATTATGTAACAAATATAGGTAACATTTAATCCAACTTAACTTTTTATTTGATCCGAGATACCGAAAAAAAATGAAATTGCCTTATAAAGTTCCAAGATAAGCTCTTAATGTTTTTAGGGGGGATTGAGTGGGGATGCTTTGTCCGTTTCCCTCAAAACGAGTGTCAGTATAGAATTTGTATGGCGAACGCAAGGTGTGAATGTGAAGTTACAACGTGCTTTATAGTGCCCTCTCTGTCTAGCTTAATTTTATAATGCTTATAACTTCCTTATTTTTGAACCGTTGTAACTTTGTTTTTGTTGTTGATTTATGTTCAACTCTCTTATGGGACTATAAAAAAAATAACAGCCTATTATATTACCTGGAAACCATTATTGTCCGTGTTGTTTGGGTCCAGCTCCCAGATGTTGAGTCGCCAATTCACCGGCTTCGTAAAATTAGCGAATGCTGCAATGTAAGGTTGCATATTAAGGGTATTACATCGCTCAAATCCCAAAAACACCCTAGGTTTAAAGAAGTTTCTAGATGAATCCTTATGTGCCTTTGCCATATAAAAAATATATGTTATACTTAAGGTCATCACAAATAAATTGTATTGTTTAATTTTTTCATAAAATTGCCCCATTTTTTTAAAATAAATCCAAGAAAATAGTCCTTTTCCAAACTAAATTGCATTTTGTCTCTTTAACCGCTTAATAGTTTGTCATAAATGTTATACCAAAAAATTTGTAATGACACACTTAACAACTTGTATTGTTTAATTTTTCCTATTTCTTTGAATATTTTTAAATAATAAAGAAAAACCCGAAACTTCACTAGCGCCCCCCGTGAAGCACCCCCGCAATGCCCGTGATGAATACTCAGGACGCGAATATCAGTGTCTCGACGACTCTTGCGACGGGTGGGCTGTACGTGCGTTATTGTTTGCAAATAAATTACAAAAGTGATGATTTTTGAATGATTTTTGAATTAAGCAATATCGTAAATAGTACAAATATAAATATTACGTAGAAATTAAGTTTGTAAATATATTTAAAGTAGTTTATAATTTTGTTTTTGTTCTTGATCATTATCATAGACTAACCATAGTGTAATGAAATCTATGGGCGCACTCCTTTGTCTGGCTCTAAATGCCGACAATCTTTTTTAATCATTTTAATTCAATTATACATAATAATCATGTTATCCAAAGTTTGAATGAACCTCGGAGTACCTAAGTAGGTACCGACTGAGATACTAATTTATCTGACCTCGTAAGTAAGCTGACCTTTTATTGTATGAAAGTCTATACAATGCGAGGTCAGCTTATACTGGATACCTAGGTTTAACAAGCTATACATAATCACGGAAAGTCTTTACAATGCGAGATCAGGTCAATAGGAGTTGCGTATTTTCATGTCACCAAAAGTCGTTATTCCCCTCTTTATCGAGACGTATTTCAAAATCCAAGATGGCGCACATCATTTAAATAAATTGATATGGGTGTCAATTTCGAGGTATCTTGGGGTACTGATGATGAAAATGGCATTAATTTTGAAATCCAAGATGGCGGACATTATTTTTCTTTATAAATTGATATGGGTGTCAATTCCTAGGTTTATCGGGATTCTCATTACGAAAATGACATTAATTTTGAAATCCAAGATGGCGGACATTATTTTTCTTTATAAATTGATATGGGTGTCAATTTCAAGGTTTATCGGGATGCTAATTACGAAAATGACATTAATTTTGAAATCCAAGATGGCAGACATTATTTTCTTTATAAAATGATAAGTACCTATGGGTGTCAATTTCAAGGTTTAACGGGATGCTAATTACGAAAATGACATCAATTTTAAAATCCAAGATAGCGAACATTATTTTACTAAATATTGATATGGGTGTCAATTTCAAGGATTATCGGGATGCTAATTACGAAAATGATATTAATTTTGGAATCCAAGATGGTGGACATTATTTTTCTAAATACCTACATAAATTGATATGGTTGTCAATTTCAAGGTTTATCGCAATGCTAATTACGAAAATGATATTAATTTTAGATATATTTCAAGGCGGACATTATCTTAATTAGCATCCTGATAAACCTTGAAATTAACACCCATATCAATTTATTTAGAAAAATAATGTCCGCTATCTTAGATTTCAAAATTAATGTCATTTTCGTAATTAACATCCCGATAAACCTTGAAATTGACACCCATATCAATTTATAAAGAAAATAATGTCCGCCATCTTGGATTTCAAAATTCATGTCATTTTCGTAATAATCATCCTGATAAACCTTGAAATTGATACCCATATCAATTTAATAAGAAAAATAATGGCAGCCATCTTGGATTTCAAAATTAATGTCATTTTCGCAATTAGCATCCCAATAAACCTTGAAATTGATACCCATATCAATTTATAAAGAAAAATAATGTCCGCCATCTTGGATTTCAAAATTAATGTAATTTTCGTAATTAGCATCCCGATAAACCTTGAAATTGACACCCATATCAACTTCGACTTCGACTTTGACTTTGACTTCGACTTACGAAACTTTCTGCATTTCATGCATGTTTGTTTGCATGTTTTTTTCTCTGTAAAGAGAAACAAACATGCACGTCGTTACACTTTTAAGTGTCGTTTTTTTCCGTCTAGTACCCTTTCGCAACGCGCGATAAGGAACTTCGTTCCAAAAAGTAAAGTGAATAATGTATCATGTAGTAGCACCCACACTCAATTTGATGAATGTTGAAAGCCAGCTCATCCTAGCTATCTCCGTTTCTGAGAATCTAGAAGGACTTACCTGATCATCATCAGACTCTCAGAATGTATCATGTAGTAGCACCCACACTCAATTAGATGAATGTTGAAAGCCAGCTCATCCTAGCTATCTCCGTTTCTGAGAACCTATAAGCACTTACTTGATCATCATCAGACCCTCAGAATGTATCATGTAGTAGCACCCACACTCAATTAGATGAATGTTGAAAGCCAGCTCATCCTAGCTATCTCCGTTTCCGAGAACCTATAAGCACTTACCTGATCATCATCAGACCCTCAGAATATATCATAATTATAGTGGCACCCGTATTCAATTATATGTAAATATAAATAAATGTTTTAAGCCAGGTCACCCTAGTTATTTTCATTAGGTATTAAAGTAATATGTAGAAAGGTGTAGGTATCCCTTATTTCAAAATTATCAAGAATTACCTATAATAATTATAGATGTAGGTAACTCGTACAAGACTTTTATCTAGAGGAACAAAATGTCTTAAATCTTTCAGAGAACGAATAAAATAGGTAAATACTGACGACACTGCGACATATCTGTATTCTTGCTTAATCTTCAGTTCCTTTTATTGAGTACGATCAAATGTCGATAGATGGCGCTGAAGTAACAAATACTAGCACAAAAACCCGAATCCTCAAGGTCATTCGGCAATGTAATACCCTTAACAATAAGACTCCTTCTAATATGTGCAAGGAATATGGTCTTCTCCCTCCCATGCCCTCTCAGATCTCACTTTCACTCGCTTTGTGCAAAGTTTAACCAAAATTTACAACATATATAAACAGATTATATCATTTTAACACAATTATGTAGTTATTTAATAATACACAAGTACCTTCTTTCAAATCTCCTGGTGGGTTTCTGAACTTGATTTCCTTGTCGGAGTTCCACGCGATGCCCGTACGCAATACTGGCACATCTTTGTTCAGTTCTTGAGAGCGGACTGTCAATGAATCTGTTGGGAAACATAACAACTTCCTATAGTACTGATATCATAAATGCGAAATGTCTATCTGTTTGTTAAGTTTTCACGCTTAAAAAACTGAACAATCAGTCGTCGTTTAGCTCAACCATTTCTTAGCGAGCTCAATGATCCATCCTACGACGATACCAGATCAGCAAGATATTTGCGTAGGTCATGTAAACTTTATTATAAGTAAATCTTATAAGATTTAAAGCTAACCTACATAGTACTGAATTATACTTTTATAGCATGAACTCCTGTACAAAAAAAAAATACAGATAATACATTAAATTTGAAATAAAAACATTATTAAATTTAATCATTAAACTAAATCTTTTCAATAATGCTTAACAAATATAAGACTGTAGAATAAGATAGATGATTCCTATTCCTATAAATATAGATAGTTCTTATTTTTTGGTAAAAACTCCCCTTCTGTCAAGCAGATTCATGACAGGCAAATAATGAAAAAGAAGGTCCCATACCATTGAACAAAGAGTTAGCAATAGCTCCGCATGGTGCCACAGGCTTTGTCTTTCCATCTTCCACACTATAAGCGAATGGCTCGCAGTCAGACGAAGGTGTCAACGACAGGCGACCAAGCAACTGGCTGTCATCCCTGTCCAAATAAAAAAAATAAAATTGGCACAATGAACAATTAATTGTTATTAGGCGCCACAATGTAGGCTAGCATACACTTATTATAGACATCAAGCTATACATTTGTACTTTAAACAGTTTAAACTGCCCTCACATTGTTCTGCCTTTCCAAACAGTGAGAGATCAGCTTATACTGGATTTAATAGCTTGATTGTAGCCGTGCTACAGCTCTACTGTTGATTAAATAATTTGTTAAAAAGAGAACTACTTAGTTAGACACGATCCAGGAAAATGGGTCAATGTGTATGTAATTATTCCTCATTCAATTTCAGGAAACCATTCAAAGTTAATAACAACGGTGGTATTAATATTTCTGAATTCTGTCGCACTGTTGGGCCTGAGTCTCCTCTAATAATGAGAGGGCTATTATTAGTGGGCCACCACTCTAGCCTAATGCAGATTGGCAGACTTCCCATGTCATCAGTAAGTCTCCCAGGCATAAATAAATGTTCCTTATAATGATTTCGTTTATTGTTTAAACGCATGATATAATAATAATAAAAAATAAGCTATACTTCTTTCTCCATATCTTACACATGATAATGAAGTATTCAAGGAAAAGTCAGAGGTGTGTTAATTCGAATTTGAGACTTTGACTTTGGTATTCCAATGGCAATCACTAGGCTATCACTGCATCTGATTAAATAACAAATGATATTTATTTCTGTTAATGTATCCGTTAAAGACACTTTTACAAGTAAATGCATTTCGTTTCTGAAGACTTCTGAGAAGAACACCAAAATAAATCAGAGAATCAAAGTCTCTTTTAAAGTCCAATGTGTTTTTTTTTATTCATGATAGGACTACGATTATACGCCAGTTCGCCTGATGTTAAGCGATACTGCGATCTACGATGGAACGCGCTGGCCTAGGAGAAACCGATTCACTCGTGATTTAAAGACCCCCAGATTATAGCTACCGGCAAGCTCATTCCACATTTCAGCGGTATGCATGATAAAGTATAGTATTATCAAATTGGCAATGTCTGAACAGGCCTTTTTAAAAAAGAGTACATAGCACGCATTCGTCATAATAGATATAAGTTAATGTAATAAGGATATTACCTAGACTTTACGTATCGCCGATGGTTCTGGTAATAGTTACTAAGTCCATAGTAAAAGTATACATCTTCTTTGAAGTTCTCAGTCAAGTTAAAGGCAATACGGCAAGAGCAGGGTGCCATGGCCTGCTGCTTGATGTATTCAGCACATGTTATGTTCTCATCATCTTTCAAACAGTGTGTATAGTCTATCACATGTTCTTTGACCTACAAAAGACACCATAATTACGATTTAGTTTTGTATTTGATTAATTTATTCTTGATTTCGAATAATTTATTCTTGAATATAGTCCATAATTTGTACACCTTAGAAAGCAGTTAACATTGTTTTTATGCTTTTAACATCCTACATAGTTAATTTTTGTGTAAAAACATGATTTATAATTTTAGACTAAGCCATACACTGCTATGTTTTTTAGTAAGACCTTGAGACTGCTATAGCAAAGAAGCGAAAGGAGTATGCAAGAGTCGTAGCAACAGGCGGTCTATAGTTTCTGACTAACCCTGTGCGAAAAAGGAGTGAGTGTATGTATGTAATACTGTAAGATTGTTATATGAAGTGGTAATATGATCTCATAATTAAATATCATCATGAACACATTTACTGTTGCACTGATGGGTATGGGTCTCAACTCAGTGTTATATTCATCTGATTTGACTTGCTGAAGAATGAAAAATCAGCCCTAAATGTCCTTTTAAATAAAAAACACCAGTCAAATACCCAATTCTGAATAATTTGATTAAATAGTAAGTGAAATGTTGACATTGTTGACATTAGATCTAATCTACTAAATATTGGCGCACCTCATCAGAAAAGTAGAGTAGGCCAATACCGACAGGTATAAATGCAATTCCTATGACGAAGAATGTCGGGAGTACCGTCCCCGCGGTGAGAATCGGCTGCCAAGCGGGCAGACGCTGCTGCTTGAACGCAGACTCTACAAATAAAACAATAAATGAATCAAATTCCTCAATCGATAACACAAGGACATTTTATAGGTGTGCCAAATAAAGCCATACCTGCAGGCCGCCTGGATTTAACATTTTGATCGGACGTTTCACTAGACGTCGCCATTGTATTGTACAATGAATATTCGGGTGTCTTGTTTAGCTATTAATAAAAATTACGAATACATCACAATCAAATCACTGTACTGATGTCTTGTCTTGACATGACTTGATTCTCTTGATGACAGTCATGACAGTTAATCGATCAATGATGAGTAGTACAACTAGTACACACAGCTACACATCGAGCTATACAAACCCAGGTTATACTGACCTCCCGTGTAAAGGTTTTCGGTAGAAGTCAAGTTCAGCATATACTGGTTTAGTATAGCTTAATGTGTAGCCGTGCGTACATACATTTTCATTCCGTACCAATACCATTGGACATTCATTCAACAGTCAGTGAATAGTTCATTCGCTTATGTTGCCAACTAAAATGTAATAATTTACCCACTTATATTGTTTTATTTTAATTTAATTAGATAAGTGAATCAAAGATAAGTTCTACTACAATACAATAATTAATCTAAATTAATTCAACTGTGTATTGCACAGTAAAACACAGCATAATACACAAAAAAAAAATACTTATAGGACCTAAACATACCGGTGAAATGTGAGTGTACACCTCTGCCTAACCCTTCGGGGAATACGGGCGTAATGGTATGTTAAAACTTACAGTACTTTGCTACACACTAAATATCAAACCCGAGAAGTATAGCCTACATAATATATTTAGGTGCCTGCCGTTTGGTCGAAAAGATTTTGACAACATTTCATTACCCAAACCAATTTTAGCAACCTTTTTTTATACCATTGCAATATTTTGAATGATTTTAGTACGCACATTTATATTTGGTCAAATTTATACTTGGCAAAATATTACCAAGTATAATGTCATTATGGCATTTGGTCTTTAATCAAATGATTTATTACAGCAAACAATCTTCAGACAATAATCGTTTGGTGAAATGATTTGTTAAGACAAAATTTAGGTTAATTTCTTCTTAAAAAAAAATGAGTAGGTTAGGTGAAAACAGTGACCTCCTACGCACGAGCCGAGCGAGCGGAGCGAGCGGTGCCGCGTCAGCGGCCGGCGAGTGCCAGGAACGACTTGCATTAATATAAAAAAAGATATATTTTGGCTTATTTGATTTTGCGTAAAAACTGTTATTCCAACTGAAATATTAGACTAAATAAAAAATGTTAAAAGTACTAGTTGGTAAACAAGTTATAGTTTAAACGTTCTTTTCCCAAACATTAGGTTTGCGTTACAGTTTTTTGTGAATAGATTTTTTGCTAAGTAATAATTTGGAAAATATAATTATGCGAAAAATTTTTTGGGAAGTGAAAATTAGTCAAATTCCTTTCGGTCAAACAAGGGAGACCCAATATATTCAATTATATAGCCACTTTAGTGGGAGAATAAATATGAAATTGGATAACATTTTAACAATGTCAAAGTTTACTAGTGATGTACTCGTAGTGATTCTTCGGTATCTTACATTATTGAAATTCTCGTACACGGTATAGTAGTCTGTTACCCCGCATTCCCAGTGATGACTAAACATGTTGCAAACAGCTACCCCTATCCCACTCACTCTTTGAGACTTAGATAGAGTAAGATAACTATTTGCAACCTCAGATCAAATAAAAAGTTAAGATGGAACTTTGCGAACAAAGAAGTGAGGCCGGCTAAAACTACGCCTTGCCGTGTACAACACACAATTACACGCACACATGTATTAGTTAACTACGCCTTATCTTGTCAGTCGAGCTATCGAGGTATCGGAAGCTCGACTGACAAGATAAGGCGTAGTTTCGGCTAATTTTTCAACCTGGGGCGCTAAATTAAAATTATTGAAAAAATAACGAGTTTGGCGCCCAAGGCTGAACGTTAAGTCCAGTGAGTTCCTCTTCACGTAAGGCAAGGTAAAGTCGAGTAAAGTGAAGTGAAAAATGTTTTGTATTAAAATATCGAGAGATATTTATGCGGAAGGATGTGTGTATGTACATTGAATGGTATATCAGAATTCGTTTTCTAACATAACCACCGAAACGAGCATTATAAATAGAGTAAAACCACAATTGACTTCACAGTTTTTATTATATTAAAACTCTTGCGAGCATCTTGCGAGGCCCGCATAGATTTCAGAGGAACATTCAGTCATCGTCGTCATGAGCACATATTAGTTCACTGGCATGGCAATAATAGCTATAACGCTTTCAGTTTCCGCTCCAACCGGTAGTACCGGAACCCGTAAGGGCAGACGTGTTAGCGAGCGTGACGAGACGTGCGGAGCAAATAGAATTGTCAGCCAACCGACCTCCGGCGTCCATGACCTGCGGCCTGACCAGACAATGCAACGGCTCACGCTCAGTGTCCACTTCGTATTTGTGGCACTGGGGCACTAAGCTTTTGATGCAATTGTCATATCGGGCACTTCGGATTTGGGCAATTTTCTATTGAAAAGTGTTCTAAATAAAATAAAAATGCTTTTTTCCAAATTTAAATTCATGTTACACAAAACAATTCGAAACTTCAAATTACGAATATATCTCGGGATGTATTCATTATCAAAACTTATTTGGCAACTACAAAAACCACACCACCAATGCAACGCAGTAACAAAATAACTGCAAATTTCCTTCCACACTCAATAACATATAAATAGGTAGGTAGTTATTATTTGAAATTGCCTAAAACACCCTCTAAATTCGTCGTCGTATTCCTTCTCTCCTGCAATAGTGGAAAGACTATTAACCCGGTGTATGTATACTTTATTACGAAAGACAATAAAGATTAAGAAATCAGAATTGAAACACGTTCTTAGCAAACATTTATATAATCGTTACAATTACAATACATAGCTTAAAACATTTTTCAAAAGTGTAAAAGGAAGAAAATATTTATATGTTATAATAATGTGAATTCATGAAATAGCATTATTAAAATAGCGACGACGCTGAAGTGGGTATTGAATTTTTACGTTCGTTTTCACTTCATTGAATCCAAAATATTTTTTTAATAGCTTTACCTATCTATAAATATTTTTTGTGAGTCAAAAAAGAAAAAAGGTAATGGCGGGTCAAACCGCGGGGATCAGCTAGTCAGATTTAATTATTCACAAAATCGAGAACTGTTATTTAATATAAAATAAATAAGTAAGCAAGTTTATGGAGGTAACAATGTTCTCCCAATATTATGTGAATATTATCTAGGTATATATTTATTTTTATAAACTTCCATTTTCAAAATAACTTCTTTGGAGAATAATTAGTAAAGGAATAAAAGATTTAAGGAATAAGTGCCTATAGGCAGGTATTAAAGTCTTTTTCTGAGTAGATAAAGAGGAAGCACCTTGAAGTATAAATAATAAGTACGTAAACATACTTATTTTATAACACATTTGCTCGTAAAGGGTCTCTTATTTCACCAATTTCAATATCGTAATGTATCTCATATTACGTACTTGTGCGTTATTGTAATGTAAAACGCAAGGTTTATCAAGATGCTCCGTCTAAAACGAACGGTACTTTTTTAAATCTTAGCAAAGAGTTTTTATGTCAGAAAAGTGGTCAACATTTTATGAATAAAATTAACTTTGGGAGATAAAATACAATAAATAAACATTTATTTTTTTAATTTAATTATTTTTGACTATAAATTACAACCATTTATCTGTAACAAAACACAAACATATTAATTTACTTTATTCGTAATGGCTGTTTTTGTTTTGTGCCTTTGCCTTAAGAGGGGACTCTAGTCCTGAGGAATTTGAAAAATAGGTATTTGAAGAAACTATTGCCGTCGCGCTGCACCTCCAGTCTCTCCCCGTGAAGTGCGAAAAGGATAACTGCAGCTTAGGATGATTTTACCTACAAAAACCTAGACCAAAAGACGTTTCGTATTCTGCTGTTCTTCTTCAAAAGTGGATTGATCTAAACAATTTATATATCAAAATTTAGAGGAAAAGCATGTCTATGCTTCTATTATTTCATTTTTTGTGAAAAACTTTTCGAATTGGTCTGATAGTCGCCTGAACATGACAGTAAAAACGGGCTTTTTTCGAGTTTTTGAATTGTCATATTTTCTTGTGAAATTTTTATTTTGGAAAAAAATAAATAATAGGGACCTTTATGAATTAGATCTAGATTTTTTGGAAAAATATAATTGCTCTAGAGTCATTATCTACGGAGAAAACAGCAGAATGCGTTTGTATGGAGAAAGGCTCACTAGAGTACCCTCTTAAGCTGATGCGCGCGCATCGCTTATTTGTGACAAGTAAAAATTATTCCGCGCGCTTTTTCTTATTCGTTTACGAAAGTCCGAGTTTTATTTATTTCCTCGCAAATATGTTATAAAACGTTGTATTACATACGTGCGCTTTGATAATTACAGCCTCTGCTTTCTTGTAGCCTTCGCCTGCGGCTTGTGAAATTTTTATTTTGGAAAAAAATAAATAATAGGGACCTTTATGAATTAGATCTAGATTTTTTGGAAAAATATAATTGCTCTAGAGTCATTATCTACGGAGAAAACAGCAGAATGCGTTTGTATGGAGAAAGGCTCACTAGAGTACCCTCTTAAGCTGATGCGCGCGCATCGCTTATTTGTGACAAGTAAAAATTATTCCGCGCGCTTTTTCTTATTCGTTTACGAAAGTCCGAGTTTTATTTATTTCCTCGCAAATATGTTATAAAACGTTGTATTACATACGTGCGCTTTGATAATTACAGCCTCTGCTTTCTTGTAGCCTTCGCCTGCGGCTTGGGCTAGAAATATCGCCTCGGCTGTAATTTTCAACTTACCTTACTTATATCATAATGTACTATTACAATACTCACATAACTTGTAACTTGTCGGGCATGAAAATTCGGGACTTGTGCCATTGACAAAATAGTTGCCATCGACTCAATTGCAACAATGAAGAAAAAATAAATTATGTATTGTACATTTATAACTTATTAAGCTTACATTATAATTTAAGCTTACCATTAACTAGAAACAAAATACGTTCAATATTTTTTAAATGCCATAAGTAGGTATGCCTCATATGCATTGTATTTTTACTTTACTTATTTAAGTAATAATAAATATGTACATAATTTTATTTTTATATTAGGTATATGTTTAAGGTTTTTTGTAAGACCGCCAGCGGTTGTAGAATATGTTAGACAAGCTCGTGGTATTTATTTATTCGCAGGCTCCGGGTAAAGGTACTACTATAACTATTACAGTTTGTATGAACATTTTTTAGACTGCAATCTAATATAGAACGGTCGCCAGCAAATCAGGACCCCAGAATGACAAATTTTGACAGTCACTCGATTTTGAACTTAATCATCAACATTTTAAGATTTAAAATCATTTGATGAAATTTAACAGTTTAGTAATTACGACCTTTGTGTAATTTTAATATCCCGATTCTGCTTCCATGAGAGATAAAGTCTATACAACTAAAAGGTTTTATGAAATATAAATGCTTGGTTCCTTCTTTACAATATTTCTTAACAGTGTTCATTTATTAAGGTTTCAACATTGGTGTAAGCGACACATATTAACATAAAAAAATATTGTAATAGCTAGGGAATGTGCGGGGAGCGCCAGGGGCGCGGGAGGGGTGCCACCGTGAGCCTACCGCATGAAGTTAATGCGCGACCAGTCGATGTAACCAATATTGCACTCGCCGCACGTTCCTCCGCTAATTGTTATCCGTGTTCCTACCTACATTTGGAAAATATAAGTTTGTCGCGAAATTTGACTGTTTTCCTTGTGAGTTGAACCCCACACCTTACAAAGTGGTCATTCGAGCCGGATCTTGATGTTCCTCACACCGCCGTCGAAGAAAATGGTCAGTACGCGCAGCACTGTAAAGAAGGAGCAGGACAAAAAGAAAGCCACTGAGGCTGATGAAGCCAAGCCGTCTTCAAGTGGAACAAGAAATGTTGAACCCAAAATGCAGCCTGACAAGACAACATTGTTAGAAGCCGAAAGTGTAAAGTCCGAGATGCCGTTAACCAAACTACCTACCCTTCGCAAATCCTTGTCAAGAAAAAGTTCAGCATCTTCTATTGAGGCGCGTAGAAAGAAGCTGGAGCTAGAAGCGGCAGAGGCAAAAGCTCGAATAGAGATGCAGCTCATCGATAAACGCTTAGAAGCGGACCTAGCGGAACTAAACGAAGAATACAGTCCACCGTCGGTAACCGACAACCAAAGTGAAGTTGCCAAATGGGTAGAACGCAGTCGAAACGAATTGGAGTCACAGCATGTCACTAATCCAGGAGAACCTACAGACCTGCTGTGCCCGCCGGTGAATTCAAACACCGGCACTGATGGTCCAATTCAACAGTTGGCCTGTGTACTTAAAGATATGGTGACTACCTCCGTTTGCAACAATAACCACAGTAAAAACTTACTTAGCCGCATCAGCACACCACGGGATCTGCCAGTGTTTGCTGGTGACGCAATGGAATGGCTACAGTTCAAAATGGCCTATGAAGAATCGTCCCGCCTGTGTAACTTTAGTGATTCGGAGAACTTATGGAGGCTGCGAAAATGTCTTCGTGGTGCAGCCAAGGATGCTGTCCAGGCGTTACTCATCACGGCTACCTCTCCTGAAACGCTAATGTCTACGCTGGAACTGCAGGTCGGGAACCCAGATGGAATCTTGTTTCGTATAAAGCAAGAAATAAAAAAGCTCAACGCAGTGTCTTCAGAATATCACAAAGACATTGTTGTGTTTTCGAATAAAATAAAAAATTACGTTGCTGCTGTACGCGCACTCGGTCGAGAAAACCACCTAGAGGACACGAGTTTAATCGCTGTTGTGTTGTCTAAGCTGCCTACTATCCTGTTGTCTAAATGGGCAGACTTCAAATACTCACACAACACCATAAGTGTCACGACTAGACTCGATCAACTATCGGAATTCCTTCATGAAGAAGCCGTCAAAATATCACAGTGCAGTGTAACGTTAATAAGTGCGCCGAAAGACAATTATTATAAACGCAAATATACAGACAATAGTGCTAATAATCACTCCCAAACAATATTAAATGTACAAAGTGGACAAAGTCATACCAAGTGTCGTTATTGTCACGGACCTAATCACAATTTAACTGACTGTAAAAAGTTTAAAAAATCTTTAAGAAAAGATCGCTGGCGTTATGTGAAACGGTTCGGCCTGTGCTATAAGTGCTTGTTATGTCAGCACGATAAACAGATGTGCCCCGCGCCTGTGTGCGATGTCAATAACTGCGGACAAGCGCATCACCGCTTGTTACATTTTGTGCCTAGTGAAAGACAATCCGAGAACAATAATAGTACCGTGCAAGTGACAGAGATTGAGACTGAGCCTAATTCTCAAGTTGTGGCGTATATGAACTCGTCGTCTAAAGTGTTACTGAAAGTAGTGCCGATAAACATTCACGGTCCCCACGGTGTTATTAGCACTAGTGCTTTGCTCGACGACGGATCCACAGTGACACTGATAAGCGCCGATCTCGCGGACCGCGCCGGGCTGCGCGGGCGTCGAGAGTGCATGCGTGTGCGTGGCGCATGGGACAATACCGAACTAGTGTGCGACACTTACCTGATGGACATAACTTTGTCTAATAGATATGGACATATGTTTACGATTAGCGCGCGGAGTGTTAACGAACTTAAACTGCCTCATCAAAACGCAAACTTAGTGAACTGTGATAAATTTAATCATTTACAAAAACATAAAAATAACCTATGTTATGAACAATTAAAACCGGAAGTGTTAATAGGGCAAGACAACTACCACCTATTGTTACCTTTGGAAGTTGTCGCCGGACGGCCCCGAGAACCCTGTGCCACGCGCACGCCGCTGGGTTGGTGCTTGCACGGCAGGGCACCCGCCAGTATGACGTCATCGGCTCACACGCTTCATTCAACTCTTCTCATCGGTGATAACGACGTCAGTGGCGATGTTACTGATAACAATCAATTGTTGCGTGATCTACACGAAGAAGTACGTCGCTCATTCGCCTTCGACTCCATGGGCGTCGGTAGCAAACCACGCGAGAATCACAATGAGGTACGAGCTCTAGAACAATTGGATCGAACTTCTACTCTTGTTGACGGCAGATGGTACGTCGGTCTGCCTTGGAAGAACGAGTACTGCATAATGCCTGACTCATACCCTCATGCATTGTCACGTCTAAAAGCAGTGGAGCGAAAGATGAAGAAATGTGATGCGTACCGAGATAGATACAGCGACCGCATTCAACATTTATTTGATAACGACTACGCACAGGAGTTGAACAATACCGATGTGACCAACAAAACTTGGTACCTCCCTCATTTTGGGGTGGATAACCCAAATAAAAAGCGCCTGCGTCTCGTATTTGATGCGGCTGCAAAAACGAATGGATTGTCGCTGAACGATTACCTGCTTAAGGGCCCCGATCTACTTAGATCACTGTTTGGAATAATGCTGCGGTTCCGAGAGCAAAGAATAGGTATTACTGGCGACATCAAAGACATGTTTTTGAGGGTTAAAATCATAGAAGAGGACCAGAACGCGCTGCGATTTTTATATAGAAGCGAACCTCAGGGACCTATAAAAACATACGTCATGACTTCACTAATATTTGGTGCAAATTGTTCTCCTTTCATAGCCCAGTACATAAAAAACAAAAATGCACAACGTTTCGAGTCGACTATGTTACCTGCTTGCGAAGCCATATACAACCAACATTACGTCGATGATTATATAGACAGTGTACCAGATGAAAAAACCGCCATTCAACTGATAAGAGATATAAAAATGATTCATCAAAAAGGTGGGTTTGAACTACGTAACTGGACTTCTAATAGTAAACAAGTTCTTCAGTCCATGCCAAAAGAAACTCTCGGTGAAGCGGCCGTAAGGTTTAAAATCGGAGAACAATACGAAAGCGAAAGAACGCTTGGTTTAATTTGGTTTCCATACGAAGATGCATTGAGTTTCGATGTTTCCTTTAAGAAGATATCTGAAAACATAATCAACGGTACACAAAGGCCTACAAAAAGGGATATTCTACGAGTAGTAATGTCCATATTCGATGTATATGGATTCTTATCTCCGTTCACGATTAATGGAAAAGTTATACTACAAGAATGTTGGCAGCAAGACATAGATTGGGATGACCAGGTACCAAATGCAATATATGAAAAATGGTGCCGCTGGATAAGTTGTTTAAAATCATTACGCAACATACGGCTGCCTAGATATTATTATCATGCAGCGGATATGAATGCAAGCAAGACGGACTCGAACCCGGCCGCGCCCGCCGACGCCGTCGCCGCGGCCGCCTGCGCCACCGCCGCAGCGAGAGAGCGAGGTGATACGCTCGCGTCGAACGGCCCGCCTACGTCACAACTACAGCACGCCGCTTGCTATAGAAACTTACAACTGCATATATTTTGTGATGCGTCGAGTAAAGCAATGTGCGCGGTTGCATATTGGCGCTGGCAGAATAACGGGCGAGTAAATAAAGCGTTCGTGGCGAGTAAATGCCGTGTTTCACCGAACAAAACCATTTCAATACCGAGGCTTGAGTTGAATTCAGCAAATTTAGCTGCTAGATTAGCTGAAAGTATAATAAAAGAACATAAAATAAAAGCGGAACGTAAAATATTTTGGAGCGACTCAAGCACAGTTTTACACTGGATAAGAAATAAGTCACGCACATACAAACCTTATATAGCTAATCGCTTAGGCGAAATTGATGAGCTTACCTGCAGTGATGAGTGGAGATATGTCCCGACGCAACTTAATATTGCTGATGTGGGCACACGAGAAGCGTATGACTTATCAATTTTACAAGGTCAATGGCTTCACGGGCCGGACTTCTTATCTAACGACGAGCGCACCTGGCCAATGGATCTCCCGCAACCTGCAATAAATGAAATTGAATTAGAATGTGTGTCTGTCGTACAAGTTGTTGACAATAACTTACCTGTGCCAGACCCTACACGATTTTCATCTTGGCTGCGCCTGCTTAGAAGTACTCGTGCTGTTTTGATATTTATTAATAAATGTCGTAAACTTACCGATGATCACGAAACAATGGAGGAAGCTGAACGCCTGTTGTTAAGATATTCACAGGCACAAACATTTTACGAGGAAATTAATATACTGAAAAAAGGGAAATACATAGGAAAGTATAGTAAATTACTTACCTTATCACCTTACCTTGATAACCACGGAGTCCTGCGCGTTGGAGGCCGGATCGATGACGCCGCCGATGTATCACCTGCAACTAAAAGACCTGCAATCCTAGACGGTCGAGATTACATCACTAGATTGCTTGTAAAATCTTACCATGTCAACGCTGCTCACGGAAACCAGGAGAGGGTGGTTAATGAATTAAAACAGAAATATTGGATAATAAGACTACGACCAACAGTGAAGAACGTTGTGTCAAAATGTATGCTTTGCAGATTGAGAAAATGCAAACCAGAGATACCAAGAATGGGTGACTTACCGTCGGCCAGAATGGCTCACCATCAACGTCCGTTCACTTATTGTGGAATTGACTTGTTTGGCCCCATGGAGGTCACTGTGGGCAGGCGTCACGAACGTCGATACGGCGTACTGTTTACGTGCTTGACGGTAAGGGCTATCCATGTGGAACTTGTAGCCAGCTTGACTACTGATGCCCTCATCATGGCTCTGCGACGCATGGCAGCGAGACGTGGCTGGCCTCTTCAAATTTATTCTGACAATGGGACAAACCTCAGAGGGGCCGACGCCGAATTGAAAAAGTCTCTGCAGGCATTAGATCAAACAACCCTTAAAGAAGAGGCTGAAAATCACTGCACTAAATGGACATTTATACCACCCGCGAGCCCACACTGGGGTGGGGCCTGGGAACGACTTATTCGCAGTGTCAAGACTTCCTTGAAGGTTGTGCTCAAAGAGAGAGCTCCACGTGAGGAGACCCTTGCCACGCTGCTAGCAGAGGTTGAAAACATTGTAAATGGTCGGCCGCTGACACACGTTTCTGTCGAGCCTGGGAGTTTGGAGGCTCTAACGCCAAACCACTTCTTAATTGGAACATCTTCTAACCTGCCAGCTATCGGCAAATTTGATAACTCTGACTTATTCTTGCGGAAACAATGGCGAATATCACAATGGCTGGCCGACATGTTTTGGCAAAGATGGTTAAAAGAAGTGTTACCTGACCTACTGCCACGAAGAAAGTGGAACCAGGAGCAAAGGTCTTTACAAAAAGGAGACCTGGTTTTTATCATTGACCCTAATGGGCCCAGAAACATTTGGCCGCGAGGAATCGTGGAAGAAACGCTACCCGGCAAAGACGGTCGAACCAGAATGGTTAAAATCAGGACGAACACTGGTGTCCTCATCCGATCCGCCGGACGCGTCGCTCGTTTACCTATAGGTGATGAGTGTTGCTAGGGCAACACTGGGGTGGGGTATGTAAGCGACACATATTAACATAAAAAAATATTGTAATAGCTAGGGAATGTGCGGGGAGCGCCAGGGGCGCGGGAGGGGTGCCACCGTGAGCCTACCGCATGAAGTTAATGCGCGACCAGTCGATGTAACCAATATTGCACTCGCCGCACGTTCCTCCGCTAATTGTTATCCGTGTTCCTACCTACATTTGGAAAATATAAGTTTGTCGCGAAATTTGACTGTTTTCCTTGTGAGTTGAACCCCACACCTTACAATTGGTTCGGGTTTATATCACCTAAAAAGATACAATTGTTTTTTGTTACTTATGTATATAGGTAGTGAAATACTTATTTACATTGTTTTGAGTGAGCGTTACATTACAGGAAAATATATTTGTACTTTGTTATGCTTAACAGTTTGACGAGTCGGTATTATTATTAAAATTGTATTAAAACAATAAATGTTTGTAAGGCTAGTTTCACAGACGCTGGAGACATCAGATCATTTTGTCGAAAATTTTATATTGACCTATTCACCTGCATTAGCTATGCAACCGACACAGACATGACAGAAAGCAAATACAGTTCAACATAACTGTTCTAATTATGTGCGAAGGCAAATGCATATAATATACATCCCTTGTCAAATCTAATCAAATTTCAATTATATCATGTGGTTTCGAGTTCACATTTCGAGAACGAATTTAAACAAAAATAAAAACAAACACAATTTCGTTTACTAAATCATTCGAATATCAATCTTCTACCTATTTAAGCACATTCTCGCATTGCATGTACTTCCCATAAACTTGTTTGTTTATATAAATTGTGCTGCCTATAAACGTGATTACACCTATAATTAGGAAGATGATGCCTAAGGCTAGCTTGACAGAATTTACTTCATGGTGAATAGAGCTTAATATAAATTTCCGCCGACCGTCGTAGCGTGATGCAGGGTACGCTGCAATAAAAAAATTAAAACTTGAAAGAGTACAAAACATCATGAAAGGCACAAGAAATTATGAATCATATCATTAATTTTAAGTCAATATTGATTGTTATTACAGCACTCGTTTTAAAGACCCTGCCCTTAAGTTTATTTCAGTGTTTCTTTTCTTCTCCGTTAATGTCAATGAGGAAACAGATACGCTAGTCTAAAGTTAACTTTTGTAGAAAGAGCCGAAGCAGCTTTATGTATACCACTCCATTTAAATCAGACAATCAGTTTTGTCTACCCAGAAGCTCAGATCAAATAAAAAGTTAAGATGGAACTTTACGAACAATGAAGTGAGGCCGGATAAAACTACGCCATGCCGTTTACAAAAACAATTACAGCCACACACGTATACTGAAACTACGCCTCACCTTGTCGGTCGAGCTTTCGATAGCTCGACTGACAAGATAAGGCGTAGTTTCGGTATTGTTATATAGTGTAAAATTGTGTGTTGTAAATGGCATGGCGTAGTTTTAGCCGGCCTCACTTCTTTGTTCGCAAAGTTCCATCTTAACTTTTTATTTGATCTGAGCCCAGAAGACGCAAAATAAATATAAAATGTATTAAGGCTGATAAATAAGTCTGTCCTTGGACGCCAAATTCAATATTTTTTTGTTATATTGGTATCGTAATTTCTACTGCTATGAACTAAGTCTGTGTTATAGACATACAATTTGCGAAAAACCAAAAAATAATAATTGAATTTAGCGCCCAAGGAGAGAGTGAGAGATAGACTAAAAATTATAATGTTTAATGGTTGCCCAGAATGCCTGACGTGACTCGACCATAAATTTGTCATTAGAAACCTAAACCTGAGCCTACCACCATAGATCATCTTACTGTGGTGCAAAATTTAATAACACTACCAAAGAGATAGAGAGAACTCAGGATTCCAGTTCCGCGAATTCTTAAGTTATACAAGTTATATAAGTTTGTACAATAAGTTAATTTTATGCATTTCTTTCAGGGCTCGTTTCACATTATCCACATTTAACGCACATATGAACAACCACTTAACCATTTTGGGGCAATTGTAACGTACCTATATATTTAGGAGGTATTGTTTCATATCGCTAACGATATGGCGTCACGTCGATAACAACACAATGTTGTTTTGGTAGTAATTGGAATATTTTTCGTAATAGTTACCTACTTGCTATCAATTAATAATTTTTAGGTCTACGAATAAATAATAAGGTTAGGTACAGGATAAATTCATGGGGTTATATTTTCACAAAACATTAATAAATATTTAGTCTGCTACCACTGCTACCTGTTCATTTTCATCAACCTATACTCGTCCACTGCTGGAAGTAGGCCTCTCGTAGTGATCGCCACAGAGCGCGATCTTCGGCTTTCTAACGCTTGCATAGACGCACGTCTCCACTCGAGGAAAAGGACAAGGACTTGCATAAACATAATTAGTAATAATTTAAATAAAAAAAAAGCAAACATACCATATTCAACGCGTAGTGAGTAATTGCCAGCAGGAAGGCCGTGTTCGTACTCGCCCGTGTTGTTAACGCGCCAAATCGGCTTGCGTTTCAAATCAATTTTCATCCACGCAATAAAAGCTTCATTCTGTGAATTTTATCGCATATTGTTATTTTGTAAACATTGTTGGGTTTTTAGTTTATGATTATTCAAGGAAATTCTGGCATAATACAAACATACAATGCAAGAGAGAATTCATTCATATGGAGTGCTGTATTTAAAATTTTGTTCATCCCATTTACTATCCCACTGCCATATACTGGCTGTCTTCTTAGATAAATGAGAATTAAAACTATTACCAGCCGAACCTACTTACGAAGTGTCCTTGGGTTTGATAGATTTTATGCTTAAATTTTAACGCTGTGTTTATTAAAAGCTTGTAAAAAAAATATATAGAACACATCTTTCTCATGATAACTTTTCCTAAATTTATTTTTTATTTTATTTGCGAAGAAGAAATAGCGAATTCATTGGGACTTATTTATAAAGTGAATAAATACACGACATCAAGATATAGTTTAGATACAGTTGGCTTTACAAAAATAACTACTATTGCGTTTACGGAATATATGCAATCCAAAAAGCAAACTTAAAGAGCTTGATATTTTCTCGTGTGTACTATTCTTGCTGATCACTCCATTTACATATTGCTCTGTGTTAAACTACATATTACTTTAATAGATAAAATTACAACTTATATTTATACTTTTAATTATTCTCTAAGATGCAAGTTTAACGACTAATTGTGTACCTGAAATCCATTATTGGAAGCATTCAAAGTATCCAACTGCCAAACATTGCGTCCCCAGTTGATTGGTTTGGAGTAGTTTCTGAATGCTGAAATAACAATAATATAAAGTAATACCTACATAAATTGCCACAAAATAAACGATAGTCACCTCAATATTCTTTTAAATACAATATTTAAATTTACGACCTCGTTGTGTTATGAATGGTACCGATTGGTTTAAATAAATCACGGTTTAGGTGATGGTTAGGTTAGGTTTTAGGACGGATGGTATTACATCCATCCTATGTGACTCCTGTTATTTGTAGTTAGAAGTCAAAAATACCTCGCAAGCAATTTATTCTTAGAGTATCAGTATTGTACAGAAATTGGGTTGAGGTCTGATGACAGTAGCTTTGTGTATATTACTGTTTGATATTCAGATTCTCATCTGGAAGCCGAACCCGTTGGGAACAGGCTAGGATAGAGGTAAACAAGTTGAGAGCACATAAACAACACTGACCTTCTTCGAGGTTTCCTTCCGGATTGTGATAAGGCGCCTTGTCTTCTTCCGATATTAAACCGGTGAAGATTTCCTTCAAATACTTGTTGTTTCTTGATAAATTAAATGTGTCTGTAATTTAATATTACCATTATAGTTTAATGTTATCTGCCATAATCAGATTTATCGGACAAAAAAATATTTTCTTTGCGATTTTCATTCGCGATTGGAGTTCTGACCGGTTTTTGGCAATAGGCTCGTCCCCTTTTGCATGGGAACTTAACATACCAGCAGAATGAGGATGTACATAAATGCACTTCTGCCAAACGAGGTGGTATGTTCTGTTATGTAAGTTAAGTAATAATTACCGTTGAACATGGCGTCAGCGATTTCTCCGCACGGTGCGATGGGCATGCTGCCTTCAGTCGTATTGATATAAGAATACGAGCCACATTTTGGCGATGGCGTCATCGAGAGGACGCCCATAAGCTGTTTGTCGTCCCTGTTGAAAAATTCGATATGAAATAACATTGCTTATTATTTTAAGTTCAAATGTTTTAATTCAAATAAACTTTTACAACCGTTTACGGTTTTATTTATAATTTATTTATCTAGGAGGTCGTCAGATAGGATATGCCAGCGAAATCTAATTAAAAAAAAAATAAAGCTTTGACTTGTAAAAGTATTTTTTACAGAAATAAATATCTTAATTTATTAAGGCAACCCTGACATTTCTTACACCCTTATAAGATACTTGTAAATTCAATACTCGCTAACCAGATACAGTTTCTCTTCGGCATAAAGACAGAGTTATGCGGCCAAAATAGTTTTGCTATGCGCGTGCGTATTTTTAATCATCTAGGTACCTCAAGGAATTAGTTAGTTACCCAGTAGCCAACTACTGGGTTTAAAAAACCAATTGCTTAAATGGCTGTGTGAAAATCGTTTTTAATCGATTTTATATGAAACATAACGACATGAACATATTTACAGAAATTCATACGTGATAATAAATTATCCTCGCGTTTTCCTTCAACCAAACCGCTGTGTAGGTACAAAATACTTCATGACCATGAGTCATTATGAAATTTCCTTCAAATTCTTTCCTATCCAATTTCGTTATTGTACAGTCACCATCAAATATATCGGAGCGAACAGACTAGGGAAATTATACTTTATCTCAATGGGATAAATGTGTCAGAATGACAGCTGCCGTGTGTAGTGTTCATTCTAAAACATCCTTTGTGTCACCGAGATATGGTTTAATTTCTCTAGTTGCTCAGATAATTATGAACAGTCTGTATGCTCCGATATATTTTATGGTGACTGTATCTACATATGATATTTTGGACATTTTGTATAACAAAAGTTATTACAATATAGTAAGAATACATACAACATCTTCCATCGTGGTAAAGGTTATATTGATGTTTTATTTTGTATAACCAATGCAAAATAAAATGTCAAAATAACAGTTTATTACTGAATAATGCATATGAAAAGTATAATTATTATATCCTTTTATAAGTATTAGTACCTACGCCTACACTTATCACTGTGTTTTCTTTCTCTCAGTCCATCCAAAGGTTGTCTGAAAGATATCGCCTTACGCGATAAGAACGCCTATTGTACACAAACTCTTGTCGCATTTCTTTTTCCTTGTAACCATGTTTTCTATGCAATAGAGCGCATATAAATCATCATCTTCTTACCCTTTTTCCAATTTATTTGGGGTCGGCGCAGCCTGTCCTGTTCATTCATTCAATTTCTCAGTCATCTCATCATTCAATTCCTGTTCCATCATAATATCTGATTTCACACAATCCATCCATCTTTTTTTTGGTCTCCAGGTACCACATTCATGCATTTCATCACTCCTCATCACGTGCCCATTCAAAGACAGAAGATTCCCTTTTAGGACGTTGTGACGTCACACCGTGAGTACGCGTTTGTTGACACAGTTTGACACTCGTTTTGTGGACACAGTATCCCCTCTCAATCCTTACTTTTCTGTCACTGGCGCCACTTTCAAACTTCCTCTAATAAATTCATTTCTTATTTTATCCAGCCTAGTAACTCCACAGTAAAGCGGATAAAAATAAGTAGATAAAATATACAAGGAACTTATATATCAATTTTAAAATATTTGCCTGTCTGTTTATTCGCTCCGGCTATTCTCCGAAATAACTTTAAAGCGAAATCACACACTCGCTGATTAATCACTAAACTCCTCGTTCTTCTACTCGTTCCCTATATAATATAGGCACGGCCGCTACGAAAGGGTTATGGGAAATTCCCACTGATTTGGGAGTTTTCCGACTTATCCCACAAAAAGTTGGCTAGAGTTTTTAGTAAATTGATAGTCCGTGTTATAAACTCTTGGCGAACTTATAACTAAGTTGATCAATTAGCGGAGTTTGCCGTTTTCGAGGTCATATATGGATGGGTTACTATTCTTAGCATTTTGCATTGAAGGGAAAGTTGAGACGACAGTCTCCGGGTTATACAAACACAAAACAATTGAAGCGGCGGTAGCCTAATGGCTAGGGCGTCGGACTTGCGATCATGTGGTTGCCGGTTCGAACCCCACCCATTGCACTACCGACGCGAACCCACTCGTAACACAAGCATTTAGCTTAGCACGAAGGGTTAACAAGAATACTAGTAATGTGTGATCCACATTGCTAGTAAGCGTAAAAAAAAAATCGAGTTTTAACGTTTCGAAGTCTGTAATCAGTAATGATAGCCTAGAGATATAACCATTGCACTGCCAAGTCGTAGGTCTCGAGTTCCTATCCAAGGCACGCACCTTTAAATTTTAAAGTTATTATCTGCGTAAATAATCACTCGTTTAAATGGTGACGGAAAACATCATGAGGAAATTTGCATGCCTGACAGAATTTCTCGAAATCGGCGAATCCGCATTAGGCCAGAGTGGTATATCCTAATCCCTCTCACTCTGAGAGGAGACCCGTGAAAATTCACAACCAGTTTATCCTTAAGTTCCCCTCTTTTGGGTGCTGAAAATCTTCATGAATCGCCTGCTAAAGTGTGATATCATATTTACTATGACAAGGTAAATTAAAATAAGTTTAATTCAAAAGTTCAAAAGGTCCAGATTTACACAGAAATACCTTAAGTTAGAGTTTTGTAAAACAATACTTACCTAGAATCATAATATCCCCTGGCACTCTGATCATAAGTATCTAACTGATAGTAAGCAGTCACAATGCCTTCTATTGGCACCGTTAATTCAAAGTTTTGGAAACATATGCATTTATTTCCATTTGCAAGAGTACTTTTACATTTACTCGAAGGTATATTATGATCAACGCAGTCTGTATAGTCTTCGACGTGTTCCGTGCCTAGTGTCTGTAAATAAAAGAAAATGGTTTCAAACTACAATAAAAAAACTAATTTAAAGCAAATGAATATTTTTGAGGCATCCTATATTAAGTTCCTGCCACTTCAAAATAATGTATTTCATCAACATTATCAACCCATTGCATTGTCCCATTGCTGGGCATGGATCTCCTCTCAGAAAGAGGCAATAGAGGTTTAGACCACTACACGAGCCTACTGCAGGTTGACAGACTTCACACACCGCCTGACCGCAGTTAAGAAAATCTCTCAGGCTTGCCAGATTTGCTCACGATGCTTTTCTTCACTGTTTAAGCGCGTGATGATTAATAAACATGGCTGAAAAGTCACGAGTGCGTGCTCGGATAGGAACTCGAGACCTTTGACTTGGAAGTTCAATGCTCATTTCACTAGGCTATCACTGCACTCAAAACAAATGATATGCTAAATAAAAAATAACAACTGGTAAATTTTATTACAAATTAGTCAATAGATAAGTCATCATCAACCCATTATATTGTCCCACTGCTGGGCACGGGTCTCATCTCAGTATGATAGGGGTTAGGCTATCTATAGTCCATCAGGCTGGCCTAAGGTGGGTTGGCAGACTTGACATGCCATCAAGAAATTCTCTTAGGCATGCAGGTTTCCTCACTATATTTTCCTTCACTGATCAAGGGTGTGATGAATAACTATTGTGAGCACACAACTTCGAAAAGTCAGAGGTTGGATTTAAGAGACTTGAATTTGAATTCAAGACCTTTGACTTGGCAGTCCAAAGGTCTATATATCACTAGGCTATTACTGCACTAAATAACTGTAACTTAATACGTAAATCTAACTAAATGACAAAAACAAACTGCCTCATTAGACTAGTGATCCTAAGCGCATCAATTATGCTAGAGGTCTTGGCATTCATTCCCAGGTTGAGCAGTGTTATTGGGTTTTTCTAAGAAATTTGGATACTGATGTATGTTAATACTTACATCCTTATGATAAGATAACAATATTATCCCAACAATAATAAATATTACAGGGATTATTAGAAATAGCAGCTTATATTTTGTTATTACTCCCTTGTTTTCACCTGAAACAGAAGGAGAAGCTTGATTTGCCTTTAATTGTTTAGAGCTGGTATTATCACGGACTATTGTGAAGTTTGATCATTATTGTGCCTCATTCAAAGATATTAAGTATATTCTATATTCTTAACTTTGCATTTACATCATTTAAATATGTTAAATAAAAGTGTTTTAATAAATTCTTGCAATTTTCGAAATTATGGATGAAAAAAAGTAGTTTGGTTACTTTAAGGCGAATCATTTCAACAATATAACAACAAAATTCAATATAACACACATGCTAGGTTCATAGCTGTTGAAATTACTATATCAACTTTATATCTATTTACCATACTACCTATCTGCTACAACAATTTGTATAGTTAATAGTTAGTTGTGAATATTTTAAAGTTGATGTAGTAATTTCTACTGTCTAGAACATGATACAGAGGTACATTTTCAGAAAAAAATTGCACCCAAAGAGAGACAATCTGCCAAACTTAATAATATACCTTATTCAGGTATAAATAAAGTATTCATATGGTTTGTATATCTATCGGTTAGGTAAACAATTGTATGCAATAGTTTTTACCTACAGTGAAAAACCAAAACTTAATTCCTGCACCACAGAAAACTTTCCTTGGTAAGTTATATGGTTATATATACAAAATACATAATAATATAATACTAGTGGTCACACAGTGGTTGAAGTTCAACCACAGTATTTTTCTGCACTCTACATGAACTTTAATTATGTCAAGTCTCATGTGCTTAAACTCATACTCATCACTTTTACCAAAAAGCTCCAAATTAAAGACACCATGAATAATTTATTATTTTAGTTACCAGTGACCGGTACAGGCATTAGTAAATTAAAAACTTCCACTGTGTTTTAACCCTTCTTTGTCTACTCAGAATAATGTCCTATCTAGATGATAGGACAATATTCTGCTAGTGAAGACTTGTTTGAAACTATTGGCCTCAGCTTTGGATGGAAGAAACTATACTTCTTATGGTGAAAACTGATTTGATGGTCAAAATCTCTAGTAGTTTCTTTTCTTACTCTTCTCTATCATATTAATAAAACAACGTATCAGAAACGCCAAAGATACTTTGCATGCCTTTCGGAGTTTCTGGTAACAGTTTCTGGCCAGATTCTTATGCAACAAGCTAGGTTAGGTTCAACAAGTTAAAGTATGTGATCACACTACCTAATTCCAGTCTCTGGAAGCTCTTCCATCATATTGTGCCATCAGCTACACAATATTATAGAAAATGAGAAAAGCTTTAGTTTAGCCTACTATTATTACTGTACATATAATGAATCTTTTGAGAATAATACATTGGCGCGGATGGGAATGAGTCTTGATTCGCTCATGAGTCATTGAACATTCTTGTAAAATTAAGAACTGACGCAGCACAGCTGCATTAAATCATGTGTTTACGGTCGCAGAGTCGCCACAAGGGCGGCTCCCGAATTAGTTTCCCGTAACCCAAATGTCGGCCGATTTGAGCAAAGGCAATTTTAGCAAAGATGCTTTACTTTACACTTGGCGTAATGATCAATTACTCATGGTTACAATATTTATCTTTGGTTGGTCAATAATATTCGTAGAGGTAATGCAGTAAAACAATTGGTTACCTTCTTCGGACATATTGCGTCTGTACTCTGATAGTATTCTAATAAATCGCACCAACACTTGGCATTCACTAGTAAATTTATTTTAGCACTCTTATTCCAATAAAACAAGCGATCCAACTTTAATAAACAACAGTGAGACATTAATTTACAAAGTTTAACTACTAACTGTTTACAGTGTTTACATCATAATAAAATAACATCAGTCATCAGCATCACTTGCAAAAGTTACAAATTAAGGATGTAAAAAAAAATAATCGATTATTAAAAAAAACGATTTTTATTTCATTAAACTCATTTTTTTATGAGCGATTAATATTTGTAAAAAAAAACATTATTTATTATTCGATTTTACGCGTCCCCTTTTTCATTTTTTTCTACTGGCGGCCATTAAAAAATAACAATGCAACACCGTTACCCAGTCCATTTGATGGGGGGGGAGTGTTTCGATATTATTTTGCAAATTTTTCGTATAAGTGTGATATTCAGGTAATACTATTATTGAATTACCTGAATATTCACTAGCTCATTATTAGCATACCATACCTATTACCGGGTATTGAAATATTAGTCAGCCATTTTGAGATACCGTATTCGTTACTCTATCATTATATTGTTAACTTACCTAGTCTCAGTATTCGTTACTCTAACATAATATTGATATCATACACACGGCTACAGGTCAACCTATACAAAACCAGTTTAAGCTGAACTTGCATTGTACAGCTTCCTTTACAAGACGAGTGCAGCGTAAACTGGTTTTGTATTGCTTGATGTGTTGCCGTGCGTACCTATTCTCCGTATTCGTTACTCGAAGATAATTTTATTTCTTTATTTATTATTGAAATCGTACCTTATTCTCCATATTATATAGAATTATCAAAAAAACCTTTTTTTTAGAAAATTGATTATTATCTTATTAAAACTCGATTTATAATCGATTTTTTTGAGAGAAATAAAAATATTTTTTTAAATAATCGATATTTTTATCGTAAAGTGACATCCCTATCTAGAAATACAAACAGGCTACAATACAAAAATCATAACGTTATTGATTAAAATGTCAAAGAGAAAGACAAACAATGTTGTTTTAGTTGTTTACTCTGGATTCTGCACTTTGAAGAAAAAAGTAAAGCCATAGTGTAATTACACTATGGTAAAGCGAAACATAGACGTTTTTGACTTCTAGACTGATAATCGACAAAAAATTGAGCATATCACGGCTCACCTGAGCGACCCAGCTCACAAATCAGCTCACTTTTGAGTCATGTGAGTCATTGATAGAGATAGGCGTCGATCTATTTTACAACGTTCACTTTATTCGCTCCGGGTGACTTACAGTTTGTTCGGAATAAGTAAGCCGATCGGAAGTTAGCCGTTCCGAACTACCGCGGTGATAAAATCACCGCGGTAGTTCAAAGCGGTTCAATTAAGTGTTTTAATACATAAGTATCGAAATTTGCTAACAAAATAATTATAAATGTGAAACATTATACGACTCTAATTATCTTTACACCGACTCTTTCTATTAAAATGTACCATTTCTAAACCACTTGCAGACAATTTCCGATCGGCTTACTTATTTCGAACAAATCCTACTGACAGATTACAGCTTACGGTGCAGTAGACGGATCAATGAGGTTTTTATTATGGATTTTTTTAAAGTAAAGTAGTTTTCAGTAGTAGAAGTGCCTGCTGGCATATCTACATGCCAGCATGAATGGGTCGCACGACCGGGGAAGTACGACCCTCCCGCAGAATATCGACGTCAAGTAGCAGTATGCATACTGTTGCGTCTCGTACGGTGAGTGTGGAGCGCCGGAGGCCCAATTTCTCCCTCAGTCCATTTCCTTCTCCTTTTCTCCTTCCCCTCCCGTTTCCTTAAATAAGCTCAGCAACGCATCTGCAACTCCTTTGTTTTTGCAGATGTCCATGGGTGGCGATGACTACTTACCATCAGGGAGCTCGACTGCTCGTTTGCTGAGTTATACCATAAAAAAAAGAACGATGACGTACACACAGTACTATCCATTGAAGTCTGAGGTTCATATTATGTTACTTATTCGCAGCTCATCAGTGGATCTTTGGAGCCGGTTCAGAGTTGTAACACAACAATATTAACCTCTTTTCTATCAGCCTGCCAGTTTTCAATATAGCTAACTGATCGCCCTCAAATAGAATTGCTATAGTCACAAGCAGAAACGTTGCAGAGCGTCGAACAGACTTTGACATTTTAGGATACAATTGTATACTTTTATTTTGATCGATTCTGATATTAAATATCGATACTTTTGAAATTATGCGTATCCCTAGGTAAAATAGTTTATGTCAAACGTCAATTTGTCAAGTGAGTGCGTCAGTTTCGAAACTGTCAAAACCGATTTCAAAGTTTCAATTAAAAATCAAAGTCAACGCAAGCCACAAAAACTAAATTGCCAATTGTTAGGGTGGTAGGTATGATACATATCAAATTCTAGAAATAAAATAAAATCAAGTCCCATTCCGTGCAACGGAAACGTGCAGTGAGAAAACAGCGTCTTCGGAACACAAAAGCTGAAAATGTCCAGTGAAACAGCAAACAAAAATGTAAGTTATTGCATTACAATAAATTACGACTATAAACCTAACTTGACTTTACAAATGGAATTAGGCTATTAATTTATAATTTTTATTTGTAACAGTATCCTGTCTGTTAATTTTATTGTCATTCACGATAACTTGGTATTTATAGTTGTATCGTGAAAGTGTGCCGGTGAGCAAGCGAACTGAATATTTAACTTGTGACTTGGCTTATGTGTCACAGAGTATTTTATACATAACTGTGCATGTTTGCTGTAATGAATGCTGATGGTTTAGGAGCGCCGCTCGCTTATCGAGTCCTGCTGTGATTAGGGAACATGTTGGCTTTGTACATAATATTTAACGTTAATTAGTTGTTTTCTCTAAGTCTGTGTTTGTATTATTTTTAAATAAACAAAACTTATTGCTATGTTTGTATCACAGTATCAATGCTGTTAATATTTTAATTAACATTTTAAATATTTTGTTTTGATATTTATGTTATTGTTAGTTGTAATCAGAAACCCAAAAGTTGACTCATGAAGTTGCTTTATGTCAAATACTGCTATTCATCCACATCTGGTTAGATTAGAAGCCAACATGTACAGAATTGGGAAAAGGCTAGGATGATGATGATAGATAGTTATATATTTTGCTGATATAAGTACAGAGGGATGATTAACAAAACAACTTGGCTACTTTAGGACATACAGTACATACGCCTAACGGTGTACAACACACAATTACAGTATAGTTTTAGCCGGCCCACTTCTTTGTTTGCAAAGTTCCATCTTAACTTTTTATTTGATCTGAGCATGGAATAGACAGAAATGGCAACAATAAACCTGATTATGGATAAATGAGTTATATTTAATTCTGCCTCCTTGGTCTTGTTGTTTCAAGAAAGTTAATTACATATATACAACCAAAATATATTCAAAAGTAGGGTGAACAGGCATCTTCAGAGTGTGTCCATTGTCAGCCCCATCTTTGCTTGTCAAGAGCAAAACTATTTTTAATAAATAATATTAAAAAACTGGTTGTATTCTTCTTGTCATTGTCATATTTAATAAATACTCATATCTCATTATGCTACCTACAGAAAATCTTTATCTGTTAATACTGTATGTACATAAATTTTCAGTTGACAAAACTACTATTTACACTTACAAAATGTATTTGTTAACTGGAGAATTGGATATTTTGTAAATTGGTTGACAACCTAGTTATTGCTGCAGTCCATTGCTGCTGCAAATATTTTTCAAATTATGTTAAGGAATACTGCCAAAATGTTTGTGACAACTGTGTTATGTTACAGGTTTTACAATGTATACAAATTTACAATACCATTCTAGTACTTAGTACAGACATTGCCAAATCTATTTTTCTGGTTACCAGGGGTCAGTAGGTTGTTACTTTCTGTGTGCCATTTATGACAAAGGCATCCTCGAAATGTAACCACACCTTTCTGTTTATGGCCAATTCAGTCCAAGTACATCCTGCAACCTCTTTGATTTTATCTACTCATCCCATAAGTGGCCTTCCTCCTTCAGTTTAATTTCTTTAGGATTGGGTCAATACTGGATTAAAAAGTAACAGTAGATATTTTATAGATGCCCATGAGTGATATTAGATTTATAAGTCATATTTTTTGTACTCTTGATCTACAAATCTTTACTGTACTTCACTGTATATTTATTACTAGCTTTCCGCCCACGGCTTCGCCCGGGCGGTTTCTCGGCTTTTCTGCATTTAAAAGGAATATTTTTTCCCGTTTTTGCAACATTTGTCATTTATGCTCCGCTCCTATTGGTCATAGCGTGATGATATATAGCCTTCCTAGATAAGTGGGCTATCTAACACTGAAAGAATTTTTCAAATCGGACCAGTTCCTGAGATGTGCTTGTTCAAGCAAACAAACTCTTGAGCTTTATAATATTAGTATAGATCAGCAGTCAAATTGATGGGTGGATTTCATTGTTTGTCAAATATCACCTTGACTTGACCTATTGAACACCTTTTCTTTTGCTTCAGTTTTCCAACCTGGAAACCCCAGGGTATGTCGGGTTTGCTAACTTGCCCAACCAAGTGCACCGGAAATCAGTGAAGAAAGGTTTTGAGTTCACACTTATGGTGGTTGGTGAGAGTGGGCTGGGCAAGTCTACTCTAGTCAACTCCTTGTTCCTGACTGACCTGTATCCTGAGCGTGTCATACCTGATGCTGTTGGTTAGTATACAGATAACTATGGAGGTTAGATATAAAGTGTTATCTTTAAAAAACTAAAAAGTTTGCTAATACTTACTTCTATAGTTCATTATAGGTTCTGTACTTCTGTTCCAACCATATTGGCTAGAATTAATATAGTATATTTTTGAGTAAATTAATGACTCTTATTTAACTGTATTTATGTAAATATAAGGAAATTCAATAGGTATAGTAATATTACTATAACTATTGTGTTTCCTTGTATTGACCACAGACATAGTTTGATGTAGTATGTACTGTGAAGACTGAGTCATCCTAGAGTATATCAATGCAGGCAGCTCAAGCATGTCTTAGCTCATCAGATATTACTAAGGAGATGTATAGGTCCTACTATACATGCTATGGAATGCTAAAATTAAAAATAGCCAATAACTTGTCTTGTAAGCCATATAATATGGCTCAAGATAACTCCAGATAACTCCAAACTTATCATCTTTTCTGATCTTTAATTTGCCTATCTTCCTAAGGTTTTGTGATACGATATTTCACATAAACATGCAGTCGCTTCTTCACTATATCCGTAATGGGTATAGAGATAGTTTTATGCCCAGGTACAGTGGGTTATAGCTGTTACCTGACCCACCCTAGATGGGCCGGCAGCGTCTAAGTGGGTCAGGTAACAGCTATAACCCACTGTACATCGAGCAGAAAAATAAGCACCTAAACAGGGCGTTTTGGGCATAAAAATAAATTCTTGAGCATAAACCCATCTCTAACTAGACCAAATATATGAAACTATTACTAGTACTTACTTAACTACTACTTATAACTAAATATATCTAATATGTCGCCATCATCTATCAAGATTACCAACTAAAGCTGAACATCATTTACAGAGAAGACTAATCAGACTGTGAAGTTAGACGCGTCGACCGTCGAGATCGAAGAGCGAGGGGTGAAGCTGCGTCTTACTGTTGTTGATACTCCTGGATATGGAGACGCTATTGACAACACTGATTGTTTCCGGGTGAGTTAACATTGGTACTTATATAACTTAGATCATTTTTATACCGAATTACCCAGCGCTACCTCGCTTCATAGTTACGAGGCACCTACTCACAGTGTGGAGAAGATTCAACAGATTAGGTAATTTCGTTCGTCTTTTTGATCGGTGTGGGTGTCTCCAGGATACAATCCATGCCAAGTCTAATAACTTATCCCTTGGAGCTCGATATTATAGACACCGCAAAATCTATTGTTTTGGTCTTATCGAACCGGTATGGGCATCAGTTATTTAAAGAATGTAATGTAGGTCAGCCTGAATTCTTGACCACATTAAGGCGCCAAGAAGCATTCCATGTTGTCGTGGCTTTAATTGCAGCCATATTTAACAGCTAGTTTAAAAAAACTTAGCAGAAAAAAAGATGAATGCGCATTTTGTAACGTTATTGCATTTGACCCAAATAGCCTAGCGTCGAGAATGCCACAGTAGAATAACCGCTACTGTATTTAGAGTTCAAGGTCGTGGCTCGATTCCCGCATCGGGATTACAAGGTGACGATGAAGCTTGAATGTTATTTATCCCGTAAACAGTGACATAGCTTGCATTAGACGGGCCTTGTATTAGCATAATGATGGCCCTACCCGACTGCGGCGAAGCCCAAATGGGGGATGAATATTTGCGAACACACGACGGGGCCCTTTAAGCCCAGGGGCCTCGTATCATTGATACGCCGGTAGTTGCGACCCTACCCGCAAAAAACGTAGATATGCCACGAATAAGTATACGTCATATTCAGATTGTGAGTTCCCAACGATATCGGGAAATGCATTCAAAACAGACGGTATTCTAAGAAGTTTAGGAATGTATTGGAGTCTACGAATAAATTATTCGTAGATTGGAGTACTCAAATCTTTTGTGATAATGTGTTTATCTACGGCTTATTTCCAGAAAAGTAGAACGCTCTGCATCGCCCAAAATAGTACCAACTTGAAGTAATAAGACTTTAAAAACAAATTTAAGATATGACAATCTCATTAGTCTAGTGGTCCTAAGCGCGACTGCTACGCTAGAGGTCTTTGGTTCTTTCCCAGTTCGAGCAAAGTGTCGATTGATTTTTAAAAAATTCTCAATAGTAGCTCAGAGGATTGATATGTGCCCATAATAAGTCCTATGCCCTAAACATACTGGTGAATTATCGGTCTACATATACTTCCCTGCTTAAACCTTCAGGTGACTAGAGGCGTAATTACTTCAAGAAATATCACCAGTAATCTCCAAATCTCAATAATTCGCAGATAATTTCACGCGGTAATATGTGTACCTTAACATCTTCTGGTAATTGAGAAATCACGTAATTAGTTGAAAAAATGTGAGACGTGCAGATCTGAAAACCGTTTGTTTGTTTACAGTCGATAATTCAATACATCGATGAACAATTTGAGCGATTCCTGCGCGACGAGAGCGGACTGAACCGACGTAATATTGTGGACAATCGCATACATTGCTGTTTTTACTTCATATCGCCATTTGGACATGGGTAATGGTTTATTTTTTTGACTGGATGTACTTAACAGATCATCATCACCTACAGACTGTAATGCACAAGTCTTCTCCCTTTTACGCCATTTATAATCGTGTTCAGGTGTTTCCAAAACACTACTACTAAAACAATCCACTTGGCCATCGTTTAACTGCCGGCCGCCGTTCAACTACGCAGATGTTTAATAAAAAATATTCTTCTCAATGAATTAAATAACATGCAAATTGAACATAAGTTGTAGATCTTTCTGATTTGACTCTAATTTTATGATTGTGTCATGGAAATCTTCAATTTTGGTTTGTCAGTGCCAGAAATTAAAATAACATTTTATAATTTATTGTAGATCGATAACTTATTAACAGTTGTTCGGTGTCCACCTAATGCGAACTTTTTGAACAACCTTTGATCCTTTTGTTGTGTGTGATTAGGTGATTGTGTACGTTTGCGAATCTGAACCCGAAAAACAGTTTGGAAATCTATGTCGAATTTTTTGTATAAGAATCAGACGCAGTGTTTGACCAATCTTAAAACTGAATGCGCACTTGTTTGTGCCTATTAAAGCCAGCCATTGATTGGCTGAGCAAGCGTGAGCTTCTATATTCCAGTTCTGGTTAAGAGTTTGTCCATGAAACTCAGAAGCTCAGATTTTGTACTTGTAGCCGGTTAACGGCAAAGATTTCATACTTCCAAGAATTGTAAGATTCGCATTGTTCAGCATGACGCAGTCCGCGTTTAACTAAAACTTTACTGCACATTTCCTTCTGTACATGTTTTATTTCAAAACAGGCTTAAACCTCTGGACATTGAGTTTATGAAACAGCTCCACAACAAAGTGAACATCGTGCCGGTTATTGCTAAAGCCGACTGTCTTACTAAGAAGGAGGTGCAAAGACTCAAGTCTCGGGTAAGACAGATTAATTTATGTATGGTACGCACGGCTACACATCAAGTTATACAAAACCAGTATAGGCTCGCCTTGACTTCTATGGAAAAACTTTATAACGCTAGATCAGCCCATACTGGTTTTGTATAGCTTGATGTGTAGCCGTATGTACATTATCTGAATCTCCATCAATCAATCTATATATATAATAATCAATGCCACTTTTCGTTGTAATTCAATAACTAAAGAACGGGTTCACCTATCCAAACCAAATGTTTAGGCTTTGTTCGGACTATTTACTAGATGGTTTATGTGACGTTTGCACAAAATCGAGTGGTTCTTCATTTATCACATTTTTGGTAACAAATGAATTCAATAAATGACGGATCATTTTGTTAACGGGGATTTTGCTGTCAAATTGAAACGAACACGCGGGCAACGCCGTGGGCGGAAAGCTAGTTTAGTCTATAAAAGAGTGCCAGAGTTATACTTAATTGCTTGTCAGTGTCTTCAAGAAGTATTCCTGTTTATTCTCAAGAAGTTTATTCATAGACAGTGACGGCATTTATCGAGCGGCAAAAACGCTAATGGGCCTTGCACACGGAAGAGATAAAGAAGATTGGAATGGCCATGTGGGCGGGGCAGACGCGCCACAGTCTTGATTAGAAAATCATAACTCGCCCGAATCATACATTCGCCGCGTTTAGTGTGCTTATGACTACTTCAGAGAACAGAGCTCCGCTTTAAACTGCCGTGTTGTGTTATTCTTACGTAATAGACAAAATGTCAGACCACCAGTATATAGCGAGGAGGTATATCTTTCCATCTGTAAGTCAAAAATAGCATTTAATTGCAAAATAATTGGTAAAAACATAAAAATATACTGATCACTATGAAATTCCAAACATCAATCATATTATTGCAACAAGTTACAAATAAAATACATTGCCCGATGTGTTCTCGCTTAATCAACACGATGTCGTAGTCCGCTTGCGATGTACTCCATGCATTGCGTTCTCTACTCTTCAACCATAGCCGTTGTTCGTCGTTTGCCGGGGTTGGCCGCGAGTGATGCACGGCGTACATCTATCGATATCGAGGTGACCGTGTAGTTAAATAAAAGCATCGATAGAATTCTCAACTATATTTACGTTTGACAAAGATTATTTTTGAAATATTAAATATTTAATTGATGAGAGTATATTTTTAGTTAGATGTATTTTATATTATATGAATCATTGAATGAATGAAGATGAAGCGGCATAGACCATTTTATTTTACTTCGATTTTAATACTGAATAGATACAATATAGTCTAGTCAAATCTAAGTCAAATACTATACCTACTATTTTTAAGTATAATAATTAAATTAATATTTGTTTCTATTCGACATATTATTCATGCAATTAATTATAATAATGTTATGTTATAACTCTATTATGTTATGTTACATTTCCCCCAATTGCTTAATGATTACGTTTTGTTCCAAGGACATAGTTTCTTTTAAATTAATTAATATCAAATAAAAATAGTTCTTGATTTTTATAAAAAAATAACGGACAGTATTTATCGATAAAAAATATCAGCTTTTCAAGCACTAGCGTATGCTTGTTGCGAGTGTGTGTCTTATGCCTACAGGAGCTTGGTGCTAGTGTGTGAACAAATTGCTGCCCACCGCTTTATGTGTGTGTGATTTGATTGTGTGCGAAAATCTTGTAAAGATAATGTTGCGTATGTTTGAGAATTGAAGTAGTGGGAGTAAAGCGGCGACACTGGTCCTAGAACAAAATAGCAGCTAGGGCCTTTCCAACCTTATTTATCTCTTCCGTGGCCTTGCATTTATATAAAAAAGAGGTTTGATTTATTATTGTAATCTATTGAAAAGGTAATGGAAGAAATTGAGCGCGAGGGAATCAAGATCTACCCCCTTCCTGACTGCGACAGCGATGAAGACGAAGATTACAAGGAACAGGTTGGTTAACACAATAATTCCAATTTCTTAACAATATTTTCATATTTAGAACCTTTTTTACTGCAGTTTTCGAGTTGCGTTTCTATGTTATTCTTTTCAGAAATGAATTCCAATAGCGATTTTCTTAGTATACGTTTTACCGTATATTGTGGCGTGTACGTGCCTATGAAATGCCCAGTGGCAGCTTGGATTTGTGCCCGGTTAATGGAAATAGGCAAACATACCGGGGAAGTGTGGGTGTACATTTGTACATTTAGTACTCTGCCTAAACCTTCGGGGAATACAGTCGTGATGGTACGTTATGGTTATGTGGCGAGTAGGTTCGTCAGCTGAAGGCCGCGGTACCGTTCGCGGTGTGCGGCGCGGGGCAGCAGCTGGAGGTGCGCGGGCGGCGCGTGCGCGGGCGCCTGTACCCCTGGGGAGTAGTGGAGGTCGAGAATCCCGAACACTGCGACTTCATCAAGCTCCGTACTATGCTCATGTGAGTATGTATTGAAGTGTTGCGTTTCGCGTAACAAGCAAGTAAACTAGTAAATTGTTAAGTTATTTTAGTGAAGGAAAAATACGACCGCGGGCAGGATTCGAACCTGCGTCTTCTGGTTAAGTACACCAGACGCTATGACCGCTAACCCACCGCGACTCCCACCCGCCATGTCGAAATTTGCCTTCAAATTTTTAATTAACGTCTTTGAGGCGACGTCAGTGACATCTGTTGAAAATGTGCTTCTCAACCGACATGACATGCTTTACAGCAAGTACGATGTCGTACGATGCCACCTTACCTTTGAACTATCTTTTTGTATTTTTTAGGCATTCTCCATGCAAAGATTATCAAGTTATTTTAGTGAAGGAAAAATACGACCGCGGGCAGGATTTGAACCTGCGTCTTCTGGTTAAGTACACCAGACGCTATGACCGCTAAGCCACCGCGACTACCACTCGCCATGTCGAAATTTGCCTTCACATTTTTAATTTACGTCTTTGAGTGATGGTCATGGGTGGACTGAGATGTTTGTCGTCATAATGTCAAAATTACTAACAGCTACTCTACATTTTTGTTAATTAGTATTCGATCCGGTCACGCAGAACGAGGTCACCGTATCCTTCGGTCTCGCAGGATTTGTTGTTAGTTTAAACGTTATATGTCATTGTCTTTTATTAGTATCATGAACACAGTTATAAATTCGATCAGAATATAATTAATAATTAAATATCGAGCAGGTATACCTTCGGGTTTCTGGATAAATTCCTATTTTATTTTTCTAATGAGTTTTCGTATAAAAAGTATTAATGCAAAGTTTTTGTATAGCACACACATGCAGGACTTGCAGGAAGTTACTCAGGAGGTTCATTACGAGAACTATCGGTCTGAGCGACTCGCGCGCAGCGGACAAGTACCAAAGCGACACACGTAAGTACATGACTCATACAATAACTACTATATTGCATTCACTTGAGCCACAATGTGATAAGATAAAAAGAGAATGCACAGGGCTCGTTTCCTGGGGAGATTTCGGATTGTTATTTATGGTGCCCTGATAAAATGTTAATGTTGCCCATATTTGACAACAGTTTTTATCAATAAAATAGTTACAAATTACTATGATAAATTGAAAGGTTTTAACTTAGCTATAAATTTTTTATGACTTTTAAACCCGTTTAAGATGATACAAATGATACCCTGATTCTCTTTAGCAAATACTTTTTTTTGACGAATCAGAAATTACTGACTCTTTGTCTTTCAGCACTATTGGTTAGATAATAACATTTAAGAATACATTTCATTCATAGATTAACCTAACGTTTCCTTTCTAATTTTTTCAAAGCTGGAACTTTTTTTTACTAATTTCTTCATTTTTATGATCTATGATTACTAAGCACAGTTAAAACTAGTTTCCAAATTTGCGCTGTCTTGAGCCCTACTTAAGATCAAATGCTATGGATATTATGTAGGAATGTTTGTTCATATTTTGTGAGTAATATAATAATATAGTTTCAACATCTCATCATCATATTAATAAAAACGTTGATATAATTACGACGATTCGGATCGTATTTCAAACAGTGCATATTTGTCTATTATTCGAACGGGTAGGTTACCTGAATTTGTATCAAAACTTTTGCTAGTCAGCAATCATCAATTGGTTTCAAAATTGGAATTATGACTTTGTACAGCACTAGGTGAAATGTAACACCTAACACAGCTACATTTTTGTACATATTTACGCTAAATGCAAGTTTGCATTTTCCGTCATTATTTTGTTCATATATTGAATATGTTTTCCTTATTGAGCGTAAATGTAAAGTATTTTTTGGATGTTTTGGATGTCAGCTGTTATTTCAATAAATGTTTCTTAGATCTACTGAGAGTGGACTGAGTGAGGCTGATTCAAACGGACTGACGAACGGATCTGAAGACTCGAGCGATCGCGAGCGAGTGCTCCGTGAAAAGGTTTGTAGTTCCGGTCCTCTTACTTATTCGATTGTACTGATTTTTTTAGACTATATTTTGTCAGTTCGCTTCACCAACGCCCATTTGTACACACGGCTACATATCAAGCTATACAAATCCAGTTCAGTCTGACCTCCCATTGCAAAAGTTTTCCGCACAATTCAAGGGCAGCCTATACTGGTTTTGTATAACTTGATGTGTGATAAATTTAACAGCGTGGAAAAACAAACTATTGTTAAACCTTAATAATTTAGACGCTAAATAAACGCATGTATCGTTCAATACTTTACCAGATGCACACATACTTTACCAAATCCAGATTGTTTATGCGTTGTCGTAATTTGCCAATAACTAGAATGCAACAAACAATGCCACAGACATATTGCTCTCCTTTTGATCGCGCAGTCGAGTAAACATGGTGCCGAATTAATTATATTCATATTAGAAATTAAAATCGAATATAAACGAATTACCTATTTTCGATGGGTACTAAAAAAGCAATGTCATATCTTATGATAGGAGGCTGAACTGCGTCGCATGCAGGAGATGTTGGAGCAGATGCAGCGGCAGATGAACTTGCAGGCGGCCACCGGGAACAGTGCTTCTACCACCGCATAGTGTATGCACACCGCTCAGGTAACACATGCACACCGCTTAGGTAACACATGCACCCTATTCATGGTGCATGTAACACGTTACACTGCTTCATTTATCTAGGGGTCCTAAGCGCAACTGCTACGCTAGAGGTTCTGATTCCCAGGTCGAGCAAAATGTATGAAATTGACAGTAACAGCTCTGAGTCTGGATTAGTGCCCGGTAAATGGCAATAGGCTCGCCCCCGATTACATGGGACAACATAATTATCAGCGAATCGTGGGTGTAAATAAGAACGCCTCTGCCACATCCTTCGGGGATACAGGCGTGATGGTATATATTTTTTTATTACGTGTCAGTATTTCTTCATACCAAACTCTTTCATGTGTTTCATGTGCGTTTTTGATATTGAGATTTCAAATGGGAATTGAGACTTGTTATCTTCCTAATAAATTATTTTTAGCTTTATTCATTGAAATGGCAATATTCTAGCTGACACCTGCTTCTTTAGATGATGACTTAGGTACACAAATTGATTGAACCATTTTTGAACAAATATTTCGAGTACTTGTAGTTTAAATGACAAGTTTTAACCCAACAGTTGGACATTGGTGTGGCTGTCCAGCTGCCGGCGACGTGTGACCTCGTCAACTCGATACTTCGCGCCATCCCTTATTGTGTTACTTCCAACTAGATGTAACTGTCGTACTCTCTGTCATGTTCACAAAAATATATAAAAAATAACTCGAGATTCGCCGATTCGAGAAAATCGCCTAGTTCAAAATGAGTGTTGCCAAGTGAATTAATAAATTAAATTAGTCAGCCAATGTGCGATTTCCTAGAATAGCCATACAGAATTAATTAAAATTAGTATGTTGATTAGTGTAGACTAGTCATATTCATGCAAACATTAGTAGCTATGTATATTTGTGAACATTACAGAATTAAGTATTATTTTTCTTACTCAAATATATTATTTTCCTTTCATATTATTTTATAGGACGATTTTATGATAGGTATATCTACATCTATAGCCAATATAATGTTTATCTCTCTATTGTGTTAGTTAAGAAAAATGCAATATTTATAGAGTGCAAAATATTCCATATTTAATCATTTTTTCATCGCCGTTAATGCAGGCAAATTCGATTGTTGAAATATCTGATATGTCGAGTTGACTAGATAATTATTGTAAGCGGAAATGGAATATTTTGCAGAATCTTATTATATGTTTGTCTATTAGGAAAGGGGTCTACACTCATACTGCGACGGATTATAAAATTTATTACATGCTCGAATAATAATAACTTTTTACGTAGACAGCCCTAGATAACGATCTTTAACAATGTTACACATTTATTCGTAGACTTATGCCCATTTCGATTATGTAATAATAAGGTTGTCCGTAGTGGACTCAAGATATTGATCTGATCTGATCTGCATTTATTTTCGCTCTGTGCCATTCCGTTTTTCAAAGTTTAATTTTAATACCGCATAATATGAAAATCATGAAGTTTCCATGTTAATAAAACTAAACTTGATTAAACACCTTATTTTATAAACTGGTCTCATTAGGATGCTTATTTTTTGGGCAAGCACGAGTGACTTCAGCTCTCTGTTGGTTCAAGGAAGATTCATTTATAATTATGATTACTTTTTTTATTTGAATGATTTTCTTATTGAGAAGTAGTTCATTCATTCAATTTCTCATTTATGACAAAAGTATTACGTATGAACTTTTATTTTATTGACTGACTTAATATTTGGTTTGAATAAGTATTGAATTCTTTTGTATTGCCTCTTATTGTAATAAAATTAGGTTAGTGTCCTTCTACACTAGGTAATTGCATGAGAATATATTATTACTTTTAAGTAATTATTGTAATGAAGATTATTGAATAGAAGGCTGAAATGCTCTATGGAATGTCAAATATGTAGAATCGAACTATTACATTGGTAACTTTAGTATCTAGGTACTTAAAATTATTAGTATGTATCACATTTATTTAGAATTTATTCCAATGTTGGTGCATTTATTTTGTACTATAACGATATCTACCAATTATTGTAAACTAATTAATTGATGAATCGAATATAAATCTATCCTAAAAGTTAAATTGGTGCCAAAGTTTTGGAATATGATTTATTAAAAGAAGATAATAGTATAAAAAGAAATAGTTCAGGATTATTATGATTGTGAGGAAATAACTAGGTACCCATGTAATTTTCATGTAAAAGAAACACCCGTATGTAATCATATTTTTATAGTAAATATAAACGAATCAAACCAATACATTTGTTTTTATTTCGTAGTGAGATCAGCAGATTAAGGCTACTCGAACAATCGCCTCTTATCGTAGTTTTGAAGTCAAAGCGAAATCAAGTCTGTAGGTTGACCTGTAGCCGTGTGTACACTGAGATCTCAAAGCAAAGTAATAACCGAACCTGAATGATTTTTTAAGTTTGTTGTCAGTCTATTTCACGCTTCGATTACAAAGATTGTACGTTTGTCTGAATGTCCGCTTTTACCCGGGTAAGGTTTCCAGATAGGATGGTATGTTCGGTGGCCAGCACATCAAGTTACCAAAAAATATAAATTTTTCTCAGTTGCATTTCATTTCATCAAAAATATTTTAAGGTTTAAAATCGTTTGGAGAAATTTGACAGTTTTGTATAACTAACCTAATGTGCTGGCGGCTGTACAGTCGCCAGTACTCGGCGTCGGGAGTAGGTACTCTTTGGCCGGGAGGTTAAAATTGTAGGATTTTGGCTCCGCCTAGTACACACAGCTACAGGTCAACCTATACTTAAAGCTCATAGGCTTTCTATAATATAAAAGACCAGCGTAAACTGGTTTTGTATAGCTTGATGTGTAGCCGTTCGTACGTCTTGGAATAGGTAGTTATTCGTTACCTGAATCTGAATACCTATTTTAAAATAGTCGATTATCAATCGCTTTTAGTAAGATTAATCAATAAATCTGAGACATGATATCTCAACTCTAAATAATTTGACATTAGGTACTAGTCTATGATTTGACAGACAAATGCTTTCGTCCGCCATAACCGTTTGCAAATTTTGTTATCAAACAGCAGGCGAACAAAACCCGAGTGTCGTTAGTTTTATAGTGCTTAAGCATAATGGCTATCGTGGAGGACGAAGTTAGAAATGAATCGGAAGAAGAAAACGAGATAGAGGTGGTAGTGGAAGAGGATGACGCTGAAATACCAGATTCTGACGACTCAGATGTATGCACGCCCGTACGATCCAATATAATACACAATACTTACTTTTCTTTTCTGATTTACCCTGACACTTGTGTGTATTCTAGTTGTAAAGTTCATAGGTATCAATGTAACAGGAATAGCTTATTCTTTTTAGATGAACGAATATTTTTTCTCGATGAACGATGTTACGAAATACTTTCACAATAATTTTCCACAATACAATTCTGTTAGATTTTAAATCTTATTTATTATGCTAAGCTAGTTTCCGTAAAGTAGCATGCCCGATAGGTCAATTAGTTTATTCTTGATTTACCAAATAAAACAAAATAAAGAGAAAACCTGTTATAAATCCTTTCGTAAATTGATATAAATAGGCTGGCTAGAGGTTAAATCTTGATAAACATATAAATTGTATTATACTATTCTTTTTATAAGAAAAACTGGTCACATTATTTCAAAAATGACGGCCTACAAACTTGAGATTATAATTATATCATATGTAGGATCTATAAAGATTGTGGACAGTAATACCACAAAGAAATTTTTTTGGGGTCATAGAAAAATAAAATTAGTTTATCATTAGTAACATATTATATGCAAGCATAGTTAATAATCTATATTTACTATGTATGAGATGTACTCGGTTAAAGGTAAGTTACCTTATAGTATAAAGAACTTGGAAAGTCATTTTGTATAGTTTCTATGCCAACTTCTTATAATATTATTTAAGTTAATCCTATTGTAAACATTGGATTGTTTGTATTCCTAGGAGTTATATTCCATTTTATCAGTAAGAATGTAGCTAATCTAATTGATAATTTTCCCTTCAAGTTCTATACATGCAAAATCTATTGTTTCAGTCTTAGTGGCCGATATGGGTGTTCCTAAATATTTTTGTTTTAATAGTAATTTGTATACAAAGACGCTTAGATACTGCATGCAATCCATATATAGATAAGCATGTGTCTCAGTTTTTAAAGATAATTAATAGGTACCCTATTGTGTGACTGTAAAAAGATTATTACAAATCATATAAATATGTATGAGTAACTTTCTGCTCAGTGGACTATACATTTCTTTTAATTTTACTGGACAATTATATGTATAGCTGCCTCATTAGTCTAGTGGTCCTAAGCATGACTGCTACGCTAGAGGTCCTGGGGTCAATCCCCAGGTCAAGCAAAGTGTTATTGGGTTTTTCTATGAAATTCCCATTAGCAGCTCGGAGTCTGGATTTGTGCCCAGTTAATGGCAATAGGCTCACCCCCTATTACATGGGACCTAAACATACCGGCGAAATGTGGGTGTACATTAGTACACCTCTGCCTAACCCTTCGGGGAATACAGGCGTGATGGTATGTTATGTTATGTTGTTCAGGTTTTAAAGATATTTAATACCCTATTGTGTGACTGTGAAAAGATTATTACCAATCATATACATATGTATGAGTAACTTTCTGCCCATGTGGACTATACATTTCTTTTAATTTTACTGGATAATATATGTATAGCCTATGTCACTAAGGAATAATGTAACTTTCTATGGTAGAATGTATTTTCAAAATCAGTTCAGTAGACTCAGAGATTACCCCCTTCAACCTCACAAACTTTACAATATTAGTATTGATAAATACTTTAACATTTGTCATCTAGAATATGTTACACTAATTTTAATTATTAAACTAATATAAATATTATCAATTGAATCTAAGATATACATTTATAAGTTCTTATTACATATCAGGTACTCAGAACACACTCATGTTGTAAATAAAAACAAAATACAAACCAATACAAACATTTTTAGAATCGAAAAAAAAAAAATTACATCAAATCTGCTAAATTTTGAAAGCTTTTAACAAATTTTGACAAAACTAAAGTGACTTATCCGACACCCCCTTCACTAAATAAAAAAAGGAATTGTACCTGAGTTGAAGTATAAAAAATCTCTTTTTGGAAGTTCGTAAAACATTATAACTATTGTTGTATGTTTTAATCACACCATTCTTGGGCAAGAATTCTTGTACTTAACAGATATTTCAAAAAATAACCATTTGGTTGAAGGAGATTTTGGAATTATGTATAAAAGACATTTTTTTTTATAAGGATGAAGATGAAGAAATGATCTTGGAGAGGAAGGTCACGGAATTGGAGCGGCGTATTGCAGAAGATCCATACAATTATGATGAGCATATTGACCTGATCCAGGCCTTGTGGTAAGTCTACCTTCTGCTAAGTGAAGATCAAGATAATATTCTATTTTGATTGATTAATTTGGAATATAAGTTGAGTTAGCTAGAGCTCTAGCTAAAGGGAACATTCTGTTGTATTTCTTTTTGCTACCATTCATGAAGACCAAGCTTACCATATTGAGTGTATTATGATGTGTCATCATCAACATCCAGTCCCGATTTATTTGGGGCAAGTGCAGTAAGCCCTTTTTGCTTACATTCATGGGCTCGCCCCCTATTACATGAGACCTAAACATACCGGCGAAATGTGGGTGTACATTAGTACACCTCTGCCTAACCCTTCGGGGAATACCGGCGTGATGGTATGTATGTATGTATGTCTGCTATCACTGCCTTTAATATTCTCATATTGTCAATCACACAATCCATTCTTTTTGGTTTCCTTTGCTAAAACCTTATGTTTATGCATTGAATTAGCGTAGTTTCTCGCGCTGCCCCATCGCTTAATATGTGTAAGAATCTGCCCAAATTACGTGCGAAGATCCGCGTCTTAAACGCGTCGATAGGTCATGACAATTTTATTCTCATTGTTTAACCACATCTCTATCACTGAATTTCCTTGAATTGGCAAATAACATTTCAACTTCCGAGAAACAGACGTTAATATGAATGTCTGCGAAAGGGATGTTTGTGCTCACGGTTACGTAGCCCGTTACACCTACCTATCACATATAACATGATTGTATTGTAGGGGCTTATCGTCGCTGGAGCGTTGGCGCTCAGCCTTCGAGCGCCTGCAACAGCTGTCGTTGTTGCGGGCGGAGCACTGGCTGCTGCGTCTTCGAACTGAAGTCACCTTGGCTCACAACGAGACATCGCGTGAACGCGTCGCCAAGTTATTCCAGGAAGCTGCATTGGATTGCTACTGTAAGTAGTTATATAAGAAAAACTAGAATATAATTAGATTGAGAACAAGATGAAAAAACGGCATTGACACTAATGTTTTAGATGGAACCGTTGTTGCGCCCTTAACTATATAAACATCCTGCTTGGGTCTTCGCCACTCTACTCTTTGTACTGGGTCGAATTGTTAACTATATCCATTATAATCATCTTATGCATCACGCGGCATCTTATGCATAATTTCAGCTATCCCGATCCTAAGTGAGTGGTGTTCGTGGTCGCTTACGGTGGGAGATGCAGAAAAAGCGCGCGCGCAGCTCGATGAGGTGTTACGCCGCGCTGGTGCCGACCCCTTCTCCGGGAAGATCTTCTGGGATGCTAAGCTGGAGCTAGAGAAGGCACAACTCGACACCATGAGGTTTGTGGACGATATATCAGGGTCTCGAGTCTGCTGAAAAAACGTTACGCAATTATTTCTGAATTGTTGATTCTGACACAATTTGATTAGCAGACTTGGGCCACTTATATTAAGTAGCTGGTTATAATATCTGAAGCTGCATAATGCATAATGTTGGCCGATGTTTGGGAGAATATAGACTTCTTAGTAAGGTATTCCAATAAACGCTGAACATAAAAATGTATCATGATTATTGTTTAACTAGTTCGGAAGACACGGAGTACAAGGCACAGCAAGAAAGAGTACTGTGGTGCCTCGAAGAGGCCGTGTCGAGGCCTCTGCTGAGAGGCGAGGAGGTTCTACCACAACTTGAGGAGCTCGCACTCTCTCTACATGACCAGCAGTATGTGGATAAGGTATTAAACTTGATTTATTGTTTAATCTTATACATAATTTAATATACCATAACATCACACCTGTATTCGCCGAAGGGCTAAGAGAAGTGTACCAATCTACACCCACATTTTGCCGGTATGTTTAGGTCCCATGTTATTATAATTTAAATATACTAGTAACACACTGCAGTGACATTAATGATTTTGCTGCCCAATGTGGCAAAGTCTACTAATTCGATTTAATCAGATTGGTAGTCCAATGACACATACTGAAAGATTTAGAGTCTTTGAATGAAAATTTTGAAAATTTGAAATTGGTCACAGCCTTTTTCACATTCTGTTGAAGCCTAAATTGTTAAATTAGGCTTCAGATCTCAACTGCTTCTGATGTGATAATTTATTTTAGGTGAAAAAGCAACACGAAGCCGCCGCAGATTACTTGCAGAAGATAACTCCATTTGAAGATAAGCTGCTGACTTTAGAGTGAGATAGAAACTATACTTTCATTTCATTCATTTATTTAAAAAACTTCATTACTAACTCAACTTAGATAAAAGCTATTCTAATCTATAAAAAAAAGAAAAATTGTTGTTGTCATGTAAGATTATGTGCTTAGATAGTTGCATTGTGGTTATAACCTTTTTTTTTCCAGAAATCCAGACGAGAAATGCCAAGTGTATCAGGAGTACATAGATACTGTTAAGGATTTGTCTCATGATGACAAGTATGCTGAATGTGACACTAATGGAATATTAAGGGTAATATGCAATTTAGATATTTGTTTCATAATTATCATAAAAAAAATTGAACAAACAATTTTACCAATTCCATTCAACTTTTTTTTTCAAATATTCTAATATGTTGTAGTAGGTTCTTACGGAAACAAAAACTAAGAAAATTGCGTAGAACATTTGTAATGCAGGACACGCTTGTCGCATTTTAATTTTTTTTTTCTTATACATTCCGCTTATTATATCCATTTAATATATTTTTTCAGAATATGAAATATTTTTCACTAACATTGTTATTTTTAAACGACACCAGTCAACTTCTCTATTGTTAACAGGTACTATACGACCGCGCGACCACAGAGTGCATATGCTGCGAGGCGTCGTACGACTTGTTGGTGGCATTCGCTCGTCATGCGCAGGCGCAGGCGTCGCGCAGGTCGGCGGCGCGCGTGCTGGCGGCCTGCGTGCGCCGCTGCCCGCGCCGCGCCACCTTCTGGACCCTCACCATGCAGCAGGCAGAACAGGACGACAACACCTTCGAACAGGTCCATAACTAACTAGTAGCTCACCCACGGTACACTCATACATACATACATATTGTCACGCCTGTCTCCCATGGGGGTAGGCAGAGACTATGGATTTTCACTTGCCACGATCCTGGCAGACTACTTTCGCTTCATCTACATTCATTAATCTCTTCGTGCATGACCGTCGGTTTAGGGTGCTTCGGAATCTGGCCTTTTTTGAGAACATCCGCAATTTGGCTGCGCAACGTTCGCCAAAGTCGTCCCCTTCCAACTCGTCCATCCGCACTCGCCATATATACTTGTTTCATCAATCTCCGTTCATCCATTCTCATTCATCGTTTCTCAATCCTTGTCACTGCATCCTCTTTCACTCCAAAACTCTCCCTTATCACACTGTTTCTCACACTGTCTTTCAACATAACACCACACATACTTCTCAAAGCTCTCATCTCTACAGCATTTATTCGGCCAACCAGACTCGGTGCAGTGATAGCCTTGTGATACGACCATAGGACTTCCATGTCAAAGGTCCCGAGTTAGAATCCGAGGCACGCACCTCTGACTTTTCAAAGTCATGTGAAAATCTTAAACGGTGAAGGAAAACATCGTGAAGAAACCCGAATGCCTGAAAGATTTTGGCGTGGTGGACTACAACCGTGCCCAGCAGTGGGACAATGTATGGGTTGATGATGATGATGATGAACCAGACTGTTCATAATTATCTGAGCAACTAGAGAGATTAAACCATATGTCAGCAATACAAAGTACGTTATACAATGAACACTGCACGAGGCAGCTGTCATTCTGCCATGTATTCTATCCCATTCAGATAAAATTAATTTCCCTAGTTGCTTCGATAATTATGAGCAGTCTGTTCGCTCCAATATATTTGATGGTGACTGTACATAGGCTGATTATACAAAACCAGTGTGGACTGACCTCCCATTGTCAAGGGTTTCAGCACAATTCAAGGCTAGCCTATACTGGTTTTATATAACTTGATGCGTAGCCGTGCGTACAGTCACGACCACCAACATTCAGTAAAATTCAACAAAGATTTTCTATAAAACTACTGATTAAAACTATTATTATGAGAGAGAGAGAGAGAGACGTATTGTGCTGACAGAGCCTTTTAAGGGTCCGGCGGACGTCGAATTGCCCATACAAACGTACTTCCAAAATAATTCGAAATTCTTACATAATTTTATAAAATTATTGTATTATTCGGATTCGGGTGCCATTAATCTAGGGGTCCAGATTTTGATTACATCCTAAATACTTCAATGGAAAAAAATTTAAGAGAATGTAATTCTTGATTTTTTGACGAAATTTCGACTGGTTTTCCGGCCTCTTATTTAATATTAAAAACAACAATATTTACACGGTTCTAATTCGTAGAACCTAGCTTATATTATCAATTTTCAGAATAACATCAGGAAATTTGAATAATAATAATTTTTCATTCATACATGAAGGAATTAAGGCACGCGACGCAATTTCGATAAAATTTTGAAGCAAAGTAATGCTATCTCATGCGGTCTAAGCGAGGGGTGTGGCCTCCTGCCGCCCGTCGTGCGCTCGGTTTTAAATCTACCTAAAGTCGGTGTTTCATTGTATCTTGTAGTCAGAGACCTAATTATGTAACTATTACGATTATTTATTACGGATTTGGTTACCGTTATTATCTTATAATCATGTTTTCCAAAGTTTGAATGAACCTCGGAGAAAGTAGGTACTGTGGTGATCGTAGTATCACACCTCTTTAAAATGAAACCATAAAGATTTTAATTAAGAATAAGCAATCATCTATTTGTATTTGAAAGTAGAACTGTCCGAGACGTCAGTCAGAAGACGACGACATATGTTTTTGCTAGGGCTTCGCCCTCTTAATAATTGGAATAAACCACAGTTAATGGTTTAAATCATATTTTATTTATATCCTACCCGGCGCTCTGCTACGTTCCCCACAGTACCTACTAAGATACTAGTTTACCTGACCTCGTAAGTATGATGACCTGTTATTGTACGAAAGTCTGTACAATGTGAGCTCATCTTGTACTGGATACATGTATAACAAGCTAGTTCAGCAGTACAAATCACCAGTACAAACTGACCGCTTATTATACGGAAAGTCTCTACAATGCTAGGTCAGCATATACTGGATATGTATAACAAGCTATAACTAAATGACCAGTACAAGTTGACCGTTTCTTGTACGGAAAGCCTTTACAATGCGAGATCAGGTCAGGAATAGGTCGAGTTCCCTAGTATTTTGAAATCCAAGATGGCGGACATCATTTATACTAATAAATTGATATGGGTGTCAATTTTGAGGTATCCTGGGGTGCTGATTATGAAAATAGCCTTATTTTTGTAATCCAAGATGGCGGACATTATTTATATAAAGAAATTGATATGGGTATCAATTTCGAGGTATCTTGGGGAGCTGAGTATAAAAATGGCATTAATTTTGAAATCCAAGATGGCGGAAATTATTTCTATAAATAAATTCATATGGGTGTCAATTTCAAGGTTTATCGGGGTGCTTATTACGAAAATGATATTCATTTTAAAATCCAAGATGGCGGACATTATTTTTCTAAATAAATTGATATGGGTGTCTATTTCAAGGTTTATTGGGATGCTAATTACGAAAATGACATTAATTTTGAAATCCAAGATGGCGGACATTATTTTTCTGAATAAATTGATATGGGTGTCAATTTCAAGGTTTCCCGGAGTGCTGATTACGAAAATGACATTAATTTTGAAATCCAAGATGGCGGACATTATTTTTCTAAATAACTTGATATGGGTGTCAATTTTAACATTTATCGGGATGCTAATTACGAAAATGACATTAATTTTAAAATCCAAGATGGCGGTCATTATTTTTCTAAATAGATATGGGTGTCACTTTCAAGGTTTCCCAGAGTGCTGATTCCGAAAATGACAGTAATTTTGTAATCCAACGTAGGTACATTATTTATATAAAAAAATTTATGTGGGTCATATGGGTGTCAATATCGAGGTATCTTGGGGTGCTGTGTATAAAAATGGCATTGATTTTGAAATCCAAGATGGCGAAAATTATTTTTCTAAATTAATTCATATGGTTGTCAATTTCAAGGTTCATTTAAAAAAAAATTAATTTCATTTTTTTTATTAATGTATTTTTTTGAATTAGCACTCCGGGAAACCATTCAATTGACATCCATATAAATTTATTTACCTACGCAGGTACCCACTTTACCCTGGCTAGCAAAGAATAGATACAGGTGGCATTATATCCGTCTGGAGTGGACGTCTGGTCTATAATCTTTAGTCATGAGCTATGGAGCATATTTCTTTTCTAAAATAGTAAGAAATAAAGAACTATACCGTCACGCCTGTATTCCCCGAAGGATTAGGCAGAGGTGTACTTATGTTCACCGACACTTGTATGTTTAGGTTCCAAGTAACAGGGGGCGAGCCTATTGCAATTAACCGGGCACAAATCCAAACTCCGAGCTGCTACTGAGTATTTCATAGAAAACCCAATAAAACTGCTCGACCAGGGGATCGTACCCAGGACCTCTAGCGTAGCAGTAGCAGTCGCGCTCAGGACCACTAGACTAATGAGGTAGACGGAAAGAAAGAAAGAAAGTTTATTCTTTGTCACAACACGAGACAAAACTAATAAAAATAAATAGATGTAGGTAGCAGACGTTGTTAATGTGTTCAATAAAAAAAAAACCAATTGGCGTGGGAATTTCCCAGATCGCATTGATGCTATTCTAGGAAATTCCCACGGGTGTGAGAAAAACGTGATGAACACGAAGACCACCGGTGGGCACTAGGCACATAGTAGGTACCTGCCTAATCGTTGAATTTGAATACCGCGGAACGTACGTAGGAATTTAAGTGGGTAGGTAGGTATGAGATAACTGGCGACCTGAGGCTCGTAGAGGAATTTCTTAAAAATGCATTCCTATTCTCGATATTGTCTACCATCTTATCAAAAAATATTCTAATATATCACATTTATTGAACATGTCATAAATTATTACAAACAAGAAAATTAAATTCTCGGTTCCAAACGCTGAGATGCCTATAAGTCGCTAGGTATGAATGTTCCGGCTACGCCCACATTATTTCGACTGAGAGAGCAATATTCAAGACGATTTTTACACTCGCCGCGTATCGGAGTTGTCGGCTTCGTCCGCCGGCCTCTTAACACATTATTATTATTATTATGAGCCTTTAGTGTCCCACTGCAGGGCAAAGGCCTCCCCACTCTTCTTCCACTTCTCCCTGTCCGTTGCTGTAGAGGACCAGTCTTTTTGATAAGAGTCCAGCTCATCCCGCCATCTCCGCCTGGGCCTATGGCGTTGTCGTCTGCCATTAAGTGGGACCCATTGGGTGGTCAGTTTGGCCCAGTTTTCGTCTGACATGCGACAGATGTGTCCAGCCCAGTTCCATTTCAGCGTGGCAGCTTTTTGAGTGACGTCTGTTACATTCGTCTTGGAACGGATGACTGTATGATGACTTTTAACACATACATTACTGATTTGTACAATATTTCGACATTATAATCGATACTCTAAAAGGATTGCTTTCGAATTTCAGTGAATGTATACATATTTTTGACTGTACACCGGCTATAGGGCAAGCTATACAGTTTCAATTTAAGCTGATCTCCCATTGTATAGGCTTCTCGTTTCTTTTCTAGATAAAGTCAATATTCGAGACAGCTCTATCCAAGGGTATGATGTGTTACAAGCAGAATGAAGCTCTATGGATGAGCTATTTGGAGTACATGCGCCGGCACACTGCCCTAGACAACGAGGACGACGTGGAAAAACTACGCCGGACTTTCCGCCTCGCCTGGGACTCGCTAGCAGAGGTAAATGTTACTATTAGAGAGCAAGAGAGAGATAGAATAGCTGTGAAAGTAGGCCCAGTCAGAACTACGTTACATCAAGTGAGAAGAGACCATGTTGCGAAGTATGCAGGTGTTACTCATTCTCACCGGAGAATGAGTAATTTTGCACTCATTCTAGTGGTGTACCAGTTACTATAAAATTTTGTAAAATCGATGTATCTATATAAATAAAATGATTCTCTGGAAGGTATGTACGCGCATAAGTTCCGAACGACTGCATCAAGTTGGATACTGGTGTCGGATTATTTTTCTTGTGTTCGTAATTGTTAGGACAAGGTTTGTATAAAAAGAATTGAAACGATTTTATTTCAACGATTTTTTTTTATCTCACAATATGAAATTTACTTTAACTTCTTGATAACATGAAAGGCGTGTATGGAAATTACTACAATATAATAAATTAGACTACTTATTTTATTTACAAGTTTGTTGGCCATATAAGTAATTACTTTCACTTTTTGTTTAGGCTTGGGGAGAGGAGGCCAATGACTGTGAAGTGCCTTTGTTCTGGGCCCGGCTGGAGTACAAAGTCTTGAATGATCCCAAGCAGGGCAAAATTATCTTTGAAGAAATGTTTAGTAAGTACTTAATAATAAGCTTTTTTAGTTCTTAAGTTTTGAGAACTACAAAATAAACACTAACTTTAATACTAAAATTTGACTTTACGTTGGAAAGTTATAAAGTTGTATTTTTGATGAAAATATCAATTAAATGACGTCACTAAAAGAAGCATACATTGAAGCTAAATTCCACACTTCGGGATGTATCCTCAACAGTTCAATTATTACAGGGACTAGTGTATTCGAAACTTAGTTTTATCTTACACAAAAAATATAACTTATACATAACAGTCATTGCACTATTCTAAGCTCCTAAGTGAACTTTGAGCAAAAACATCTTACTTCCAGAATACGGCGAAAATAAAACCATGACAAAATACTGGGAGGCACTAATATCGTTAGAGAGCAACCGCAACCCTCGTCCATCTGAGAACAAGCTCCGCGACCTGATGCGGCGCGCGCTCCGCTCGGTGAAGGACTACCCGCCCTCCATCGCCAGGCTCTGGACTGATTATGAACGGGACCACGGACATCTGGACACGCTCAGAGAGTGCATGGAGGCCTGTGACGTATGTGTGAGACATTGAGGTCACGTTGGGGGTCATCATTGTGGAGGGACGAGGTGTTTTGCCTCTCCAACCTTTTTGTTTGTAAAAAAAAAGCGTACATTACTAGTATTCTTGTTAACCCCTCGTGCTAAGCTTAATGCTTGTGTTACGAGTGGGTTTACGTCGGTAGTGCAATGGGTGGGTTTCGGACCGGCAACCACATGATCGCAAGTCCGATGCCCTAGCCATTAGGCTACCGCCGCTTCATGGGACCAATAATATAATAATAATATTTATTCAGAAAAACGTATTTTGCTTAAAAATAATAAAACTAGGTAATACAAAATTTTACTAGGATAAAGGATATAACATGGGCCTGAACTAGGTAATCCTGTGTTTCAGGCTAAATACCTAAATATAAACAAAAATAAATTAATCAAAGTGTATCTAGGTAGTAATGATAACAAAAATAAATGTACAATAGAGTATTTATAAAATAAAAAAAACATCTTAATAGAATTCAATGCTATAATCAATTTTACTTTAGCACAATAAGTAAATTCTCTGTATCTTCGTAGGACATACTTTGTTAGGCTTCCTGCAGTTTTTTAATTAAAATTGTTAGTAGTTAAAATTGAGGGGATAGATATTAACTTTTGCATTAAGTCTTTTGTAGAGAAGAGGTCCTAGGAACATATAAAATTTTGTCGTCCAATATAATGCCCAGGTATTTTATTTTATTTGTACTTCGAATTTCTGGGCACTCACATTGTATATAACATTTGGTTGTCGACAGTTATGAGTGTATAATGTTGAGATGGGAGAATCGTCTTCCTAGGATTGTATATGCCTGTCGCTCGGTAAATGATGCTTGCGCGATGCAGAATTTGTTTCGAAGGAGGTTTCGAGGGGAGGAAGCAAAAATAGAGGCTCCCTGGTCATAAGACTTAAGATAGGATTTTTTTGTCCAGAATAAAGCCCTACAACTTAAAGTTACCAGGTTATACACTTTAAACTATAAATAATTCTTAATTCTGTAACCTACTAATTTTAAAGCAAAAGATTTAGGGCAATTAACACAGGATTGGGAAATAAGAGATCAACCCAGGAAACTCCGCGGGGCATAAGCTGGTATAACTAAAAATACAAGTTCTTATTCCACAGGAAAAATCAAAAGAATGGCGCGACATCTACCAAGCTATGAAGGACAAAATGATCGGCATCAAAAAGCAAAAGGGTAAACAGACTGACAACAAAAAATCCAAATTTGATAAGAAGAAGAATAAAGAAGATAACAGAGACAAGAGTAAGGGCAAAGGCAAGAGGAAATCCGACGGAAGTGACGAAGGTACCAAGGGGAAGCGGAAGAAGGACACCGAAATGGAGGTGGATGTGAAGGATGAGGACAGTGGCGTCGGAGTAAAGAGGATGCATGATGAAGATGAACAAGATGGTAACTATACAATATTTGAAATTATTAAGTTATTTTAGTTAAGGAAAATACGACCGCGGGAAAGATTCGAACTGACTGCGTCTTCTGGTTAAGTACACCAGACGCTATGACCGCTAAGCCACCGCGACTCCCATCCGCCTAGTCGCAATTTGCCTTCACATTTTTAAGTTACGTCTTTGAGGTTTTTCCTTCACTAAAATAACTTAATAACGTAATAATAAACAATAATCTTTGCATGGAAAATGCCTAAAAATACAAAAAGATAATATTTTAGGATAATATTTAAGGATTCGAACTGACTGCGTCTTCTGGTTAAGTACACCAGACGCTATGACCGCTAAGCCACCGCGACTCCCACCGGCCTAGTCGCAATTTGCCTTGACATTTTCAATTTACTTCTTTGAGGTTTTTCCTTCTCTAAAATAACTTAATAATAAATAATAATCTTTGCATGGAAAATGCCTAAAAATACAAAAAGATAATATATGAAATGTTCAGACGGCAGAGTTGTATAGACATTCCATCCCATTTCGTCCATAAATTTATTTATATCTGAGCTTTATATCAATACATGTTGTGTAAAGAAGCCCAGTATAGACAATTTGAAGCGTCGGTAGCCTAATGGCTAGGGCGTCGGACTTGCGATCATATGGTTGCCGGTTCGAACCCCACCCAATGCACTACCGACGTGAACCCACTCGTAACACAAGCATTTAGCTTAGCACGAGGGGTTAACAAGACAAGAATACTAGTAATGTGTGACCCACATTGCTAGAAAGCTTTTCTTTTTTTTTTTTAAAATCCTCGACGGAGAGTCCTTTGGGACACAACATGGGCTACATAAAACAAAATATCAATACAGGTCTTGGAGAGATAATAACTATGATATACCCTTATTTCCCCGGTATATTTTAGGTGTATTCTGACTAAAATCCAAGAACACTATCCGGGAATCGAACTCTACGGTGCAAGTGGATTAATTCTATGGTTTTAACGTAATACTGTATGATTTTGTGCTGCCATGGCATAAATGTGGAGTAAAGTATAAAGCAATATTTAATTTTGTTACAGAAGGTGAGAGCAAACGTCAGCGAACAGATAGTACGAGCCCACATAGACTTGGCACTAGAGACGCGTGCACGCTCTTCGTAAGCAACCTAGAATTCAAGTAAGTTTAAAATATATCTTATCTTCTAAACTCAGGTTTTCGTTGGAGTACAATTCCATTCTGGTCCATTTTTTTTGTATTGCCAGGGAGGTGGAAGGATATATCGAACTCAAATCAAATAAAAACCGCGTTAATTTATTTGCATAATAAACACTACTCAATATAACAACTGAAGTTCAATGCAACTTCTGATAGTACACACGGCTACCGGTCACCCTACACACAATTCCAATTAAACTGATCCAGCTTAAAGATGGATCCAGCTTATGGCTTTCCATACAATAAGAGGCCAGCTTAAAGAGGATTTGTATAGCTCGACGTGTAGTTGTGCGTACACAAACACCATATTCATCATTAGTCATATTTACTGTAGATATGTTCAAATCATTCTTATCGGACCCGGGAAATGTAGTTTGCACACCAAGTGTGCAAAAAAGTTTGCGATTTTTTTTATCATGGAAATTCGTAAATCTATATTTTTCCTGCTTTAATTTGCAAAAATTGTAGGGAAACGAAAAGGCTAGCAATAATAGTCATTTAAACCAGGTCACGACCCACCAAATAAGAACTGTTGACCTAAACATACTGGCTAGCTGGCTTAGGCAATACAGATAGGTTGGTTTATAAAAACTTATCTAGAGTTGATTATAAATTAGTTCATCAAGCACCTGCATACTGCACATTTTTGCATTCTAATCGTGGGAGAGGTTAATTACACTGGCTTTGGGAATAATATTGTCTAACCATAAGTTTCTCGCCTTATTTCATTCCAGAGTGGACGAACAGAATCTAAGGGACAAACTGTCACAATATGGTGACATCATCTCACTCAGGGTCAGAAAGGGGATCAAGGCATTCGGAGGATCCATCTGTTATTGCCAGTATAAAACACCCGTAAGTTTAAGTTTGTTTTAATACATTTGACTTGTATTTTATTCACTTTTATCTTTGAAGGAGTGACCAGTGTTTTTTGTCAATAAAAAATTATAAAGTATCACAATAACAAAAATTATAGAAGTAAAACTTCTTTTTACGATTTTATATTTATTATATTTAAGGCTGATTTTTATTTTATTAATTTGATTCTGCCTTTGGCGCTAAACTACATGGTTATTAACCAATTTGTTTGACTATAACACATTCTAGATACAAGAGGCAGTAGAAATTGCAACATCAACAATAACTTATTCACAATTAAGTACTAAAACTTTCTATATTTATCATCACAGATATTAAAGTGTAAACTGTATTTTTTGCCGGTATCCTCTTTTCAAAAGAAAGCAGCCCTAATTACAAAACAGAAAGTAGTTTAACATTGAAGGCAGGTTTCACTCTGAACTTCTATCATAAAACATGTACAATTCGTTCGAAATAACTGCGAACGTCTGAAGTTAGCCCTTCGAAACTGCCGCACAGCTAAAATCGCTTAATTAATTGTTTTTATACATAAGTAATTAATGAAGAATGCGACATAAATACGACACCAATTGTCGTTACACCGACTATTTATATTAAAATTTACCACTTTGCAGGTGTGAAGTTGTCCACTTCACACCCGCAAAGTTATTTCGAACAAACTGTAACCTTAGGGTGCTGATAGACTAGAGCATTTTCGCGAGCGTTCCCTAGAATGATCGACGAAATGGGTATTTCCATTGGGAGTTAAAATTGAATATGTAATTAATAAATTATTCATTTATTAATAACGAGCTTTCCGCCCGCGGCTTCGCCCGCGTGGACCATACGTTTCTTTTCATTTTACTGGATAATATATAGCTTATGTCACTCAGTAATAATTCATCATTCTATTGGTGAATTGGTAAAATAATTTTTAAAATCGGTTCAGTAGATCTAGAGATTACCCCCCTGCAACGTCACAAACTCACAAACTTTACCTCTTTATAATATTAGTATAGATAATTACATTTCGTCGATCATTCTAGGGAACGCTCGCGAAAATGCTCAAGTCTAACAGCACCCTAATATTTCGTTTCGAAATTGTCGTTATTATAGGAAGCGGTAGATGAAGCTTTAAAATACGACAGAATCCCGTTAGACGGGCGCCCCATGTTCTTCTCCCGGTATTCAGCTAAGAAGTCCAAGCCTACGTTCAAGTATTCGACGGAGGCGGAGAAGAACAAGCTGTTCGTGAAGAATCTGCCGTTCGCGCACTGCACTAAAGATGCGCTGTCCGAGGTGTTCGACAAATACGGCAAGCTGAAGGATATACGGGTGGTGACGCACAAGTAATATATTTTATCGATTTTATAAGTTACTAGCTTTCCACCCACGGCTTCGCCCTCGTAGTTTCTCGGTTTTTCTGCACTTAAAAGGGATATTGTTTCCCGTTTTTGTAACATTTTTCATCTATGCTCCGCTCCTATTGGTATAAGCGTGATGATATAATAGCCTATATCCTTCCTCGATAAATGGGCTATATAACATTGAAAGATTTTTTCAAATTGGACCAGCAGTTCCTGAGATTAGCGCATTCAACCAAACAAACAAACTCTTCAGCTATATAATATTAATAAGAATAGATTTTTACTAGATTTTTATCCATAATAACATACTTACAAATTCATCTTCGTAACTTTGTAATGGTTTTTTTGATAGATAATCTTATGACCAGAGACAAAATAAATTGTCTACAGTAAATATCATGAAGTACATTTTATGTTTTTTCTTATAGGATAACTCTGTAAATAATCAGGCGAACTACCTGATGATAAGTAGTCATCGCCGCTCATGGACATCTGCAATAACAAAGGAGTTACAGATGCGTTGCCAAGCCTATTTAACGAAAAAGGGGGGAAAAAGAAAAGGAGAAAAAAAAGTTGGGCGTCCGGCGCTCCTCAATCACTGTACTAAACGTAACATTATACATACTGCTACTTGGCGTTGATATTCTGTCGGAGGGTAGTACTACCCCGTCGAGCCGACCCATTCATACTTCCAAAAAATTTTTGTTTCCATAAAATATAACGAAAAACAAAAGAAACGTGACGTCGTCGTACTTGTAACAAGAGGACGTTAATACTACAACTCCGTTATATTTTTCAGAGACGGCAAACCCAAAGGCCTCGCATACATCGAGTACGAAGAAGAATCGGCCGCGGCCGAAGCAGTGTCGAAGGTTCACGGCATGATGCTAGGGGACAGGAAGCTGGACGTGGCGCTGAGCGCGCCGCCGCCGAGGCAGTCCACCTCGACTGACATGTCCGCACTTGGAATGCCTAAACGAGATGGAGGAGGCGGCATGTACGTAGCCCTTATAATATTATTTATCGTTGAGTGACGAATGAAGACCTTGACTACAACCTAAATATAATTTTCAGGATTGACATTCAAGCATGCCCGATTTTTTGAAAGCTTTCCCATTAATCCATATATTTATAGAAAAACGTTGAACTTGGCGGGGCCACTGCCGTGCCCCCAGATATAATTATGTATTTGTTTGAATATTTTATGGATGTTCGGGCAAAATTCAGATTAGCCTAGAGTGATTCAAACATACTATGTTATATCATAATCAATTAAATTTTTATTTAAGGAATAAAGTATTAGACGTTTTCTGCGGTGATTGAAAGGATATACAAGTAAACTGCCTTAGGTCACAGCTCAATTCAAACAAAACAAAAATACAATAGAATCATTTTTTCAGGCGACGAACACAGCTCAGCAGTTTCATCCCAAGTGTTCTTCAAAAGGCGTCGACAAGCGCGGTACGACCTGCCAGCCAAGTTAACGGCAATTCCTCCACCGAGCAAGCAAACGGTAACCATAGCAACGGCGACCAGCGACCGCTCAGCAACAGCGACTTCAGGACGCTGCTGCTCAAAAAACAGTAGATTATCAAGTTAGTCTTTGTAAATAAAGTCCATCGTATCGTTTGTAATGTTTCAGTGGAACTTTTAAACGGTATTTTGCCTAGCCTGGCATCCTGGCCGATATTTGGAGTCTGCCCTCTATACTTACCATGATCGTAACCATACCGCAAATACATATTTTCGTATAAATATTTATGAAGTCCAACGTTGGCGATCAACGATTGGCGCTGTAGTGTTAAAAGTATTTCTTTTATGTCTCCCCCAGATAAACGACGTTCGCGTAATACTGGCCACGAAAACTATGAAAATGGAGGTAGTTGTCATTTATCATGTTATCAAAGTGTTCACAAAACTAGAATCCCATTCATTTTCATAGTTTTCGCGATGCGTTAAGGCTACCAGAATGTCTTTTGTCTAGAAGAGCTACTGACACGCTCCTATATGATCATAGCAATGTGCACACCGGGACACCTCCTTAATGTTTAAAGCGACTGGAATTCTAAGCTACCTATATACAATTGTGGTGTAAATACTGGATAGTCATACAGGCGCTAATAGGTAACCTCTTTATCTATTTGAATGTCAAAGTGCTACGGGTTATGGTATTGCAACTACTATTTTGATTTTCTCATAATAAAAACTAGAGATGAAGCGTATATACTAGAACAGATCCAAGGAATAGGTATTTCACGATACTAGCTGGCACCAATTCCAACTTTTAAAATACTCGATCCAACTAGTAGCACTGTGCTTGCGCGTATAAATTTGAATTTGAACCTTATTTCTATGAGCATTAAGATGACGCGACGCGCACTCGTGTTTACCAAATCATTCGTGTGTCAGTCATTTGAATTTGAACCTTATTTCAATCATGATAAAAATAAATATACTCTGTTTTTTTTTTAAGCAATACTCGATACGAACCAAATACTAGGCATACTTGACGGACTTTATACACTAGGTACTTTGTAAATCCTCGAGACTATACGATCCGATACAATAGAGTATCGAGTACGGACTGGTATTTGTTGGGTTATCTTGTTGGATGCCGGCTGATTACCATTTTTTATTATAGATTACTATGAAAAATGAATTTTAATATACGGTACGATGTAGTACCTAGATAAATATTTAACGTCAACAGTCCTAAGCCTGTGTAAAGTATGAAGAGAAGATTCCAATTCATTACGTACTGCATCCGCGGCCGTACGCGTACTTCATACTAGGTGGAACAGGTATTTGGATCGAGTATTTATTCGGAATAGGAATAGGTACACCTAGTACGAAATTTACCTAGTACGACTCATCTCTAATAAATACTAAGTGAATTGATAGAATGGTGATCAATATCTTACCTATCATCACCTGCAGGATTATCCACAATTTACTCCACAACCTGTATATTCCCCGGCAACAAACCTTGTATACTTTATCACTGTATTATACCAGGGTATATTGAATGGGATGTTCCGTAATTGGTACTTATTTTTAATGAATATCGCAATAAAAAATATTAATCACTAGCTTTATGGTTTGTCTGTTTATGGCATCTATTTTAATTGTACAAAATTAAAATAACTAATACTACTTTTAATTTTACAAATGGTTTCATATCATGATCTCTGTCGCGTCGAGTATATACTATGATTTTATGAATTGACGTGCCTTCAGCGTTGGTAAAAAAATATAAAAGTAATGGTAAATACTCAGTACTAACTTCTACAGTTTTTTTTTATATTTCGATTAAAGTCAAACAATTAGATCGAAGAAGAAAACAAAAGTTTTTTTATGTATAACATGCCATTTCTCATTTAAAATGTTAACTACAGTTTTCACTCTGCAGTTATTATTAAAACCGGATTGTTTAATTTCGTCTTTACGAGAACGAGTCACGCGCACTCATTCCATATTATATTTTTATGTGAATACTTTAGTATATCAAGATGTGATTTAATCATAGACACACATTTTCATAATAATATAGCAATATACTCCACTTCTTATATAAACATGGTTGATTCCAGTGTATTTAATAATGTATGTATCGTAGTTTAAGCAGATTAAATGAATCATTGTCAAAATTCTAGACTGAAAATAAGAATCAATTTTGCAAATTTATTTTCAGTGTCATTGCAAGCTTTTAGGATAAAAGTGAATATGTAACTGCGAATCCTACGAAGGGTGATGATTGGCTAGTCATTCTTGTTATAACCCCGTGGATTATAGAAGGTGCCCTTATTTAACCAATGGCAATAGATAATACTCAAATTTATTCGTTATAAAGTACAACAATATTAAACTCTTGTTTAAAAATATGCTCCTTATACAATGTTACATTAAATTTAGATTTTTGCAATGATTCTGAAAATTGTTTGAATCTTATAGACATTCTTTCCAAACTTTCGCTTATCCGGTTCTTCAGAAAGCAGCAGTCCTAGAATTTTGCCAAAGATAGTTTTATCTGTAAATCCAATGATATGAAACAATTTACTCAGTGCACCCATGTGTCACCATTACATCTAATTATTTGTTTTATATTTGGAGTTTTACGCTGTGTGATTGCGACGACGGATGATTCAGAATAAATGCGTATTGTTGTATTCAGTTGTTTTACTTTATACTTTTACATTATACTCTCGAACCATCGTCGAGGTGTGAGATAAATGGTGCTAAACTATAGGTAATGCCTTTACCCGACTGTGCAACGCAAAATAGGGTGTGTTTATTGACTGTAGTCATTCATCATAACACATTTTCAAAAAATACTATACCGTACTTAACCTCGAATGTCGAATTGATGAATGTTTAGTAATTAACGATGGAAACAACAATTTAATAATAAAAACTTTTATTTATAAAAAATATAATGTACACTTTACAATCTCAATAGAGAAATATATAATTTCTTCTTATATACACCGAGAAACGTCTACAATAAATAACTCTAAAAGCATTGCGTAACTGGAAATTATACTCTAAACGATCACTCAAAAATTGACTTTGTACTTTATTAACGAACATAATAATTATGAAGCTAGATATGTTGAACACACCCGCCTTTAACGATTGGGTAGGCACAGGTACACTGTGTATATTCAGTTTCCCAATAACGGTATTATGCCTAAACGCTATTATCGGCCAGACTTTTGCGAACTTGACCTGACCTGAGACTAAAACTCGGTCTCTCTCACTCAGCTTGTTTGTTTGCTACTAAACAAGTCAGGTATTTTAACTAAATAATATTACATTTATTGCTGATTTCCCATGTTTTTGAACCATCGAAGGTTATTCTAAGTTTACTTAACTTCAAATAAAGTGAAGTGGAGAGATTTAAAAGTTCTGCTCCTTTGTAAAATTTGTGCTACAATACAATATGGCACCGTTACTTCGTCTACATTGGCAAGATATAATATTATGGTGTATAAAAGAATGATTACAAAATATACTATACGAAACGAACGAACTATCGGGCTTTTCGCGTCAGAAGCGTCAATTAAGTGAAACCTTGCTCAGACCTTAGATAAATAAACAGCTGCATATAGATTGAAAGTTTGTATTTCAATCGTTGAGCTTAGTCTGAGTATTTTCACGTACAAAGGAACTTCATGTTATGCATATTTTTAGCCATGCCACAGTAAAAGCTATTGTCAATAAATATGTCTGCCGTCTTTCCACCTGTTTTTTGAGCGCTCGAAAGCTTCTTTGATGCAGGACCTGTGAAGAATCGGTTAATAATAACAATATCTTTATAATGGTATCACGTGGCTTAGGGCACCTATTAGGAACTGTTTAATAATGTGCCATTTAAAATTTTTGTGGCTGAAAATCTCGGTGAAGGAAAACACCGCAAGGAAATCTTATGTTTAAAAATTTGCAAGTGCAGAGATGAAACTTGGTGAAAAAACGAGTATGTATACATCATCATCAACCTCCAGGGGTCTCCTCTTAGAGTGAGAGGGATTAGACTAATCCACCACGCTATCATACTGCGGGTTAGCAAGTATCTATACATCAGTCACTAAATCTAGAAATGACACGGCTACGTTCTGATAAGCGACCTTAGCTATATTCCACATATTCCATTTTCATTGCATGTACAATAAAGACGTTTTTAATATATCTTATCATTCTAAAATCCACATTTTTATTTATTTATTTATTTTATACTTTATTGTACACCACGAATACAAGCTATAATAATATATATTTACTAAAACAAAAGTAGGTACAATGGGACGCCTTATCGCTTAAAGCGATTTCTTCCAACCAACCATTTTTACCACTTTATATTGGAATTAAGTATCTTTATGATTTCTCTTTATGAATAGAGGAACTGTTTCCTGTAACAGTGTGTCAGTAGCGTTACCTGAACAGTGACTGGTGTAATATGTATGCGGAGACGTGGCCCGCGTCCACATATCGCACTTCGGCTCCCGGCCAGATCTCTTCCAGCGTACCCACGTCCTCGCGAGGCACGTACGCGTCATGCTTAGCGCATACCGCTGTAGAATACCACATATGTTACAAACTCGCTCAGTTGATAATTGCTTACATATATAAATTTAAAAAACCCCCGACGATTGCATTATCTCTCGACCGATTTTCATCAAACATAGCTAAGAACACTCCCGACTAATTCACTTTTCAAACAAAAACTAAATCAAAATCGGTTCATCCGTTCGGGAGCTACGATGCCACAGACAAACAGACACACACACACACACACACACACACACACACACACACACACACACACACACACACACAGATACGTCAAACCCCGTCGTTTTTGCGTAGGGGGTTAAAAACATACGGTGTTGCGGAAAAGTGATTTTTTGTAATAGCATTGTCATATTCCCATGAAAACATCCTCTGCAAATGCAAATCAATAATTTATGTATTAGGTAGAGATGTTTACTCCAATTAAGAATGATTTGTCCAGATACGACTAAAATTTGGAAAGGTTAACATGCAACATGAATCAACACAATGAGTTGCCAAAATAGTTGTAGCTATAAATGGTACTTGGTATGGTATGTGAAAATACCGATTGAATTGTTTCTTGAGATGCATTTAGACTAGATAATGTGATAAGGCAAAATCCAAACTAATATTATTAATGCTAAAACTGACCTGACCTCCATAGCGAATTTATGGACTATCGCCGACGATATGATGATATTTGTGGCTTAATAAATGGCTAAAAAACTTAGCGAAATCAAGAAAAGGATTATGAAAATTCCCATGGGTTCCATTAAAAAAGAGGGTATAAATGGCTATACCAATAGCCGGATAACACCGTATGAATGAAATTTGCATTCTTATTTCGAAGTGCGACAAATCTTTGCAAATCGTGTTTATGATGCTGCAAATTTTTCAGAAAAAAATGTTTTTGCACTTATAAATCATAAACTGTAGTATTTCTTTCACCATCTCTGAACTGTGAATCGGGAGTTCTAGAGTTAAGAATAGTACGACATGACACTTGCTTACCGTTACCTTATTGTTATTATAATTTATCTCGCATCATTACATAATATAATATGTCATTGATGCACGTGGATTCAATCGGTGCCAACGTGCGCGGGCTTAGGAATTAGAAAACTTGGCATCTTTGAAAAAATATTTTTTAGAATCTTTCATATATTTGTGATGTTATTGTTGCGTAAAAATTGTTAAGACTAGCTAATACCAAACTTAGATACGTAGAGTAGAAAAAATAATATTGAACTCACCAATAATCAAAGACGTATCAAACGGCACCGAGAAGTTGCTGAGATGCGTGCATTCATCCATGATCCCTCTCATGAACTGTAGCGTCTCTCTGTCCCTCCAGTGTATTTTGCTTATATCTATCTTCTTCCCACTCTTGGCACTTGATCTTACGAAAGGCAGGTTGACCCACAGATCTGAGGTAAACTCGGATATGTTCCACGATTTTTCCGGTTTTCTTTTGACCTCCTTCTCTGTGATTTCTACGACTTTTAACGGGTCTTTAAGGGGCGCTGGACTGTCCAGTACGTTAGGATTTTGTTTTACGCTTTGAGTTTGAACTTGTTGTTTCGATTGCTTCTGCAGGATTACCAATAGGTCTTGGAGGTCAGCTGGAAGAGATTTTGAATAAATTTTCAGTATCTGGTAAGTTCTAATGCAAAATTCTCAAAGATTCTCAAAGAAAGAAAGAAATCAAGAAATGTCAAAGAGGGCTTAATTATTTATTAGTACATAAATCTTTGGAGACACTACATGTCTTTCATCCTACGCTTTCATCAGACTAGATAGCGCTGGCATTTTACTTGATGATAAAAAAAAAACAAGAGAATTGATCAATATATCATATCATAGGAGTAGATAATCTTATAGCAATAGCGTCAAGATCCTCAGGCTGAGGAACTGAAAAGAATAATTCTTATGACTCACCACATCCATTTCTTTACAATAATGTTCCATATAACCTAACCCGTAACATTGGATATCTTTCGCGCATCCGCAACGTTTATGAAGATTTTCGCGCTTGGAAAACTTACCATCACTTCATCCACAAAGCTTACTATAATTATAATTGTATGCATGTTTTTGCAGATACGCGAACTGACTAAACGCCCAGGATTATCGATGACAAGTGTAGACTTACCAACTTTACACCTAAGCAATAACTCCTTGATCCGCTGCTCACTCAAGCTGTTGATGTCCTCGATGTCGTGTGGCTCCAGCACAAACTTCTCGTTGGAAGTCAGTTTATTGTACAACTCTTCACTAATTTTACTCTCCTCTAACAACCTCTTGAGTTCATGCTGTAAATTCTCGATTTGAGCGAATGTTTCAGACTTAACATCATTATTAGGCACTTCGTTATTTAATTCTAGAATATTTTTATTAATGTCTATTATGTTTTCTTGCACTTGAGCATCTTTTTCTTTGTACGTAATGTCTAATTCTTTTTTCGGTTCACTTTTTTCACTTTGTGCGGGGGCTTTTTCAGCTGATTTTGGTATTTCGATGTTTTGGGAATAGGTACGAGCGAACTTCTTGCCGGCGAGGAAGGCCTCGTCCACTATGGTCACCATTTTGGATAATTTCTCTCTGTACTCACCATCTGATAGGTACTGGTCCTCTAGTAAGTCCCAGTTTATGGAGTGTGACATAACGCCCTGCAAGTTTTATGTTAGTTCTAGACTCATGAAATATTTTTTCAAATTTAAAATGTGGAAGAGAAATTCGACATCTCAGGCAGTGGTCTCGTAGCTTAGTTGGTATAGCGGTGTACATAACCAGAGGGACGCAGGTTTGAACGCTGCCTGAGGCCGAATTTTTCTTTCATTAGAAATTTCATATCTTTATTTCTTCAAAGTTAAACAACTTTAAATTTGTATATTTTTTAAACTACAGGCAAAGTTTCGAATCCTTTACAAAATTGATTGGTCACAAACTGAGTTAGCCTGCTATTTATTTATACATGAGAGTTAGAAGTTGTTACAAATGCAAGAATATACCTGTAAGAAGACCGCAGAGGCTGTCGACCAGGACAGGCACGGGACTAGTACCAGAGGCTTCGGCCAGTTTGTGGCTGCTAATGACGCCATCTGTCAATCGAGCTGTCATTTAGTCATTAAAAACTTCAACGTTATTTGCATGGAGGCATGGAGGATAAATAGGATACTTTGGAAGAATCACAATATCCTAGCCTATTCGTCAGCTTACATTGGACATTTACAAACATGACATAAAGGGACTCCCTAGGCAACGTGGATTTTCGTACGCACGACCACACATCGAGCTATACAAATCCAGTTTACGCTGGCCTTTTATTTTATGGAAAGCCGATACGAGACCAGCTTAAGGCGTTGTTCATACTGTCGGCCGCTGACTGTGAGCGCGTGTTACGTAGTTTATCGCTTTTCCATATATATTTAACTTTCGTTCACACCGAACCGACTTACGCTATTACGTAGTCCGTTGTCGCTTTGGAGCATACTCACAGTCGGCGGCGGACAATACGTTTGGTGTGAACAACGCCTAAACAATTTAATGGTTGACCTGAGGCCGTGTGTACTATGAAAGGCCACCACCACACAATCCACCACCGTGGCTCAATAGTAACAGCCGCGGCTTACGAGTTGCAGGTTGCGGGTTCGAACCAAACAGGTGCTAAACTTTGTGTTAATTATTTCATCACCAATGCTCTCAAAACGACTGACTGCCTCATTAGTCTAGCGATCCTAAGCGCGACTGCTACGCTAGAGGTCCTGGGTTCGATCCCCAGGTCGAGCAGTGTTACTGGGATTTTCTATGAAATTCTCAGTAGCAGCTCGGAGTCTTGATTTGTGCCCGGTTAATGGCAATAGGCTCGCCCCCTATTATATGGGACCTAAACATACCGGCGAAATGTGGGTGTACATTAAGTACAACTCTGCCTAACCCTTCGGGGAATACAGGCATGATGGTATGTTGGTATGCTGTCAAAATGATGAACGAAAACACTGTGCGGAAACGTCTACAAACCCGCCTTGGATTGGATTACGAACCACCGACCTACCAAGAGGAGACTTGTGTCCCAGCAGTGGGAACATTATAAGCTAATTATGAATTATGAAATAGTTTCCACTCACGTGTCCACCCATAGAGAGGCCGGTGACGCCGAGCGGGCCGAGTCCATTGCGCTCGCACCAGTGGAACAGCACCAGGGACTCCAGGATCAGGCAGCCACCCATCACGAAGATGTCCGACACGTTGTGGAGCGACGAACGACTGCACATAATTATATAACGTAAGTTGGAGTGTGCCACTAAAGTAATTACATAAACAAATAAGGAAATTAAACCTTATCTCAACGATACAAAGGATATAACTGCGAACGTAAGGTGTTCACTCTAAAACATATTTTGTGACTTTGTGTGCTTTACTTATGATGACGCTGTCATCTTTTTTCGAACGGTACATAATATTGTTGTTTTCGGAATTTTGAGCGATCAGGGGCCGTATTACCACGTATTAATGCCATCATTTTTAGGTTGTGAGAGAGGGATGCCGCTCTACAGGTTAAATAGTGGCGTCCCTCTTTCACAGCGTAAAAATGATGGCATTAATACGTGGTAATACGGCCCCAGACCTTCTTCTTCTCTTCAGAATGTTCTTTCAAACAAAAGAAAAACATTTTCAAAATCGGTTTGCAATTGCCGGAGAAATCGGTGAACATACATAAAAAAAAACATCCTCCTCTCAAACATAGAACGTCCTCCTTTTTTGAAGTCGGTTAAGAGATTTTAATCAAATTGTATGCACATACATTTGGTCCGTTGGTTTGCGGAGCCCGTAGAATGGATTCTCCAGTATGATGCCGCCGATGCCGGCCTCCTTTAGCAGCGGCTTTACCATTAGGTTACGCCGTCGCCAGAAAAACTATGAACAAAATAATAATGTTAGAAGAAAAAGTTAAAGAAATACTTTTACTTACTACAAACAAAACAAACTAGGATGGAGGGAGATCACAATGAAATAAATTTGGAGTCTATTTTCTTTCACAGAAAGTAAGAAAAAAACTGCGCGATATAACATGAAAGAAATTATACCACCACGCCTGTTTTCCCAGAAATTAGGTAGGTATAATAATGTACCACTCACAGTTCGCCGGTAAGATTAGGTCCCATGTAATAAGGGACGAGTCTATTGGCATTGACCCGGTACAAATCCAGCTACTGACAAATTCATAGTAAAACCCAGTAACACTGCTCGACCTGTGGCTCGACCCCAGGACCTTTACTGTAGTAGTCGCGCCTAGGACCATTAGACTTATGAAGCACATATAATAAAAACGTTATTATTATGGAGTACACACGGCTACAGGTCAACCCATACAAATCCAGTTTAATCTGATCTGGCATGTAGGCTTCCCACACCGGAAGAGGCCAGCGTAAACTGGATTTGTATAGCTTTATATATAGCCGTGCGTACCTACGGGTCTTACGACTAGTTTAAATGGGTCCACATTCCTGATAAGCATATTTACAAGTACTATTCAGTATCTGAGTCCTCCAAGGGCTTCCCTTTACCAGATTATCTGGAAATGCTCAATTGTCTGGTGCTTCTAAGCGCGACTGCAACTTCTGGGTTCGATTCACAGTTTGACCAGTTATATTAGGTTTTTCTATGAAATGCTCAATAGCAGCTCGGAGTTTGGAACTGTGCCCAGTTCATGGCAATAGGCGCGCCCCCTAGTAGGTATATGGGAACTGAACATAACGGCGAAATGTGATGTACATCACTACTCCTCTTAGGCTAGCCTAAGCCTAAGCCTTAGGAGGTAAATCCGCTAAGCAAGTTTATACAAGTTGGCAGGTTTTACACGCCCCGGCGAGTCCCAGGCATGGTGGTTTCCTGACTGGTTAATTATCGATTGATATTCAATAATAATAAACAAAAGGTTAATAACTTCTGATTCAAAGTCAATAACCAACTAATGGAGTATACACTTAGTGGTCATCTATCGCTGGCTTTGATAAACAGATTAGATAAAACGAAATTCATTTATCAATAACATTAAAATAATACTTTAGCCACATCATTCTCACTGTTGTAGTGAACGAAAGCGCGCCTGAAAGGCATTAGGTATTCATTTTCAGGTCGAGCAAAATATCTTATTGGGGCTTTGTTTTAATTCCTCAATAGCAGCATGGAATTCGACTTGGTTTCGAGTATACGGTAATAGTTGCGGCCTATTCCTTGTGACAAACAGCCTTACTCTTCTGGAGAACAGGTGTAACGGTACGTCATATTTGATGCATTTAGTGGCCGTACAGTGTTAAAAAAATGTTTAGTTCCCAAACTGAGCGAAGTGAATCGGAGAATTATCTCTCGGAGAGTAATTGAGTTCCAGCGTCATTATTCCAGTTGTCCCAAACTGGGTTTTCCATAAAATTCAGCTCTTAGTTTGGTTTTGTGCCCGGTTAATGGCAATAGGCTCGCCCTCTATTATACAGGATCTGAACATACTTGCGAACTGTGGGTGTATAATAATACACTTCTGCCCTTCGGACCGGGATATTAGGCGTGTTGGTATTTCATGTTTGTGTTATGCATTTGTGTCCGTGTTTGGCAATCATTACTGATCTAATTTTACCTGTACGTTCAAGTTCAAGTGTTTCAATAGGTTTTAAAATTAAATAAATTCCTAACCTAAGCAAATGACTAAACAAATACATTTCAACTTTATATTTATGTATGTTAACTGTGAAATTCAAACAATAGCACATTAATTAGCGTTAAATGCTGAATAATAAACACTCAAATGAAAACACGTCATAAATGTATATAGATATAATTATATAGTCGTTACCATCGTGTGACTAATATCACAGCTCATGTTTCCTTGAAGTCTTTCCTCGAAAAAAAAAAGCAGTGGGCAGCGTTGTGCAACTGCAGCGCCGTGCCCTAGTTTCGGCTATATCGGGGTAACCGAAGATGACATGTTATTCAGCAATTTGTTACGACAAAGTGAATTAATACAGAACTACTCGTATACCTATAAACATTGCTGTCTATATTTCCATACGGCATTTCCAAAGTGAGTCCATCACGCCTGTATTCCCCGAAGAGTTAGGCAGAGGTGTACTTACTGTACACCCACAGTTCGCCCGTATGTAGTACGGTCCCATGTAATACGGGGCGAGACTATTCAAAATTACCTGGCACATATCCAGTTTAGCTGCCCTCGTATAAGTAAAACCTAAACTATGAGAGATTAGCGAAACTGGAATTTTATAGGTTGACCTGTAGCCGTGTGCACTGTAATGTTGGATCGCTAACTTGGTCGTTCTATCTATCATCCATCTAATATAATATCGCCTATCGCAGTCCAGCGCAAATGGTCCGCACTCCGCCACCATTCGACCGTCACTCGACTCATGAGGACTACGTATTAGCGATGGGCGATTACTACTAAAAAAATTATCGAATGAATCGACAATTTTATTTGAATGTATTCTAATGTCGATTTATTCGTTAACACTATAAAACAATCGAATAACTATTGACCAAACGAATAACTATCGACCAAACGAATCACTATCGACCAAACGGATAACTATAGACCAAACGAATCACTATCGACCAAACGGATAACTATCGACCAAACGAATGAATTTAGTAATTCCGTTAATAAGTATTTAGTAAGATGAAATATTAACGTTATACTAAATTACTAATAGGTGCGTTTCATTTTCGACGTCGAATACTAGTTTATTAGTATTACTAGTTTTATCGAATAAAAATCGAGGACGCCTTCGATTCATTCGGTCCATTTAATACACGCGCGATATACTACTATTGGACTATCGATTCGTAGTATTCGTACGCAGCATGTTATCGCGCTTGACTACAATCGACGGACTATCGAATGAAATTAGTAGTTATTCGAATGCATTCGAATACATTGCCCTATCGAATAATTCGATAGTTTTTAGTAATAATCGCCCATCGCTACTACGTATTTAGCCATGTACAATAGAGATGCGAGAAATAGCTCAATGAAAAGAAAAGAGAGATATAGCTCTTTCAATCAAAAGAGATATATCATTCTTTTAGCTCTTTAGCTCAAATTGATTCCTGAGTAGCGATGCGAGAAATCGCTCAATGAAAAGAAAAGAGAGATATAACTCTTTCAATCAAAAGATATATTACACTTTTAGCTCTTTAACTCATTGAGCTCAATTCCTGAGTCAATGAGTTATTCAGTGAGCGAAAGATATACTTACATTCCCTCTCAATACAACATGTGAGTGATCAACGAGCTAGATATGTTAAAATGCTAAAGCATTTTCTACTTTGCTTCTATAAAAATAAAGATCGATTTACAATAAAGATTCATTGAGCGAATTGACCCGGAGAGCTAGATATGTGGATATCCTAAAACATTTCCTACTTTGTCTCCATTAAAATAAAGATCAATTTACATTATAGATCCATTGAGCTAACTGATCCGGAGAGCTAGATATGTAAATATGACAAACCATTTGCTACTTTGTCTTGATAAAAATAAAGATCAATTTACTATGAAGATCCATTGAACTAATTGATCAGGAGAGCTAGATATGTAAATATGATAAAGCATTTCCTACTTTGTCATTATTAAAATAAAGATCAATTTACATTGAAGATCCATTGAACTAATTGAGACCGAGAGCTAGATCTGTAAATATGACAAAGCATTTTCGACTTTGTCTCCATAAAAATAAAGATCAATTTACAATGAAGAACCACTGAGCTAATTGATGCGAAGAGCTAGATAAGTAAATATGATAAAGAATTTTCTACTTTGTCTCCATAAAAATAAAGATCTATTTACAATGAAGATTCATTGAACTAATTGAGCCGGAGAGCTAGTCTCTCAGTGAGTGAGTGAGTGAGAGCTAGATTGGAAACAAAGAGCTAGCTCATTTTTATCTCTCATTCGCGAGCTACCCATCTCTAATGTACAATGTTATGTTATGTTAGCCATGTAGTAGGTATGCCGTTGGTTAGCTATCTGCGAGTTTTTGGCTGCCTCAGCTATACTGATACTATAAAACTTTTTGCTTTAGGAAGCCTGGAGGGAACCGTGCGTTTCGACCAAACCGTTTGGGTTTTACTGACACAGTTATGAGTCATGACAGGACTTAATTTGCGCCTATCTTATTATAACCTATCAGCTTCCTGTGCAGATTTTTCAAAGTTACAGTAGTCTTAAGTTACAGTCCAAGAATTATCAAGCATTAGGTACCACGTACTATCCTATGATCTGATAAATAAAACAAGATAGTATGCAGACAAAGCGTCACCAGTACATTGGCATCGCAAACTGATGACGTCACATTGTCATCAGCGCAACTGGTGCCAACACCTCCGGAATATGTGTGTACCTACTTGTTTTTGTTTACATTGTAAGTACAAGTACTTCTGGCGATAAAACTAATCTATCACTTTCAATTATAAATAAATTATGATGTTTGATGTTCTCTAGTGTTACAATGTTTTATCTTTTAATAGAGACTATGATTAATATCTGTTATGTAAACTCAAGTTCATTAATATAACAAACATTTATAGAAGAGGTTTTATTTACATTGATCTTAAATCAATGGAAATAAAACCTCTTCTATAATTGTTTTATATGTCCATTACTTACATTTACAATATGATTACCATATCTCTGTTAAGTATATAATTATAAAAAATGATTTCATCACAGCCAGCAAAAGTAAAATACCAATTAAGCTATACATATGTAGGTATTTTTTTTGTATAAAGTTTTGGCATGGCTTCAGAGACCTTTGTGCCATTAACACATAGGTAAGGTTAAATAAGCATAGATACACTAAATTTAATTGTTATAATATTCTATTCTATAACCTGTAAGGCCTACCATATTGTACTCCTATGAATGAATCAATAAGTTATAGGCATGGCCATATAGTAAATAAATAAAAAACATTACCTTTAACTAGCCAGCTACACTACAATTAAATATGTAACATATATTGTGTATTTATATCACTCTAATTTAAGTATGATTAAATCTTAGTGTTTTAGTTTATTTCATGTATGCCAGACGACCCAGTTATTGCCTTACCTTTCTTTTGAGTTCATGCAAAGGTTGTCTGTAAGAAATCGCTTTTAGCGATAAGACCACCCATTGTACCATTTTTTGATTTATAATGTGTACTTAACAATAGTTTTTGGTGTGCAATAAAGAATATTCTATCTATCTATCTACATATACAACTTGTGTCAATATTTAGTACCAAAAGCTTTGGTAAATGCCTTTAAGCTTGATTTTTTTTACTAAAAGCCTTATAACTGATACTTACATGGTCACCAGTGCCAGCGAGATGTAAGCAGACTGGTTTGCAACCCTTCTCCCGCCAGTGAATAGGTAATAGTACTTGGAAATGAGCTTTCTGGGCTATTTCCGGCACAATGCCAGGCAAGTGTCTCTCCAGAGGTGTTAAAAAGTAGCCTTCATAGAGTTTGCAATCTGATAGTGTTTGTTGCTGAAAAGTTAATTGAATTTATATTATATTGTGGACTGGGATAGGCTGATTAATTTAGTGTAGTGCAGGGTGAAACTAAAATACTAAGTACTATATTATTTATTTTTTTATTAATTCAGCAACAATAGATTTTGCAATGTGTTTCTATACTTGAAGGGTAATTGGTACTATTAATTTATTAAAAAAATACTATTTAATTTAATGTCTTTTCTTATGAGATATATTTATCTTATCTGTTAATAAGAACCATAGTAGTAGCATGTATTTATAAGGTTATAATTCACTTGTTATGACACAAAGTAACAAATAATAGCATTTTTTTATATAATATTTACCTTGGTAATCGTAACAGGGTAGTCTCTGTCCACTAATTTGAAGCATTCATCCCGATTCGATACAACTTTTCGGAACTCGAATAACCTTAAAAATTAACATTGAAACAGCTTGTAAATAAAACACCGATATACAAAAAGTGCACTACATTTCAGCTTGGCGCCAAACTTGTTACACAACAGCTATTAGCACATGTACTATCATGGATCTGACCTTCGTAAGTTTTCTGGTTTCCCCCATCCTTTTGTGAAAAACTTTGTCAGAAGTATACTTCTGTACATAGCGTCTAACCTGCTAGCCGACATGTTTAGTGACCCAAGCGGTTTTAGCGTGGTTAATTGATCAGTTTTATTTATGAAATCTAATTTGATTTCTCTGTTACGATTACGACGCGTTGTCAATACATTTTGGTGCAGAATAAATGAGAAATGTCAACATTGTCAGCAAGTTTTTTTTTCAGGACGGTCAGCTGTTTGCTGTCACAGTACTGCTGTCTCATTGACAGACGTGTTAATTTTAGTGCTTGCTTCGTCATAAACCGTTACTCCCAATCCCAAAGCTGACTTACTTATAAAAATACTATAAAATGGAAGAGAATATATTTTCTCTCGGCCTCTATCCTAGTGAATACAAAAAATACTTGAAATTCCAGCAAACGTCGTAGTATGGTAGGATTACCAGTTCATTAACAAAACGCAATATGTTCTAATTCTAAACACTGACAGGTATCGATGAAAACATTTTACAAGTTTAAAAATATTTTAATATAAAAACCTTACATAAAAACATAACGAATTTTACAATATTGAATAAAAAGATATAAATAATATAATATAAATATTCTACATTTCGAAAGGGGGTTGTAATTGTACAACCTTTTATTACTGAACGAATGTAGTTAGGTAATGTACTATGTAGAAATAAAATTGTGCATGTACGTACGGCTACACGGCAAGCTATACAAATCCAGTTTACGCTGACACTTACTGTAAGGAAAGCCAATCAATGTGAGATCAGCTTAAACTGGAAATATATAGCTTGACCTGTAGCCGTGTGTATTAAAGGCGGGAAAATTCGTATCATGATTCTTGATACAATTATTGATTAGCTAGACAATAAAATTAATAACGTCAGGATAGATAAGTATTTAATTATGGTTGCTATTAAGGCTCACCTAATGTAGATGTATAAAAGGATTTAGTATTCTATATTAATAACGTGAAGAAAAGACTTTGTATCCCTAGTGTGAGATTTGGCATAATTGAAGTTCTTATAGAGAAAAAGTGAAGAAAAATATTGTGGTCGAATTTCGACCACCGGGTGACCACCACACCAGTAGTTATTATTACCTATTTACTGTATTATGTTATTACCGCATAAACTCATGTAAGTAAGAAATGTACCTAAATATAATAGAATAGAATAGAATTAATTTATTGTTTTTTATTGTTGTTAACTACGATATGTAATAAAACGTAAACTACAATATCATCATCATCATCAACCCATTACATTGTCCCACTGCTGGGCACGGGTCTCCTCTCGAAACTCCAAACGAGAGGGATTAGGGTATAGGCCACCACGCTAGCCTACTGCGGGTTGGCAGACTTCACATGCCGTCAAGGAAATCTCTCAGGCATGCAGGTTTCCTCACGATGTTTTCCTTCACCGTTTAAGCGCGTGATAATTAATTATTAATACGCACATGACTTCGAAAAGACAGAGGTGCGTGCCCTGGATTAGAACTCGAGACCTTTGACTTGGCAGTCCAATGGTCATATCACAAGGCTATCAGGGCTTTACAATATCCAAAATGGAATATAACAGGCCATCACGCCTGTATTTTCGATGGGTTAGGGAGAGGAGTAATAATGTACATACCTACACCTACACCCAAAGTTCGCCTATAATAATATGTTTAGATCTGAAAACCCATGTAGGATACCTATATGGGGCGAGCCTTTGCCAAATCCAAACTCCGAGCTGCTACTGAGAATTTCGCTGAAAAACCTGCTAAACCAAATCTATGACTTCGAGCGTAGAGTACAGGCATTTACTAATGAGGCAGTTATCTACAATCGACAATATCAATATAAATAATACAATACAAATACTTACAATAATTAACTAGGAACTCATAGGTATTATTATTATACTCACGCTTCGTCCTCGAGATTAGATAAACATGTAGTAGCACGTACGGTGTTGCCTTTGCGCACTGTTGGTTGAAAGCTACCCTATACTTAAAAAAATAAATAAAAAATAAAAATAATTGAGGGTAAGATGTTTTCTTGGCCTGGTATCGTGTTCAACCGCTCATTCACAGTTCAGTGCTCTGCCGGAGCGCACGTCCTTATTCAATATTATTATTGCTAAATAATTTTTAATTTGTAGTGTGTTTACAATATTCTTTTGTAAGTGGATAAGTGATCCTTTTGAAAAATATGGGTAAAAGGAAAAAAGAACATGATTACGACTATATTGCAAGGAAATTAAGGAAGTTAGAAGAAAGACTTTGTCGTAAAAAACGCAGATCGAGATCGAGGAGTTCGAGTTTCGAAGGTTAGTTATAATTCCTGTATTACCTATTAGTGTGCAAGGTGCAAAAACGTTACGTAAGGAGTCACGTTGCGGTTAACTTCTGGGGTTAACACTTCGGACGTAATTACGTAAAATTAGTCATTTATTTCACGTGCGAGGCTAATATTGCGAGCAGTTTCAGGGACTGTTACTTTATTAGTATACGTGAAAGTCATACGCGTGATGCGGGCAGTCTTTGGGATTGTCACTTCACCGTTCACAGACTATACCTATCCATAGCGGCTTACCTCTTTTCGCTTTTGTATTAACAAAAGGAACATACTCTTTACAGAGGACGCCTCCCCATCTCGTTACGAATATTTTGATGAAGAGGGTAGGGAGGATGTAGTGGAATCGGACTCCGAAAATTATTTTGCGGAACCGATACCCTCCATGATCGCAGAAAATTCACATACAGACCCAATTCCATCAACCAGCGCTGTAGACCCAGTTCCTTCCACCAGCACGGCACCCGAAATTCCATGCGCAAATGCGACGGTACCATTAGTCACGACAATGGAAACTGAAGAGGTCCTTGCCTCAACCGAGGAGCCTCCGAGTGTCGAACTAGACTCCGAAATATTACAAATATTTGGAGAAGACCCATCTGTCGAAAAGGTGTACGCAAAGAAATTCAATCAGACCTAGCTATTCGTCTGCAACATGTAGCTACAAAGGGCCTTTCAAGTGAAGCTCGTAAAGAGTTGATAGAAAAATATTTACCCCCTAGCAATTGCACTTTGATTGACTCGCCGGCCCTTAATTTAGAAATAAAAGCTGCGACAACAGAAGTTGTCTTAAAAAGGGATAAAAGCATTGAGATGAAACAAAAGCAGATGGGTTGCGCGATTTCATGTCTAGCGGGTGCCATAACTCAAATGATTACCAAAGAAAACAAGGACACAGAGATAATTAAGTTGTTGATGGACTCCATTCGTCTTTTATGTGACAATCAACACTCTGATTCAATAGTGCGCCGCAATTTCATCCTACATAACTTGAAAAAAGAAATGAAGGAACAACTACAAAAAACAGTAGTTGACAAACATCTTTTTGGGTCAGACCTAGCAGAAACATTAAAAATAGCAAAAACAATATCAAAAACAGGAGCCGAATTAAAATCAACCATTTCTAGACCTATCGCGAGACCTAAAGCAACACCCGCTTCTAACCAGTCTAATTCCCAACCACGGAATAATTTAAACTGGCGGGCTCCTCCCCCGAGTCGCAGGCAAACGGGGACTCAGAGGACGAGGGAGCCTGCGCAGAGGAGTGCGCCCGCGAACAACTCGCGCGCCTCCTATCGAGCTCGGTCGGCGCCTACCGCGCAGAGGAACAACTATCGCAGTCGGCGGTAGACAACACGGTAAGCAACCATGCCGGCAGACTTGCCCTTTTTTATGAAGCCTGGTCAATTCTCACCTCAGATCCAATCATTTTATCTTGGATTTCTGGCTATAAAATACCTTTTTCAACAAAGGTAATACAACATACTATACCTAAGAAGAAAAATTACTCAATATTAGAAATATTCAATTTTAGAAAATGTATAGATGAACTATTATGCATGCGTGCTATTTCTCGCTGTGATCCTTGTGACGAACAATACTTATCAGGCATATTTTTAGTGCCGAAGCCCAACGGTAAACATAGATTCATACTCAACTTAAAAAACCTTAACAAATTCATAAAAACCGATCATTTTAAACTAGAAGACTTGCGTACCGCAGTTAAGCTTGTTTCGGAGGATAGTTATATGGCCACGATAGACTTAAAGGATGCATATTTTCTGATAAAAATAAATGATAACTATAAAAAATACCTTCGATTTGAATTTAAAAACAAGTTGTATGAATTTAATGTTTTGCCGTTCGGCCTTAACACTGCGCCTTTTGTATTCACAAAGATAATGAAACCGGTTATTGGGCTGCTTAGATCCTGCGGTTACCTTTCTAGTATATATTTAGACGATATTTTATTGATTGGTAGTACTTACGAAGCTTGTCTACAAAATTTAACTATAACTCAACAATTATTAGTTACTTTGGGATTTATTATTAATAAAAATAAATGTAGTTTGATACCTAGGACATCGTGTAAATATTTAGGCTATATTATTGACACAAGAAAATTCCAAATAAGTTTACCAGTAGATAAGGCTATTAAGGTTAAAAATAAAATACAGCATTTCCAAAACTTGAGCCGATGTAAAATAAGAGATTTTGCCAGTTTGATTGGGCTATTGTGTTCGGTTTGTCCAGCCGTCGAATACGGATGGCTTTACACAAAAGAATTCGAGCGGTGTAAATTTATCAACTTAAAAGATGACCCAGAAAACTATGACAAGTTTATGAACATACCATCACACTTGGCATCTGACTTCGATTGGTGGTTAAATGCATTAAATACTCCAGTCAGCAAAATTAAGTATGACGAATTCTGCTTAGAGATTTTTAGTGATGCTTCGACTACGGGGTGGGGCGCGGCCTGTGGAGAAGAGACTGCTAATGGGGCTTGGACAATAGAGGAATGCTCACGTCATATCAATTATTTAGAGATTGCTGCTGCTTTTTACGCACTTAAAGCTTTTGCAGAAACAATGAAAAACTGTCAAATACTTCTCCGTATAGATAACACTACCGCCATATCGTACATAAATCGTATGGGTGGGATACAATTTCCCCACTTAACACAAATAACAAGGGCCTTGTGGGAATGGTGCCAGTATAGGAAAATAATTGTGTATGCGTCATATATTCGTTCTGCGGATAACACAATAGCAGATGCGGAATCGCGAAAAATTCATCCAGATGTAGAATGGGAATTAAGCGATTCAGTTTTTAGTAAAATAATAGACTCGTTCGGACTTCCTGAGGTAGATATTTTTGCAAGCCATGTCAATAAAAAATGTGTCAAATATATATCATGGTTTAGGGATCCTAAAGCTATAGCCGTTAATGCATTTACCACATCCTGGTCAAACATGTATTTTTATGCATTCCCTCCTTTTTCAATGATCCTTAAAATGCTGCGAAAAATTATAAAAGACAAAGCCACAGGAATTGTTGTTGTACCTCTATGGCCAACACAACCTTGGTATCCCCTATTTAGAAAACTGCTCATATCACCAGTTTTATATTTTGATTCAAATAAGCATGTTATTTTATCCTCTTACAGCAACAACAAAGTCAACCTTCGGTTTACCCTGGCTGCCGGTCTCTTGTCAGGAACTCGTTACTGAGAAGAAACGTCCCCTCATCAGCCATTCATATTATGCTGGCTTCTCTCTCAGGTACCTCATTAAAACAATATGATACCTGCCTTAAAAAGTGGTATAATTTTTGTTTATCTACAAATATTGATATTTTTGGGGCATCGGTTAATGAGGTGATTTTATTCCTAACAGATTTATTTGAATCAGGTGCCCAGTACGGGACTCTAAATACTTGCCGATCAGCATTAGCTTTAATTCTTAAAATAAGAATTAGTGACAATGAGGATATAAAAAGGCTGTTTAGGGGTGTCTTTAGACTCCGCCCACCCTTACCTAAATATAATGTCACATGGGACACGTCTAAAGTCTTAAATATTTTAACATCTTGGTATCCTAACGATAATTTGGGGTTAGATAAGCTCTCACGAAAGCTAGTCACTTTATTATCTCTTATTACAGCACACAGAATGCAAACCTTATCAAAAATAGACATTAATAATATTCAGTGTTATCACGATAAAATCACTATAAAAATTCCTGACATCATAAAAACGTCAAGGATAGGTGCCTTACAACCTAACCTTGTTTTACCTTTTTTTCGTGAAAAGCCAGAAATTTGTCCAGCCCAGACCTTATTGTCATATCTCGATTGTAGTAGTCCACTCCGTAGAAATACCAACAACCTGTTTATAGGTCTTAAAAAACCACATAAATTAGTTTCAGCTCAGACACTGAGTCGCTGGGTAAAGAGCACCCTACTACAATGTGGAATAGACACGTCTATCTTCACAGCTCATAGCACACGACATGCTGCCACGTCTAAGGCCCACCAGCTAGGGGTTAGTTTAGACTTGATTAGGAAAACGGCTGGTTGGAATAATTCATCCCAGGTATTTGGAAAATTTTATAACAGAAATATCCAAATTACAGAACAGGATGATTCTTTTGGGAGGTCCATTTTGAATAATTCCTTAGAGATAAGTAATGGATCATAATTATTATCAGTTATATTAAGATTTGCTTGTCCATCCAAAATATAATTTGATTAAAACCTCATTGAGAAAACTATAACAGTTTATGTAAAAAATATTAATTATATAGTAATTAATATTATTATATTGATTAAAATTTATCATATTATTATAAACCTGTGTTTCATTAATATTTCAGTAGCTCTCAAAGTCTACATGTTTATCTAATCTCGAGGACGAAGCGTGAGTATAATTAATGATTAAACGAACTTACCTGTAAGTGAAGTTCTATCATAATTATACGAGGGCTTCGTCCGAAGAGATTAGCATCCCACCCTCCCATAACAACCCTTTCACTTCTTGAAATATAAAAAACACAGGAAACCAGGAACTTGGCTCTGAACTAAATGAGCGGTTGAACACGATACCAGGCCAAGAAAACATCTTACCCTCAATTATTTTTATTTTTTATTTATTTTTTTAAGTATAGGGTAGCTTTCAACCAACAGTGCGCAAAGGCAACACCGTACGTGCTACTACATGTTTATCTAATCTCTTCGGACGAAGCCCTCGTATAATTATGATAGAACTTCACTTACAGGTAAGTTCGTTTAATCATTAATTAGATAACGCTCAGATTAAGGAATACTTCATAATGAGAGTTAACGAAACAAAAGCATAATGTTCTTAATATGACAACCGAAGCAGATGTATTGGTCACCAAATAAGGAGTGCTCCCATTCCTTACTGATCTAATATATTAGACGTTTTAAATGCAAATGTGTACGTAGGACGATTCAAACCGTGATGATATGGTAATGAAAAATGCCTCATTTCTTTTATATGGTAATCTGAAGTCATTTAAAATATTAATTTACTAAAAGATCATCTATCAAAATAATAGGAAGAATACAAGATATCCTTGGACTCTGACAGAAGAAATAGGTGTTTAAAATTTTGTGAAACATGAAATATTTTAATTGAATACGTCCTTTAAATATAAATCACCTTGACTTATTATGGCGTAAGGATCTAGCAACGACGATGGATTTCATGTTTCTATTTTATATCATGTAGGTACGTATTTTTTTATCACCCTGGTTGGTCACACTGCAGGGCAAAGGCCTTATTATCTTCTGTCCATTCCTCATGGTTTAAAGCTATTACAGCCCAATTTCTCAAGTAGCAGTCAAGTTCATCCCGCCATCCATCTCCGCCTGGGCCTCCCATGTCGTCTAACGTTTTGTGGGCTCCACTCTGTACCAAGTTTAGCCCACAAGTCGTTCGACATGGAAAGTAGCTATTATACTTACCTTAATTAAAATTAATTTTTTTTAGTAAGGACGAAAAACATAAACACTATTCAACTACTATCTATTAGCTGAATAGATCCTGAGATAAAGCTTATAGCTCTCTGTTGTATGCAGATTGATAGAAAAAAGAGATCATCACTGTTTGCTTCTGATTAAACTCTTTCTATTCGTTCACGAAGCTTTCGAGTGTGCCCTACAGGCGGATGATGTCTATATCCTGGACTCAAAAAGTAACCAACGAGGAAGTTCTATGTCGGGTTCGCCAGAATCGCTAACTTTTGAAAACCATCAAACATCGCAAAGTTGCATATCTGGGCATGTGCTTAGGCACGACAGATATGAGCTCCTGGATTTTATTATGATAGTAAAAGTTGCAGGGAAAAGGAAGACCGAGCGTAGAAAAAAGACCGGAATTCGGAGTTTCGTCGAACTCTTTCGCATTGCAAGGGACAGAACAAAGTATGACAACCAACCTCCATTAATTGGAGAAGAACCTGAAGAAGAAGAAAAAATACGTTCACAGGAGCAAAGCTTCGAGCAAACGCTAGTTTACAATAAAAAAAAACTTATAGGATCAGGTGTTTGTGAATCATTACGTAATCGTGTGGGTTGAAACTGACTCAGTTAGATAGATATGTTTGTCCACTGCCAAAAATATATGCTAAAGTTGGTATTTAAAGCCGTATTATGTTTTCCGAATCTTCAGGATATAGACGATAATTGAGAAGATTTTATAAAACATGTTTGTTATGTTTGACCACTATTGGAAGTTGATATTATGAAGTTTGTTACCAAGCACCTTTACGTAGGTTTAATGATGTGAGTTCGATCTTATAAACTTAAAGGAAAAATTGTTTTTGATTATATTAATTGATTACACGTGTTGCTTTATAAGGGATACTCGCCTACTTACTCAAGTCCTTTGATTTATTTTTGGGATCCCGGATTTCAGACTCACTTTAAAAAACATGCTCATGGGGAGGATAATGGGATCAAAAGACTATACTTATTTATATAGAAAGGGAAAGAAAATAAAAATCTTAGGAAGAGATACTATATCTAAAAGAAACTAAAATTGGACACAGTTGGACCTCATGGGCGCCATTTTATCCTGTCGTCGAATTTTCGCATCTAGCTTCTACTAGCAATACAAAGAAAAATAAAGCCAAAGTGAAAGCTTTTTGGTACAAAACAAAGGACCAGGACAACTTATATGAAAAACTTAATTAACAATACCTAGTAATATAATAATGACATCACTGCTATGTAATTTGTATCACTCATTATCATGGTCGACGAAGTTCGCCCACACCAAATATGGCGCGAAAGAAAAGTCGTTGGACACTGTTCACTTTTCAAATTAACACTAATTTTTTTTGATGTTCCGCTAAGTTGATAAGTAGATACTGGTTTGGTAATTTAAATAAGAATTGGGCTTTTTATTACGATAGAAGGGCGTGGTCCGTTAGTCCGTATTATGACAAAAACACGTATCGATATGCTCTGATTACTTGTTCATTCATATCAACCCGAAATGTTCTCTACCAAACATAGAGGGTCCTACCTAAAAGTTATTGAAGAGTTCATGCACTTCTACTAGTTACTAGTATGTAAGAGTATTGTAGGCAGGATATATTATGAGAGAAGTTTTAGAAGTTTTAGAACGAGTTCATATAGTTTATCCCGATCCTTTATGATTTTCATAAGAGCCCGTCTGGTAAAGTTTTTACTAAAACATTATCACAATTTAGGTAATTTTCTATAAGGAGTATTTCATCGACATAAAAAACATAACATAACATACCATCACGCGTGTATTCCCCGAAGGGTTAGGCAGAGGTGCACTTAATGTACACCCACAGTTCGCCGGTATGTTTGGGTCCCATGTAATAGGGGGCGAGTCTATTGCCATTCACCGGGCACAAATCCAGACTCCGAGCTGCTACTGAGAATTTCATAGAAAAACCTCAATAACACTTTGCTCGACCTGGGGATCGAACCCAAGACCTCTAGCGTAGCAGTCGCGATTGGGACCACTAGACCAACGAGGCAGTCCAGGCAGTATTTCATCGAGACATGAAATAATTACATAAGTAATTAAATACCTACATGCTATCTACATCGATACTAAAAAAAATGCATTAAGCTTGACTAGGGTAGAGCGAGATTGTCCTTTGGCGCTCGTTGGTCAACCCTTTCAAATTGTATTTATGCTAAATAAATTATAATTGACTGCCAAACGAGCAAAGTGTTATTGGGTTTTTCTATGAAATTCTCAGTAATAGCTCGGAGTCTTGATTTGTGCCCGGTGAATGGCAATAGGCTCGCCCCCTATTACATGGGACCTAAACATACCGGCAAATTGTGGGTATACTTGAGTACCAACACCTCTGCCTCATCCTTCGGGGAATACAGGCGTGATGATGGTATGTTAAATTATAATTTGCGCATTTTTAAGGCATGAATTTCCCCAGGGCGAGCCCTGCAAATGGTAGTCATAATTTCGCAGCGGATCAATCAAAATAGTTAAAAAAATATGGGTGAGTGACGATTATTTCAATGTCATCAATTCATTACATTCATACAAGTAGGTATAGTCGTGAACGCTTTGACTTGTAGTAGGTAGTGCGGAAATACGCAAAATAGTTCTTTCAACTGCACCTGTCACTATTTTGCATACCTGGCAAGACAGCTTTGTACATAACGTATAGGGATTTAATGGTTGATGCGTAGCTAAATACAGGAGAGTATGACAAAATTAGGGCGACAGAGGTAAACAAAAGAGGAACGTCTCTACACAGCAACTCAGGCGTAATTAGGACTTCATTAAGACAATGATAATTGGCAATATTCGATGAAGGTAATAGAAAAAGCTAGGAAAAAGAAATTGAGGATAAATACAGACATTCTATTTTGCGAACAAGCATTGGCCATCATAAAGACGAAAGCGAGTTTCTCATCACCATGCCATCAAACCTATTTATACTGCTTTAGACCCAAATTTCGCCGGTATGTCTAGCCCCATGTAATAGGCCTATTGATAAAGCCAACCTACGATCAGATTTTTTTTTCGATGAAAATATTTTGTTTGACTTGGGAATAAATAAATTATTTGATTTGATTACAAACCCTGTAATCTAGTGTATCAGTCGAGCTGACGAAAACTAGACTGATGAGTATGAGGCAGTCGAAAGCGGGGTTTTGGCTTAAGTCCGATCGCCATTCATTTGCAGTAAGCTTATATTAAGTAATTTCAGTGAAGGAAAAATTTTACTGCGGGCAGGATTTGAACCTGTGTCTTCTGGTTAGATACACTAGACGCTATGACCAACTAAGCCCTGCGAGTCCCACCCGCCAGGTCGAAATTTGCCTTAAAATTTTTGAGTTTACGTCTTTGAGGTGACATAGTAAGTTTCTAGTAAGCTTGCTAAATTAACTTCCTTCTGCAATAGCCGGGTTCAATGGCTGTCTATAGGCATACCTTCGTAGGTATTATGTATATTATATTTGTACAAAAAGCTTATACGCATCTATAGGCGGTGGCGTAGGCGCTCCCGACAGTATAAGGTCGGTGCACATACAACACAGTCTGTTATCTCGCCACGAGACAATACACGAAACAGACGTAAGTGTCATCGGTGCTTTTGGCGCGATTTTAAATAATTAACAGTGAAAAAAAAGTTATATTAAAAAAATATTAACTAATTTCGAATTTCGATTGTGAAGTGAGTGATGGATTGTTAACAAAAAACGCTGGCAACTAACAATTTGGATAAGTAAACACAGTGAGGAAGTATACATAATGTAAATATATTTTATTCGCGAATCTCATATTTGCATGTGTCTACCTCATCCTAGGAACTTCTTCCTAAAAATGCTTGCTTCTAACATACTGTAACTACTTATTGTATTCGATTTAATTTGTTCTTGTGAACAGAACGAAGGATTCCAGTTCCTACACAGGGAATCTTAGTGTGGAGTGTAAGGCTTTAACCCATTTTGAAAACAGTTGAGACGACAAATTATTATTATCATAATATTTTGATATAATATGATGTTGTTAAGCATTATCTCTCTGTTCTTCTTATTTTTTAGCATCAGTAAGCAATCTAAGATTTTAAAGTTGGTACTAACTATTAATTAGTACTTGTGATTGTAAGCATATACCTTCATATTCAGTGATATTCTATTGATATGACCATTGGACTGCCAAATCATAGAACTCGTTCGAATCCAAGGCATGCACCTCTGACTATTCGTAAAACATGTGCGATTGTGCGTAGTTCAAAGTAGGTATCACTCGTTTAAATCCTATACTAACTTATTATAGGTATCCTAACGCCTTTAACTCTAAGAAGAGACCCATGCCCAGCAGTGGGACAGTAAATGAGTTAATCATGATATAGTTAAATCACAGTATTACGGCATTTCGTAAGAAGCAAAACTATCAAACAAGCTAACTCATAAATGATTTACAGAAATTTAATAATGTCATTAATGCAATTAGTTATATAAATGTAAATGTGTATGTAAATGTAAAAATGTTGTGGTAAGTAAATAAATCAGAAAATTTATAAGGATTACACTATTTTTGTTTTGGTGAATGAAAAGTTAATGGTTCATGATAACAATCAGTTCGTCGTTATACCATATAAAGAAGAAAATGTGAGGGTCAGTATTACTGGCGTTTATATTTGCGCTATGACTCACTAAATCACTTACAACACAACCTTCAATGAGGTTGTAACTCATTCATATGATCTTTTGTTAACTTCAATGATTATTGAAGAGGAAGGTTTACAATTTAGCGTGTCGTTTGTTCGTTGTATAAATTCTGTCATCGACATTTTATAGTAAGAAAGGCGAGTAAAAGTAAATTAAAAATAAATAAATGTAGGATACATAAATTTAAAATTATTTTAAGTATAGGTATTACCTTTCTATTTATTAAAGTATCTTTCATCCATAAATAAAATTAATTAAGCAACGTAAGTAGGTAATCGAATCAAAAAGGTTGCCCTCTTAAGTTAGTCAAAGATTAAAACAAGTTTGTTCTTCGCAAACTTTGAGGCATCTTTGACAAATTGTCTTTCAAAAAGTGGCGTAATAATATCATGTAGAGAATATAATTTAAAATATAATATAACAGCAGCGAGCCAGCTTTCCGTTCGCATTTTACTTAGTACTTACTCCTAAAAATAATAATGATATTACGATAGTTAAAGTTATGTTGTGTAATTCTTCTAGATGGGTCAGAAGGTGATGCTGTTGGCGCCGTTGGTGCTCCTCGCTTTAGGCAGCGTTGATGGTAAGTTGAACTTGGGGAGAAAATTCTCATATACCTACTTCCACGCCTGTATTCCCCGACGGTTAAAGTTTAGTACAGTTGACCGGTATGCTTAGGTCCCATGTAGGTAATAGGGGGCGAGCTTATTGCCATTACCGGGCACAGATCGAAACTCCGAGCTATTACAGAGATTATAACACGGCCTGGGAATCCAGCCCAGGGCCTCTAGCCTAGTATAATATCGTGTGAGCAGATGTAGATCCTTTGTAAAAGTGCGTGAATAAATTATAGATAGGTAGTTCCAGCCTAATTATTTCATATTGTAAAAAAAATTCGAGCTCCAGGTTCCGAGCACCCTAAACCGACGGTCATGCATGAAGAGATTAGAAAGAAAGAAAGAAAGAAAACATTTATTTGCACAGAATACAGGTGGTACCAGATTTAACAATGGTGCATAGTTCAAGCTATATTCTGCCTGTAATAGGCATGCAAAAATTTATAATGATGTATTGATATGTATTATAATTTATATTACTAATATTACATTACTAACAAAATTTATTAAATTATATATTATGTTACTAACAAATGTCAGGCTATATTATTATTTAGTATATTTATTTATTATTTAGCATATTTATTACTGTTATATATCACATTATATTAATTATTATTTTTACAAATAATCAGATACAGTTGTTTTATGTTGCATGAACTCTTCTATGGTATAAAAGCACTTATCCACTAGCCATTTTCTTAACTTTATTTTAAAATATTTAAATGGAAGTTCCCTCAGACTCTTTGGCAGTTTATTAAAAACTGATATGCTCATGTGATACACATTCTTTTTATTTAAACTTGTTCTGCAAAATGGAATGATGATTTTAGTAGGATCTCTTGGTCTGTATTTAGTAACGTGATCCCCTTTGAATTTAAAAAAGTCATTATACTTCCTTACAAACACTGATACTTCAAGAACATACATGCAGGTCAATGTCATCAAGTTTAGTTTTTTAAATAGGGGTTTACAGGAGTCTAGTGGATCTACTCCACAAATAGCTCGTAAACATTTCTTTTGTGCGATGAATGCTTGACTGATATCAGTGGAATTCCCCCATATTATTAACCCATACCTAAGGATTGACTCTACATAGCCTTTATATGCTATACCTGCAGTCTTTTCATCTGACCTGATTCGAAGCTTTCTCAGGGCGTAGACAAATCTGCTTAATTTGAGGCAAAGATCATTTATATGTTGTTTCCAGTTGCAAAAGCTATCAAGACTTATACCTAAAAATGTTATACTATCAGCTTCTTCTATAATGTCATTTCCTATTTTTATGTTAATGTTATTTTTATCAGAGTATTTACTTTTATACGTACCAAATTTTATGAATTTCGTTTTTGATAGATTTACATTTAATTTGTTTGCTTTTAACCATCTTAATACTAATTGTACTTCTTTACTTAATGAATGTAGATGAAGCGAAAGTAGTGTGCCAGGATCGTAGCAAGTGGAAATCTATAGTCTCTGCCTACCCCCATGGGAGACAGGCGTGACAATATGTATGTATGTATGTATGTAAAAAATGAGCAGATGTAGATCCTTTGTAAAAGTGCGTGAATAAATTATAGATAGGTAGTTCCAGCCTAATTATTTCATATTGTAAAAAAAATTCGAGCTCCAGGTTCCGAGCACCCTAAACCGACGGTCATGCATGAAGAGATTAATGAATGTAGATGAAGCGAAAGTAGTGTGCCAGGATCGTAGCAAGTGGAAATCTATAGTCTCTGCCTACCCCCATGGGAGACAGGCGTGACAATATGTATGTATGTAAAAAAAATTATGTTCAAAATCTCCGACAGTTCTTCACCGATTGCTATGTAGACACGGGGTTCCTACTTTCTAAGGCACATGTACCGGATGCAGCTATGCATCATATATTTTGGTGATGTCACTTCCTTCCCAAAAAGGTATTATTGTAGTGTTTTTAACTTTTTATAATAATGCAAGTCATTGTAAATATTGTGAATGTTAGCTGAGAATGTTGCAATCAGGACTTGCTTCTTGCTGTGCCATTCAAGTCAACATCTTATTCAATCTGACCTTTGATTCAAGTAGCGTTACCAAAGATGTACGCACGGCTTCACGTCGAGCTATACGAATATAGGTAGTTTATGCTGGCCTCTTATTGTATGAAAAGCCTTTGAATGTGAGATCAGTTTGAAACTGGAATTGTTTAGGTTGACCTGTAGCCTAGTGTATTATCATCTCCATTGTAAGTAGGCCTTTTTTTTTCAATGTTTGTTTAATAGGTACCTTACATACCTAAAAAAACAGGCATTTTCTCAGCGACACAAATGAAATTTTCTTAGATTCTTCCTTATTTATTTCTTATTATACTTAATATATTCTATATGGCCAGTTGTTATTGTGGTGTGATTTTCGTAGCAGCAGAATCGTTAAGTATTACTAAGAAGTTGGGGTTACGTAAGCAAGCCGTTAGCTCACACCATAGATGGAATCTCATATTGTTTGAATTCATCTGTATTTTACGTCTACTTTTTTGAAAAAAGTATTACGTTATATTTCAGTCATAAAATACCTGACAACCATAGTATCTAGATATCAGCATCGAATGGGTCTAATGGAATAGCTTTATGTAAATTCCTGAAATTCAGCCTATCTACCTTACTAGATAACCTAACCTTTCCCCATCACATCTATAAGTATTAGAGTAAGTCTTAACTTACTCTAATACTTATTAGAGTAAGTCTTAACTTACTCTAATACTTATAGGTGTGGGGAAAGGTTAGGAGGATTATGTACGTGTAAAAAATCTGGAAAAATGTATATAATGTACTTAAGTAGAAATTCTTATATAATATTAATTCTAACAGTACCTAAACAGTTTGTGTTGATTTCAATGATCTTTTTAAATAAGAATACTTATACTAAGTTTGTAAATATTTGTAACAGTTAAACAATAATCAAATTAATAATAATTATAAACTACACAAAATTGACATGACATCAAATTCGCGACATACCGCAATATAAAAAAACACAATTACATAATAATATATTGGTCTGTTACAATTTTATTATATGTATAGATGAATGTAAACACAGGGACCAATTAAGGAAATCTGAACTGACACGATGAATCACAATAAAATTGCATTCGTAACTTTTTGAAAAAAAAAAACGGAATGAAATAGTTTGTTACGTCATTGAGTCCATGAAGGTCGTGTACCACGAGACAGATTGACCACGCGGAATACACCCACAGATCCTTCAACCTGCATTTAATTAATATACTAGGCCTTGCACGCATTTCTGCCCGTAAGGAATCTCGTATATATCTAGGCAAAAGTTAAGATACGGCTAATTTTAAAAAGTGACTTTGTATACGGAAGAGAGAACCGAGATTACGTTTGTGAATCCTGAGATCTTAAATATTTCTAGTTTAACTGACTGACTTTAGATTCTAAGTAAAAAATACTCAATAAACAATACAAGTTATCTAAGTAGTTCGGTAACTCCGTCCAAACTGCGCTGACCCTGATAAGGGTGGGTATCCCTAAGGGGCAGCTTTCCAGTGTTATTTCTAAATCATAAATAAGTTTACACGCAGTGGCATATTTTTCCTCAAATAATAGACGATGATTTGATATGAAAATACTTAGCTTGCTAAATGCCCGCGAAATGTAACAGCCATTGTTATTTTGTGACCAATTTTGCACACTCTTCAAGAGTATAATACAATGCTCGAAAATTTGTGGAATTCTGTGCTTAACGAACAAAGACACAGACATTTTCATACCTATGTAGAATTGTAGATACTTATGTATTGTAATCATGTGTGTTAGCTTGTTATTGCAAGTTGGCAAGGACGTTAGGTCTCGTGTAGGCGAAGCCTTCCACGCATTTAAGGATGGTTGCCAAGGTCCAATGTATGGTTTTTTATGAGACCTAATGATGTTTACTGTTCTTGATTGCCAGTATCATGCAAATTGATTAAGCGTGGGGAGATAAATACTTTTTGTTCCATAACTATGTTTAGTTTCTTAATTATCATATTGTTAATTCTGTGATCTATTTATGAACCAGCTTCCTGATATATGATTATTTTTCTCGATCAAGAGTCTTTCGTTACGATGGTGTAATGACATCAGTGATACCTTTTTTGGTTATTCATTGTTATTATTTTTAATCACACGTAGGTAGCAACTACTTTAGATTCAATGAGATTTATTGAGTAAGTAGGTAGGTTTTACAAATACAAACATGCGAAAAAGTGACGTGATATGATCATTGGACTGCCAAATCGTCTCGAGTTAGAATCCAACTTAATTATCTACAACTCGCTGAAAACGGTGCAGGAATCCATCGTGAGGAAACCTGCATGAAAGATTTTCTCGAAAATGCAACGCGTAGTCTGCCAAACCTCAGTAGGGTAGCGTGATGGCCTTACCTATCTCATTGACCTGTGTCCAGCCGTAGGACGGAAGTGGGTTGCTGATGTTGATGAAATATTGTGATTATATCTATATAAATCTAATTTTACCCTTGAGTTACCTACATTTGTTGATTTTTTCTACAGCTCAACGCTACCGTAACTACTATGCCCGGGACTACCTGGGTCACGACTTGTACGAGCACGGACGGTCCATCTCTGACAACCTAGTGACCTGCGGGCCCCACACCTGTGGAGTTGGCGCTCACTGCATCCACGGCAGCGTGAGGCCAGTCTGCGCCTGCCTGCCCGGATACTCCGGCGATGCACTCTCCCAGTGCGTCAAGATCGAATGCATCAGTAAGTACATTTGATGGACTGCGATCATTAAAAGTAAAGCGGTCGATTCGGATATAAGCTGCTGATCATCTTTTAGTTTCAACCTAGAATCCTCTTTATTATAATACTTTGCTTTTGAACAAAGAAGGTTGTAAAACAAATTAAGTCCTCTATTTATATACCTATATTCAGTTCTATATTTAAAAAAATATTTATCAATTATTTCTTTCACAGATAACGACGAGTGCCGCAGCCACCAAAGCTGTGTGAACCAGCATTGTGTCGACCCCTGCGCTGGTACTTGCGGCGTCAACGCCAACTGCGAAGTAAGATTCTGTTTTTGGCTTTCTTGAACTAGCACCATTCAGTCTAACTGAGCCCGTTAAACAATAGATAACGTCATTTTAAACAGCTCATATTGCTGGCCAGAAACTGCGTAAACAATGGATTCAGTTTCATTCACCAGTTAGAGAATGGTCATCTTTTACAGCATTTGCATCGACGGTTTGGAGATATAAATGAACATAACTGGTGATGTCATGGGGTGTATCACAAATTACGCTTTCATTAAATTTATAATTTTGTCTAACAGGTCCGCAACCACATTCCCGTGTGCTCTTGCCCAGCTGGTTACACTGGCAATCCTTTCAGCTCTTGCAGAATCGCTGACCCAGGTACGATATTTACAACATCGATAATTTTCTCACGGATTGTTTCGATAAGTGACGATGTTAATATATTTTTGTTTCGTTCGCAGAGGAAGCTTGCCACCCATCACCCTGCGGTCCCAACACTAAGTGCCACGTCGCTAACAACCAGGCTATCTGTACTTGCCTCCCAGGATACAGGGTATGTGTTTAATCCGATACTTGCAAAGAGGTAGAATCTCCTTAAAAATTGAAGCTGGATAAGATATCTATCGTGATAAAAAATTGAACTTAAGTACGCGCCTTCACAGCGCGATTAAGAGTATTTAACTAGTAATAAAAATGTAATGACGCGGATTTCTTTGTAACAACATATTGTGTTTACAGGGTAGTCCTCTGACTGGTTGTCGTCACGAGTGCGAGTCTGACGGCGAGTGCGGTGCCACACAGTCGTGTCGCGACTTCAAGTGCATTAGCCCCTGTGGCGACTGTGGAGTCAACGCCGACTGCGAGACTGTCGCCGCCCACCGCGCTATCTGCAAGTGCCCAAGAGTAAGTACAATCTTCAATACCAAGCTGGTAGAAAGTGAAATAAAACCCAAATATATGATATAATCATTTATGTCATATTTGATCGAGATTTTTTATATTTTTGACATCGCCTTGGAGTTAGTTATTAATGAAATAGTATCCCAACATGGAGAAACGGCATTTTTCGAAATTCAAACGTGTAGGTAGGTTCCCGTAATGTTGATTCTTCTTGAGCTCCTACGAAATTCGGAAGTTAAGTTATACCGGTGAACGAAGGGTATACAGCAGCACCTCTGTCTTACCATTCAGGGAATACAGGCGTGATGATTATGGTATGTTTTACAAAATTTAACTTTATCAACAGGGATACCATGGCGATCCCTACAGGATCTGTTCCGCTGAATGCACGTCTGATGGCGAGTGCCCCAGCTACAAGCCTGCCTGCATCTACAACGCTTGCGTCGACCCTTGCATCAACGCTTGTGGAACTAACGCCGAATGCCACCTTCGTGGTCTGACACCTGTCTGCTCATGCCCCAGAAACATGACCGGAGACCCCTTCTCATACTGCAGACCTTTCGAAGCCCGTAAGTAATTTGCCTATATTGAGTACATGTAAATTACTTTTCCTTAGCTTTTGAAACTGTATAGCGGAATTTTTAATCAATTATGTCTTTTAATGATAATAAGATGAGATATGAACGACTACATAATATTACAAATAACATTTTTATCCGTATTCATGGTTACATATTTTGGAATCAACAACATTCGACTACAAAACATGAATGGGGTACCTCAAGGCACTAACTCGGCCCTACAATTATTTACATTCATACAATATATTAATATACTCGTAGTAATATATATTTATTTAGGAATTACTAAATACTAATTCCACAGGTGACCTTTGCGAGCCCAACCCTTGCGGCGCCAACGCCAAGTGCACTCCCGGACACGACCGTACCGGAGCTGAGCGACCCGTCTGCACCTGCCCCACCGGATACATCGGAAATGCTCTTGTATCTTGCGAACGTGTAAGTTATTCTTCAATAGGTAATAAATTTTAAAAATTATGCATTCGTTTTGAAAAATTTAAACAAGACTTATAGTTATTATTTAATGTGTAAAAGTTTTGTGAATCTGTGTTACTGATACTGTACTACTTTGTTTTAGCTGAACTGTTAATTTATTTGTATTATGAGCATTTCACTTGTTCCAATTTAAAATCAGCCTATTTTTTTATTCCAGTCTAGACACAATTTTTGATATCTGATTAATATTTTCAGGGTGAATGCGAGCTGGACTCCCAGTGCGCTGACAGCCTGGCGTGTGTGGGCTACCGCTGCGTCGACCCTTGTCTCGGCAACACTCAGTGCGGCTCTGGAGCCGTCTGCATGGCCCGCAGACATCTTGCTGTCTGCACCTGCCCCAACGGTATGAGAATATATACAAACATTCCATACACTTTATCGAGGTTTTTTTCATTAGACTTTACGATATCCAGTTAGATTAACAATTATTGGATTTGTAATTAGAAACCCTAAGTTTGTATTGTGCAAACGGTAATAGACTCTTCTACGTATAAACTTAATTCTATATCGAAGGCAGATTTTGGATTTTTAACGTAGCATAGTCTGTTACTATAATGGCTATATAGTACTAGAAGCGCTGGTAGTAACATAATTATATTTCATATTTATTAGGACGCAACGGTGATGCTCTGGTGAACTGCTACGACACCGAATCAGTGGTAGCCACTGGCCGTTACTACAGATTCAAGCGCGACGGTAACTACACTAGCCAACCGGAAGTCGAAGTCCCCGCTGCCGTCGTCACAGAGCTGAAGGAAACCGAAGCTGAAGCGAAAACAGAAGAAAAGAAAGAATAGACATAAACCGAATTTCGACTAAAATTATCGTAATGAAAGTGTGGTTTATTACCAATACAACACTACTGTCAGATTGACAGGATTTTTGTAGTCATGCCAGTGCCTTATTAGATAGATATATAAAAAAAACTAATTAACCGCGCTTTCATTGTGAAAAAACAAAATGGATTTTCTGTAAATTAATTTAAACTTTCAATTTAATAAAATATAAATTAAATAAAAGAAATCTTATTTTTAATTTGTACAAAAAATAAGGAGTAGGTAATTTGAAGCACACCAAAGCTCTCTTTTTATATCGTTGAATGAAACAAAAGGAAGAGGCGATAGTTTGTGCTACTTTATTGAATTGAAAGTTTGAACCAAGCTTGTTATTTAACATGTTAACTTAACTGTACGAGATATCTTGTGAATGCTCTCTAATTTTTTTTCGAATTCCAATTTGATGTAAACAAATATAAACCTGTTCAAGTTAAGTCGGTGTTTGATTTATGATAAACCAAAATATATACTGCCAATTCGCCAAAAATTATCGCTTTATTCTTTATTTTGTTTAATTTTTCATTTTCATTGACTGACTCAAAAGAAGTTGTACTGCCAAATTTTAAAATTTGAATTACCTTGGTGTAGATTATAAAAACACTTTCAATACATACATAAATATAAAACATACATTTTAGGATAATGGTTTTTGCAATTCTCAGTAACAGCTCGGAGTTTGGATATGTACATGACCTACACAAATGTCTTGCTGATCTGGTATCGTTGTGCGACGGGTCGTTGAGCTCCCTATAAAATGGTTGAGCTACACGATGACTGATGTATGCGTGCCGTCAGTTAGGACAAGTCAACTCAAAGCTGTTATGGCTCTTTTTTCAAAAGGCCTGTTCAGATTTTGCCCTACATTGTAAAACTCGCATATCTAATAATATCACTATTGTCTGGACTTTAAAAGAGATTCTCTGAGTTTGTTTCGACGTTTCTTCTCAGAGGTCGTCAGATAGGAAACGTCGACGCCATCTAGTTAAAAAAAAATTAAAATAAAAACGACTTTTAAAAGTGTCTTATATGATCTATTTACAGAAATAAACATCATTTCATTTAATTTATCCGTATTACATGGGACCTTAACAAAACATAAGGATTTCCTCATTAGTCTTTCCTAGATTCGATTCCCAGGTGCAGCAAAGTCATTGGGTTTTTCTTAGAATTTCTTCCTATCCCACACTCTTTGAGAGTTAGAGATAAGTCTCAAAGAGTAAGGTAGGTAGCTGTTTGCAACATCTTTTTCGTCAGTGGAAACGCACCCCGCGTTAAGATAATTATATGAGTAAGAGCATTAATTTACAGTTTTTGGTGGGGATTGAGAGGGGGTACTCGTCCCTTTCCCGCAAAACAAGTGTTATTATAGATTTTGTAAGGGGGATCGGTTTGTGGCGTCAAGGATATTTATAAATTTATTTTGGATCCAATTTTAGTTTTAGTGGTAAACATTTATAATATGTGATCACAAACAATGTGTAAACACACAAAATGATAGTTGAGTGGTGTTTGATATATTAGAAATAACAAGTTTAGTGGAAAATATAATTTAATGAACTGATTTTTTTTAAAAAAAGCTTACTAGCAATGTTGGTCACACATTACTAGTATTCTTGTTAACCCCTCGTGCTAAGCTAAATGCTTGTATAACGAGTGGGTTCACGTCGGTAGTGCAATGGGTGGGGTTCGAATCGGCAACCACATGATCGCAAGTCCGATGCCCTAGCCATTAGGCTACCACCGCTATACGAAGGTATATGGAAGAAAAATACTTTTTAATTTCTACGCGTCGCACTGCTTAATTATTTATAAATAATTAGGATTAGGATATTTTATAAATATCCTAATTAATTATGTGTATAGTTAATAGTTGATATTTATATTAGCTATATTTTAAATCTTGTCGACTTCTTTTTCCTGTTTATCACTATTTATTATCATCATATTTTTTTGACTGCTAGTTATAATAAAATATAAATAAAAGTCTCTTATTTGGATAGAAATAGCAGAAGGTCTACTCCAAAGATTGTCTATTCTTCTTTGGATCTACCCCGTATCCGTTTCCTTTAATTAATTATTTAAATAATAAAATAAAAAATAGTTAATGTAAATGTTAACTATATTTTAAATCTGGTCAACTTCTTTTTCTTATTTAACACGTAATCTGTGTTTATCCCATTTATTTTTCATCACATTTTTTCGACTGCTAGTTATAAAAAAATATAAATAAATAATTAGTCTCTTATTTGGATAGAAATAGCAGAAGGTCTACTCCAAAAGTGTCTATTCTTCTTTGTATCTACCCGTTTCCGTTTCCTTAATTTTTTTATTTTTATTTTATTACGACCGAAATCAAATATTTTTAAAGACATCAGAGAAAAAAAAAATGATTAGCCGGGAAAATTAAACATAATATTCATTGTATTTTTAACTGATTCTATCAGAAGTTTTTATTTCGTTTTTTTTTCATATTAATTAATTATATGTAAATTTAATTTGATAGGTATCAAATTGACACATTTCGAATGGAAATAATTTTTATTTGAAACAAATTATTTTTTTTTTTTTTTTTATATATATAAGTAATCATGCGATCGGCTTTACAAGCCCTTAACAGATTTGTTGTGGGAGTTTTTTGACAGGAGAGAACTGTTCCTCCAGTGAGGAAGCTGTCTCTTATTAGATTAGGACTTGTTAGTGAACGAAATCCCATATGTGTTGTCTTTTGAGCCTTCTGACATTTATCGGTTCGTATAAAGCTGTTGCTAGGGTGTTAGTATGAGCTATTATACGGTCTTTGTAAGCTTTTGCTCTGTGTTCGACTTCCTCCTTAACGGTTTTCATTTCTGTGTACTTGTGCAATTCACTAATTCTGATAAATAGAGGTGCATCAGTTATCATTTTGAGCGCTTTATTCTGGAACCGTTGTACGATCTCCACATTAGAATTTTTTGCTGATCCCCACAGCTCTATACCGTATGTCCAAACCGGTTTGATGATAGTTTTATAAATGAGTAACTTATTTTCCATAGTGACGTGTGATCTTCTGCCCAGTAGCCAGTTTAGGTTTATAAGCCGTATATTCAACTCTTCGCGTTTCTTTTTGATATGAGTTTTCCATGTTTGCCGCCTATCAAGATGCATGCCTAAGTATTTTGCTGAATCTTGGTGAGGTAGAACGTCGTTCCCTAGTTTGATAGGAGGGCAGTTGTCCTTTCTCAAAGTAAAAGTGACATGCACTGATTTGTTGCAGCTGGCCTTGATGCGCCATTTTTCCATCCATTTGTTGACTTTGGTCAGGTGGTCCTGTAACTTTGAGGACGCTACACCGGCGTTTTCATGGTTACAAAGTGCAGCAGTGTCATCAGCGAATGTGGCAGATAGGACGTTATCGGTTATAGGTATATCTGCAGTGTACATAAGATATAAAGTAGGTCCTAATATGGAACCTTGCGGTACCCCGGCTTTTATATCTTGGAAGGCAGAGTAGGTGTCATTTATTTTGACTCTAAATATCCTATCTTCCAAATAAGATTTTAGGAGCAGGTAGAGGTTATGTGGTAGTTGTTTCTTCGTTTTGAAAAGCAGGCCTAAGTGCCAAACCTTATCGAATGCTTGTTGTACGTCGAGAAAGACAGCAGAGCAGTACTGTTTTTTCTCGAGAGCTTCTCTTATTTTATCAATAACACGATGAACTTGTTCTATGGTGGAGTGGCCAACTCTGAAACCAAACTGATGTTGAGGGATGACATCGTTTTCGTTAAGTACTCGCGTAAGCCTTCGCAAGATAATCTTCTCAAACAATTTCGATAAGGTCGGCAATAAACTAATTGGTCTGTAAGAAGACACAAGATGCGGAGGTTTTCCAGGCTTCGGAATCATAATTATCTCTGATGTTTTCCATATCATTGGGACATATCCAATCCTAATTATAGAATTAAAAAGGTGTGTTATTCCGACTATAGCCATTTTTGGAAGTTGTCGTAGGATTTCAGCTGTTATGAGGCAGAAACCAGGAGCCTTATTTAACTCCAGACCTTTTATTTCTCTTTGTACTTCGCGGGGTGAGCAGCTTTGTATTGGAAGACATAGTTGCAGATCAGTTTCTAGATAGTCTTGTATTTCTTTTTCAGTTTCTACATCACCGCTGTTCGGACTGAAGACTTCATGCAAGAATTGTCCAAACGCCTCAGCCCTTTCTTTGTCAGTTCTAGCCCAAGTGTTATTAATCTTTTTTATAGGTTTTTGCCCAGCCTGAGGAGCTACCTTACTGCTTTTCACTGCGGTCCAGAGTGAATACTCGTTTTTAGCTTGGGGATTCAGGTTTGCTAATTTATTTTGTAGAGTTTCCTCTTCGATATCTTTAAGGTACTGTTTTAGGTCAGCGGCTGCTTTGTTAAATGCCCTTTTGTCTTGGGAATGTCGACTGCAATGCCACACTCTTCTGAGACGTCTCTTTTCCAGGATCTTTGTTTTTATGTCTTTGGGGACATTTCTACAACTTTGTTTTAATGTTACTGCCGGTGTAGATTTCCATGCGGCTGTTTGTATTAAGTTTGTCAGAGTTTTTGCATATTTCTCGATATCATTTTCTGTTTTAAGTGACACCTTCAAGTTGAGTTTTTCGTTAATGTAGTGCCTGAATGCATCCCAATCGGTTTTTTTTGTGTATAGTCTCTCTTTCACTGGTCTTTCAATTATGGTGGTACTTAATGTTGCTATTACTGGCGTGTGGTCTGAACTGCTGTCTAAGGAAGTCTGCACACTTAGGTAATGGTGTGACAATCCTTTATACACAAAGAAATCAAGAAGATCTGGTGTCTTATTTGGGTCTGTAGGCCAGTATGAGGGTTCACCTGAGCTTAGTACATATAGCTTATTTTTGTCTATACTTCTTTTCATTTCTCGGCCTCTAGGTCAGTGGCGTAGCACGGGTCACTAGCACCCGGTGCGGATCCCGAATTTGCCGCCCCTTATTTTTTTATATGAATAACAAAAAATGTAGGGCATGATAAAACTAAACTGAAAAGTAAATAAATGTTCTCACATAAAAAAAAGTAAAATTCATTGTTGATACTGTATTTTATTCCTCAACGAAACAATCATAAGATACTTGTTTTTTTAAATATTTTTTTGACCACCTGTGAAATGCCGCCCCCGCCAAAGTGCCGCCCGGTGCGGACCGCACCCCCCGCCCCCCCCCACGCTACGCCACTGCTCCAGGTAGAGTGAGTCTTGACCCCCAGTGAACGTTTTTGGCGTTCCAGTCCCCTCCACATATGAATCTATGTCCAAGGGTTTTGAAGTAGTTTGTAAATGCTTCTTCCTTTAAGGTGTGCTTTGGTGGACAGTATACAGCCGATAATATTATAGATCCTCGTTTATCTTGCACCATTATAGTGGTTGCTTGTATTGGCTCTGTTTCATACTCTGGAAGTATCTCGTGCTTAATATGTTTTTTTATAATTACAGCTGTGCCTGCATGAGCTGTTCCGTCCGGGTGCGATGTCGAGTAAATACTGTAATTTTTTATTGTTGTATTGTGATTTGGTATTAGGTGTGCCTCTGAAACAAGAAGTACATCAATATTTTCGTGTTCCAATAAAGTTTGTATGTCATATTTGTGTTTAATTAACCCATTTGTGTTCCAGGTTGCTACTTTCAAAGTGGCCATTTCAATGGATGAGTTTGTTAATAACTGTTGTGAGAAGGTTCATCATTGTTGACATTTGTTCTAATAGTTTATCTAGCTTTAAAGCTTGTTGTGTGAAGAGTATTTCTAAATTATTATCATATGTTGTGGGATGTATTTTCAAAGCATCAGCATAGGATTTTGTTTCTATGGGATTTTTGTTCGTAAGTCTCGATTTACCAACCGTTTGGTATTGCCGTTGGTGTGATTCTGTGGTAATATTTGGCTGTACTGCATTATTTGTTTTATTTTGAGTGTTGCATTGATATGTAGGCTCCTTTATTGGCTTTTGCCTTCTTGTTTTTCGAGATACACAGGTGTGCACCTTCACATAACGCACACGTGGCGGGGGTGTATCGGTCCTTTTTAGGGCAATCGGATGTTTTGTGATCTTTTGCACACTTCACACAGCGGTATGGCCGCATGCAATAATTTTTAGAATGCCCGTATTGCTGACATCTTTGGCATTGAGGTATTGTGTTGCTTTTCTTTGGCTCTTCAATTATAATAATTTGGTTGTTAATAGATTTTATTGATTTAGCAGCACTGTTGTTTTGGCCAGCTTCAAGGTTAACAAAGAATGTTGATGTTGGTTTTTTTTCTGGGCCATACTTTACATTGATAATTTCTCCTTGTACTTTATTACCAGTTTTTTCAATTTCGTCTATGATAGCACTGTGCGGAGTTGAATGATGAAGTTTTTTTATTACTAGACGACAGCAACGTTGGTCTTTTCTATTAAAAGTGTGCCCTATAAGGCCATTTTCACGGACAAGGGTAATGATTTTCTTGTATGCTTCTATGTTTATGGAATTAATTCTCAATTGATTCTTATTAACAATTTTTAAGAGAAAATCATCTTTGTCAGCAACAGTGTTAATTAGGTCAGTTAATTTATTTATGTCTTCAATACCATATAAGATAATCGGAGGAGGTTTATTTGGACGTTTTTCTTTGAGTTTAGGCTCATCTTCTGTCAGGTCAATCTGTAGGCCATGGTACCTGTTGGTAGTTATGATTGCTTCAGGAGATGGCGATTGCAATAATTTCTTTCGCTTGTTGCCTCTGGCTGTTGGAGCTCTTTGCCATTCGGGAGGACAGGGTGTGTTATTGGTATCAGTCAGTGTCTGACTTATGTGTACTGTTGTTGTTGGAGCTGTGTTGGTAGCTTCGAGCTGTTGTTTACTACCTAGTGATTGACTTCTTTGTCTACTCAAAAATAAACTAGGGTGGAAAGCTTGTTGAACAAATCTTTTTCCAGTAGTATTCACTGACGCAGAGGCCTGGTTACTCACGTCTGCATAGTCTTCGGTAGCCAATTTCACACTCTCTGGCCCGGTTACCAGGGAGCGCCGGGGGTTAGCCGGATCGCATGACATATCGCATTCCATATTAGACTTTTCCATATTTAAAAGGGGGTTTGGGAGATATTGCAGCAGCACTTTCCCAAGGCACTACCGTCGCGCTTTTAGGGGTAATTTAGTCCTCCAAGGTCTGCGAAGGCCTGATGACAGGTTTTTTTGCCGCCGCCTGTTGCTCGGCGTTGGGCAAAGCTAGTTAAGCCCTGTTACTCGTTTGGCACCACCCGGAGGGCACGTGTAGGGTGGGTCTAGGAAAAGATGGTAAGTCCTACGGACGCGAGTAACTCCACCCTCCAAAATAAACAAATTAAAAAAAAAAAAATGTTCTAAACGTTTCTACGCAAACGCAAACCAACCTTCAACGAAAAGAAACGGAACGCAACGCAAATTTGACATTTGAATTTGATGGGTTGATACGTCCTGTCGTTCGATTATCGAATGATGAGTGAGCCAGTGTTTTTAACTAATAATTACGAGTAGAAACTAAATATTTTATGATAACGATGTCCGACATTAATATGGAGAAGTTCGCGGTTCCCGACTTCGTACCCGAGCGTTACGTGAAGGAGCTGGCGAAGTCCTGCGTCGGAGGGGAGGAGCTCCAACAACAGAAGGATAAGATACAATCATTAGCTGAAGAAACCGCAAGTGCCCTCAAAAAAAATGTGTACGAGAACTACATGCAGTTCATTGAGACGGCGACGGAGATATCCCACCTAGAAGCAGAGATGTACAAACTCTCCCACCTGCTAAGTGAACAGCGAACTGTGCTCACGACTCTCTCCCACGCCTCAATACTGGGCAACGACAACGCTATATCCCGCGAATCACTCGACAACCATGACGTAGAGGCAGAGCGAGTTGAAGAACAACGCAAGAATAAGCTCAACCTTATAACAGAGAAGGTAGAAGGCTGCATGAATTTATTAGACGTCCCAGATCGAACTTTGCTACACGAAGGTGATCTTTTAGAGATAGATGCTGAGGAGAACACGGCCCTGCAGAGAATGCATGTTTATTTATTCAATGACTGCCTTATGTTGACATCTTGGATATCAAACCGTAGAGGTCCTAACAGATATAAGTTTCAAGCCTGCTATCCCATTAGTACTTTGGCAGTGGTCAATGTAAGAGACTTGGGTAGTGTCAAACAAGCTTTCAAAGTGCTAGCCTTCCCAGATACAAGAGTGTTTCAGTGTAATAGTTTTGCTATCAAGAAAGATTGGCTTGACAAATTTGATGTGGCTAAAAAAATATACATCGAAAAAGAAAATTCTAAGCAAAAGAAAAAAGACAGCCAAGATAAACCTAAGCCAGAGTTACTGGAATCCCCTAGTTTGTCTGTTGAAGAATTACCTTCTCCTCAAGTGGCTCCTCTGCCAGAGTGGCTCTCCGATGTCACTGAGGAGTTAGATGTGCTTATTGTTGAAAGACATTTTCAGAAAACTTATGAACTGATGGTGTCAGCCCAAAAAGAATTAGACACCAAGGAAAATAAAAACCACCCACAAAGAACTGATATATTGAAAAGAATTGAACAGAAACAAAAAGTGTTAATTGAAATATTGTTAAAGGAACTTGATGTTACTCATAATTGGAGCCCACGGGGAGGTCTTCAGTCATCCCGGCAGCCGGTACACATACTCAACAAGTTCAACATGACCAGTCAGGCATGTGAATTATTTCTAGCTATATGTAGTCACACTGTAAAAGTTCATGTTAAAGGGGTCCAATTAGAAGGATCCATCAATATTTATGTCAAACAAGTAGGTGAGGTGTTCTTCTGCTCACTAAGTGATGCCTTAACAGAGTTCATTACATTATTTCCTAAGAATAAAATTAGTGCTTTTGTAGTTTGGGCTAGCATGCAACTTAGAATGTTAATGAGTCAAATTATTAAGCAGGTGTTCACTCCACAGTGTGCACTAGAGTCTGTGTTGGACTGTGTGCAGAGTTTGAGGAATCAGTGTACACTATTCTGTGACTTTGGTCTAGATTTGAGATTTCAGATGAACAGCTGTTTGAGAGCACCTATTGTCAAAGCTCTCAGAGAGTACAGAGAGAAGATTGTTGATTCAATGAAGGGCAAAGTATCTGAAGACAAATGGACCCCTGTGAATATGCACACCAAAGCTGGAGTCAATAAATTCTTAATACAGATGGAAAATTTGGGCCTTATCTTAGCTAAGTACATAATTAACGAAACATGGGTGGACTTATCAAGTAGTACAATATGGTTTGCACAGTCTGTCATTACAATACAGAAGGTAGGACTGCAGCTGGTCACTAAGGACATGATGGGGGTACTGGACGAGTGCATTCATTCTGTATTCAATTCTCGCCTTATGCTCTCGCTAGGCAATGATTCTAGTTATGCTCAGAAGAATTTTAAATTTATTTTAGACACAGTGATGCCTTTAATGCTCAGATGTTATAAGGAGGAAGTTGGGTATGATAACGAGAAGCTAGTGAATCTAGCCAAGAAGTTTGGTGTCTATATAGCACCACCAAAGAAATCCAACATCACAAAATACACAAGTAATGAATATTTATGAGAACAGTCATTAGAATACACATGTCATGTATGTATGTTGGTGTACGAAAATTATTTTTATTATGCTGAAAGCTTTAAAATTGTAATATATAGATAGTAAGCATGCAGGATTTTTGTAAGTTTATTTAATGAAGAAAAACTGATCAAATTGAAGTTTATATGTATATGCAAGTTATGAATATGAAATTTTAATAAACCAAAATTTTATTCCGTATTCATGAAATGTGTGGAGTCATGAGAATAAAAAGAATATTTAAACTAATATATTTTTTTATTCAATAAATTACAATATATGTCTCAAGCTAACCTTAACATTATGCCTATATGGAATACAATTTATTGATAATACAATACAATGATATCGTAATATACAAATTTTATTCAGATTCAATCAAAGACTCGATAAAATTAGTGCCATTAATCAATTTCGTAGTCAGAATAACAAATTCTACATTAGAATCTTCTTGCTGACTGATGGTTCTTAGAGCAGATATCTCTTGGTATGTGCACCCTCCAATGAAGAACACGAGGATGACACGAGGGTTCTCCATCGAGGACGAGTTCTCGCTAGATATCGAGTTGCGGCGGGCCATGCGCGGTTGTAAAGTTTGCAGCTCATCCACAGTAGGCCCTGGGAGCAACCCTAGGACATCTTGGATACCTGGAAAAGATAAACATTTTGTTATAAAATGAAATTGGACATAATTAAAAATAAAAATTTAAAAAACCCCCGACAATTGCATTATATCTCGATAGATTTTCATCAAATATATCTAAGAACACTCCCGACTAATTCACCGTTCAACAAAAAAAACTTAATCAAAATCGGTTCATCCGTTCAGGAGCTACGACGCCACAGACAGACACACACACAGACACGTCAAACTTATACTTAACAGCCTGACGGTTTTGCGTCGGGGGTTAAAAAAAAATTGGGTAAGATAATTTTTAGGCAACATGCAGTCTTAAATGGTTGATCAAAGGGGTTTTTTCTTTTCGTGTTGCGTGTCGTGCATCGGCTATAATTATATCCACCTCATACCCTCTAGCTTGAGCCCAGTAAAGCATCAAATAATTTTATCGTCGGCATTTCCGTGCCAAAAGACAAGATAATGTGATGACTAAATTATGTCGCAACATCTATGTGATGCGATGTGATGTTTGGTTTGGGATTTCACAATGAAAACTACCATTCATCACTATGAAGAACGTCAAAAGAACCCAGAAACTAAGAAGAAAAAAATACTCGGAAATAAATGAAAAGTCGATGTACCGTCACTCTTAGCTTCTAGAGCGGTGTTGCATAAATATCTATCAAAACCAATTTCGAATCTTGAATATTCGGATATCATGCTAATGGAGGATTCGATACGGCTATCATTATTATTATCTGCTAACGTATATTCAGATCTTTTCCGGAATCTAGTTTAGATCACCTGCACCATTGCATTGAACAGAACTACCTCAATGGTCCAGTGAATACAAGCACGGCTAGTAAGCGCGAGGGCCTGGGATCTTTTCCTTTATTGGGATTTTCTTAGCAGCAACTTGGAGTTTAATGGCCCAGTTAAATGGCAATAAACTCTCCCTCTATTACTATTACAATAAAAAAATATATCTATGGGCTAACTGTGCATATTCATATATTTATGCCTTATCTCTTCGGGGAGAACAGGCGTAATGGTATGTTGTTATGCATAGCAAGACCAAATATAGAAAAACAAGGAAATCAATTAGGTCAGCGTAGGCTAATTGGCCCGATGGTCGTGTTAATATGGGAGGTTCGTTGTGAGCATACAGTCCGCACCAAATTATGTTCGGCACAGCAAAATCAACCTTATTCGCTTACAATACAGCTAGCTTATAGCATTTATGTAAATTTATATTGGTTACAATGTTTGACATTGGCTGTACGCAGCAGCGTAGCTGGTTGATAGGTAAATGTTTTTTCGTTATCTATTAATGATTCATGCGAACATGTGTGTTTTTGATACGACTCATGTGATAATGTTGTTTGATACCTATTTAAATATGAAATTATTGTGATTTTATTTTAAATGTGTAATATAGCGCCTATATTATCCGAAAGGCTAATTAGGCAGAGACCAGTTGTTTTACTGTATACCTTCGTTCGCCGGTATGTTTAGGTCCCATGTAAAGAGGGCGAGAGTATTGCCATTTGCTCTTTGTACAATTATTTATTAATATGTATGAATATGTTATTACATATAATAAATTAATACATAGTAATAATAACTTATGTTAGCTCTTAGCGGTAACAGTTTTCAACCGGGCTGCTAATTACTTAGGACTGCTAAATGAAGTCAAACTCAACTAACTTTACAATACTTTAATATACTGAAAATGTCTTTGGTATGTTGACAATCTTTAAGGGCTAATACACAAAATCTCAGAGATGACCATTGGACTGCCAAGTCAAAGGTCTTGAGTTCGAATCCCGGGCACGCACCTCTGTCTTTTCGAAGTCATGTGCGTATTAATAATTAATTATCACGCGCTTAAACGGTGAAGGAAAACTTCATGAGGAAACCTGCATGCCTGAGAGATTTTCTTGACGGCGTGTGAAGTCAGCTAACCCGCAGATTAGGCTACATTACATACATTACTTACATTAGGCTAGCGTGGCGGACTATATAGCCTAATCCCTCTCGTGCCCAGCAGTGGGACAATGTGAGAGGTTGATGATGATGATGAATAATAACTATCGTTTATTACAATATCTAATCGTTTATAATCATAATAGGTAGCATACCTTACCTATGCCTGGCATGGTAGTGGTGAATGTCGCGAATCTTATGGTCGGTCGTGACCATAGAAGCTTTTGCGGTTGCAAATTCGGTGCAAATGCGGTTATTATTGGGTAATAGTGCGGTTTTTGTTGTGGTAGGGCCACGCTGTTCGCAGCATGAATGGGCCGGCTTGACCGGGGAAGTACCACACTCTCGCAGAAGACCGACGTCCGAGTAGTAGCGTTTCGTTACTGCGCTTCGTTCGGTGAGCGAGAGGGCCGGAGGCCCAATTCCTCCCCCAATCCCCTTCCTTCTCCTTTTCTCCTTCCCCTCCCTTTCCCTAAATAGGCTCGGCAACGCATCTGCAACTCCTTTGGTTTTGCAGATGTCCATGGGCGGCGATGACTACTTACCATCAGGTAGCTCGCGTGCTCGTTTGCCGAGTTATCCCATAAAAAAAATAGTCATACATCCCCTACCGATTCCACCAGACAGGAAAAAAACATGGCAAGTTTTGGAGTTTTGTTTTCAAAAACTTTCCCATTTGCCCCCACCGTCGAATTTTCCCTTATCCATCCCAGGAATAATTCGGATTTTGCGAACTTCATACAAATGGTAGCATACCTGTCCAGCCCTTGTTCTTAGCAATATGTTCGCTCAGCCGCACGGTCAACGGCGTGTACTTGTTACATAGGTAGCTCTTCTCCTTCGCGTTCAATTCAGTCTCGTCCATAGTGAGGTGCAACGTCTACAAATAGACATGTAAATTAGGATTTGTCAGTCAAGAACGTTAATATAGGGATCTAGGTAAATGCGTGATGATGAAAGACTATGAAATCGTGTAGGTACTTCTGTTAGGTCTCGCTAATTTTAATCAATTTAACAAAAGAGTAACTGTTAATTTATGTTTATACAAATGCCTATATGCCCTAATAATTTCAAAGGACCATGACGTAAGCAACCATCTCTTCTATTATTGAGGAATGTCAACCTTAAGTACTGCCGCGATAACAAGGCGGCGGGGAGGGATTCTTGGCCAGGAGCGGGGGCTCGACTCGGTCGGGCACTCGCCCCAGGACCGTCGATTAAGACGTTTGCTTGTAATTTGTTCACTAGTCCATGGAGACTGACAGCATATTAAAATGTTGTAAAGTCAACTGAGTTTAACTTCTCACAATATCCCAAGTAACCAGACCCTTTTGAGAATTGTAACGTCTGTAACCGCTTAGAGCTAACATATCAGAAGTGGGATGCAACCAAAACGTAAGTACACGCCCAATTATTATAATTACTAGTTTGTGTGATGTCATATCACTAAGGATGTGATCGAAGCGAGTATCCTTGTGACGACGAGGACAAATCTCCCCGGTATGACACACGCCTTATAGGATATCATTTTATATTGATTCGTTAATTATACATATACATGTAGGTACGCTCTTGTTTTTAGTTTTGCCAGCAGTAGTAATATTGAACGTTATTCTCGAATTCAAATATAATTTATTGCAAACTAATTGGATTTACTTATGATGGTCTACTTAGTAGGTACCCTTTTAAGCAGTGTAACAATTTCCTTGAATTATTTCAAAATCAAATCATTTATTTGCCTGAAATATGGTGGATATGCGAGATGTTAAATCGAAATGTTAAATCGAGATGTTTCATCAGTTGTTAGACATTATTCACATTATATTTTATGACTAGATAGATCATGGGTAAAATTTAGCGCTAGGGTATCTTCTTTCATTTACATTATTCCAATCTTACAACTGGGAATGACGTGTGGCTGATAACCAATTGACCTGGCATGTGTTTCGGGTTCGAATCCCGGTCAGTAGCCAAAATTGAAGATCTTGACGGATTGAATAAGGTGAGTGTCTGACTGTGACTAGTACTCGTACTCTAGCACGGATGTCAAAGTACGCGTAAACGAATTTAGTAATCAACAAGGAAACTGTGTTGTAGCTTGTCGTTATAGCTCTCTTACGAGTAGATTATCGCTCCATTATCAGAGTTTGTGGGCGCCTACCAAACAGTGCGTCACCCGGTAACCCAAGCATAGCACTTGAAACCGCATTCCTTGGTTGCGGGACCCAAATGCTTACACTTAAAACAAAGGTCCCTTGTCTATTTTTAGAACTGGATGACTTCCGTCATTTGTTTGTATAATGTATCAAAGGCTCCACTGTAACAAAGGAACCCTATGAAATACGTAACTGTACAACAAATAAGACATTGTTATAACGAAGGAATATCATGGATATAATGTTGACATAATTACCGTACATAAGTAGTATATCTATAACGAAAGGGATTAAATGGAGGGTTAAACTTTTGTCTGCCTGCAAATACAAAACTCCCAATAGATCGCAGTCCCGATAACTGAATAGTTCTAAAGTCCTTTTGCCACGAGATTTCAGACAATCGGGATCGGCGAGCTATGACAGCTCACAACTCCCCCCTTCGAGCCGAAGTTGATTGCGAAGTGGAAACTCCTAAGAGGAAGTCGAGATGGCAGTGAGCGGCCATCGGCTTCGGATGCAGGAGGATTGAAGCGAGAGCAAGAGCATGCTCGTCGCTGACGACCTGCGTCGAGCGTCGCATCACACCAACGAGCCGCGAGTGGACGGCAGCTGTCGTCGCAGCACATTCACGTGTCGGCGCGATGCGGAGACTGCGAGCTTCATGCGGAGCAACGTGTGGAGGGCAGTCTACGAGCTATGTGCAGAGCGACGTGCGGAGCGCGGCGCAGCACGACTGCGATGCACGGATTAACAAGGTCACGTAGCCCTTCTTTTTCGAGAAAGATTTTAATTGATATCTTTAACAACTTTAGGGAGGGTCATTGTCAACTGTGAACCAAAACGCACCACAACCACATACTTTGCGTAACCTGGATCCTTCGGCCAAAAGGCTTTAAATAAACGTGTGGTCGTATAAAAAGGTGAGTAAGATGCGTTTCGGTATACAGTTGCGATTAAAGAACCAATACTTGTATTTCTATGTAAAAGACCCTACAAGGGGTCTGGTGGTCCAAAGATTAATACCATTCCATCAACTTTGAAAGATATAGTTATAGAGCCCGCATAACAAACTCATAGATTAATTATTATGAAAACTAAGTGTGCCTTGCAATTTCATCAGCTTTGCCCTGCTCCTAAGGGGCCATAGCGTGATATTAAGTAAACTATAACCTTTTTTTAAGAATTGCAAAGGTTTTTCATATCTGACTGGTAGTTCTAGAAACTAGCACGTTTAAACAAATAAACTTTTCAGCTCTATTATATCAGTATAGATGCGATGAGATATTACTATTAGATAATACTCCTAATAAATCATGTTAAACGTTTAGGAGCGTGACATATTTATGTAACATAGCTGTCAATACATTCTTCTACAGCAAGTCGGTCAACCGCAAATGTCGCACAGAGTTTATGTATTAATTACTATTCAAAGCAATAACGTTTATGCATCATTAAGGCCAACAACGGGTCTACCTCTTTTAAGTATATTATGTACATATAAATATAAGTACCTTTACCAATGTGATGTGGTAGCAATATGCATGATTCATGATATTAAAGATAAAACATCTTAATCAGCTTAGGCACGGATCAGATCAGGTTAGCATATTGAGTGTTACAGTATATTAGATGACAAAACTATCAATACTAGTAGTGCAGTACATAATCTAATGGGTAATAAATCTAGTTCCAAAGTTAGGTAACATAAAAATGCTAACAGTTATGTTTTGTGCACGTTACTCTCATTTGAGAATAAGCTACAGGGAGGTCGTGTATCTAACAATATTATCCCTATACTTAGGACTTCATCATACAAGCAATGTTTATGCAAACGTACCGGTCGTGCCATGCTTAAGTTTCTGTCTTTTCTATTTAGTCTAAGGTAATCTTTAATCGTTCTGAGTGAGACAACGTCGTGAGTTGACTTAGTTCTGAACCGTAAGTGAGTCTCAAGTTAGGCAGAGATTTGATAGAACGATGGTGCGCGTAGGTGGTAAAAAGTATCAGCCGTTGAAATCTTACGGCATGAAATCCGCCCCATACTCGTACAAGGTCAGTTTTAGTATGTGCTTAACACGAAACACGTGTTTAGTATTTTTAGGTAGTCTATGTACAAAATTTCAAAACTGCATCTTGAAAAATATCGAAGTTATACGGTTGATTTGCTATCTGGTTGTCTGTCGCATGAATTTGTAGCATTGACTTTGGGCAGCTGACGGGGTTGTTTTACCCTACCCTGCATCGGCCTGCGCCTAGTGACGCTATGACCGGCAGTGACCTGTGTTGTGCACGTATGATTGCGGATAGGTACTTAGTATAGGTACTTAAAATTTTTGGGACAAAATATGACATGCTGTAAAAAAATATTGGAATTGATTCAGATACATCTTCTGAACAAACTTTATTCTGCTTTCGAATTATACTAAAAATAATGTTGTATACCAATGAATACATTAAAGTGCCTGATGCCTAAGAAGTACTAGTATTGTCTTGCATCCTCCTTGAAGGTCCTAGGACATACCAACGTCACCGAGTAAATAATAATGACATATATTGTCCCGTGGCTGGGCACGTGTCTCCTCACAGATTGAGAGGGATTAGGTTGTAGTCCTGTAATATTAATAAATGATAACATGTAATTAGCCCTTTGTTATTCAGGAAATCTAAAATTCAATTCACAATTTAAGGAGGTTCTGTAATCACGGATCACATAATAAGAATAGGCGGTGATCCCAAACTAGAAGGGCGATCTTGAGAGTCAGACTTGCATCGGCCATATCAAATACATTAAACTACATATTTTAGCAGCTTTCGTTCTGATGTCACAAAATGTAACAAACATAAGCATAAGTATATTTAATGCTGCGGCATAAGTGTCGATTAGAATATCCGCGGCGCGGGAGTTAAGTTAGCACGCCACGGCACAGTACAGAAAAATCGTCCTTCAATTAATGACTATAAGATGTTCTTAAGACTTACAAATTTTTTATATTTATGAAACGATAGCTTACGCGAGTAGATAGTAGGAATCGGTGGAATTCCTTTACAGCGAAAGCAAGTCTTCTCTCAAAAGCTCGGAGTTTATTTAGGGATTGTACCGCCGAGTGTGAATGGGCTAGACCTAAAACGAATGATGTTAACGCATTGCTTCAAAATCTTGTTAGATTTTTAGAAGATCAGTGTCAGTATCCATTAGCGACGAATAGCGTCATACTTCTCAAATCATTAAGGGTTTTAGATGGTAAAAAGAAAGGCTTAACAATAAGTTCGATAAATAAACGGGAGTAAGAAGAAAGATGGAAGAAAGAAAGGAACATACATAAATAGACAGGTATCGAATAAGTATTAATAATTAAAACTATGATTTAGCTTAAAGTAGAATTAAAATAACTCAGATTCGTGAGAACAAAAAGAGGACCCTAGCTCAGCACAGGCCATGTTGCTAGATTCTCGAGCGAAATCACGGACATCGGACATCTACAGGTGATACCAAAGGGGGGCGAGGGAAGATGTCCTCGTATGTAAATTCTACCAATGTAACACTGGGCATGAGTATTGGGACTTAGAATCGAAGAGGCTTTGGAAAAACCGCAACAGCAGGTTCTTTGAGTAGGAGGTAGGTAATATGGGAGTTAACATTGAGTCAGCATATAAAAAGAAAAACAACCCGAACGCTCGCGAAGGATTAGGTGCTGCTCTCCGTTGATGGGGTACACACGGAGATCACTTTAAACCCTTGAGAAAGGAAGTCAGAATCATACCTTCCTATTTCTGGTTTCATAATATAGATTTATAAGCTTTTATTAGGTCTTAACAAAACTTAGCGAAGGCACTAGAAACATCTTCTCTAGATCCAAAAACTACAGTCGCCTCATTAGCGATCGTGTAAGCTGTTTTAACTCGCATACATTCAAGCTGTTGTGATCAAACAGAAACCATAAAATACGTTCAAAATACGGGGCTAGGCCTAAATCTAATGTATAGGTCGAGCGGTACCTTCGCACAATTTTCGGCTCCCGAAAAGCATTAATCTGCAACAATGGTAAAAGCAGCTGGACGGTATTTGGGTAACATTCAATAGTGCCTAAACAATATCATTCACAAAACCAGAGAGAGGGCACCATCACAGGTGACATTTGGAAACTCCATGAATAAACAATATGAGTATAGATGAGTGAGAATAAACTCCATGAGTATACAATCATATCCCACGTATTTATAGAGAACTTCCTACGACAATATTCAAAAACAAATTAAAGCAATGGTTGATTGTTAATTGTTTCTACGCGATTAATGAATTTTTCAATTATAAGCACAATTAATGTAAAAAAAATGTAACTTTCGCATGTCTACTATGGGTGAGATGTCTGTGTACCTTCCCAAAATGTAACAACAGCTTTGTAAAACCATATCTCTAGCGAATAAATGATTCTATTCTCTATTCTCTAAAGAAACGAATCCTATGCTAAGTGTCGCCACAGTCGCCACTCACGATGACGATAACTTAACTGACATGTACACGTTGAAACTAAGGCTAGTTATGTCATAGTACCCAAGCTGGGAATAATCGGGCACAGAAAGCAGACGCCTGACGACTGTCATGGCGGACCACGTGAAACTATGGATTCATGTCACCACTCTAGAAATCAATCAAAATTATGCCGCAAAACAGTTGCGATAGGTATTACAAAATATCAAGTACTAATAATACCAAATTAAAGCATGTTTTGTATTTTATTGTGTCACATTTCAAAATTGTTATGCTAGAGACTGTTTATGTACAGAATATTATTATTCATTGTTTCAGATCAAGTTCGCGAGAATTGATTGGTTCGCGACTTGATGAGATGAGGCCTCCCGACTCGCTCCACGGGTGAATTGATCGCCACGTGCTGGTGTCGCTAGGCGTTATGACTTCTACTTGGTTCTATCGAAATCAAGTTCGCGAGAATTGCTTGGTTCGCGACTTGATGAGATGAGGCCTCCCGACTCGCTCCACGGGTGAATTGATCGCCACGTGCTGGTGTCGCTAGGCGCTATGACTTCTACTTGGTTCTATCCATAAACTCGATTGCCTATGGATATGTACCTTGTTTGATCCATAAACTCGTTTGCCTATGGATCTTCGTGACCTCTCCATCAACTTGTTTGACCGATGGATGAACCCTCGTGACCTATCCATCAACTTGTTTGACCGATGGATACTCACGATATTGCTTTATGGGTCTCGTGACTCATCCATCAACTTGTTTGACCGATGGATGTTCACGAGATCTTGTTTTAGTCCATCAACTTGATTGACCGATGGATATTAATGATTTGTCTTTACTATTGTACTTATAGACCGTCAGTTTGTATAAAACAAAGAAATTAATGTAATCACTATTATTGTAATAAATTCCTAGCAACTGGCCAAGAATCCGAGTGTTAGGTTTCCACCTGGAGTCGTATGCGGGGACGCACACGATGTCAGGACGGACGAGTGTTAGGTCTCGCTAATTTTAATCAATTTAACAAAAGAGTAACTGTTAATTTATGTTTATACAAATGCCTATATGCCCTAATAATTTCAAAGGACCATGACGTAAGCAACCATCTCTTCTATTATTGAGGAATGTCAACCTTAAGTACTGCCGCGATAACAAGGCGGCGGGGAGGGATTCTTGGCCAGGAGCGGGGGCTCGACTCGGTCGGGCACTCGCCCCAGGACCGTCGATTAAGACGTTTGCTTGTAATTTGTTCACTAGTCCATGGAGACTGACAGTGTATTATTTTTTTATTTTTTTATTTATTTATTTATTTATTTCAGGCAACAAAGCCCTATAAGTATTAAAATGTTGTAAAGTCAACTGAGTTTAACTTCTCACAATATCCCAAGTAACCAGACCCTTTTGAGAATTGTAACGTCTGTAACCGCTTAGAGCTAACACTTCTGTGGCAGGGCCATTTTGCGAATTTGACGTCATCTGGCGAGGCCGAAGTATGTCGGCGCGGATTAAAACAATGATCAATATCTCTAAATATTTGTATGGTAGCTATACAAATATTATATTCAAACCACAAGCTATACAATAACATGCCTAATTTATGCTGACCGAAGCGGATAGCAAAAATAGGGTATTGTTTATTGAAATAAAACTACCTACTTTTTAGGGATTTTATCGCGTTATATTGATATTTTTAATTCCCGACGTTTCGTCATAATTAGTTTTATTTCAATGTCTAATATTCGCGTAAGTGTTAGAAACCAGTATTGTTTATTGTTCAATTCTGGGAAATCTGTGAGTCAAGCGGCGTCGAGTAACTGTTTATGTTAAAGTATGGTCCACGTGCTTATCGCAGACAAAAGTTCGGCTGTCTCAAGGGTTTAGTTTCGTTTAGTTATATTTAATTTCAAAACAAACCACTTGAAAATTACCGTTATAAGTAGTCCTCTCAAACTTTGTATTACAATTCAAATTCTGTTGCATTTATTCTAAATATGTATGGATTTTACTATGCAATACAAGTCTAGTAAAAATTCAGAAATAAATTCACTGGCAGTAAATATTTTACAACATGCCTAACCCTTAAATGAGTAATTTATGATTTGCCTTGTTCAAAAACATAAATTTTAGGTCATAGGATAACATGATTGTAATGTCTTGCCAATTTTCTGCGCATTTTTGGTTTCCGTAAGAACCTTTATAAGTTGCTAGAAAACTTTAAAAATAAATGCAATGATAAAAAACGAATTTTCATTTGATAAAGTCGCATGCATTAAAAATCTCGTGGCACACTGTTTGTTATCGAACTCCTCCGAAACGGCTTGACCGATTTTTATGATTTTTTTTTGTATTAAATTGGTAGGTCTGAGAATAGGTCGTAAAGTATTTTTTGCCTTCCTACCCCCATTTTTTTATCGCGACTTTAGTATATACATTAATTGCCGTGATAGCCTTCTGATATGGCCATTGGACCACCACGTCTGTTATTCGAAGTCATGTGCGTATTAATAATTAATTATCACGCGCTTAAACGGTGAAGGAAAACATCATGAGGAAACCTGCATGCCTGAGAGATTTTTTTACGGTATGTGAAGTCTGCCACCGGCAGTAGGCTAGCGTGGTGGACTATAGCCTAACCCCTCTCGTTTTGAGAGGAGACCCGTGCCCAGCAGTGGGACTATGCTACGGGTTGATGATGATGAGTACACCAAAAAAGTGTTTGCGGGAACAGCTAGTAATGAAATATGATTTGACCTTCCGAAGCACAGCGTACTGGCGGCTCCCCTGCTGGGGCCGGAGTAGGCCGCACTTCTCCAGGTTGCACAGCGTCTGCCAAGTGTTTAAGCCATACACTTGCACCAGCTCGCGTTTGTAGTATTCTAGAACTTTCGGCTTGAGACCCGACCCCGTGGCGCATTGTAGGCAGATCAAGCGGAGTACCTGTATAGAGATAAATATTGTTTTACAGTCGTAAAACGTATCGTCGTTTTATATCGTTTTCAAATTAAGCGCCGGTGAGCCCAATGGCTAGGGCATCGGACTTGCGATCATGTAGTTGCCTACAGTCGCCTTTATGTTATATATATGGTTTGAAACCCAACCATTGCACTACCGACGTGAACCCACTCGTAACACAAGCATTTAGCTTGGCACGACGGGTTAACAAAAATAATATTGATGTGCGACCCTTTTCAAAAGAAAAAACAAATATTCACACTGGTGAAAGAGAACACAAGTAATCCTAACACTGCTCGCAATTTCTGCAACTTTTCTCCGTATTCAACTCTTTTTTTAATTATATAAGGTCGATATTTGATCGTCAGTGAGGAAGTGATTAAGCACCACCAGAAATGAGCAGACATTTAACCCGGTGGTACTGTACGCACGGCTACACATCAAGCTGTACAAATCCAATATAGGCTGGCCTCGCATTGTGCGGAAAATGTTAACAATGCCAGGTCAGTCGATACTGGATTTGTATATATAGCTTGATGTGTAGCCGTGCGTTCATGGGTTACTGATGTTAAATTGCACTACTTATAATAATACTGTAGCAGTGGTTCGAGTCACTAAAATATTGAGTTATGAATGTTTTTGGCCTCTTCCTATTATTTTATATTTGTAATGTGCGTCATTTCCTTGTGTATTTTTCCAAAGTTTCATCGTAATCGGCTGAATGGAATTGATGATGAACAAAATACACATATATTTTATTTTAAGTATCAGAGTTCTGACGGCAGTCAAATAGTACAACTTACCTTGGTAAGTGGTTCTTTCTGTGCTATCAAGTCTTCGATGAAAGGGCAAGCTTTTTCGTTGTCTACACAGTTGAGGAAATCCTCTTCACATTGTATCATGTCGTGGAACTCGAAACTGTCTGTTGTCTGCAACAAATAAACATACAACACGAAATATTACCTGGAGTGAGCGCAGGGTAATTGCGAGTAGCAGCTGAGGTTGAATTTGTGGTCCTTTTACGCCTTATATTAAAAAAGATATTCATCAAATCGCGTAAAAGTCCGAAGAACAAGATATTGCATTTTGTCTGTAATTTAGGCCCAGCTGAATCAGCGTTGCGGTTCAGTACTGCAAAAATATTCTGAGCTGTTAGCCTCTTCGACCAGTGGCGTAGCGTGGGTTTTCGGTACCCGGGGCCGATCGCCGCTATTATAGTAAATTTTGGGCAGAATCCTTCATTTACAGTACTATCTGCTACAATAACGATTTTGAAGCCACAGTTGTAAGTGAATACATTAAAGTTTATGTAGCAAAGACGGACTTGAAATAACCATGGCCCTTGCTGCCGCCCCCTTTCGTATGCAGCCCGGGGCCAATGGCCACCCCTGCCCTGCCCCACGCTACGCCACTGTCTTTGATACATATTCATGCATTTTTTTTGGTATCTTTAATTACTGCTTGTTATTTGGGCGAATTATGCATCCTTTCTTTCTACATATATAATACAAGTTAGACTGCCTCATTAATCTAGTGGTCCTCAGCGCGACTGCTACGCTGGAGATCCTGGGGTCGATCCCAAGGTCGAGCAGTGTTATTGAGTTTTTCTATGAAATTCTCAGTAGCAGCTCGGAGTCTGGATTTGTAACCGGTTATAGGCAATAGGCTCGCCCTCTATTACACGGGACCGAAAACATACCAGCGAAATGTGGGTGTACATTAGTACACCTCTGCCTAACCCTTCGGGGAATACAGGCGTGATGGTATGTTATATACAAGTTCCAAAAAACTAGTGCCATTTTGCGCGCTAGTGGTCGCTACATATACCTCTTTAATATACTCTGCGATGGCGGTGTGCGTGGCCAGCGACTGCTTGTTGGCCAGCATCTGTGGCAGCCGCGACACGAACTGCTTAATCTCTTGCACCGACTTGTCTTTATGTCGCTCGTCCAACTGCGTCTTGATAACACGCGCTTTCTTCGATAAGGCTGCCCCAACCTGGGCAACATAGTCAAACCCTAAATTACCATAATCAGTTTCAATACGCTACAAAAATAACCCGGATAACAGTTCTCTCTGAATAAATACAATAGATAAACGAAAACAACATTGAAATTGGTTAAAAATAAGAAAGTTTTAAAGTATTTAAAATGGACATGCTACATTTTACTGGGATCGATTTATGGTCACAGACAGGACTATTGTTGCTAATAAGCCTGATATTGTGGTGATAGATCGAAAATAATGGTTGTAGGTGCCAGGATAAGGGAATCGAAATAAGGAACACAGGGTGCGAGCCAAAACCAACGAGAGAGCGCGAGCCGTGACCGGCCGTTCTCTGAGGAGCGTTGTGAAGCACTGTAAGGCTCTAGATCGTTCGGAAACAAGTGGCCTTTCAAATTATTCTAGAACGATTCTAGAATAAATCTGACATGTTGGGGCTGTGTGCCAGGCTCTCGCTCCCTAATGGTGTATTTATTTTTAATAAAAGACTAAAACCTCTTTCTTTATTACATAGAACCTTATATAAAAACTATAATAAGTTCCGCGCGTCGTCACCACTCTGTAGCGGTGCCACGCGTCGTCAACAATGGTCTTAATGAAATAACATATTTGATTTCAATAATGCAGTCCCAACTAACCAATGTGAAGCTACAGTCCCTGATTTCAGCGAACAGTTCCTCGCTGGAGTTGAGTATGATGCGTTTCTTCTCGCGGGCGGTCACCTCGGGGCTCGCGTCGTCCGGGCTTACAAACTTGTGTCCGGGGAAAGTCGCCGTGGAACTCTTTATACCGTATATCTCATCTGCAACGAAATAGGACTTAAAGGTACGGCACAGCATAAATTGGCCGTACAAACGTAATACCAAAAGTAATCGCAATAATAACACAATTTAATTATTATTTGGGTATTATTTGGATCTGGATCTGATCAAAAATTATCAAAGTATCAATGATTACATTTATTTCCAGTGAAGTATTTTGGAGGAAATGATAGTGTGTGTAAGTCAAATTTGTTGCATTCATCATCAACCCATAACATTGTCCCACTGCTGGGCACGGGTCTCCTCTCAGAACGAGAGAGATTAGGCTATAGTCCACCACGCTAGCCTACTTCGGGTTGGCAGACTTCACATGCCGTCAAGAAAATCTCTCAGGTATGCAGGTTTCCTCACGATGTTTTCCTTCTCCGTTTAAGCGCGTGATAATTAATTATTAATACGCACATGACTTCGAAAAGACAGAGGTGCGTGCCTTGGATTCGAACTCGAGACCTTTGACTTGGCAGTCCAATGGTCATATCACTGCTTACTTAATTTGTTGCATTGTCAGCAAAAAAAAACGATTTTTCTTAGAAATAAATCGATTGCCCCTCAAACCCATACAAAATAAACTTCATTGAATTTTTTTGATTTTATTCCAAGAACGCGATTATAAATGAAAAAATTGCGCATATTCGGGATTTTCAATAATTTGTACAAGTTTCACTCACCAATGAGTCCCTCGTAAGTGAGTTGTGTTGCCACGACGCTGGTGAAGTCCACCGCGCGGTCCAGTAGTAGCAGCTGATCGATGCACGAGGTCGCGGCGCCCTTTGGACCCTGGCCTTGTTCCTCCTTATTCAAACGACAAAGGAGGTCCCATACCTAACAGCAGAAAATTGGTAATATCTTCATCGTGAAGAACGCAATCAAGGAAAAATGAACTGTGACAAACTGGGCAATATAAACGGAGGGTAATATTTTTAGGAGGTGCAAAAAAAAAACATAAAAAAAAGACCTGTTAAACTTTATGGACTTCTGGTCTGAAATAAAGATATATTATTATTATTATAAACTTATATTTCTTTGTATACTCACAGAAAAAGAAGCCTTATAAAGAATGAACGATAGGTGTTTTTTTTTGCAGTCTCACCTGTTTAGCAGCAACTCCTTTTCCGAAAACTCTCGGTATGATTCCATACATTTGCTGTATAGTACGAAGTGCCTGCGCAGCATTGTACACGCATGTCGGATCACCCTCTAGGTAGTTCTCTCTGTAACAGCAAAAGCTACATTAAAGAAGGTTGTGGTATTTAAAAAAAAATTCCAACTATATCTACTGTATAATATATGAATCAAAATACAAATAACACATGCATCTAGCGCAGCAGCTTATCATTAAGCTAATTGAGCCATCAAAATAGTTGTAGCTTGGAAATTGTAATGGAGTAACATATATTTTGGGGTATTCTTTTTACCATCAAGAATGCATATAAAAAACAATTATCTCACTTTAATACCTGAAATCATTTTGCAGCTCTAAAGACATGACATCACTGTCGAATGGAAATATATCACACTTAAACTCTTGTATGGACAAGTTGGCCAAAACTCCTCGGTTTGTTAGATGTATCTTACAAAACTCACTCTTCCTTGGCACAAGGATCAAATGAAATACTACAGGTGTAGTCTGTTTTGACCTGTTGAAAGAGATATAAATAATTATTATAATTTATGCGGTGATTATTTAAACTGTTAACTTCTTACTGGGATTCTTGGTAATTGAATATTTTATATTGTAATAAAGTGCAATGGCATAGATATTTTTTCTAAGGGCATCTATACTAAGCAATATTTTATATTATAGAAATTTTTCAACACCACAATTTTTTCTAGGGTGGGCATAGAATGTTTGAGGGTTGTCTTTGCCCACTCTTACCCCTACCCTACAGCTCCCAACTACAATATTTTTCTTATATATTCAAGATAGAAGTAATTCAAGTAACCCACCTGAGTGATGTAACATAATCAGCAACTAAATCCATTAAAACAAGTTTAGGTCTTGCTATGAACACTATATGCTTCACAGAGATGGTGGGCAGGCTACCCGGCTTCAGCGGGAACATCTCAGTCATTCCATGGTCTATCAACAGAGAGTACTGGGCCACCAAACCTACTGGACCGGCCAGCCATTCATCCCAGATAGTTATCTAATAAAGAAACATACATTTTAGTATTAAGTATCAAGAATGTAAAGTGTCCTAATATGCTGTAAGTCTTCCATGCTGTGTAAATAAATAAAAATAAATTAAATAAAAAGTACTTGAATACTTTGGAATTTTGTTTTTTTTATACCCATCAAGGGCTGATGATAGATACAAACATACTGAGACTGTATTTAAGCCTCATAGGTGGCCTCATGGCCTGGTACTGCAATATAAGGAAAATAAATCAGTCCATGAATTATGTACTTACTTTTGGGCCCTTGATTAGTTGCAGTAGATTCAATAATTCAGTCCTCATTGCCTCCTGAACTAACGCAACATTTAGCCTTCCACCGGAAAGGTGCGTGCTCATCTTTGTTTCACGCATTTTGTTATTTTTTTCTATTAAATTATTAGCTTCTTGTTCTTTCCTGTTACTATAATTTCACGATTTGTTGTTATTTTTCTGTCAATGTCATCATCAATTATTCATTATGTCATTGTCACTGTTGTTATGATCTGTCAATGTCATAATAAGATTGTGTATATTCATTTAGCATGAAAATGAAAGCAAAAACTACATTTTTAATAGTTGTGACAGAAAGCGCATGCCAAACATCATGAAAAAATATTTACGTATGGAATGCTATAGTGCTTTTTTAAAAATCTAATAGCAGAGGCGCATGTTGGAATAATCCAAAGTTTTGCAAAATGTTTTAATATCGGGATCGCAAGAAAGTACATACTTAAAGATTATTAACATTTTAAGATTTGAATGTTGCTTTTTTCTTTGTTTTTTTTTTGTAGCTATTTTCGGCAGTTATGTACTGAACACAAAATTATATATCAACAGTTGCAGAATTTTTGACAGTACGTACATACTTGTATTGGTATTTTTAGTTTTATTTAATGTTTTTTTAAACATTTGATATGGTTCCAGTAAGTTCAGAAAATTACTTTGACGGATTATTTATCTAGGTACACACAGCTACAGGTCAACCTACACAAAACCAATTTAAGCTGATCTTGCATTGTATAGACTTCTCATGCAATAATAGCATAGCCAGCGTAAACTGGTTATGTGTAGCTTGATGTGTAGCCGTGCGTACAGTTTGTTTGAAATGAGTAAGCCGATCGGATGTTAGCCGTTCCGAACTACCACAGTGATAAAATCGTTTAATTAAGTGTTTTAATACATAAACGTCGCAATCAGTAACCAAAATAATTAGAAATATGAAAAACTAGCTTTCCGCCTACGGCTTCGCCCGCGTGGTTTCTCGGTTTTTCTGCATTTTTGCCGTTTTTGCAACATTTTTCATTTATGCTCCGTTCCTATTGGTCTTAGCGTGATGATATATAGCCTATAGCCTTCCTCGATAAATGGGCTATCTATCGATCACTTAAATAATTTTTCAAATCGGACCCGTAGTTCCTGAGATTAGCGCGTTCAAGTAAACAAACAAACAAAAAAACTCTTCAGCTTTATATTATAAAGTATAGAGTATAGAATATTAAAGAATTTAAATTAGATTTAGCAATGTGTAAGTATACATATACGCCGCTATATATATACATATATAGCGGCGATCATTTTAGAGTAGATCACCTCAGCGAAATATAAAACTACCCTACAAGAACTTTTTAGTAAATGAGATATCTATTGGAGTGCTTCAATTAATTCATTAAAGTATTGCCTTATTGAAGAAGCCAAGGTAAGAGAAGAAGAAGAAGAACTAAAGTCAAAGACATTGCGCGAAAAATAAGCACGCTGTAGTGGAAGTGGGCCGGCCATGTCTGAAGACGGACAGACGATCGATGGAGCAGACAAGTGTTGGAGTGGAGACCGCGTTTGGGGAAGCGTAGTGTGGGCCGCTCTGCGACGCGATGGAGCGACGATTTGAAGAAGGGGGCTGGCAGCGGATGGATGCGAGCTGCCCAACACCGGGATGGTTGGCGCTCTTCGGGGGAGGCCTACGTTCAGCAGTGGACGGCAATAGGCTGATATGATGATGATGATGATGATGATTGCCTCATTACTTATTGATATTTTTGGTAATACGTTGCCTTAGTTTAAATTTACCTACCTAGGTATGTAATATGTACGGTGGCCAGCACATCAAGTTACCACTAAATGTCTAATTTTTTCAGTTGATTTCGAACTTTAAATAACAATTTATAAGGTTTAAAATCGTTTGGAGAAATTTGACAGTTTTGTATACCTTGACCTGCTGGCGACTGCACCTAGTTTATACAAGTAGCTTTCCACCACGGAAGAGATGAATAAGGTTGGAATGGCCATGTGGGCGGGGCAGGCGCGCCACAGTTTCGATTAGACAATCATAACTCGCCCGAATCATACATTCGACGCGTTTAGTGTGCTTAAGACTACTTCACAGAACATAGCTCCGCTTTAAAATGCCTTGTTGTGTTATTCTTACGTGACAGACAAATTGTCAGACCTCCAGTATATAGCGAGAAGATATATCTTTCCGTCTGTAAGTCAAAAATAGCATTTATTTACAGAATAATTGGTAAAAACATAAAAATATACTGATCAATATGAAATTCCAAGCATCAATCATATTATTGCAACAAGTTACAAATAAAATGCATTGCCCGATATGTTCGCGCTTAATCAACGCGATGTCGTAGTCCGCGTTCCAAGGACAGTAATTCTTTTAAATTAAATGAAAATAGTTCTTGATTTTTATGTTCCCCTTTTTCCCATTCAATATAAAAATACATAACAGACTGAGAATTTATCGATAAAAATATCGATAAATTCTCAGTCGGCTTTTCAAGCACTAGCGTATGCTTGTTGCGTGTGTGTGTCTAATGCCTACGGGAGCTTGGTGCTAGTGTGTGAACAAATTGCTGCCCACAGATTTATGTGTGTGTGATTTGATTGTGTGCGAAAAACTTGTAAAGATAATGTTGCGTATGTTTGAGAATTGAAATAGTGGGAGTAAAACGGCGACACTGGTCCTAGTACAAACTAGCAGCTAGGGCCTTTCCAACCTTATTTATCTCTTCCGTGCTTTCCACCCACGGCTGCCACCATGGTTTTAGCTTTTATCTGCTATAATATGCATGTATCATCATCATCATCATCATCAGCCCGATGCTGTCCACTGCTGGACCAACGCATCGTTTCTGCTCTGGGCTATGCCTGTATACTACATATAAATCTTCCTCTTGAATCACTATACCTATTGTTGAAAACTGCATTCAAATCTGTTGCATAGTTTAAAAGATCTGAGGGTACAAACAGAGGGACCGACTTTGTTATATACTAGGCTCAGATCAAATAAAAAGTTAAGATGGAAGTGAGTGAGGCCGGCTAAAACTACGCCTAACGGTGTACAACACACAGTTTTAGCCGGCCTCACTTCTTTGTTCGCAAAGTTCCATCTTAACTTTTTATTTGATCTGAGATACTAGGTATACTAGCTATCCGCGCCCGGCTTCACCCACGTGGACTATACGTTTCTTTTCATTTTACGGGATTAATATATAGCCTATGTCACTCAGGATTAATGTAGCTTTCTATTCGTGAAATATTTTTTTAAATCGGACCAGTACCTTCAAAACCTATTCAAACAAACAAACAAACAAGCAATCAAATCTTTCCTATTTATAATATTAGTTTAGATAAAGAAGATTGTAAACCTTGTAACCTTAAAAAAGAACCTTGTAAAAAGAGTGTTTTACGATTGATTATTGTGATCAACAAAAGTACCGACTTACATAAATATACTCAGGGTATTTATCTGCTCTGGGTATCATTACTACATATACCTATTGTTCAGAATAAATCCTTCTCAGACATTGCAACGAATTACTGTACAATACACCTATAATACATAACCGGCTTTTGTACACGGTAATAGACGCAACAGAGTCAGTATATCACTTCAATCAGCTGGTTAAAACATATCGAAACTTCGAGGGAGTACATAGCTATAAAAACCTGTATGTATGTAGGTAGGACAGGATAGCTACGAGGCTGTTGCTGGCGCGGCTCTCGCGTCTTATCACTCGTGTGTAGCGGCTCACTGCGCGCGGCGTCGCATCGATTTTTCCACAAAACAAGCCATTTCCAACCATCGGTTGTATTGTAAACACGTTCCATAAACAAGTGTTGCTCCAACGCGATTAGATAAATTTTTATCGTTGTGAAATGTGAAAGTTTTGAAGTAAAATAATGCGCCACTCCCTGTGGGCAGAAAACTACAATGGCCGCCCAAAATAAAGGTAGGTACGTTTCAAACTGATTTTTCCCGAATATTAAATTAAAGACAATTATTTCGATTGTCCAATACAATTAAAGTATAGTTTAAGTACTTTTAATATGCCGTAATAAATTTTTAAGCGTGTAAATATATTTTATAGGGCAGTAATTTATTCGTATAGTCGTTTTGACGTTAGTTACGATAACACATTGAGGCGTAGGCGTTTGTCGGCCATGTGAGTGATGTTTGCAATCTTGTTTTTATAGCGGCTGGAGATAAGGGCGGGTTTCACAAAGATTCAGGGCCGGTTCTATATTTTTTAATAAATAAAATTAATATAAAGCTAACCACAGCTTAAAAGTACATCGCAGAACAAGAGTATTATTTGAATAACTGGATTTAATTATTTAAAAAACTTATAATAAAAAATATAAAAAGATCTAAATAAAAGCAATTGTAACAATAACATATTTAATTATTTTTTAATGATACCCTACACATTGTTTAAATATATTTAATGCAAAACTGAAACCATTCCTTAACCACTGAAGGGCTTAATTATAGATCAACGCAAAATTTTATATTTTTTCTTGTACATCAGGGGTCCTTACAGACTTTGCTGTACCTACCTATTAAAATATAATCGGATGAAGTAGTATTTTATAAGCTACGCTAAAATACGTATATACTTACCATTATTTAAATTTCATCCTATAAAACGTGTATGTATATATAGCACTAGTCTGATTATCTATATAGTATCTACATAGTATGGGTAGAACTTAGTTGATTGCCTATTTTATGACGAAACGCGAAGCTCTGAACATGTTGATCGTGAACGTATTCAATCAAGGTTTTTTTATACTGTATCTACACATCCATATCCTAGAATAACTACAATTAGTGATTAAGTACATAATGTCCGTGCGTTATAAGACTTATAGATATATCCTTAGTTCGGTCAGTAAAAGATAGGAATTCGAATATCGCGATTGATTAAATCATTCTGGAGCTGTAGTTAAAGTTGAAATTGTCGCATGTCATGTAGCAGATCCTTCTAATTATCTGTGATATATCTAGACGATGGAATAGATATACTCCTAAGATATTTCTAGTTTTTGCCAGATGGCTTCTGAAGATACCTACAACAAGAAACGTTTGATTTAACAGTCTTTAGTGTCTTTCCTCAACCATACTCATTATAGTTAGCAACTAGCAACTATCTTAAATAATGAGTCATGCAGTAGTTTCCAAATTTAAAATTTCTTGATCTAGCATATTTTTTTATCTTCGATCCATAATAGTGTATAGATCTTATACCTAAGGATATTTTTGAAAAAAACACCTCTGCAACTACCAATGTTTCAATTTCCACCGCGATATATATTTTCCTAACTAATTTTGCCATTACCCGACCGAAAGTTTGTGACATAAATATATAGAGTAAGGCTATATGATTGATGTCTTCAGGCAATTTAGTAGGCTTTCTGCAAACCGTGCGCCACGAAATTGCGCGGTCGTCTGTCCTCCGCCGACACGGGACCATTAATCTTGGCTCTTTGAGTACATCTGTACTGTACCCTAACAACGTATTTTTTTGCGAAAACCTTCTATTTTTGTACGTTACTACCCTTGTATGTTGTAGGTAAGTATTTCTTTTTCATATTCGCTGGAATAAATATTGAGATAGTGGATCCTCAAATAATACTTATATTTAACACCGAGTACCTATTGAACCTATTGAAAATAAAGCAAAAGAAAAAAAAAAACAAAGTGTTACCTATAACATAACATACCATCACGCCTGTATTTCCCGAAGGGTTAGGCAGAGGTGTACTTAATGTACACCCACAGTTCGCCGGTATGTTTGGGTCCCATGTAATAGGGGGCGAGCCTATTGCCAGTGTTACCTATAGTTTTCTATAAAATTCTCGATGAGTGGCAATTAGGTTGCTCGCTCAATAATAGTTTTCCGGAATGGCTTAAGTCCCATGTAATAACCTGCGAGCCTATTTCAATAACCGAACATAAATCCTGCCTCGAAACTGCTGGGAAAAAGTTCCCAATAGAAAAACTCAATAACATTTTGTTTAACAAGGGAACCGACCCCAGGTCCTCATACTTAGCAGCTACGTGGGTTCTCTGGAACTAGTTGATAGCCTGACAAGCACAGAATTCATAGAATAGAATCTAGCAGGTCATAATTGAGACTATTATACAGCTATGATCTTCAGATGGTAATAGAACCTCACTGTACCCTATATAAGAACAAAAGGCTCTGGAGAAGCATCTACGTAGAATTGAATTACCAATAAACGCTAGGTATGGGTACACGTGTTCCATGTTTCGGCACGGTAATTTAATTCATTCATTATGTAAGTGGAACAAAACAGCGTTACGAACATTTTCGTATTCTTGTTAGGGGCGTAAATAATATATGAGTATGTAGCGACATCTTTCGGCTACTAAGAATCATAATATACACAGTGACGTCACCAAACAACTGACAACTGCTGACTGATCAATTACGAAGAGAATCTTGCATCGCGCCAGCAGCATTTACCATGTAAGAGGCAATGCACTCGCCTGTCACCGACTGCTATTTTGCAACCAGTAAATAGCCCTTTTGTTTTTATCAATCAGCCTAAAATGTTAGAGACAGTCTCTGTCACCTATCGCCACAAAACTTGATCATCAACAATGCTTAACTGGACCTCCATTTTCTTCAGGTCATTCGTCAATATGGTTAACAAATCGTAAAAAATACTTATTCAAATCACGCCTGTATTCCCCGAAGGGTAAGGCAGAGGTGTACTAATGTACACCCACACTTCGCCGGTATGTTTAAGTCCCATGTAATAGGGGGCGAGCCTATTGCCATTAGCCGGGCCCAAATCCAGACTCCGAGCTGCTACTGAGAATTTCATAGAAAGCCCAATAATACTTTGCTCGACCTGGGGATCGAACCCAGGACCTTTAGCAAAGCAGTCGCGCTTAGGACCCATAGGCTAATGAGGCAGTGAGACTAATGACGTGTTTATTACTCCTTATTATAGAATACAACTAGATATCTCTGATAATTTAGAAGAGAAAACATACCGCAACTTCCGCATCTATAGGAGTTTTGCGAAAGTGTCTGGCAAATCCTAGGACATGAAGAAGAATGAACAATGAAGAACATGTAGAACATGTCCCAGAGATGTGCCCTTACAGTCGGTGCACAAGGGGGTTTTGGGGTGGTCTATTAAGACGACACAGTGCCCTCTCTATGTGCTGCGTAGGAATCCCACAATGTCCGGTCTAATCTCCAAAGACCGGTCGCCTTTTGAAGGTTCCCCCCAAAAGCAAAAAGAAAATTAGGGCGCAACGTATAATAACGGGGACAATCCTGAGGTTTCAGTTAATTATTTCAGATCTGTGGCCTTTCCTTCTCTACGCTTCTTTACATAGTATAAAATAAAGTCGCTTTTGCTATCTGTTCGCTTACATCTTTCAACGGATTTCCAGCAATAGATAGAGTGATTCAAGAGGAAGGTATATGTATAATAAAAACATATAATAGTACAGAAAAGCCGAGAAACCACGCGGGCGGAGCCGTGGGCGGAAACTTAGTTATATATAACAAAGTATATGTCTCTGACTAATCAGTTGGGACTTGGGAGTAAATAAATTAACCTTTATTGTGTGCCTTTTTTGATCTCATAAAATAGAATTACATATCAATACATTCTTTTTGTTCTAACTCTCTCTCGCCCAACTCGCCATATTCTTACTTACAAGTTACATATAAAGTATAAAAAACATCTATTCAAACTTAACTAAGCCTTAACGTCGACTAAAGCCCAGATTCCTAGAATCTGTAGAGTCCCTCCATTAGTGCAAGCTTGTATAGCTGGTTTAACTCGCCTTTGACAATGGTTCTCCTTTGCAGAATATCATACATAGCTGGAATTTACATAGGTCTTTCAACTTAAACGTAAATTGTTCACACATCTCAAATTCGTAATAAATATTGAATTGCAACATGTTGCTGAAAACAAACGTAAAGTAAATAGTTTTTTGAGTGAAAATTAAAAGCTTTCTCAATGTTATTTACTTTTATCCGTTTAAAATAAAAAGGTCAACAAGTATAGACTTAAATAAATTCAATTTTCAAAATTCAGCTCCTAATTAAATTTTCTTTGAGATAACGTCCATGATTTTTATTTAAGTTATTTGGATTAGTGGCGTAATGAATTGCGGGAAAATAATTATCTGTTGCGGTACCTTCCTCAAATCAGTTTGGCAGTTCTTCGATAAAATTAATTAACTATGTACTTATAGATAATAACCTTTATTATTTATTTATTTACTTCAATTAAAACGGTACAGACCAATTACAATAACTGAAGACACAGAGAAACTTATACCTACTACATTTTACTAAAATAAATACAAACACGATTATACATCCTTCCCACAAAAACGCAAACATTCTGACAGTATACTAGATAGTATACTTTATACTAGATATCCAGATTGTAGACCTTTCTTAGAGAGTTTTTTCGCAGAATCGATTAGTGTTTGAAGATGGGAGTAGGTACAGTTTGAATGAAAAGCAACTAAGCGACTGAAAAGTAACTTTAGTATTGTAAAAAAATAAAGGAGTTTTTAATATATAAAATAGATCCAATAACGCAGGTAACTTCATATTTTTTCCTTAAATGATAACTAAAGGAATAGATTTACATGATGATATCGACGGTCGACTGGTAGAAATGCCTTACGTCCATTGTCAATAACTATATATAAATATAACTACATATTATATATAGTAGGTTCTTTGCGTATGCTCCATACAAGGAATGTTAAAATCCTATCTATAAGTAGCAAGGAAATAACGAACGTATTTAATTGAAAACGGACGTTCGGCATTAAGGCCGGTTTTGTACTGTGTGTGCGTAAAGAATAGATAAAATAATAATACTATGCCAGCTAACAGATCCCAAGAAAAAGAATTAACGGGGCGGAAAAATATAATGAAATTATGGATAAGGGGCGGGGAAAGATTTCATTGTAGCAGCTTATAAAATGCTTATCGGATGCGGTCAGTGACCGCAACCTAATTAAATACTTGGTAATAAATTAACAATAAACATACCATCACGCCTGTATTCCCCGAAGGGTTAGGCCGAGGTTTACTAATGTACACCCACATTTCGCCACATTTAATAGGGGGCGAGCCTTTTGCCATTCACCGGGCACAAATCCAGACTCCGAGCTGTTATTAGGAATTTCATAGGAAAATTCATTTCGGGTAGCAGTCACGCTTAGGATCACCAGACTAATGAGGCAGTCAACAACAATATAGAGATAATTTCGCTCGCTTCGAAATAAAGCTACAATAATACGCAAGGTATACCTCAATGTCTCCACGTGCTAATTGACTTTAGCCTATTTTGAAAAGTTTCTGAAAGGTATGACATATATTAATCTATGAAAAAATCTGGATATGCTACAGGATCTGACTTCTCTTTAAAATAATACCTTAAATAATGTAGGGTTAACAACACACTATATTTTTAAATAAATAACAAAAACAGTGACTATAGCGTAGATTTGAATCACGAACGCACCTTTATGTATTACACACGTACAAATACAAATAAAAGAAAAACGAACTAGAAAGTGCTCTTTGGAGGGAAACGTAACCCTCATTTACTGTGTAAATATGTACACTCCGGCTCAGGTGTTATTCCTTGAGTCACGTCTAATATTAAGGACCGTAAAAGGTCCAGTTGGTAAAAGCTTTTAAATATAACATACCTCCTGCTGAGGTACCTACATATAGCAGTAATGTTTTTTATCATGAAGTTTTGCGTGTACACACGGATACACATCAAGCTATACAATACCAGTTTAGACTGACCTCCAGTTGCAAAGATTTTCCGTAGAAGTCAAGGCCAGCCTAAACTGGTTTTGTATATTTGATGTGTAGCCTTTGGTTGTAACAACTTGCCAACGTAATTAGACAACGAATATGAAGGTTTATTGAAGGTATAACATTACTTGTTTTGGAAAAAAAATGGGTTTTGTGTACCTAGGTTTTTCTTTGGGTTTTGAATCATTTTTATCATCCATATATATTGTTTCACTGCTGGACACGGGTCTCCTCTCAGAATGAGAGATTAGGATAACATTATTTGTATTAGAATGGTCTAAAGCTTTGAATTTTCTTTGGCAATTGTATTTTTACTTAATAGAGTTATAAGATAAGTATATAGTACCGTATCAACTATTATAAATATTATACTTTAGTTTAGACGTTGTTGAACAATATTTTTATAGATACTGAAATTATATTGCTAATAAAGATAAAAAGTTAGGAAATAGAAAAACAATATTTTCTTTTCATTACATCGTAGTAGGAAGCATAACTCAATAAAAAGTAGGGCAGTTGAAAACTTAATTTCCTTTCGTCTTAATCAAAGATTGGTTATTCACAAAACTGCGAATCATCGCAACTTGTGAAATCGATACTCTTTGAAAAAAATTCTTCGTCACTTGTCCTTGAAAACTCGCGATGTAAGCGGTTTAATTTTACGTCGACCTTATCTTTTGACCTCAAAGGTAATTTTTTACCCTATCTTGCGTAAGTATCTTATTAAAGTATTAAATACTTAAAAAGTTCCTCTATGCGACTCCTGCATATAGATATTTATAGTTATTCTACCCCCACTTGTAACTAGTAAGAGATAAACATTATTTTGAACTTTATGTAAACTTATACAACAGTAATAATTAAATTGAACTTGGTTAAACATTCAAACGAAGTAACGTCTGACGCAATATTCTTAAACAAAAGGTTAAAAGAAATTCTGAATTGAAAACCTCCTTTCCAAAGTAGGTTAAAATGTGTCTCAAACTAAAGTTTCCTGTAACGTGGGCGCCATTGAAAAACACCAGCCGTCACCCAGACCTTGAGCAAATATCTACAGGTCAAAGTAATATTTGTTTCGCGTGGGGATTAAACGGTTCCATTTCTGAAACGATCTCATTACTGAAAGCACAGTAGATTTTATCAGGCTTAGATTATGTTTGTTTGTATTTGTATGTTGAGACCCTGATGATTGTGTCCCGTGCGGGATCGAACTTTCAACTCTCGGCGCAGAAGCCGATCGCATAGCCACTTTACGTTAATTTGTTTTTCAGTCCCCCTTTTTTACGTTTCTTCGGCCACATTATATTTTTCTGACACTTACTGTAAAGACGAATCAATAAATATCTCGTTTGTTAATATCTGATCAGTCCTTTTTGAGATACGATCGGGCACATTAATACATACATACATAATATATGTAGACTATTATATTCATTATCTTTATTTTTCTGTTATAGAGTGAAAGTACGATTAATTTATGTTTATCGTGTAATTACACGACGCACTTCAGAGACTTCGAGTCAAAACGAATTGAACACAACAGTTGAATAGAAAAGTTCTCACAAAGCCGCGATTGACGGGCCCAACAAACAAAATGAAATGAAATTAGCCATACAACTTGTTTTGTCCGAGGTGCGAGCATTGTTCTCTCTAATTAATGAGCAAATTATTGTGCTTCAATGTTGATGAAAGGGCGCTGCAGTGGACGCATTTTCCTGGAATGTCTACTGGAATTTCTGGAGGCGAATTATATTGTTATGAATATAGTGTATAAATAATAGAGATGTATTATTGTTGATAATTTAATTCTGATAATCATAATTAGTTATTGACATAATTATTGAAATGTAGTTTTTTGATTATCTTGTTTTTAGTGTTATTTAAGTGGAATGAACAGAACAGCTAATTTATATACTTTCTCACCTGTTAATGTTTACCTTTGTTTAGCAAATAAAGGATTTGATTAAAATATTTTGAAACCTGCGCTCATTTAATTGACTATTACAACTATTTACAATATTTACATTTTAATGAATTATATTTATAATATATTGTTTGACTTAGTGTCCAATAATCAAAGAAGAATTACTCTCAAGTTCTCTGAGTCAGGATGACTCTCTATCTCCTCTTAAATAGTACCTGTCTTAGATCAGTATTTTAGAATTCACTCAGATTAACAAAATATAACGTACCATCACGCCTGTATTCCCCGAAGGGTTAGGCAGAGGTGTACTTAATGTACACCCACAGTTCGCCGGTATGTTTAGGTCCCATGTAATAGGGGGCGAGCCTATTGCCATTCACCGGGCACAAATCCAGACTCCGAGCTGCTACTGAGAATTTCATAGAAAAAACCCATTATCACTTTGCTCGACCTGGGGATCGAACCCAAGACCTGTAGCGTAGCAGTCGCGATTAGGACCAGTAGACTAACGAGGCCGTCGAGAATATATATTTATAGATATATTTTAGATTTCACTCAGATTAACAAAATATAATTATACCATATTAACTGTAATAGCATTTGTGACAATTAGTATAATGATCGCCTCATTACATTTGTTGCAAACCCCGGGGATGTCTCTGTCGTGTTGTCGTAGCGCGCCCGCTACGTCCGCTACGAGCTATGCTACGCTTGGCGCTACAGTGCTACGAATAGAAAATACATAGTTTTGAATGAACTCAAACTTCCGGGTCCGTGTGATTGTGTATTGAAATGAAATGAAATGAAATTTATTTGACATAAAAAGGTATTGTGTCTATGAGGGGACGAAACATGAGGAACGTTTTAATTAATATATATTTAATTTTATTACATTACTCTGCATAATACTAATGTCGAGAGCATTTATGTAAGACGATTAATAAATGGAATATATCTGGCGAATGTCAGCGGCAGCGTTGGGAGACGTCATTCTAGAAGGACATAGACATCTTATTAGCCGATTTCATTAGCGAGGTCGTATGAGGTGCGTATTCGCAACCAGCGGTGGCGAGTTTGTGTTTGAAAAGAATGAATGTGGAAGAAGTGAAAGAGGTACTTAAGAGTCGTAGCAAGTGAAGGAGTATAATGTACGTAATACAGGTATTCAGAAGGAATAAGACAAATATTATAGAACCCAGAATTATGCGTTTCGGTACTTACCTTAGTATACGTCGTCTTTTGTCGTGATCATTCATTTATTAATAACTACCTAAATATACATTCCATCTTAATTAATCCATCGTTCTAATATTTATCTTCGGAAATCCGTCTATGTAATGCCGTCGAAAGATGATGAATAGAAATTTATTTTATGACAGAAAGAAATGAAAGCAAAATTTGCGCACAAAAAGAAATAAATATTATGAGAGATCTGTGAAGATAATTCTGTCCTTTCAGGCCGTGCCGAAAGCTTGATGGGTCTTGTAAATGAGATATAGACCGAATGAAATTAATATTTAGCTATGTAGGTATATTCTGTCGTTCTGGGCTAAAGATGGCTTTGGCTTTTGATAAATCATGATATTACACATTAGATAATAAAAAAGTAAAACAGCCTTCAAAAAATAATAAAATAATTTTATGTCAAAAACAGTTTGGGAAGTCGGTGGCGAAAACAAAAGAACCACTCAAATTGAAGTCAAATTTTTTGAAGATGGTTTTACTTTTTTGTTATAAGTTATTTATTTTTTTAATTTTTAGTAGAAAGTTTTGTTTATAAGTAAACCTAACCTAACGCACTCCTCCAAAAAGACATGATGATGATGTTTCGGAGTAAACGATAATATCATCGATGTAAAAAAAAAATTTTTTTTAAATGTTTTTAAAACCGCTCAACCGATTTCGATAATATTTGAACGAGAGGTAGTCCACCTCTGAAGTATGACCTACCAAAAAAAAACAACACAGACAAATTGAGGACCTAGAAATTGCTAAGTTGGTTGAAAATGCTAAGGATCCGCTACGGGTTCTTATTATGAATTAGAGAGTAATTGCTTACTACCATGACGCCTGTATTCCTCGAAGGGTAAGGCAGAGGTGTACTTAGTGATCACCCACAGTTCGCTGGTTTATGTCCAATGTAGGTAATAGGAGGTGAAGCTATTGCGATTCACAGGGCATATATCCAAACTCCAAGATGCTACTGAGAATTTTATAGAAACTTCCACTAACACCGCTTGACCTAAGAATCGAACTTAAGATCTGAAGCATGGCAGTTGCGCTGAGGACCACTAGACTAATGAAGCAGTAATTTAAAAAAGCGGCGGTAGCCTAATGGCTAGGGCGTCGGACTTGCGATCATGTGGTACAACCGACGTAAACCCTTCTCGTAACACAAGCATTTAGCTTAGTACGAGGGGTTAGCAAGATTACTAGTAATGTGCGACCAACATTGCTAGTAAGCTTTTTTTTAAAAAAAGCTCAGTTCTTTTGGGTTTTTTAATTGTTGGTTTGTGAGGGCCTCGGCGAACAAGCCCCGTATTGTTTCCTAGTGCTTGCTTTTTTTAAAGAAAAATAATCTTACGTCAAGTCGTTACAGTGATTTATAATAGCGCTATTTCCGACGTTACGTTATCTGTAGGACATGTCACCATTTTTTGGGGGGAACCAAGTTGTTTAGGCGGACATCTTAATATTTATATTGATTATATTGATTAGTTCCTTAAAAAAATAACCAATAGAGACTTTGTTAAAGGTTATACGAAAAAAATATTTCTTACTAATGGATGAAATAATCTAACGAATTCCATACTTGGTACCTAAATGATCTATGTGTGCAACAGTGCCACTGTGTGCCAATGGGGTCTCCAACAATGCCACTTACTCTCGAAATGAAGAACTGCAATATTCAGAAAAACCGAAATGGTTTTTCTGAATATTGCAGTTCTTCATATTCATCATAAAATTTAAACCACAATGAAAATTCGCACAACACTCTCGAGAATTACAAGAATCTCTCTGTATGTAAAACATCCACTTTGCTGAGATAGCAAATACTCCAGAGGTCATGCAAAGGTCCTTGACTGGAAAATTATATCAATATTATAATAGAATTCCAACGTGAATGTTTGCTAGTGCCCTATAGGGATAGAATATCGTCAACATTTACCTGAGACAGTTTGATTTAATTCTGAGATTTGAAACTGTTGTCTTTGGGGAACTATATTTTGCATAAAGTGTATATCGCAATCTTTCTATTTATGTAAGTAAAGAGAGAAACTCAGAGAAGGACGATCTCCAACGAGATGGGGAAAACTCGGTGTAGGACGACCTCTTCTGAGATGGTCAGACGATGGATACAATAAAAAACACTTAATCAAACAATTACACTCAAAACAATCTGTCTCTCTTTCTCACTCTCTCTCAGACATGCAAATAGTTTTATAATAATTCAAATAAAGTTCTCTTTTTGTAGCTGAAAGCGGGTCGGAGGAGATGCCGGCGGCCACAGTCACTGATCCCAGCACTGAACAGAAGGAGCGGCTCATCGCGGCCGTCAAGAAGGAGGTCAAGCAGTTGATGGAAGAGGTAATGAACAATCTTGATTTTGCCCTTATATTTTACCACTGCCTGAATAGTCAATTAAAATTATGAAAATCAATAATAATAAGAGTAAGAGTACAGCCCTATCTAATCCTTCGGAGAATACGGGCGCGATGTGCGCGTATGGATATTGTTCTATTGCTGGGCACTGACTCCCTCTCACATGAAGAGCCATGAAATCTGTATCGTTTGTTAACTATGTAAAATTATGTCACAATTTCATACATACATAACACCACGCCTGTATTCCCGAAGTGTTAGGTAGAGGTGTAATGTACACCCACATTTCGCCGGTATGTTTAGGTCGCATGTGATAGGGAGCGAGCCATTGCCATTAACCGGGTACAGATCTAGACTCCGAGCTGTTTCTGGGAATTTCATAGAAAAACCCAATAACACTGCTCGACCTGGGGATCGAACCCAGGACCCCTAGCGTAGAAGTCGTGCTTATGACCACTAGACTAACGAGGCAGTCACAATTTCAATAAATATTGTAACATAAAATTTACCTCATTCCAAATAATACAGTCAAACATTTGTATTCCGCCAGGGACTCGGACCTACATTTAAAAGCCAATTTAACTAATTTCAAGTTCCTTTGGGTGTCGTTTAAGGAAATATATAAAGCCTAATGGCTAATTTCACTTTTCAAGTACGTGTTGAGACCTTAATTAGTGACTTAATGTCAAGTTTCGTAATTAGAAGTATAAAGTTGTACCATTGTAGCTTCTAGAGGCGTTTAGAGACGAAGAGACAGCTGTATTGATTGGTCTAGGTTTTTCTACTAATAGTGAAAGCTATTGGTAGGATATTATCGCTCTAAGACAGTGGTACTCAACCGTTTTTTTCATACGAGCCACAAACACGTGTTACTCGTAGTGTTGCGGGCCGATAAAACACCAAATATCACCATATGGCCCAACAATAAAAACCTTGCGGGTATATCTGATATAGGGCTTTCCACTAATTATGTTTACTTACTTTCAGAATTAGCCACCACATTCTATCAGTCATGCATGTGTCACTTATTTGTCAGTTCATAAGAGAATTTTTAAACCCGACAAGTTTCCATTTAATAATATTGAACAGTTTTTTTCGATATAACTCTGCTCGTCTGAAGTTAGCCGTTTCGAACTACCGTGCTGGTAAAATCGCTTAATTATATTTTAAAAGATAAATATTACAATAAGTGAAGAAAATAATCACAAATGCGAAAAATATAAGACCTAAATTGTATTTAAATCGACTCTTTTTATTAAAATGTTTAACTGCTAAACCACTTGCGGACAACTTCAGACAAGTTAAGTTATTTCGAACAAACTCTATATGTTATGAATTTCTTGTTATTGGGGATGAATTTACCTACTTTTAGTTGCCTCATTACTGATTAGAGCAAGCTTAGTATGATCCATTGGAACATTATTTTCTGTTCGATACGGTCAGCTGAAAATTACTTTTGAATTACCAGACGGGATTTTCTTTCTAAGCTTCAATATCGGCCTTAATTTGTAAGAGATTAATCTGCTTTGAGTAGATTTTGCGATTTTCTTCTACTTTATAAAAGCTCCATCATTTAGCGAGACGTAGAAAGAGCTCAGAGTTTCTCAACGAAATAATATTGCCCAGGGAAAAGTGATTTCAACTTTATAATCGCCGCTATTGGTTCTCTGAGAACAGAGACAGAGAAAGGAGCTTAAAAGTTGTCATATGGGACCGAAATTCGGATGCGTTCGAGATGGCTATGTTGTAATTTGTATGAATTATAAATGGTTTTGTCTGTATGGTTGTTATGGAAATTGTCATCGTATACTATGCTAATAAAATACGTAACACGACTATGTATTTGTATAAATCTTAGTTTGAATTTCAATAGTATTTTGGCTATAAAAGCATAGAGCTGAGTTTTTTGTCTTGATTTTTTTCGTGAATCCAAAATTCAGAAGTTTAAATTTACAAACTCTTCTTATTTTTACTAACGACTGGTTACAAATTGGTTTAAACGAAAGATATGTAACAAAACCCATTCATTACCTTATTGGTAAAGGAATCAAATCAAAAAATCTCATTATTGATGCAAAAAAATGATCAGTAACTTCTTATCTGCGGAGCTCTCTTTTATATTTGTCTCCTAGCGTCATTATAAGTTATCTCATATATTCTTAGGTATAATTAGTAGTAATTTACGTCTTAGGTGACGTCACCTCAAAGACGTAAATTAAAAATGTTATGGCAAATTTCGACTAGGCGGGTGGGAGTCGCGGTGGCTTAGCGGTCATAGCGTCTGGTGTAATTAACCAGAAGACGCAGGTTCGAATCCTGCGCACGGTCGTATTTTTCCTTCACTAATATAACCACAACCAAATTGCGGATGTTCTTAAAAAAGGCCAGGTTCCGAGCACCCTAAACCGACGGTCATGCATGAAGAGATTAATGAATGTAGATGAAGCGAAAGTAGTGTGCCAGGATCGTAGCAAGTGGAAATCTATAGTCTCTGCCTACCCCCATGGGAGACAGGCGTGACAATATGTATGTATGTATGTACTAATATAACTTAATAATCTTTGCATGGAAAATGCCTAAAAAATAGAAAAAGATAGTCATAATATTCTTTTTGTCCAGGCCGTGACACGTAAATTCGTGCACGAAGAGAGTGGCGGAGTGACCGCCCTCTGCGGCGCGGTCGAGTCGTGCCTCGGACAGGGCCTGAGGCGCCGCGCCCTCGGCCTCTTCAAGACCAGCTCCACTACTGCTCTGCTTCACAAGATTGCTAAGGTAAGTCATTAGTTGAAGTTAGGTCAGATCCACGTTCTGTGTTTGCCATACAATTTAGTGCACCCAAAATATCCCACATACAATAAAATAAAATATTTTATTCTGGTTAGCGTACCTTCGGTGTATATTGTTAATTTATCAAAATATCGATGCAAAAAAAAACAGGTTGTCAATATCATTGTTTCGTTGTGTAGGGGTAAAGTATTTTTGAAAAAATAAGTCTGCCACTTTTATTACTAAAGTCACAATCAGTTTCGTTCAAGTTGTAGGTTTTTTTATTTTAAATTACAGCTGAATGACCTAATCAATTAAATTATGATATGATACTAAATGAAAAAATAAACAAATGTAAATCACCAAGATAAATACATACATACAGTATTGACCCTTCTGGGCAACCGAGATCTTGCTCAACAAATAAAAAAAACGCTTAAATAAAGCTTTTTACAAATCTTATTTCTTCTAGGTATTTGTGTACCGTTTTACACCTAATAAGTTATATTTTTAAATTCTGTACGGAACAAAAATAACCAAATAAGTACTAAATAAAAAAAAATTAAAGCCTCTGACAATTGCATTATATTTCGCCCGATTTTCATCAATCACAGCTAAGAACACTACTGACTAATTCACTTTTCAAACAAAAAAAACAAAATCAGAATCGGTTCATCCGTTCCGGAGTTATAATTCAACAGACAGACATACACAAAGACACGTCAAACTTTTAAAACCCCGATGTTTTTGCGTCGGGGTTAATAAAGGCAATTCAAAATAAACTCGAGCCAGTTAAATGGCTCGGATCTACTTGTGTTGATAATTGTGAACAGTTTTCCTAGGCAAATTATGTTTGTTCAGGGAACTGAGTTCGAAATCTAAGGGAGGCAAAACTGATTTAACTTTGTACTAGCATGTAAAGTTACGAATAGTAATCACCTCTACACATATGTACTGTGTAGTAAGAAACTGGTAGAATCCTTCATCTACATAAATTAACAATATCAACACAAAGCTTGAACATTCTGCTGACAGGATTTCGGTAAATTCCCACGGGATTAGGAAAACAAGATCAAGGCATTAATACCGAAGACTGTTATTATTATGTAAATATTATATTATGTAACCAGATTATTATTTTAGTAACATAATGTTATCAAAACACCAAAACGCTTTGTTATCATCGAATTCGGTCGCTGTTTGTATAAATATCTATTCTTTATTTATATAAATAGTAACCGAACATGTGCAAAAATGTGTAAACGATTACGAAAAGGAAATGTAAGGTTACATCAACAAAACCAAATGAAGAAGCAGGTCTAAGGTAAAAAAGGTAGATATAAAAATATATCCTATTTACACAGTAGGCAATGACAACATATTTAATGGCCAACGTCTTCCAAATTTGAATATTGCAAATTTTTCATGCCATCCACTACGAATAAATAGAGTATTATTTATTCGTAGTGGATGGCATGAAAAATTTGCAATATTCAAATTTCCACGATCGATCGATCCACTACGAATAAATAATACTCTATTTATTCGTAGGCCATCCATTACTCTTTACTAGGTTATCTTATCTTTCCCATTATTTCACAGAAATCATAATACTGTACGTTTTTCACATAGTAGGTATCTGTATTAGTGTATGAGCCTGTCCACAAACATGTCCAATTTACTCTCAGGGAGGGCAGCTTTAAATTTATTCAGTGTGTCCAGCCATGTTGCCGCTCTGAGCGAAATTGTCGAGGTTCCATTAGGGTTGGCAAATGCTTGCTTCATTATAAATCCTCCTAAAGAACAGACCGAAATGTTTCGCATAATAACGTAATAAGATTAGGTTCATGTGAAATTGTGTTGGAATCTTATAATGAATGTAGCGAGGCGTTCGCACTGATGAAACTTGGTACCTATATTGTTTATAAATAGGTATAGAATTAAGGAGCTAAATTGGATTGTACAGCATTTTAGAAGACAGTAACTCCAGGTAAATTTATAATCCGACGGTGGCGAATGTATTGGACAGAAAATGATGCAATTGAAAATCATTTGAGTTGGTTAAGTAGTGTTTTATTAGTCTGGATTAATTTCTATCAGTAAGAAATGGATGGGTTAAATTCTGCCGTAACCTTCGGGGACTACAGGCGTGATATAAAGATTTCGGTTTCGAGATACTCCGCTTTCAGAATGAGATGGGTTTTATGTAAGTATTCATAAACTTGGGTAATAAATTTGGACGAGTTGGGTAATAAGTGTTACCTGTGTTACGTGAATTCAGGTCTCCTTTCATTTTAATTAATATCTTGCTGAAGGTATGTGTGTAAAGTGTCGTTAACTATCGTCTATACGTCAATTATTTCAGCTAATGAATAATAACCATACATATTTAAGAGGTGTACTGATGTAAACCCACAGTAAGCCGGTATGTTTTAGGGTTCATATTATAAGTGTAATAGGAGGCGATCCTATTGTCATTCATCATCAACTCATTTCAATGTCCCACTGCTGGGCATAGGTCTACTCCAGAATGAGAGGAATTCCTATTGCTATAGTCCACCACGCTACCCCACAGCGGGTCGGCAGACTTCAAACGCCGTCAAGAAAAAATCGCAGGCATGCAGATTTCCTCACAATGTTTTCCTTTACCTATTTCCAATCCAAACTGAGAATTTACGCGAAAAACCCCTTTAACACTTTGGTTGCCTAGGAATCGAATCTCGTCGCACCGATGGAATAGTAATGTGCCGAGGTATTTATTGATTCTAGGGATGGCAACACTTCCGCCGCCGTTTATCTGATCCCAAACCTTTTGATTTCAGACTTTCCTTCTTTGATTTTATCCCCGGTTTGTTCGTAATGCCAATTTGAAAGGGAAATTTGTGATTGGCCGAAACAAATTAGATTTACGCCCTTGGTCTGACGTATTCTGAATGGGAAAAAATACGTGCTCTGGTTTTTATATCGTTGAATACACTAGTGATATTCTGAACATTTCTGTTTAACTTTATCACGTCCATCTTTAAACGGATATTTTTAAAATACGTAATTTAACATTTCTAGCATTTGTAAATTGATAATTTCAAATTTATTGATTTGTATAATATGGGTTTTCGAAAGATGTTACATAATATTATTATATTAGGGTTTCACCACATAAAGCTTTTCAGCATGAAAAATATAAAATGATAAAGGGACATGTCAGTAATTTTACATGATAATTTTATTATTGTAACTTTTTATACTATGAATGCACATATAGATAACAACAATGTTTATAAATATAAGATTATTAAGGTACAGCTTATTTCTAAAAAAATCTCTTCCAGCAGATCTGCAACAGAAAAAAAAAAAATAAGAAATATAGACCGCAGTGTCAAATAATATACTTCCTAATATAAACAAGTAAACACATAATCTACCAAGTTAATAAAATGAGCTAAAATCGTCTCGATTGATTCTATATTAATTAATATGTATTGTATTTGTATTGCAGAGTATACTTTATTGCAGAGTCGGAGGAGCTCGTAGTAAATTAATAACCACGCTAATCAATCGGTCTGCAAGGTTAAACTGTGTTTAATGCGGTCAGTCTATGGATGAGGCCATTCTTAGCACATGGAGAGTTCTCAGTGCCTTGGAGAGCACTCCTATTGGTATCGTTAGAAACTAAAAACCGGTTTTTTCCCAAAGAAATTGTGTTAAAAAAGAAAATTAGTTTTTTTTTATTCTGAATCCGTACAGAACACTTAATTTACTGAATGAAAAAATACAGGTGAGAAAAACAGAGGTCAGAAAAGGCTCCTATCTCAGCATAAAGCAGCTTTGGTTTTGGGTAGATAGGACCATCAGTTAAACTAAATACTGTAATTAAACGACTGGCATCTGATTAGACTGGAAGTTAGCTCTAAAATCGTTGCGAAAAGGCCATTGATGTATACATGAGATTAACAACTCTCAAATTTTGTACAAACTCGATTAGGGGTCGGTTGGCGTTCGCTTTTGTTTCATTGTTTTTTTTTGTGAAAAAAGCTGCTACGGTATGCTAATGGAATGTTTTTATGGAAAATGTTCCTTAAGAATACTTTAAGAAACTTTTATTTAAGTCGTGAACATTTCCATTGTAAAACATTCACAGACTTTTTCGCTTGTTATCTTCTTTCCCTGTATCGCAGATTTATACCTACTATTCCACTTCGTTATTTTTGTGAAAATGTATGATTATATTGATTAAACATCAAAATCCATGACGTAATGTGGAGTAGTTATGGCTGTCTGTTTGTTTATTTTCTGTCATCTTCAATCCTAAGCCGCCAATCCAATTTTGATAAATGTTGGTATAGAGATAGATTGGATACTTACCGGAGAAGAACATAGGGTACCTTATATCTCAAAAAGTATTTTGGGCTGCGAGTGAAATAGTGGCCAACAGTGAGAAAACCTATGTTATCTGACCTGCTTATGTTTAGCAAATAAATGATTTATTTAGAAAAAACAATGCGCAATTAAAAAAAAGTATATGAAAACTCTGACAACGTTTTTTTTTAAACGACCTGCCATTGAGCGTTCTGCTTAAATGACTACTTTTAGTGAATTATAATACAATGATTCACAATAGAATAAGCATAACTCAAAATTTGCTAGGTATGTTCTAAATACAAATCTAGGAAATTCTTATGTGGCCAGTTTAGCCTCGTTTTCTAGGATTGTTGAAATAAATTATTACTTAAATTTGTACATGTGGCTATGTACAGTCACGAGCACCAATATCTACACATTCAGTAAAATTCAACAACGATATTTCCTGAAACATTTTTTTTTAATTATGAGAGGTGTTGTGCTGACAGAGCCTTTGACACATAAGTTACTGATTTGAACAATATTTCGACATTTGAATCGATAGATTCGAAATTCTGAAATGTCGAGATTCTAGAAGAGAATTGCTTTCGAATTTCAGTGAATGTGTACATATATTTGCTGGTGACTGTTCGTACACACGGCTACATATCAAGTATAGGTTGAGCTCACATTGTTAAGGATTTCCGTGTAATGAGAGGTCAGTTTAAACTGGATTTGTATAGCTCGACGTACGCACATACATTTATAAGTACTTACTATTGGTTTGTTCCAGTTAGTTAATAGTCCGTCATTACACAGTCTTCCGTTCAGTTTTGTTATCAATAGTTTCAATGTCATGCATACTTATGTAGGTTGAACCAATTGTTTGTATCAAGGACAAGGTTTACATAGATAAATAATTATATGGCAAAGGGTTTATATTCTGAATGGTATGACAATAGTTTTCCTTTTCTTTTATCCTTTAAGAAGACAATTTTAATCTTTTACATCTAACTGCATAATAATGACATTGATAGAACAGAACAGAAACAGAAGAGAACATTATACACACTATAATATTTTACGATTATATCATATCATTAAGGGGCGCCGGAGGCCCAATTCCTCCCTCAGTCCCCTTTTCCTTCCCCTCCTATTTCCTTATATGCTCGGCAACGCATCTGGAACTCTCTTGATATTACAGATGTTCAAACAAACATACAAACTCTTCACCTTTATTATCTAGGCATATAGCTTTTACTAAAAAGAAAATTCCCGTATGATAATTTATTATGAACTCGAGTGAAGTTTTTATGTGTGAGCATAACTATTTTATTAGCAATTTAAGTATTCTCTACGAATTCTTAGATATACTTTCAGGAAACCCGAAACGTACATAAAAATGTTAAGTAAAATAAAGTATTTTATTATACTGGTTTCTAACATTTACGCGAATATTAGACATTGAAATAAAACTACTTTTTACGGATTTTATCGCGTTATATTGATATTTTTAAATTCCCAAATTTAAAAATATCAATATAACGCGATAAAATCCGTAAAAAGTAGTTTTATACATACATACATACACTCACGCCTTTTCCCACAGGGGTAGGCAGAAACTATGGACTGCCACTTGCTACGACTCTTGCATATCTCTTTCGCTTCTTCCACATTCATACATCTTTTCATACACACGCGCCGGTTGCGAGTACTACGCACATGACATTTTTGGAGAACCTCGCCGATAGTTTTATTTCAAAGTATTTTATTACTTAGGTCTGTTTATTTGAATTCAATAAAGTTATATTGCATTAACATTAGAGATTTCTACTAGGGTAAACAGTCGGCACGTGTAAGGAAGGTCGTTTTCATTAATCAAATAAATAACTAACTACTATTTGCTTTTATAAAATGCACGCAATTGTTATCTATATCTACCATAGCATTAGTTAGTAAGTATATTTTATTACTACATATAATATTTAATCGGCGGAAAAACTATACATCACTAAGTGTAATATATAGATTTTGCTATGAGATTCTCAGTAGCAGCTCGGAGTTTGGAATTGTGCCCGGTAAATGGCAATAGGCTAGCGAAATGTGGGTGTACATTAGTATATTTCTGATTAACCCTTTGGGGAATACAGGCGTGATGGCATGTTATACATGCAGCTTTTTATTACTACTATAAATTTATAATTATGAAAGTCTAAGTATGAAAGTAGTCTTTAAGTATGAAATTTAATCGTATGGAATTTGACTGTAATTTCGCTAATCATTTATGTATATTATATACTTCTTCTATATCATACTTTAATATTATAAAGAGGAAAAACCGATTTTAGTAATTCTTTCACCATAAGAAAGCTACATTATTCTACATTATTTTATTTGAGATATGCAAGTCAAATGAAAACAGCAGAATAACTATTAATTATTCGAGCTTGCGTTGACGTTCAATCGATAATAATTATTTGCACGTAGCTAGTTTCTAGGCGAGTTGGAACCAATCAATGAACGTTGCGCAGTTAGCTTTCAGTGGAGATTAAGCATTAATAACTAATAGATCCATCCCAACTTCTGACTAAGTATGCGATGTGCGATATATCGGCATAGAACTAATAAACTAAGTGATTTATTTATATTAAGTCAATCCATGACTTTCTTCGTTAATATAGTAAGGCTTTATATAATATCATTACATATGCTTTAAGCTAACCTGTCATACAATTGTTTATAGTAACTTGATATGGTGTGTAAGGTTTGTTTTGCAGACATTTAGGTGATTTGATGCTTATAAAAAAATAAATTATATTGCATGTGTTTTTTAGTTAAAAAATTATTCAAAAGCCACTTATTATGTAAAAAGAAATCTCGTAAGCACTCGATTTATCATAATTTTATGTTTTTAGTTTGAGATATATTATCTACCCATACTTCTATTATAAAGAGGAAAGATTTGTATGTAAGTATGTTTGTAACGAATTGGCTCAAAAAGTACTGGACCTATTTTAAAAATTCTTTCACCATTTAAATGCTGCATTATCACTGATTAATATAGGCTATTTTAATTGCAATAAAAAAATGACCATCCGTGCGTAGCCGTACAGGCTACTACCGGCCTCTAGTATTATATATAGCTCTTTATAAGACGACATATTATACTTATATGAGTGTACTGTTTTCATCGGTCTTAAAAGAATAATATAATAATAACAACTAGCATTATATACACCCAACAAAAGTTGTAATTGACCATCACACAGTGATGCAATACCAAGATTTCAATAAATCCGACAAATAAAAGCTCACACCAATAAACTATAATTACATAAATTTTATGACGATAAATCTCTGCCTATCCGCAAAAGGCGGGATGTAATACAATTGTATATAGATACTCAACAGATAAAGTCGTAAACGTCTTTATTATGTATGTTTATTAGCTTTAATATCGAAAGTACTCATAAGTTGTAGCAAGTAGAATAGTATTCACGTTGAAACTTTATAGATATTGAATTCTAAGTAACTCAGGATTATATTGGAATTTAGAAAGACTTAACGGTGAAGTTCGTTTAACAACTGAATCGAACTTGAAGTACTTGGATATTGGAAAGCTTAGAAAGTTAGAGCAATTTGAGTTAGTCATTATTCATTTTATAAGATCTTATTGGAGAGCTTATGAAGGAGTTTAAATGGTAAAAGATTTCCAAGGTTGGGTAAGGGCATTGATGAATAATAAATAATTCACTAAGTATGATAAATCAAAATCCCCCTCCGCGTCTGTCTGTCTGTCTGTCCGTTCGCGATAAACTCTAAAACTACTAATGGGATTTTCATGTTGTTTTCACTGGAAGATAGAGTGATTTATGAGGAAGGTTTAACTGTATAATTTGTTAAGGTTTTTTGTAAATTGCGAAGCCGAGGCGGAGCGCTAGTGTATTATAAATTATGTTTATATCTGTATATATAGATCTTTTAAAGACGTTTTCAAAGTATATGTAGGTATTTCTGTTATCTTAAAGATAAACCATGAAATGCTTGAAATCAGAGCTCTTTAAAAAATGGTAATAACAACCGTAATGAGCCAGACATTCGCCCAATGTTTAAACAGCTAATCAATAGGATTCAATGTTGAACTCTGTTCTCAAACACTAACGTCAAAGGCACACACGACTAAAGCCAGCGAAGCACTCACACGATATTTGCACAGGTACATAGGAGGGAATGAGGTGTAGGGAGGAAATGAAAGGATAAATAACAATAGAGCCTTATTTAATCTTACTCTGCCGGTCAGTTTGAAAGGTAATCGGATTGTGAAAGAAATAAAACGATATTTTTAAGGGATAGGTAGAAAATAGTAAATTATTACTTAAATTTGTACATGTGGCTATGTACAGTCACGAGCACCAATATCTACACATTCAGTAAAATTCAACAACGATATTTCCTGAAACATTTTTTTTTAATTATGAGAGATGTTGTGCTGACAGAGCCTTTGACAACATAAGTTACTGATTTGAACAATATTTCGACATTTGAATCGATAGATTCGAAATTCTGAAATGTCGAGATTCTAGAAGAGAATTGCTTTCGAATTTCAGTGAATGTGTACATATATTTGCTGGTGACTGTTCGTACACACGGCTACATATCAAGTATAGGCTGAGCTCACATTGTTAAGGATTTCCGTGTAATGAGAGGTCAGTTTAAACTGGATTTGTATAGCTCGACGTACGCACATACATTTATAAGTACTTACTATTGGTTTGTTCCAGTTAGTTAACAGTCCGTCATTACACAGTCTTCCGTTCAGTTTTGTTATCAATAGTTTCAATGTCATGCATACTTATGTAGGTTGAACCAATTGTTTGTATCAAGGACAAGATTTACATAGATAAATAATTATATGGCAAAGGGTTTATATTCTGAATGGTATGACAATAGTTTTCCTTTTCTTTTATCCTTTAAGAAGACAATTTTAATCTTTTACATCTAACTGCATAATAATGACATTGATAGAACAGAACAGAAACAGAAGAGAACATTATACACACTATAATATTTTACGATTATATCATATCATTAAGGGGCGCCGGAGGCCCAATTCCTCCCTCAGTCCCCTTTTCCTTACCCTCCTATTTCCTTATATGCTCGGCAACGCATCTGGAACTCTCTTGATATTCCAGATGTTCAAACAAACATACAAACTCTTCACCTTTATTATCTAGGCATATAGCTTTTACTAAAAAGAAAATTCCCGTATGATAATTTATTATGAACTCGAGTGAAGTTTTTATGTGTGAGCATAACTATTTTATTAGCAATTTAAGTATTCTCTACGAATGCTTAGATATACTTTCAGGAAACCCGAAACGTACATAAAAATGTTAAGTAAAATAAAGTATTTTATTATACTGGTTTCTAACACTTACGCGAATATTAGACATTGAAATAAAACTACTTATTACGGATTTTATCGCGTTATATTGATATTTTTGAATTCCCAAATTTAAAAATATCAATATAACGCGATAAAATCCGTAAAAAGTAGTTTTATACATACACTCACGCCTTTTCCCACAGGGGTAGGCAGAAACTATGGACTGCCACTTGCTACGACTCTTGCATATCTCTTTCGCTTTTTCCACATTCATACATCTTTTCATACACACGCGCCGGTTGCGAGTACTACGCACCTGACCTTTTTGGAGAACCTCGCCGATAGTTTTATTTCAAAGTATTTTATTACTTAGGTCTGTTTATTTGAATCCAATAAAGTTATATTGCATTTATATTAGAGATTTCTACTAGGGTAAACAGTCGGCACGTGTAAGGAAGGTCGTTTTCATTAATCAAATAAATAACTAACTACTATTTGCTTTTATAAAATGCACGCAATTGTTATCTATATCTACCATAGCATTAGTTAGTAAGTATCTTTTATTACTACATATAATATTTAATCGGCGGAAAAACTATACATCACTAAGTGTAATATATAGATTTTGCTATGAGATTCTCAGTAGCAGCTCGGAGTTTGGAATTGTGCCCGGTAAATGGCAATAGGCTAGCGAAATGTGGGTGTACATTAGTATATTTCTGATTAACCCTTTGGGGAATACAGGCGTGATGGCATGTTATACATGCAGCTTTTTATTACTACTATAAATTTATAATTTCTCTAAGTATGAAATTTAATTTTATGGAATTTGACTGTAATTTCGCTAATGTTTTATGTATATTATATACTTCTTCTATATCATACTTTAATATTATAAAGAGGAAAAACCGATTTTAGTAATTCTTTCACCATAAGAAAGCTACATTATTCTACATTATTTTATTTGAGATATGCAAGTCAAATGAAAACAGCAGAATAACTATTAATTATTCGAGCTTGCGTTGACGTTCAATCGATAATAATTATTTGCACGTAGCTAGTTTCTAGGCGAGTTGGAACCAATCAATGAACGTTGCGCAGTTAGCTTTCAGTGGAGATTAAGCATTAATAACTAATAGATCCATCCCAACTTCTGACTAAGTATGCGATGTGCGATATATCGGCATAGAACTAATAAACTAAGTGATTTATTTATATTATTTTAATTCATGACTTTCTTCGTTAATATAGTAAGGCTTTATATAATATGACTGCCTCATTAGTCTAGTGGTCCTAAGCGCGACTGCTACTCTAGAGATCCTGGGTTCGATCCCCAGGTCGAGCAAAGTGTTATTGGGTTTTTCTATGAAATTCCCAGTAGCAGCTCGGAGTCTGGATTTGTGCCCGGTTAATGGCAATAGGCTCGCCCCCTATTACATGGGACCTAAACCTACCGGCGAAATGTGGGTGTACATTGTTACACCTCTGCCTAACCCTTCGGGGAATACAGGCGTGATGGTATGATTTATTTATTTTTTTATTTATTTATTTATGGTTAGCCAACAATTGCTTACACCACCAATACATAGTTATTTAAATACAATTAATTCATTTACAAGCGTAGCAATTACTTATAGGCTAACACAACATGCACACGTAACGGTTTGTTAAGTAAGTAAAAATGTTTTTAATCATTAAATTTTTCATTTAACTAGTGAAATTTATGAAAATTTTAAAAATATGAAATCAATCAAAAGATAATAGTCAAAAAGGTATTAAGATTGTCTGTCAAAGAGAAATTGTAATCCGAAATTAAAATTAGAAATAAAATCATAATGCACAACAAAAATACAAATAATAATTAATAATTAAAACCAAGTCAATTAAAAATAAAATTAAATCAAATAAAAATTGAATTTAAATTAAAATTAAATTTAAATATCTTAAATATGGACTATATGATAAAAATTTATTGTTCCTTCATCTGTGAGAAGTGATTGATAACAATATTATAAAATTTGTTGTAGCTGTCGTTGTGTATATCGATCAAATCACTACAACTGTTAAGTGTTTGACATAGTCTGGGAATAGGTGAGTGCGCTCCAAGGACTGTTCTACGGAGTGGGGGGCATAATGGTGTGATTTTGTTACGAGGATACCTAGATGGTGCGCGAAACTTCAGGAGACCAAGAATACCAGGACAGTCTATTTTATTCCTAAGAAGTTTAAATAGGAAAGTCGCGTCTATGACGTGTCTTCGTGTATTTAAAGAGTGCATTTTAAAGTATTGCAGTCGAGAGTTGTAGGAAGGTAGCTGTTTTGTTTTTCTCTCATAGAATGCTAAATGCCAGAGAAACCGTTTTTGTACCCGTTCTAAACAAAGTGTATGTGAGGCATAATGTGGTCTCCAAACCACACTGCAATATTCTAGGATACTTCGTACTAGGCTATTATAGAGCATAATTTTTGTAGTACTTTTTTTGAAACCTTTTGAATTTCGTATTAAAAACCCTAACAGTTTGGATGCTTTCTTGGTTATGTATTCAATGTGGGGTAGAAACGTGACTTTTTTGTCGAATAACACACCCAGATCCCTCATTACTTCAACCTCTTGCAGCTTGTCATTACCTATGTAGTACTCCGTGTCTATAGACTCATTCTTTCTAGTAAATTTTAAATGGTGACACTTTTTTGTATTTAATTCCATTTTATTAGATGTACACCATTGAATTAAACGGTTCAAATCCTCTTGCACTAGCTCCTTATCCCTTGGGTTTTCTATTATTCTAGCAAACTTCAGATCGTCTGCGTACAAAAAACATTCCGAAAAGCGAAAGCAGTTAGGTAGGTCATTGATGAAGATATTAAAAAGTACTGGGGCAAGATGAGAACCCTGCGGGGCACCCGAAGATATGGACTGGTTTGCAGAATGGAAACCATTTACAACAACATAAAATTCTCGCTCTGACAAATATGACTGTAGCCACTTCAGCAATTGTCCTGTAATGCCATATGCTGACAATTTGTGACTTAAGATTCGGTGGGAAATTTTATCAAAGGCCTTGCTAAGGTCAGTATATATTACGTCATATTGTCTATTCGAGTCAATAGCTTGCATGAGGGACTCCGTAAATCCTGGTGAATGATGGTATGTTTATATAATATCATTACATATGATTTAAGCTAACCTGTCATACAATTGTTTATAGTAACTTGATATGGTGTGTAAGGTTTGTTTTGCAGTCATTATCGGTGATCCGATGATTATAAAAAAATATATATATTGCATGTGTTTTTTTGTTAAAAAAATATTCAGAAGCCATTTGTTATGTCAAAAAGAAATCTCGTAAGCACTCGATTTTTCATAATTTTATGTTTTTAGTTTGAGATATATTATCTACCTATACTTCTATTATAAAGAGGAAAGATTTGTATTTAAGTATGTTTGTAACGAATTGGCTCAAAAAGTACTGGACCTATTTTAAAAATTCTTTCACCATTTAAATGCTACATTAGCACTGATTAATATAGGCTATTTTAATTGCAATAAAAAAATGTCCATGCGTGCGAAGCCGGTACAAGCCGCTAGTATTATATATAGCTCTTTATAAGACGACATATTATACGTATATGAGTGTACTGTTTTTATCGGTCTTAAAAAATAATAATAACAACTAGCATTATATACACCCAACAAAAGTTGTAATTGACCATCACACAGTGATGCAATACCAAGATTTCAATAAATCCGACAAATAAAAGCTCACACCAATAAACTATAATTACATAAATTTTATGACGATAAATCTCTGCCTATCCGCAAAAGGCGGGATGTAATAAAATTGTATATAGATACTCAACAGATAAAGTCGTAAACGTCTTTATTATGTATGTTTATTAGCTTTAATATCGAAAGTACTCATAAGTTGTAGCAAGTAGAATAGTATTCACGTTGAAACTTTATAGATATTGAATTCTAAGTAACACAGGATTATATTGGAATTTAGAAAGACTTAAGGGTGAAGTTCGTTTAACAACTGAATCGAACTTGAAGTACTTGGATATTGGAAAGCTTAGAAAGTTAGAGCAATTTGAGTAAGTCATTATTCATTTTATAAGATCTTATTGGAGAGCTTATGAAGGAGTTGTGCTTAAATGGTAAAAGATTTCTAAGGTTGGGTAAGGGCATTGATGAATAATAAATAATTCACTAAGTATGATTAAACAAAATCCCCCGCCGCGTCTGTCTGTCTGTCCGTTCGCGATAAACTCAAAAACTACTGATGGGATTTTCACGTTGTTTTCACTGATAGACAGAGTGATTCATGAGGAGGGTTTAACTATATAATTTGTAAAGGTTTTGTGTAAATTGCGAAGCCGGGACGGGGCGCTAGTGTATTATAAATTATATTCATGTATATCTGTATATATATGTAGATCTCTGTTAAAGACGTTTGCAAAGTCTATGTACTACTGTTATCTTAAAGATATACCAAGAAATGCTTGAAATCAGAGCCCTTTAAAAAAATGGTAATAACAATCGTAATGAGCCAGACATACGCCCAATATTTAAACAGCTAATCAATAGGATTCAATGTTGAACTCTGTTCTCAAACACTAACGTCAAAGGCACACACGACTAAAGCCAGCGAAGCACTCACACGATATTTGCACAGGTACATAGGAGGGAATGAGGTGTAGGGAGGAAATGAAAGGATAAATAACAATAGAGCCTTATTTAATCTTACTCTGTCGAAGTCAGTTTGAAAGGCAGTCGGATTGTGAAAGAAATAAAACGATATTTTTAAGGGATAGGTAGAAAACGAGCAGTCGGATCAGGGGACTGTTCCCCTCGCTTATCATCAGGCGATGGTAAGCGATTACCGCCGCCCACGGACACCAGCTACACCAGGAAACGGGACGAGTAGGAGAAAAGGAGAAGAAAGGGCACTGTGGGCCTCCAATATTTAACGATATTTCTTCCTTTTAAATTGAGGAATTGGTAGTACGAAGCTCGGAAAAAATAAAATGAAATGACTTGCAAAGCTAAGTAGCTCTTTTTTTTTATTAAAAAGGGGTTTGCTCTTGACTTCAATTTTACCGCTGAGGCAAAGATGTGGTCGACGGTGGAGCGAGCAAACCCAGAAGACGCCTGTTCACCTTACTTTTGAAAATATTTGGGTTGGATACATTCGGAAATACAGATGCAGGAAGCGAGTTCCTCTTCTTGGCTGTACGCATGATAAAAGATGATTCATAGTGCTGGGTGCTGTGAGGAATATCAATCAGGAACGGATGATAATATCCTGCGGTGCCTCTGGAGCTCCGATGATAGAAAGGGGGAAGGCGGGTTGAGCTCATGGAACTCTTGTGCACACTCTCCAAAGTACAATCTGACTGAAAAAGACTGACAAACAGGCAAAAAGACTGACAAATACGCAGCTCTTGCTGTGGTTAGTAGATAGGCGACCATAGCAATAAGGTTAATTGTGATTCTACTGAGTGGCGGTCAGAAATGAGCATTAATTAAATTGCGGTCTCATTAGCTTTTGCTGTCGTGTTTGTACATTGCTTTGACCGTAACCAAAGCCGAATTAATTTCAAGTGGAAGCGAATTAAATTTTAAATATTTTTAACCAGACCTGCCTTTGAAACATGGCAATTTATATAAATACTATTTTCTGCACGCGGCTTCGCTCCCGTAGAAGTTTATAAATAACTAACTGTTCCGTGCCAACTTCATTAGGTGATAGCCTATGACACTCATAAATAACGTGGCATTCTATTGGTAAAATAATTTTCAAAATCAGTTCAGTAGATCCTGAGATGACCCATACAACGTAACAAACTCACAAACTTTACCAATTTTAAAGTTTGTGAGTTGATATTGGTATAGATTTAATCAGAAACGGGTAAGGATAATCAAGGATCTGCATACAATAGAGACATCAAGTTCAATTTCAGAATCTGTTCAACTAATTGATGTAAGATGAACCACAGTTTTTAAGGTAGCTTTTTTACATGAAAACTAAATTAAAATATGTTCAGTAGTTTTTGCACCAACTCCTCCTCCTATCAAACATAAGTACAATGCAAACATATCTAGAATTCTAAAAAAATCTTTTTACCTGACTGCGCCAGAAGGAGGGTTATGTTTTTCGAGAGTGTGTATGTATGTATGTATGTATAATTGTTTGGCACGCTCTGCCGTCTGAACGGCTCGATGGATTTTAGCTTGAGAGGTATCGTTAGATTCGTAATTAGCGTGAGAGTGACACTGGGTAGGTATATATATAAATGGTGGATATTTAAGGCCAAATTCAAATGTTTGGCACGCTCTGCAGTCTGAACGGCTCGATGGATTTTAGCTTCAAAGATGTCGTTAGATTCATATTCATTGTGAAAGTGACACCGGGTAAAAAATTTGAATCAGAACGCAACATTAGCTGGGAGTACCTCCACGTTGTGAAGGCTGTAGCAATTTAACTGGCATATGCATATTATACTATCAACTGATAATAAAACTAAAAATGATAAAATAAAATTAATAATAGTATAGAAAACATATGAATAGATAAGTTACTCATGTTTTTGATTATGTACTGATTATTTTGATTGTACATACATACCCTTTGTATTTAAATTAATACTAGTGAAGAATGAATGTTTAAATTGGACCTGTGCTTAATTACTCCTGTACCTACTCTATACTTATTTTACAGCCACTCAATGATAGTTTTACTGATTGAATATTGTATTCTCATTCAAGAATAAGACTGCAAATGATAGACCTAGTTTTAACTCCACTAAACAAATAGGTGACTATTATTAAATTTAGCTCAGGCTTGCGTTGCTGTCGTCATCATCGTCATACCATCACACCTGTATTCTCCGAAGGGTTAAGGTAGAGGTGTACTAATGTACACCCACACTTCGCCGGTATGTTTCTTCGCCGGTATGTTTAGGTCCCATGTAATAGGGAGCGAGCTTATTGCCAATAACTGGGCACAATCCAAACTCCGAGCTGCTACTGAATAGAAAAACTCACTAACACTTTGCTCAACCTGAGAATCGATCCCAAGACCTCTAGCTCTAGCACCACTAGACTAATGAGGCCATCAACGAGTTGCGTTGGTGTCGTAATTGAAATAAAAATAAATTACTTCGACCATGATGGGTAAGTGCGGTTCTTAGTCGCGTCTGTCATGCCGTACCGCCTCCCGTAGCGGAACGAACATTTTCCTCTCTATAAACATTAGTACCATCACGCTTAGAGGGCTAAAATGATCATTTTGATTTATCGATTTGAAAGAATTGTTAATGTGGCCTGGAAGCTAAAATTATACTTAAAGCAAATTCTCTAAATCAATTCGTATTTAGAACTCGTTGAATTTCTTTCGCAGTATAGTTATATAAATCATATTAAGTAATCATAATAAAAGTGGCCATTTTAGCCCTTCGTACTCCCCGGAGGGTAAGACACACTTGTACTAATATAGACCCACAGTTTGTAATTTCTTCGATGCAATAGGAATGAGCCATTTTGCATGAGACATTTTATCCCTTTAATTTTCAGCCCAATAGAAGGCCAACGTTGCTATGAAATAGCACGTTTTGAGCTTAATTAACTACCTACGCAAGCCCTACCCTAGACAACTACCCAAGTCTTAACAACAGTATCGGTAGATGAAGGTATCGCCATTGTAACAGTATATTGAATAATAAACTGCTAACAAGTGACTATCGGGCAATCGTCACAGAATATCAACTAACTATGCTTTTGTATATAGTTTATCCATAGAGTAGGTACGTTACAGAAGGATCGATGAAATACCTCTTACGAATTCGGAAAACGTTTTATTTTGTCGTCAAGGCATTTCAAGTGGTACTAAAACTCTAGTGTATATAAAAATATTTACCTATAAATAAATAGCACGTCTGTAGTTCCCACAGTGTTTGGCAGTGGTCTACTGTACTGTAGACAAACAGTTCGTCAGTTCCTATGTAATAGGGGACGAGTCTAATGCCATAATTTGGGCACAAATTCAAATTCGATCCACTATCTATTAACACAAAACTGTTTGGGAATACCATACCTCTAGCTTGTGTATACATTGTGTCATAAGTGTCTAAAGGAATCGGGAACATAATAAGCGCTACCTAAGTACATAGGCCAAATTACACACTTGCTGCGTTTTGGAATTATCCACGGCCCTGCTCTCAAAATAACGTTGCCATTCGTTAAGCAACATTCTGCGTATCGTAGTATGTGAAGTGAGTTTTCTGCACAATTTACTTTGGTATCGTTGGCTGCTGTATCGATTTTGTAATACACGGCGTGCGGGTGACGCGAACGGTGCGGGTGAAATTGCGACTTGGTTTTTTTTTTCTGTACCAGTTGAACGTGTAAGTAGTTAAATTAGGTTTACGTTATAACACTTTCCCCACTCTCGGAATCGCACCAATCCGTCCCGGGTCGTAATACACAGTGAGTACGCTTAGGACCACTAGACTAATGAGTCAGTCAAAGCAGGCCAATAAACTGAATAGGCAAGTTGTTTACTTTCTATTCAGTTCATTTAACATTGAACTAAAAAACAACATATTTTATTCTTTTATAAATATTCAAAGGAATCTCTTATATTCAGTAGATCTAAAAGCCTTTTCACATGAACGATCGGAACGAAAGTTTTTTCTATTTTCCCTAACGTATAAATTGCTCAAACGCTTTTGGAAAAATATGGTAAACTAAAAATACGGTAGAAAACGTTGTGTATTGAATAAAGCCACGGTGCTCTTGTCGCTGAAAAACGCTAGTGCGGAATGTGTATAAGTGGGGAATTTCTCGATATCCCGTTGTGAAGTAGAAATATGCAGAATGTTTTCGCTGCGGGCGAACAGTCGAGCTGCTCTGTAAATATTTGTATTGCATCTGCAACGTAGCTATTGGATTTGACTGCAGCACTGAAAAATGTTTCCTTAAAGATACATTTTGTATTTTTCATTTCTGTTATTTTTATTTAAACTTGGGATGAAACCAGCAAAATACTCATGCGCATGCCAGAGCATGTCATGTAACCTGGCATCTTGATAGTACCTACGGTAAATCGTAATGAATCAGCTACCACCTGGGGAGGCGACAGGGTGCATCGGACTTTACCGAATTAACACCGCACTTGCCATGGGATTCGTGTCATTCACCATTATAAGCTGTGGTCCATCGTTCGGTACACCCTTTAATGGGTGAAGCCTGGCCTCGAATCCTGTTAGCGCTGCATGCTGAGGCCATTGTCTCGTCGAGTGGCGGAATCCGCAAGTCAGCCACCCGCAGGCCGCAGCCCACAAAGGCACGAGGCTGTTTGCGCCCTCCATCGTTCGGTGTGTCTAATGCAGAGAGATGGACAATTCTCTCTCCCTGTTCATAGCCTCTTTTGCAAGCATAAATTGCTCGCAGCATATAATCTGGCCTGGTGGTCTCCCTAATTGCAATATCCACTTTTTTTTGAAAGAATAATGCGCAAAATATTTAAAGTTTGTTTTAGCGTGGTATCATCATCAATGGCTTTGGAGCCATTTGGTGTCAGCGCAGCATAATTATCTTATCATAAAGTATTGCCCATGCATGCTATTTATATTGTTTGAAATCAAACTATTTGGTTTTATAAGTAGTAAAACGAATACCCGAATAAAGAACTTTGATAATTGAATAGATAAGTAATATCATAATATTTCTTCGTTCGCTTCGTTCGGTAAGCGAGAGGGCCGGAGGCCCAATTCCTCCCCCAATCCCCTTCCTTCTCCCTTTCTCCTTCCCCTCCCTTTCCCTAAATAGGCTCGGCAATGCATCTGCAACTCCTTTGGTTTTGCAGATGTCCATGGGCGGCGATGACTACTTACCATCAGGTAGCTCGCCTGCTCTTTTGCCGAGTTATTCCATAAAAAAAATAAAATGGCGCGATAGAATCCGTAAAAAATAGTTTTATTTTTTAATTCGATGTCTAATGTTCGTGGTGTCAAAAACCAGTACATCTTGTTTCGAAATAATAAAAATACATTACATTTGTGACAGTCATTTAAATATCTCTTCGGTGGCATTCAAGAATATTTATTAGTAAATAAAAATAAGATTCTTGATTGTATGTAATAAGTTTTATTATAAGATACTTAAAAACTTCATAATCTTATTAGGATCGCAAGGTTTCGTGTCGCGTTCCAGTCTACTTCACACGGCATTTTCCTTTGCATGAAAACCTTGGAAATTTTTCTGCGGAATTTTAACAAGAAAACTGTATTATGAGTTCCTAAAATATTGTGGTATAATATTAATAGGTAGGGTAAGATACCCAATTATTGACACTTTAAGGGCTGTCGTGCCAAAATAGTTTAATATCTGCCATTTTATGGTATTGCCCGTTGGATATCCGGTTTATAATAATAGAGCAAGTATTGTATTTCCTTGATAATTACCAAAAATCATATTTAGATGATAATTGGTATTATTTTTTCAAGTTTTATTGATTTACTATGATTTACCCAATTATTGACACATTTTGCCCTATTATCGTCAGGTGTTGAACCAATTTATTGACACTGCAATTTCCTTAGTAGGTTTACCTATTAATAAAAAATACATACGGTTTTTTTTAATCAAACAAATCTTAATTGTTTGTAATTAACCTATTTTATTATGAAATTGTATTTACGAATAGAAAACTTGAGTATAATCAGTCAACTTAACAAATAAATCGTATTTTTGTTTATACTTGAAATCACTGGAAATAATGAGGTAATTCTTATGAGGAACTTCTAAATAGGTACCTACTTGGGTATTATCTTTGTGATTAAAATCTTTCAATTTCTTCTACAGTCAATGCTTCATTTTTAGGGTTCCGTAGCCAAGTGGCAAAAAACGGAACCCTTATAGATTCGTCATGTCTGTCTGTCTGTCCGTCCGTATGTCACAGAATTTTTTCTCTGAAACTATACGAGCTATGCTGTTGAAACTTGGTAAGTAGATGTATTCTGTGAACCGCATTAAGATTTTTACACAAAAATAGAAAAAAAATAAAAAAATTTGGGGTTCCCCATACTTAGAACTGAAACTCAAAAATTTTGTACCCATATGTGTGAGGTATCTATGGATAGGTCTTTAAAAATGATATTGAGGTTACTAATATCATAGGAGGATTTTCTCTATCTTTAATGATTCTTGATCCACTCCACTAAGTAATTTTCTTCGGCTTCGGTCAGGAGAGTAACAGGACCCGGACAGGCTTCATGTTGAGGGTTCTGAAGTCTTTTAATCAATGTTGTTCGAAGTTTTATGCTAGGAATTGTCTAACTACAAAACACATACCTATGCACTAATGAAAGCGATCATGCGACACAAGCGAAATGTTCGTCTGATGATAACCGCATAATTATCTGCTCATAACTTGCATAATCCTTATTTTATGAGTGTAAAGGATGCAGAAGTATCCAAGTATGAAGTATGAAGTATCAAACATGTAACTTATGGAAGAGAGTTCTTATGTCTTCATTGTATTCCAATTATTGACATAGCCTTGCCCAATTATCAACACTGATGTTTGTATAGAGAATATTGATTTGACACCCATGTCGGAATTTGGAATAAAGGTGTATTTTGACTTTAATCTAATTTGTAGTCATATATCAAGTCATAAACTAGGTATATACAATTGAATTAGCCTCTTCTAAAACTAATTTGAAAATTCCAATTATTGACATGGGTGTCAATAAATTGGAATTTCACTATTTTCGACATACCAAAAATCGACACCCTGTAAAAATTAAACTAATACAGTAAAGTGAGAAATAACCATTGAAATCTGCTATATAAACCTTCAAAATTAGAAAAACACAACATTCAAAGAAAGGTTTTCGAATTTCTTAATACTTTAACACGATTAAAATGAACGCTTATCTTATTGAAACTTTAAGGAAACCAACTTTCTCCTTCTAAAACACTGATTGCTCTATTTAAATCAGCTATTTGGCGCCGTCTTAGTTCTTTTAACAGATTAGTTTTGCCAGTGGCATCCAAAAATAAACTATCAAAAATCATTTTAATAAATAATACACTTAGGTTACCAAGTTTCCTTATATTTTGATAATAAAAATAGAGTGTCAATAAATTGGGGGGGTGTCAGTAATAGGGTGCTTTACACTAATTGGGATAAGATGTACCGCAGTTTTAAAGTTGGAGCATTTATGCTTTCTAAGAGTGAAATCAAAATTAAAATCTTATAAGTTTTATATTTACATTGATACGTTTGAGGGTTATTGTTCCATTTTTAAACCATCACGTAGTGAAGTCCGGTTACAGAATTGCAATAAGTAAGTTTATTACTGGTGCAGTTATCATTATAGGTACGGTGTTATTTTTGGAGTGTTTTTTTTTTTAAAGTATTGCTTCCTCTTTTGGGTAATACGATAATTATGATGAATTATTGTATTATAATCTGAGTTTTGTTTCTTTCGTTCGATAGTAATTTATTATTGAACAAAACGAGACACAACAGCAAGTGCACAGCTTATACAACGTTTATTAGTAAGGTTATATATATACTGTATACATCGCTCGCCATCATTACATAGCCGCCATATAAACAGGGTCAATGACCGACACATTTCTTATACAGTGCAATGAAATTTCGCAATGGATTTTCATTACGTTATCGTCACTCAATTTAACTGTGACGTCATTTGATGCGTCCATTTATTTATTGTTCCAGTAAGAGTGTTTTATTGAAGCAGTATTTAATTTAAAAGCATCATTGAATAGGTGTATAACTGTAACTGCTATAAGCTACGATTGCAACTTACTATCAGGCAGCACATAATATGCCTTCGTATAATATATCTTCGTTACTCATCATCATCATTGTCTAAGAACGACAGGGATATAGTCCACCACGCTAGCCTACTGCGGGTTGGCAGACTTCACACGCCGTCAAGAAATCTTTCGGGCATGCAGGTTTCCTCACAATGGTTTCTTCATCGAAACAAGTTCTCCAGAAACCATCGTGAGGAAACCTGTGAAACCGTGAGGCGTGTGAAGTCTGCCAACCCGCAGTAGGCTAGCGTGGTGGACTATATCCCTGTCCAAGGCACGCACTTCTGATATATCCAAGGCACGCACTTCTGATTTTTCGAAGTCATGTGCGTAATAATAATATTACGCACATGACTTCGAAAAATCAGAAGTGCGTGCCTTGGATTCGAACTTGAGAACTTTGACTTGGTAGTCCGATGGTCATATCACTAGTAGTCCAGGGTAGAAGCCTTTAAAAATAATGAAAAGTGAAAAGAAATTATAGTAGGATGAAACCCATTAGAAAAGGAGGGAAATATTATAAAAATGAAAGGAAATATAATTTACGGGCGATCTGAGGTTGGGAAGGGGATGGGGTTGAGTTTTTAAGGGTAAAAAACGGTTTTTCTCGATTTCCGGCAAAACTAAAAGTCCTATCGAAAAAAGTCAAATGGCAAAGTTGTAGATAATACCATTACGGTTGTTTTTCCCGAAGGGTTAGGCGGAGATGTACCGGATATAACTATTTTTTAATGATTCTCTAATCATAAATAGATTAGGTGGTATACTGAACCCTTCTTCCAATAATTTAATCTGTAATGGGATTCATAACACGACACGTTAAGTGGTTGCAGTGATAAGTGCGCACCGACATTTATTTATTTATTTATTAAGCATATAATAAAACCTTAGGATTACAAAATACAGTGTAAGGAAGTGATTTTTGGTTTTATGTCACAGTACGGATAGCAACTGCTATCTTAGCTAGGTTACAATATAACCTGTGTTAAAGATAGCAGGCCCCATACCCCAGTATAGGTACAATTACTTTCAGAGTTATTGGTATGTACATAGCAATCCAAAGTCATGCATTGTAAACCATAATATTTTAACGCTGTTTTACTTTATTGCTGCAGGTTTTTTATATTTTTTATTGGGGTAACTAGACTTGGGTTTTTCTATGAAATTCTCAGTAGCGGCTCCAAGTTTAGATTTGTGCCCGGTTAATGGCGATAGGAGCATATTGCCTTTAACTGGGCACCCTGGGCCCCCTATTACATGGGACCTCAAAATTAGGCGAAGTGGTAATGAATAAAATATGGTATACCTACATTATACGAAAATAAGTTGCCACGGTGACTATAGAAAATTATTTCAAATATGTAGTATCTTACCAGTTAGCTTGAGACATAAATATCTTCTGGTTTTGAACCAACACGGCAGAACAGAGCATAGTTTATCTCCTGTCACTAATATGCATAATACACGGTCGATGGCCGCCGGCAAATTTAATGTTCCTAGAGTTAATAACTACTTTGGGGACAGAACCCTAAAGAAGCGAATAGCGTATGTGCTGAATAGCTTGCCGGCGGACATTAGACATGAAAGTGATAAACTTAAATTTAAAAAGAAACTAAAGAGGCACCTCCTCAGTCTGTAAATAACTATGTTTTGCAGGCTGAGGAGTTGTTTCTTCAGTGGATTGTTATTATACAGATTATTATTATGTAGCTCAACACCCACCGTCAAACCGCTAAACCGGTTTTGTGGGATAATGTATATCTTTTAAGTCTGTATTGTGCAATAATAAAATAAATAAATAAATAAATAAATAATTGAATGACTGCCTCGTTGGTCTAGTGGTCCCAATCGCGACTGCTACGCTAGAGGTCTTGGGTTCGATCCCCAGGTCGAGCAAAGTGTTATTGAGGTTTTCTATGAATTTCTCAGTAGCAGCTCGGAGTCTGGATATGTGCCCGGTGAATGGCAATAGGCTCGCCCCCTATTACATGGGACCCAAACATACCGGCGAACTGTGGGTGTACATTAAGTACACCTCTGCCTAACCCTTCGGGGAATACAGGCGTGATGGTATGTTATGTTAAATAAATAATTATGGTATACTTGCATTTTCACTATTCGTCTTCACCACGACAAGAACCAATGACATTTCTTTATTTATTTAGAAGGTACTCCAGCGGCTTATCCATGATTACATTACAAAGTAAAGGATTATTAGATAATGGTTAATTTGTCACTTACAGGAGTGCACAGCACTAACATAAAAACATTTATGAAGGGTGAGTAGCCATTCATATTTATTAAGTCAAAAGGCAAAGTAGATCCTTCCAACCTATTTACTGAATCGTAAAAGAAAAGTTAATATCGGATATATAACGTAAGCGAATGTGAGCCCAGTTACTGTTATCGAATGGTAACTTTTACCGACTTCTCGTCGCAACTGTCGTGTTGTGACGCGTTTCCAGATGATATGCGACCTCTTTTCCTTATTGATTTCCCCTTTGAGGCACCTTTGGATTGTAAGTAAGATAATAACACGTTATCCCAAAGATTGTTACTAGTGAATTAAGTTTAGGTAAGTAATTGGAAAAGTTTTTGGAACGTGACAATCTCAGTCTATTTTCTTGAACGACAAGTTCGTGTCAAAGTAATAACTAAACTGGGCCTCTAGACAATGTCACATCTTCATTATCGACAACGAAGTTAGATATCACAAATCTATGGATTTGACATAATGTCATCACGTGACATATCGAAAGGTTATGCCAATTCCATACATTTCTGATATCTAACTTCGTTATTGATTATAACGATGTGACATTGTCTAGGGCCCCTGGGCCCCTAGACAATGTCACATCTTCATTATCGACGACGAAGTTAGATTTCCGAAATGTATGGATTTGACATAATATCATCACGTGACATATCTAAAGATTATGCCAATTCCATACATTTCAGATGAATGTAACTTCGTTTTCGATATAGAAATGTAACATTGTCTAGGGCCCCTGATCAATCGATCTGTAAGGTTAAGCTACGGTCAGTATATTGATGGGTGACCATGCCGAACACATCTTACAAACACCTTTGACAATCGTTACTGTTCAGGAATCCAAAATGCCTGAAAATACGTTGAATGATCTATGGAATATTGGTATTGTCCAGAAATTGGGTCCGGAGGTCTGATGACAGTAGCTTTGTATTACTTTTCAGTCGCATTTGGCCTAGACATAGTCTGGAAGTCAACCCTAACATCAAAATCAAATCAAAACATTTATTTGCAAACTAAGTGTATACAACATGGTACAAGACTTAGTGCCTTTTTCAGGCGTAGCAAAGATAACATTTTATAATTAAGCTCTTATAATAAATTATTTTAGTGCTTATATACATTTACGCAAGTGAAAGTATTTTATATAATTCATAATACGTGATTCTGCGTTGTACAATAATTATTAATTAATGCAACATCATCATCATAAAGCCATTTGCTGCAGGGCACGGGTCTCCTCTCAGAGTGATAAGGATATAAGTCCACCGCATTAGCCTACTGCAGGTTGGCAGACTTAGCACACCGTCGAGAACAGCTCTCAGGTATGCAGGTTACCTCAAAATGTTTTCCTATACCGGTTTATGCGAGTGATAATACGCATATAATTAAAGTCATAGGTGCGTGCGTGCCTTGAATTCGAACTCGAGACCTACGACTTGGCAGTTCAATGATCATATCAATAGGCTATCACTACTTACATATGAAAAGACATAACATAACACACCACCCTGTATTCCCCGAAGGGTTAGACAAAGGTGTACTAATGTATAGGTCCCATGTCATAGGGGGCGAGCCTATTGCCATTAATCGGGCACAAATCCAGACTACGAGCTGCTACTGAGAATTTCAGAGAAAAACACCCAATAACACTTTGCTCGACCTGGGAATCGAACCCAAGACCTCGAGCGTAGCGGTCGTGCTTAGGACCACTGGACTAATGAGACAGTCTCATAGAAAAGACATTAAAAGTATAATGTGTTTTTTCTTGACCCAAAGAGTTTTTAATCGAAGTAGGTTCATGAACTTCGTTACTAACGCAGAGTCTTTGCCATTTTAAGAGTTTTTTGCAGACGACTCAGTGTACGCTCTATCTCGTCTGCTTTTTCTAAACTCTCGTATCTAGAATTTAAACTAGGTGCTATTTACTGATAAGATATTGATGATTAATAACCTTTTTTACTGATACAGAAAGCCTGTTGCAGATGATTCAAAGTAGTTTGCGCAAGTACTTTTCATCGTGTATACTGGCACCAGTGTCGATGAGCAAGTGACCACTTACGTTCGAGTGCTGGCGCAAGTACTTATGAGTTATTACCTGCGCAAGCTATTGCGCATAGTCTGTACCAGGCTTAATTATAAGACCTTCATCTTATCAATGATTGAAGTAGCTATCTCTTTTATCATCTTAAATTTAAAAAGTTCGTCGAGCCACCGCCACTGTTTTCAATATTGACATGAAATAACTTTTTAGAGTTGTTTCATTTTAATACTGAAACAGTATTAAAATAAAATTGTTGTGAAGACTGCGTTTTATTGTTCTACGAATGAATAACAAGATAGGTATATCGCTATTGGAAATATATTCTTTTTATGTTATGGTCCTAAAGGGTGTACATCATAAACGCTTTGACTTCAACCTTCAATAGTTTTGGGAATGTTTATCAATCGTGACTAATTAAAAATACTTCATGATTCTTACTTAACCCATCACGCTCCATATTATAGATAAAATGCAAAATCTTCTATTTCGGTTACCAGCGACCGTTACGGTTTTATTTATAAATGTATAGGATGTGTCCGTATATGTATGGAAAATCTCATATCATATCTGGCGAAATTGCTTACTTTGTCTAACAGACAAACAAAAGGTCGGCAACATCGTTAACAAGACACGTCTGCCGCGAATACCGCTCACAGCAGTAACGGGAGTTAGCAAAACCATTTTTCATTCCGTTTACAAAAGCTTTCACGTGCTAACCCTATATTTATGTACTTATGTATGAATAGGGGTACACTCGACCGCGTGTGACGAGAACAATAAAGGATTATGAGAGTATAGGTTTTAAGCGAATGAAAGCTACATATTTTGTTACACTGGCCAATGTAAACATTTCAGGAAACAAAACACTACCCATATTGTGAGTGTGGTTTGTTTTTTTAAATGTCACATTGTTTTTGAAATTATTAGGGTTATGAAATACTCGATATTAGCCATGTTGTTCATTGTTCTTTTTTCCAATAATTGTTAACTTAACATCTGTAAAAAGTGCTGTTTACCTGTTAGTATGTTTGAAACAGTTCTTCACCGTTCGTTTTGAAATTTTAACACGTCTTTGTATCACACGAATACTCGATTCTTTTACGGTACTTTCAGACATAGCAGGGCGTACCTGGATAACTTTCTACTGCCGTTAAACTTCGTAACAAATGCGATGGCGAAAAAGAATAGTTAAAGCAATAATTTAGAGCTGTTTTAATAGTTATTGCGCTTCCGTGTACCTATCAAAAATCGGTGCAAATTTGTTCAGTCTCTAAATCATAATAATGAGTCAGTATCGAGCAGCAATGACAAGGGTAGACTGGTTGTTAAAACTTTTGTAGGGTAACCGTTCTGCAGGTGGAAACATAGACAGTATCTAGTTTTGTGCTATTTTTAAGCACGGTTTGGCTGATTTTCCATAAGACGTTGCTAACTGTCCTGATATATGTTGTTAAGAATCAGTAGTATACTTACCACTCCTTATAAATAATTGACCCTGTAGGTTTGCGTGGCCCACTAGGCCTGGTTTGTCTTCTGTGTAATTATACGCAAAAAAGCAACTTACTGTCACGCTTGTATTCTCGAAAGGGATAGGCAGAGGTGTACTTATGTACCCCCACTGTTCGCTGTATGTTAAGATCCGATACTACAGGCGAGCCTATTGGCATTAACCGGTCACAATTTCTTACTCCGAGCTGCTATTGAGAATTTCATAGAAAAGCCCAATAACACTTTGCTCGACCTGGTAATCGAACCACCTCCAGCGAGGATCACTTAGATCAATGAGGCAGTCAACGAACACATACTTAAGTTGATATTTCTCTAAATAACTCAAAGAGCATGCTATTAAGTTAAGTTGCAGATTGCACTTAAGTTGCAGACACCAAGTAGTTCAGAAGTTATGAGCTAAGTTTTCTAAGTTAATATTTTCTTCATTAAAACTTTTTAAGCGAGTGCAACAGTAAATCTACAGTGCTTTAAGTTAAATAAGAATACGATAGTAGTGCCCGAAGCGCTAAGTGAGAATTGTTATGGGTGCACGTACTCGTAAGAAGAAAATGTAAGATACTCGTAGATAGAATTATATTATAGAAAGATTATTCAATAGACGATGGCATGACTATAGGTAACTAGCTTTCCGTAAGCAGCTTCGCCTGCGTGCCTTGTCAAAAAATTGTATGCCTATGTTCTTCCTCAAGCTTTAGCCTATCTCAGTACCAAATTTCATCAAAATCGGTTGAGTGGTTAAGGCGTGAAAGCGTAACAGACAGACAGAGTTACTTTCACATTTACAATATTAAGTGGGGATAATGGTGGGTGGAGAAAATTGAGGGGTCAAGTTCAGGAGGAGGGGACTTGGTTTTAAGGCCTTAAAACCAAGTTTTACTTTTGCATTGATGGCCACAAATCCTCTCAGTTTAAGAGGAATTTGATGGTTATAGTTCTTAAACCAACACTGTTGAGTTGATGTGGATTGGCAAACTTCCCACACATTGCAAATAATACATACACATGCCAAATTGAGGTCCTCTTAAATGGGCAGGTTCCAAATCTTTATCTGTTTTTCATATAGATCAGATTAAGATAGATATAGGATCAGCCTAATAACGGCTACCCTTACTCATTTATTAAGTCTTTCGAATCAGTCTAAGAAATGACTTACCTATTTCTAAAACAGTCGCACTGAAAATTTGATATTGGTACCAGTTGGAACGCCAGTTTGTTGCGGCAAACAAACTCCTTTGAACTTGAGACATTATCAATAACGGCCTTATGGATAATGGAAAGCTATATTCAGTACTCAATACAAAGTGAAAGGCAATCAACGCAAGGCTTGGAAGTGCTTAGTTTAGAATCGACTACGGAATCGAGTTCAGCTTAAAAAGGTTACTTTAATTTAAAACATTTCCTTCTACGAGCTCATTTGAAAGAACACGAACCAAAAGACTAGTCATTATCTATGTGGTATATTTAATGCAGGTATGGGATTTTTTTGTCGTTTTGCAAACATAAAATTGTATAGAGTTGCCCGCGGCTTCATCTGCACCGATCTGCATCTGCATTTATTACACCGAGGGATCACAGGGATACTCTGTGATCTCTCGGTGTAATAAATAACTGTATGGATCGGGAATAATGTAACTTTCTCTAATTAAAAATGATTAAAATCGGTCCAGTGGTTTCAGAGTTTATCGATTACAATCAAATAAATCTATTTATATTATGAAGAGGAATCTTCAATTACGTCGCTGCGGCCGTTTTTAGGGACAGTGTAAAATGATGCAGTCACTGGAATAATAAAGTTTAATGTTTTTAAGTTTGAAAAGCCTCGTTGGTCTAGTGGTCTCAATCGCGACTGCTACGCTAGAGGTCTTGGGTTCGATCCCCAGGTCGAGCAAAGTGTTATTGGGTTTTTCTACGAAATTCTCAGTAGCAGCTCGGAGTCTGGATTTGTGCCCAGTGAATGGCAATAGGCTCGCCCTCTAGGGTGTACATTAGGTACACCTCTGCCTAACCCTTCGGGGAATACAGGCGTGATGGTATGTTATGTATGTTAAGTTTGAAAAGTTTTGGTTCTTCTTGGAGCTGATATTATTTGGCTTTTCTAACTTTATTTGATTGTGCTTTTGACGTCACTACCGCTGCTCCGAGTGTCCAGGGTTGTATTTTCACGCGAAACATTATATTAGGTAAGTCACACAAATAATTGTGCGATTCACAAAAATATTTGTTTCGAGTCTGGGTGTGCATTATGACCGTTAACTATGTTTGCAAAGTTCCCTGGCCACACCTGTTTCATTACTGCAGATTGATAAAAAAACATGATTGTACAATATTGTGTATACTTATTCCCTTAATTCAGTGATTCCTATAATTCATGAATAATCAAAGTTTTGTGTAGGCACAATGTTGATACACCTAATATAAACTTCAGCTAATGTTATAATATTTTGTGTAAACACAGTACATAAACAATTGCCTGTAAAAACACTGAAGCTAGTACTTAGTAGGTAGTTAACATCAAGCTTTTATGAGTTAACGCTTATTAACGCTATATGCTTTTATATAGCAATATCTATTTAAGTTTTATGCACAACTGATTTTTGGAACGAAGTTCCTGAAGAGGATAGACTTCGCTCCGCACTACATACTAAAGTAGTTTGATCCTATCTTGAATTTTAACCAAAGAAAGATAATGTATCAATACAGAACCATTTTGACTCATGGGGTACCTAGATAATATAATGAATACCCTTTTTAAAAGAGTGTTCTCCTTTCGGAACAAGAAATACGCGCGGAAATGTTGCAAAAATGTATTGTTGATTTACCTCTCGGGCATGCGTTCGCATCGTGAGCGACAGAGTCGGCGACCACAATGCAACAGTCGCGTACGCGGTAGGAGATGCCTGGTAGAAATCGTTACGTAAGGAAAAAGCGTTATGCCCCCTCTCGAGACGTTCGGTGCCGGACGGCGTAGTTCGGATATTATTGTCAAGCGCTGGCACTACTTTTTTTTTATATGTAGGCGTTAATTTACCACGTAGGATTTTTGTTTTAAAATTTTACTTAAAACACCATGTTAGAGTGGTTTTCATATCAGGATGAATTAAGAAAACGGAGCCTTTGTCATCCGTCCATTTGACCTCCAACGTCCTTTTTTATAGCAACTATTATTTCTTTTTGTACGAAATAGCTTAATTAATCGTAATGAATGTAGCTTAATTAACATTTTATATAAATACAGGTACTTAATTAGTATTTTATTAACTTTATTTATGCGTTACATGAAACGTTATTTTGTACAACAATGTCGTAAAGAGACCGTTCTATGCAAATTTTTGGAAATCTTACAATGTATTCTGTTGATTTTTAATTAAAATGTTACCATTGTTCCAAGACTTTTGCAAGAGTAAACTGCATTAGTCCTGGATAACTTACGGATTTACGACCATTCTTACTCGTACATCAGTGGTTTATAAAATGGGTCTTGAACAAACTGCTGCGTTCGTGGATGTTGATAACATTTTTCATTATCCCTGTTATAACTCAGTTACATATTTCTTGCCTATACCTTGTAAAAAAAAAACTTGAGCCATAAAAAGCAGTTTTTAAATCTTGCAACATTAATTTAATTTCTATGTAGATCGTATTTCAAAGAGGTTTTATGAAACTTCGCAAACATACTTGAGTCAAAGTACAGCTTATTCCAAGCAGAAAAAGGCATTCCCGCATTTTCTGTTGCAAAAATATATATACTGAAGTACTTTGTTGTAAGTGGTTTCTCGTTCCTATTGCAGTGTTTCGTAGTGTTGCCTTTGTGACAAAGCAATTAAGAGGCTTACAAAGCAATCGGTTGCGGTTACAGTGTGAAGGAAAACAGCGAAGCTTTTTACAGGAAATGTATAGGTTTTGTTGATGTAATACTTTAATCAATTCAATTAGCAGGAGCAATATAGGTACCTCCACTTTAAAATATCTTATCTGGTCTTATATTAATAAGACATTCAAAATGCTACTTTTCATAACAGAAGTAGTGAAATCGTTTTGAATGCACTGTCATATTGTATGTAGGTACTGCAATATTATTATATAAGTATATGTTAGGTTCGTATACTGTTTGCCAGTAGGTAGGTATATAACTTAAGACTATGTTAGTAAAAATGTTATGAATACCTGGATTCAAAATGGATTCATACAAAATTAACATTACGAATAATGATGCTACTTAATTGCGGTCATTGAGCATGGAATTGTTCGAAATTTAAACAGTCCTACGACCCATATCGCTGGCTGTCATATGAAAGATAGTGATTTAACGACTATGTTTATATCTTGGCTTGGCAGGTTTTAGTGGCCGACCCGTATAAGCCAGGCTTTTTATACATCACTGGCTACGAAGATAAGTTTAATATGCCCATCTCTAAACATACTTTACTATAGATCCTTAGTCATAAAACAGTAATATATGTAGTATTCGTCTAAGATAGCGTTGTATTTATATAATGAAATTGAATATCATGTCTATATTCTTACAGAGGTTAAGTAGAGGGTATATATTCAGGTCCCATGTGATATGAGATTTATTGGGTAGAAATAAAATATAAGTAAATACAATTCCTACAATCGACTCCAGGATCTTACGCTCAATAACGCTTGCGACTACAAGACCAAAGAGATAGTTAAAATATAGGTATTGAAAACTTGAGAAGAGAGATAGGGAGATGGAGAATGGATAAATAGTATAAGTACGTATATGAGTTTTGGAAAACAAACTGTATTTTTAGGGTTAGCCAAATGGCAAAAAACGGAACCCTTTGTATTTTTAGGGTTCCGTAGCCAAATGGCAAAAAATGGAACCCTTATAGATTCGTCATGTCTGTCTGTCCGATCGTGTCTCAGTCACTTTTTTCCGAAACTATAAGAAGTCTGCTGTTGAAACTTGGTAAGTAGATGTATTCTGTAAACCGCATTAAGATTTTCACACAAAAACAGAAAAAAAACAATAAATTTTTGGGGTTCCCCATACTTGGAACTGAAACTCAAAATTTTTTTTTCATCATACGTTTGAGTATGAATAGGTCTTCAAAAATGATATTGAGGTTTCTAATATATATTTTTTCTAAACTGAATAGTTTGCGCGAGAGACACTTCCAAAGTGGTAAAATATGTGTCCCCCCCTGTAACTTCTAAAATAAGAGAACGATAAAACTAAAAAAAATATATGATGTACATTACCATGTAAACTTCCAATAAAAATTGGTTTGAACGAGATCTAGTAAGTAGTTTTTTTTAATACGTCATAATCGTAATGGTACAGAACCCTCCGTGCGCGAGTCCGACTCGCACTTGGCCGGTTTTTTATTCTGTGTCCAATCATATTAAATGATAAAACACCACTCATGTAGTGGACGGTGAATTCATTCCATTCCAGTTTGAAAATACGAACGGAATTTTATGAATGGAAAAAGCTTTTTATTCGAATTTCAAACAAATTTTGGAATGAATTTACGTTTATGTTGGGTTATTTTTTTTTGTGGATGAGGGTTTATTTAAGTAAAATCCTATAATGCATACTATACCTACTGCATGATTTACGAGAACTTACATACAAAACAGTTTTCAACTCATATCAGACTCTAAAAAGGTACTTAAGTAAATTATGCTATTTAACACTAATTTAATGAAAATGTAAAGCTTTATTTTACGTAGGTAGGACATATTTTAAGGATTTATATTTTATTTTTTTACCATCACCGGTAAAAAAATAAAAATAAATACCGGTAAAAATATACACCAGTATTCCCTAAAGAGTAAGGCAGAGATGTATCAATGTGCACCTATAGTTCGCCGGTATGTTTAGGTCTCATATAAGGTGAGTGGGGTTGAATTTATTTCCATTAACCGGGCACAAATCCAAACTCCATGTTGGTACTGAGAATTTCATAGCCGATATCACTTGGGCTACCTGGAAATCGAACCCAGGACCTCAAGCCTAGCAGTATTATGTAATTAAAAAAATAATATTAATTAACACTAATAGCTGTCTTTTATCAGCAGGTGACGTTTCTGTGTAAGAAACCTACCTATGTAAGATAATATATAGATAGATATATTTTCGCCATTTTCTCAAACTCGTAGATAAAAAGATGAACAAAAGCTGAATAATTTAGTTTTGATTTGCATTATAGTATATGTATAGTATATACATTCCTTTGTATAGTACCTTCCTACATACAATATGTTCCTTTTTCAATCATTCACCAAGAATCATTTGGTTTTTGTGAAGGCTTTCCGTTTTCAATTAAGTACTATACGTGCCCCAAATAAGGTCAAACGGTAGGGTATCGTGTTGGCTTTGTGGGCAGCTCCTAAAGCTAACGGCCCGGTATTGTGAGCCTTCGATTTTCGTTTATGTTAACAGTGAGAGATCTTTTATATTGGTACCTATATTTTCATCTGAATACATTTTAGTTTTGTGTTGGCTGTTTTATATTCTGATAGCGATCTAAAAGCTTTTCAGATATAGAAGTGTCCTAACTGAAATGTATTTCTTCAGAGTTCTTTGAATACTTTTTGACTTTGATGTTATGCTGGCATTCTCATTATTGATAAGTTTGTCTGTAAACATATTTTTTTTTGTTTTCTAGCCGTTACTGTCCCACTGCTGGGCAAAGGCCTCCCCCAATTCCTTCCAGATGCTCTTTTCTTGCGCCACCTCGAACCAGCCCTCGCGGTACGCATCCAAATCATCCCGCCACCTCTTTCTAGGCCGACCTCGACGGCGCCTTCCGTCTTCAGGCACCCATTGCGTGGAGACCCTTGGAGATTTTTTTTTATATCTAGTAAATTATAATAATCGATAACGGTGCGTTTGTGGCCCAGTTGTAACAGACCGCGACTTACGAATTGTAGGTCGTAGATTCGAACACACACCACTGGTCCCAAAACCGGAGAAGGAAAACATCGTGAGGAAACCGGCATGTTCTAGAACCAAAAATTTGAAGACATGTTGTGACATCTACCAACCCGCACTGGGTCCGCGTGGTGGAGCCCACTCCTTCGTCCTTCCCATCGAGAGGAGGTCTGTGTCCCAGCAGTGGATAAAGATAAGATAAAGATTTTTTATTTTGCAAATATGGGTACATATAGATAGAAAAAGGTAAACGCAGCTCAGCCATATTTAACCATGTTGGCATGCAAAAGTCAGATAAACTAATATCATACGTTACTACATTATGCATCCATCCATCAAACCTATCCATAGTCACAAACACAGTACATTACATTATTTAATTATTATCATTATTACTAATCTATTGTGAACAACATTTATATAATTGTAAATAGAAAATAATATAATTTTAATTTTAATTATTGTTTTACATATTCCATTTATAAAGTATAATTAATATAGTCCAATGTCCAAGTCCAGTGAGAACATTATAGACCGATTACGCTATGGTTATGCTTTAATCGATAATGGTCTATAGGTATAATGAAGAAGGTAAATGCAATGAAACTCTACCTTAAAAACCTTGATGGATGTTTGGACATTGTTATGCATGTACCTATTTATGGTGAAGAAAAAATCAAAATAAAATTATTTTTACTGTATGCGGGTAGTTTGATTTTATTGCATCAGGCACATTACGCTCGGAATATAAATACCGGTTCATGTGGTGGGGCGGTCAGTCGTCGTCAAACTGTCGACCGGAGCAGTGGTGTGATGGTGAGTCAACCTTGAGTACTAACATTCTAATAGCGTGCATTGAATACAGTATTGTCAAAAACTTAATGCAGGCATCCAAATGACGAGTTCATAGAAATAATAGAGTGGAAATTCCATAACTAAAACAATGTTTTTTTTGTTTTTTTTTTCTTCTAAGACTAGAATTATACAGTTTGATTTTTGAAAGATAAATCGAATATAAACTGAAATCCTTCAACGACGAAGTAATTTACAACGCCACCATCGGCAGGAACTTGACAAGTGTGCAATGATAGTATAGTATAGTGATATTTAAAGTAAATAAAAAAAATATACCTGATTTGATCCTGATCTGCATACCTGAGAGATTTTCTTGGCGGCGTGTGAAGTTTACCAACCTGGAGTAGCGCGGTGGACTATATATAGCCTAATAACTCTGTTCTGAGGGAGGCCCATGTCTAACAGAGTCTATAGTAAACAATGGCTTACTTGGTTTAGTAAGTACTAATAGAAACACTTCACTGCTCCATTATACTCTGGCCCTTAATGTGAATCCCATCAAAATATGATCCCCATCAGAGGTTTCGGCGTCTTATACATATCTTTATTTAATAAAAAATAACACTTAAGGCAAAAGCCTTTATCCAAGCCTCGCATTTTTTTAAAATAAATTGCTACAGAATAAATATTATTATGCTAATATTAATACGAAGATAAAATGTTTTTCTATTACATTTTGGGGCTGCACATCGAATGGCCATCATATTCTCGTTTAAATTTTTGTGTGTTTAGGTTCTATTTATCGAATGTTATTTTATATCAAATATTTTACTTGAGTTTTATTTTTTATTAAAGCTGTTATGTTATACAAAAATATAAGCTCTTAAAATGTTTATGTTAAGCAATATACTTTGGAGAGTACTAATAAAATTAAATCGAATGTTTATTTTATAAGTTAATAATATTGTACCTGTACAATTCTTTAATGAGTACTGTTCAAAGGTATTGAAATATTGCTGTACTGATTGATTTGTACTGGAAAAACTTCAAGTAAACTCACGACTTATTAAGTTGATAATTTAATGAATGCGAAAGAAGATTGATTCAAAGACGGAGAAGAGACACTGATTAAATCGATCAAACCGTAGCGAGCCGGTCGCAATACTGTTGCCACATAATGAGATTGTAGAGTGAGTCTGTACGGATTTTTTTTAATTTTCCCACTGCTGGGACACAGGCCTCGTCTCAATGAGTGCGAGTGGGGCATGTCATGTGGGCCGAGTACGGATTGATAGATGCCACATGTCTTCGAGTTTTTTCCTTCCTTCAACGTTTTTCACCGGTAAATATGGTGTTAGGTTTATTTTACACCATAGATATTTATATTAACATACCTGATCTAGCCTGGTCGCTAGTATTCCACGAAGGGTTTAAGCAGAGATAGTCGTGCTTATGACCAAGTGTGCCCGAAGGGTTAATTAAGCAGAGGCAGTCGTGCTTAGGACCAAGTGTCCCCTGAAATAATTTACTAGTTAAAATGTCTCACTTCTCAGCCCTTTGTATTTTAGCAGATTGATTTATACATTGGTATTATGTAACATAACACTTATACTACATACGTACATATCGTCACGCCTGTCTCCCATGGTGGTAAACAGGCTACAGATTTCTATTTGCTACGATCCTGGCACACTAGTTTCGCTTCATCTACATTAATTAATTCTTTATAAGCATCAGTTTCTTTATTAGCATTCAGTTTACCAAAAGGTAAGTTTCAGTCCCTTGATAAATTATCATTAGAATTCTTTTGTTGAGCCTCTTTTCGCACTTAAATCGATTGTTCCTATAATTCACCGCCGCAAGTTATCCATCAGCTGCCTAAGTTTTTTATAGCTCTCCGAGTGACTGTTCGTTCCCTTCAAAGATTCTAAGCGTTTTGATCCTTTACTTAAAATAAGTTTCGAAGCTTTTGATTTATTACGTATTGATTGACTAAGTATAAATTGTGGGCTGGAAGCAAAAGCCGACCCTTTTTCTTCCAACTCAACAATTTATACTCAATCATTGAGTCGGTCATTAGGCAATTAAGGACTCTAAACTTATCAAGCTAAGCTTGTAATTTCTTTTAGATTTATTATGAACTTGTATCCACAACTCACTCATTACTCATTAGGATTGCACCTATGGTCTAATTCAAGGCTGTTGAGTATGATTACCAGGGTGAGCAAGATGTTTTAAACTCAACTTGTCAAAAAGTTTTTTCGTGTGCTATAAAGAATATACCTATCGATGTATATGGAAATTCTCAGTAACAGCAAAATTCGGAGTTTTGACCCTTAGGTTCAATATAAATATTTATGAGAATGACTGGTCTACAGTTATCTGTATTCTAAGGGCCGTAAATATCTCGCTGTGTCACGGCGCAAATTCGTGAACATTTCAAACACTTCAAATATCACCCTCTTATCAATTGGCAAATATTTTAATTGATCCTTCGATTGATTGCTACATGTGGGTCTGAACAATTGGCAAACCATTTAATTGAGCCTTCAATTGTCTGCTACATGTGGGTGTGGTTGCTAAACATGCTCCATAGGACCTACAAATTAGGTCTGTGCTATTTAGAACACAGCTTTACATTTCAGAAGGTACTTAAATGTAAAAACTAATGGTCTACTTGACATCGAATAATGATTTATTATCATTGATTGCCAAGTCTCCTCAAATTGAAGGCACAGACAGACCTTTGATTTTCGAAATCGAATCATATGCGTTTAGTCAATAAAAAACTCTATGAAACCAGCGTGCCTGAGAGGTTTGCTCGACGGCGTGTTACGACTGCATACCTTTAGGCCAGCATGGTGGACCTAGCCTCTTCCAATCTGAGAGGAGATCCGTGTCATGTAGTGGGAAAATAACTGGGGTTGATGATGATTGTGACGATGAGATTCAAGCAACTGATACACCAATTAACAGGAGATATCCATATTTTAAGGACAAACTGGTTTTCAGGCTAACAGAGCATAAAAAGTATATTTAAAGATTTCATTATCTATGGCTATCTACACGGCATCTTAATTCTACTTAATATCTTATACTTCATGCTATTTCATAGGTGCTTGTGCTGTGATTTCATTAAGATGGATCAGACAGGCTTAATAACTCTTAAAATGCGAATTTTAATTGAGCATCAAGAGTGTTTCGACACGTTTTAATATTTAACGAGTATTTTTGCATATTTTAATTGTTAAAGAAGTTTAAATTTCAGTCACATTTTAAAGTTTAGTTACTAGATATAAATTAATGATCAGTAATAATAGCCTAGTAATATGGCCGTTAAACTGCCAAGTCCAGGGTTTCAAGTTCGAATCCAAGGCATGCAACTCGGACTTTTGCTAATTCTTGTAAGTACGTATTAATACTTAATTATCACTCGCTTAAATGGTGTAAAAAATCATCGTGAGGAAACCTGCATGCTTGAGATATTAGCCAACCCACATTAGGCCAGTTTGGAAGACTAAAGCCTAATCCCTCTCACTCTGAGAGAAGATGGAGGGACGACGACATTTCTATTTTTGTGTGAAAATCTTAATGCGGTTCACAGAATACATCTACTTACCAAGTTTCAAGCAACAGCAAGTTTCTTATAGTTTCGGAAAAAAGTGGCTGTGACATACATACGGACGGACAGACAGACGTGACGAATTTATAAGAGTTCCGTTTTTTGCCATTTGGCTACGGAACCCTAAAAATGGGTTGATGATGATATAAATTACCTATATAAAGTTTTAAAGTAAATACTATCTACAGATATGTGAGACTGTGTTGTCAGTTATTCGCTGTAACTTTTCTTTGTTCGAGAGTACTTTAACAACGAAAAGTAATTATTACATTTATTTTATTTAAACTATTGGGTTTGCTGCTACATTTGACTCAAAATATTCTAGTTATTCTTGTAATTTGAAGCCCTATGAATTCTATACTGTTTTAGTAAGATAGCAATTATTGGACATTGAAATAAAATACCATTATCAATGACCATGACCATGGATGCTGTATAGGATCCGAAACGTCGAGAATTAAAATAATATCAATATATGGCGATAAAATCCGTAAAAAGTAGTTTTATTTCAACAATATTACATTTAAAAGGCACATGTCTGATGAAGTTACGTGTTAAACAAGTAAATCTACGACGCATTTAACTAAGTAACATGAAGAATGAGATCAGCAGTAGGGCGTGATCGAATTGGAAATGGACGGTGAAAAATCTAGTGATTCCAAGCGCGACTGCTACGCTAGACATCTAGGGTTATATTCCCGGGCTGAGCGAAATGTTATTGGGTTTTTCTATGAAATTCTCAGTAGCAGCTCGGAGTTTGGATCTGATCTGCTTAATGTCAATAGGATCACCCCTAATTACATGGGACCTAAACATACTGTCGAACCGTTCTCCGAAAACGGTGTATTTTAGAAGTGAAACGTTGGTTTTGTTAAAGAATGGGTTATTTTAAATACTAGCTGTGCTGATATTTCCAGCAGTGTAATTTGCGTCCTACAAAGAATATTTAGGTAATGTTTTTCGAGATATTAGGTAGAAGCTAAGTACCTCCTTGGCAATTTTTATCAAAATTGTAAAGAAGGGTAAATAGACACAATAATGCTACCGAAATATAATCACTACTTTCACTATTTATTTTATATAATATAAATTCCAGATAATTCTTATAAAAATTATGAGTGCTCATTACAATGTTACACCACTTATATTAACTTTATCCCCTCCTCTCCACGCCTCGTCCCTCCACTCCTCAGTGTTGCCAACGCAACCGCACCAAATTGCCAACCTCCTCGGCTTCCGTTACAGTCGGCCATCCTGAAACAATTGCACCGCAATTGGTGCACACACACTCGTTTAGATCTCCAATAGGTCAATCAAGTCATCCCTAGTAATTGCGTCCTCATCACTACTTGTCTCGCTACAATCGGGGGCACTACGATAAGCACGAAGAGAATCAGCAGCTACTATTCCAGAGAACTTTTTGTAACCGCGCATCCCCTTTACACTTCTTATTTCATAACGATAATTATTTAAGACCTTTTGAACAATATAAGGGCCAGAGTACAAAACTTGCAATTTATTATTTACGCTTTTAACTTCACCCCCAGAAGGAGCTTGTTTCCAAAGAACGAGGTCCCCCTTTTTAAAAGTTTTAGCAGGCATATGGCGTTTATCATAATTGCGCTTCATAGCCTCTGCCCGTTGCGCTAACCGCCTTGAAGCATTTTGACGTTTTACACTTACAGGTAAAGATTCTTCGTTACCTACCAAATTAGGCATCAATTTACCTCTATGGCTAAACATGATTTCATATGGATGATATCCTAGGCTCTCATTGATTGTGTTATTCATACCCCAAACAGAGTCTGGTATACATTCGGTCCACATGTTCGGATCAATTTTACGAGTGCGCATGGCATTTAACAGTGTTCGGTTGTAACGCTCGACCTGACCATTAGCTCGTGGACATGCTATAGCGTTAAGTCTATACTTAAATTGATATCGTAACGCAAATTCTTTAAATACTCTACTTGTGAATGCCAAGTTTCTATCAGATATAACTTTTTTAGGGTAACCAAATAAACTAAATACATCCTTGAGAACAGTGACCGTGTCCACGGAGTTAGTGGTCCTAGTGGGACGAGCTAAAATAAATTTTGAGAAAGAATCTACGATCATGAGAATATATTGGTAACCTTTCTTAGTCCGAGAAAATGGGCCAAGATGATCTATATGAATAACTTCCATGGGAACAGATGGCTTTGGTATTGGGTGCAATTCGCCTCTTGGCTTACCGTGATTGCCTTTAGCATAAGCACATTCCAAACAAGAACTCACATATTTCTTTATAAATCGTGTCATTTTGGGGAACCAATAATCAGACTTAATAAGTTCCTCGCACCGATTGATTCCTATATGCCCTATTTGGTCATGGAACTTTTGCATAAATTTCCATCTAGCAAAAGATGGCACTACTAGCCTATCACCCTTCAAAGTTTTCCTATACAATCGATCATTCTTGATTTTATAATTATTTTTAACGTCATTGTACGCATTACCCTCTAATAACTGTTTTATAATATTATGCAATTTATCATCCTGTAACTGTATAGTCAAATACCAATCATCACTAGATATCATATTTACATTAATGTTACGGACAAACCATTCTAAACTGTTATCATTGATCAAGTTCACGGCACTATTCGTAGGGTTGCGACTTAAAGCATCGACATGCTTCATTCGGTTTCCTGGCCTATATTCGACCTGAATATCGTACTCTTGTATTGTAAGCCACCAACGTGCTATCCGAGGCACTAAATCTCTTTTTAATAGGGTGTATCTAACAGCAGAACAGTCTGTAACTATTTTAATTTGATGTCCGTATACATAAACTCGAAAGCGTTTTAAAGACTCGACAACGGCTAACGTTTCCAGCTCGTAACTATGATACATAGACTCCTCGCGTGAAGTTACCCTACTAAAATAAAACACCGGCTTCAATTCATTATTATTTTGAGTCTGAAATAAAATACCCGCAATACCGATCTTACTGGCGTCAGTGTGAATTTCGCAAGGCAACGAGGGATCATATAAAGCAAGGACCGGTCGCGAACATAACCTTTGTTTCAACTCAATAAAACAATTTTCATGTTCGTCAAGCCACGCCCATTCTCGATTTTTTTTTGTCAAATCAGTCAACGGTTTCACTATAAGTGCAAATTTGTCTATAAACTTCCTAAAATAGCTACATAACCCCAGAAATTGACGCAGTTGATGTAGATTACAAGGCTTTGGAAAGTTAAATACTGCTGTTATTTTCTGTTGACCAGGCCTGACACCATTAGCACTAACTTCGTGACCAAGAAATGACACATCCGATTTTAGAAAAGCACACTTTTTCATATTCAATTTCAAGTCTCCCCTCCGCAATTGAACAAGCACCTTTTTTCATACGTCTAAACCGTCAGATACGCTGGATGTTGATAATAGCATGTCATCCATAAATGTAATAATATCTTCACTACCCACAAGTTTCACTAATTTTTGAATTACTCGCATAAATACCGATGGTGCATTGGCCAATCCAAAAGGTACCCTCAAATATTCATAAAGACCATCTGGCGTAACAAAAGCAGTTTTATGAACAGAATCAGATTTAATTTTAACGTGATGGTAACCAGAAAATAAATCTAAATTAGTAAAGTATCTTTTACCTGCTAGTTTTGTTAGTTGATCGTCTATGTGAGGCATGGGAAACCGATCTTTGATTGTTATCGAATTTAAATCTCTATAATCGACACATAGACGGTAATCACCATTTTTCTTACGTACAAGAATGATCGGGGACGCATATTGTGAATTAGATTCCCTAACAATGCCACCGCTCATCAAATCGTCAACTATTTTCGTAACTACCTGTCGTTCAGTATGCGCTAATCTATAAGGTTTACGAACTACGGGTTTATCTGAGCTAAGTTCAATTGACATTTCTCCTAAATTAGTGCACCCTATTTCTTGATTTGTACTAGCAAAACAATCTCTATGTGATTTTAGGAGCTCAATTAGGATATTTAAATTGTGTGTCCCAATATTTCCAACATTTATATTGGCTAAGTCATTATGAAAATTGTCACCACACTCTCCTCTATTTAAAGTTAAACAGTTCGAACTCACCTCTTTATCTGGCGTGCACTTCTCAGCTCTGGCAATGGTCATCCCTTTCTTCCAAGCGATAGGACCGGATCCGATGTTGCAGACTCTCACGTAGCCGTTGCCGTTGCGGAGAACCGTGCTCGCCACAGCGTAGACGACATCGCCCATGCTGTACTGCCTGGGCCTCGAACAGTAGTCTCCGGATCCAGCTCCAAGTACAGCTACTTGCACCAAATTGTCTCCGATGGGTACAATTGTATATTCGATTAGTTCAACTCTGAAATAACTCGCTTCATCACACATATCTATATTCATTAAATCACCGGGGGTATCGAGTACTCTAGATAAATTCACTCCATTTTTGGAAACGCTTAGCATAACATCCTCCCTGTTTATGACACTCACCTAAATCTACATCTGTGACTACGGCTGTAGTTTTTACCTTTACATTATCTACTGAAAAATCAAATTCAACTTCTCCTTTCGCATGGACGGAGCAACCATTGAAACCTTTAAGAACAGTGTTAGTTGGTTTTATTTTGAGCTTAATAGCATCTACTGCACTTTTGGAAATCACGTTAACCTCACTACCCGTGTCTAGGTATGCTTTCATAAAAATGCCATTTACTCGGACAGTCTTCTTATACACGTCGTTCAGATGCGACAGCAACTGAATTTTCTTCATAACTGCCTAGCTTCCATCCAGTGAATTGCATGCTGTAGCCACATGCCCAACTTTGCCGCAACGAAAACACTTACGCTTGTCTGGCAACTTACACGTTGTGGCCACATGTCCGACCTCATTGCAGCGATAACAGATTGGTGGTTTCTTGGGGGTAGAATCCTTCTGAAACTGACTGGAAGAAGTTTCAACGCCTCTCATAATCTTTGGGTTTTTATGAGAATTTGCTTGGTAGGAATCAAAAGCCGACAGAAAACCTTCGTATAGCTCGTCTGGAGTGGAGCATTGAAATGCTTGTGCGTTAGCCTGGAGTTCCTGTGGCAGCCCTCGAATAATGCATGATACGGCTGCCGGATCGCTTAATTGACATCTAAAACACATAGCTAACTTCTCCTGAAAATACTTAGTCATAGATTCTGTTGATAGTTTATTTCTTGCCATAAGTTCATCTAAGAGAGCAGCATAATCATGAAAGCGCGGGAAAGCTCTCGTAATCATAGCTTTCCAATCCTCCCAGGAATGATCATAAGAATCTAATCTATTAAACCAAAGTCTAGCCTGCCCTTGCAATTTTGATTGCAAAATAAAAGATTTTGTTTCGTCATTCCAATGATAAATTCCCCCAGTTGCTCTATTTTATTCAAAAAACTTTTTATGTTTAAATCACGATTTTCAGGATCAAAATCAGGGACTAGTTTTTCAGTGTTTCGTAATTTGTTGGTTTTGATTTGAAATACATCATCATTGTTTAGTGATTTCTTGATCGCACGATTTACTTTCCGTTGAATTATGTCTTTCACTGAAAATGTACTATTGTTGGATTCACTTACGTGAGATTCTCGACTCCTTTTTGATCGGACATAGTATCCTGGTAATTCTTGAGATCTCTTCATCATGGGTTTTTTGATACCACTTCTGATTGTAAAGAAGGGTAAATAGACACAATAATGCTACCGAAATATAATCACTACTTTCACTATTTATTTTATATAATATAAATTCCAGATAATTCTTATAAAAATTATGAGTGCTCATTACAATGTTACACCACTTATATTAACTTTATCCCCTCCTCTCCACGCCTCGTCCCTCCACTCCTCAGTGTTGCCAACGCAACCGCACCAAATTGCCAACCTCCTCGGCTTCCGTTACAAAATTATTATTTTTTGTTTAGAGATTGAGATGTGAAAATGATTCGAATATGTACCTAATTATGGATGTACTGTCACCAGCACGTCAGGTTATAAAAAACTGCCAAATTTCTCCAAATGATTTTAAACCTTAAAATCTTGATGATTAAGTTCAAAATCGACTGAGAAAGTTGATATTTTGTGGTAACTTGATGTGCTGCTGACCGTGCATCACATTAGCGGCCAGTGACCTCCGACTGCATGTTGACTTTTCTTTTTAATTTGCAGACATTTAAGAAAATATACGAAAAAAAATTATATCTACCTACTTACTCTTTTCTAGTGCTTCGTTTTTTACCTGAGTCAGCAAACTTTGTTGTTCTGTTTATTTATCCACGTGCCCTTACAAGCGGTCTGGTGCGTTGACTCCTTAATCCAACAAAGAGTATTTATTCCCTTCTGTCACATAGAGTTCAAAGAGTATTTTCAACTTTGGAATCCAGACACGCTCACCTTATGTTGAGGGATTTTATCTTGATAATGGTAAAGAAAGCTTAAGCTTTTGCTGTGTCGCAGAAAGTTTAATCTCGTTGACGTTCAGTTTGCGAAAATACATATTATATGCAAATGCAACATAAGCATTAACTATATGAAACTGCATGCTTTGGTTTGGAAAATAAACATCAATTGCTAATTATTCCAAAGCAGTTTGAATAATATATACATACATACATACATACCATCACGCCTGTATTCCGCGAAGGGTTAGGCAGAGGTGTACTTATGTACACCCACATTTCGCCAGTAAGTTTAGGTCCCATGTAATAGGGGGCGAGCCTATTGCCATTAACCGGGCACAAATCCAGACTCCGAGCTGCTACTGGGAATTTCAACCCCAATAACACTTTGCTCGACCTGGGTATCGAACCCAGGACCTCTCAACTCTCAACTCTCACCAAAACTCATATTATTATAATAGCCAATTTACGGCCAGAATTGGCTTTCTCGTTGCCCCGCCGAAAACCAGCCCACTAGGTAAAATTGAATGAGATAATAATTGAAATGTACACGTGCTAAGTATTTATTTCATCTAGGTACCGCGAGTTGGTGACAAAAAATTTACAAAACTTTTCAAAAAATTGTGCGTATCTTATTTTTGGTATAAATAATATATATAATTATTATATGAATATGCATATAATTATATTCATCTAACTTTGTGCCGAGTTTTTCTTTGAGAGAGCATAAAGTACGCTACATACATGCTACTAAAAGTTTTTGCAGTCTTGTCAAAGGCGTGTTACGCTTCCTAGGTGTATACTAATCTTGAGTAACTAAAATTGTTTACCGACTGTACATAAGTACCTCCACTTATGTACAGTCGGTAAACAATTTTAGTTACTTATACAGGCAGCTAACTTCTCAAAACTAACGGCAGCTAACGAATAAAGAATTTGTAATAATGTGTCACGCAAAATATATCAGAATGAAGGTGTTGTTATGTGCCAACATTGTTTACTGGATGAGTATAAAATTCAGTAATTGTCAAGATTCTGAGATATTCATTTAAAATATAGAAATCTCTGAAAACATGGAGCGGTCAGACGGCAAGCCTCCTTCAGGAAAAAATCTAGTTGCGCCTATAAACTATACATATATCTATCATTTTTTTTAAAAAAAAGCTTACTAGCAATGTGGGTCACACGTTACGCGATTCGAAACCCACCCACGAGGGGTTAACAAGTAATCTTGTTAACCCCTCGTGCTAAGCTAAATGCTTGTATTACGAGTGGGTTCACGTCGGTAGTGCAACGGGTGGGTTTCGAACCGGCAACCACATGATCGCAAGTCCGACGCCATAGCCATTAGACTACCGCCGCTTACAACTATTATCAATCAACCTGTTGCGATTCAATTAGAATCTAGTTATCGTTTAATAACTCGTCAGAACCACGTTTGTAAAGTAAACTTTCGCATTCATTCGTTTGTATCTCTATAGAGGCTATTAGCGGAGGGTAGACGAGAGTATTGACACGAGCAATCGAGTAAAATCGATACACCTACTCGTACTATTTACTCAATCGGGCGTCTTCGTTTAAGCCGTAGTATTATTTATTTACAAGAGGTGTGGTCTGGGGTACGCCTTGAGAGAGTTTTGTAAGTACTTATAGCGGTAATAACATAGGTAAGTTACGTTTTTCTTTTTGATTATTGGGCCGAATAAAACTATGAAATAAAATGTTCTTTTTAAATCTACATCATAACCTAACATACCGTATTCTTCGAAGGGGTAGTCAGAGGTGTACTGAGTACTTATGCACGTCCAAAGTTCGCAAATATTTAGCGAGCCTATTGCCACGTACCGGGCACAAGCCTAAACTTCTAAACTTCAAAGCTTCTGAGAATCGCATCCTACAAAAATCCAATAACATTTTACTTGACGTGCGAACTGAACCCAGAACCTCTAGCGTGACAGTCGCGCTTAGGATCGATTTGCTATACTTATCTAGATCTATTATTAATTAAGTTCCAACCTGAAAGAATACTGTTGGGCTTAAATAGAAACAGGATGGGATAACATTTCCTGCACAACTTGTGCAAGAAGCTCATTTTTTGGAGATAGCACACGATGTGCAAAAATGGCTGACCGCGGCTACTTGTTAATAGTAACAAATTCTTTATTTACAACCTTATAAACTAACATAGTTATATACTAGTATATAAGTTAAAACTATGTTATATAAGCATATTACTAATATACCTTTTCCGTCATCTCATTTATTCTCCTTTAACAAAGCACTGTTGTCTGGATTTGATGGTAGGTACTCATATATTGTCTCAAAGTGCTACAGAGCCGGGAAAATGCCGTATAATATATTATATGAGAATTTAGTTCTTGTTCGTTTTTATAAATGTCAAGGCTAGGGTAGTAAAAGATGTCTAAGTAAGAAAATATATTTTACCTTTATTTGAATTGACGTGCTCTTCAATATTCAACCCGTAACTATACTTCAAGGTACGCCTCCTTTCAATATAAGAGGGACTTTTGGGCCATAGTTGTCATCTATATGAAACGAGATTTAATAGTAGTAGTGTATTAAATGTCTTTGTCTATAATATGGTTCTTTTTTCGAAAAGCCTGTTCAGATTTCAGCTCTACATTGTAAACTCTCATATTACTAGGTAGTGTATGGACTTTAAAAGAGACCAAGATTCTCTGATTTTGTTTCGGCGTTTCTTCTCTGAGGTCGTCAGATAGGAACTGCCATATAGTTTAAAAGTAAGTAATAAATAACATGACTTATAAAAGTTTGTTTATAGGATCTATCTACAGAAATATCATTAGACTTATAGAATTATCATTTGACTTGAAACGCTCACTGTTTGCGACTGTGACAGGTTTACCAGCACTATTAAAATTATTTGTAGGCGTGCAGGTTTCATCACGATAGCATACGTCTTCATTTTGAGATCGAAACTTACATAATCTATTGTAGGTATAGACACTCTTTCCCGTAAAGACCGTTAATTAATTATAATTTGAACTTTATGTCAATGACATAATCGTCATTATAAAGGTCTTTGTGGGATGGAATGACTACACCACGCCTAATAGCAAATTTAACGTTTCAAGTTATTTAACGGAAAGCTTCAAGAAGTAATTCAAGTTATAGGTAATTGAATGGCTGAAAACTGATCGTTTTACAAGACAAAGTTTAATGGTTTTGCTTAATGTTTCGTGAAGGGAGCCTCAAGGGCACATTATATTGATCGAGTTGTTTCAAAACGAGTGCTATCAAAAAGTAAAATAACTAGAAATGGAAAAGTTTTAATTGCTCAGTTGTCAATAGTTGCCTATTGAGTTGAATTTTAATTTAGTTTCATTATACATAAGTAGTCATACATACACTCACACCTTTTTATCACTGGTGCAGGCAGAAAATACAGCTTTGCACTTGCTCCGATTCTTTCAAACCACTTTCGCTTTTTCCACACTCATACATCTCTCCATACACACGCACCGGTGGCGAGCACTACGCGTCTGACCTTTTTGGAGGACATCGCCAATAAGATCGGTGTATGTCCTTCTAGGGCGACCTCTTCCGATGTCGCCGCTGTTATTCGCCTTATAATTTCCTTTTGTTAATCGTCTTTTATCCATTTTCTCAAAATGCCCAAATCATCTCGTCGTATTCCTTTCAATTCGTATTACAGTTCCTCGGTCAAGTCTAGTTTAGTTATGTTCCCGTTTATCATATACATAACATAACATACCATCACGCCTGTATTCCCCGAAGGGTTAGGCAGAGGTGTACTTAATGTACACCCACAGTTCGCCGGTATGTTTGGGTCCCATGTAATAGGGGGCGAGCCTATTGCCATTCACCGGGCACAAATCCAAACTCCGAGCTGCTACTAAGAATTTCATAGAAAAACTTAATAACACTTTTCTCGACCTGGGGATCGAACCCAAGACCTCTAGCGTAGCAGTCGCGATTGGGACCACTAGACCAACGAGGCAGTCCCGTTTATCCGTAAAAGTAATTTATAAATAATAAATTTGGAGAATTGTTTGGCAGGTATTATTGCTTTTTTTGGATTATTCGAATATACATAATAATATATTATTTCATTTACTTCGGTACTGCGATTGTGTATTTTTATCAATTAATTATAATTTCTGCAAATATGCAAAAGACAAATAAAAAAAAAGTTGTTCGAACACAATATGAATATGAAATCTATTTTGTTAAATTGATTTACATATTTTAAAGTGTATTGGTTGTTTTAGATAAACTATATGTATATATATCTTTATGGTAATCGAAGCTTGGAGGCTTGTTTGTTTAGTTTTTTAAATAGATTTCAGTTTTATCTATGAACATAAATAATTCATTGTGTGCGATTTGAAATGAATTTTGGGTCGATAGAACTAAATATAAGGGGGGCACTTTTTTGATCGACAAATAGCTAGCGTTTTTATTTTTTACTAGCTTTCCGCCCACGGCTTCGCCCGCGTGTTTTCTCATACAAACTTTCATCCCCTATTTTATCTCCTTGGGGATAGAATTAATCAAAATCCTTTCTTACCGGATGCCTACGTCATAACATCTACCTGCATGCCAAATTTCAGCCCAATCCGTCCAGTGGTTTGGGCTGTGCGTTGATAGATCACTATGTCAGTCAGTCACCTTTGAGTTAAATATATTTAGATTCGATTATAGTAAGATGACTAACAACCATACGGCCGTTGATGGTGAGCGGTAGTCTATAGACTACAGGAACACCCGTAGCGTTGGGTGCTAGTTGTCATTTTGTCATCTAGTGATTTCACAGGCTACATTGCTCTTCACTGCCCTTACGTTTCGGTTTGTGTGCCCCCCCGCCCCCGCACGCCTGTCAAAGGACCGGATGTTTTCCTCACGGGAGGCATGCCGTGATATCCAAAGTGGAGATACAAAATAATAAAGTGATGACATCCCAGAAAAAATACTAACGGACCTTACAAATTCTGTTTTATGGTAGAAAACTAAGAATCACTATTTAGGAATGTACATTAGTCAGGTACTGAAATAAAACCTACTTTGCAGCACTGCCCAGAAGCAGCTTTGGTGTCAGCTCGGGTGCTGTCTGCTGAAGGTGCGCCCGCGACGCGCTCCGCGTCAGGAGTAGAGAGACGGCCCTCAGCTCCTCGGCCGCCCCTCTGCAAGAGAGGATCAGGGTCACTGCTTTCGGGTTCACCGCCCCAGTCCAGGTAAGGAAGTTTGAAGTGAAGTATCATGCCATGGGTCGGTTGTAATGTTATCAAAAAAGAAATATCTTTCAGCTGTGATGTTAATAAGCCATACCTTCCTCAAGAATTGGACTGTCAAATGGAAAAATATTTTTAAAATCCGACTGGTAGTTCCAGTGACTAGTGCGCTCAAACAAACTCTTCAGATTTATTATATTAGTATAGATTAATTAAATAATTCGGAGTTTAGATTGATTTAGCTGCTATCAAGAATTTCATAGAAAAACCCAATAGCAATTTACTGGACCTGAGAATCGAATCCGGAACTTCATACTCGGCAGCCGTGCTTACGTGTTCCACAGATATTTGTTTCGAGATTTATCATGTTGTACTATTATTGAATTCTAATTTAAATTACTCTGACATATATATTTTTTCCAATTCTTGTATGTATGAGTATTGTTTATTTTTTTCGTAGCGTTTTGTAGCCTATTCATCTACGATGCTACGCGCCGTAGCCTTTTCGTAGTCAAACCCTCGCGTAGCTCGGTACGTACTCACTGGCGAGAGTGTTTATTAACAATGCTAGCAAACTTTTCAATGTTTTAGCATCCCACGAGTCTACCTAGATTATTACCGGAACGAGTAGATGCGAGAAGTTTTAACGTGGTTAGTTTTCTAGTGTAGATTGAAAAGTTTGTTCGTGAACATTTCCAACACACTATTGCACCAAGTAGGGTAATTTCAACACTTTGTTTAGGTATAGTTCCATGCTGAACTGCATTGAGCTGTTACTAAAAGAACGTATGCTAGGCATCATCGATCGATCATGAAGTTCAGATGGTTGTCTTTCATATATAGATATAACCAGCAATTCATTTTTTTTTGTTTTTATATATTTTAGCAATATTGCGAAATATCCACAAAAATATGAGGTATCTTGGTGGCTACGTGGCTAAAGCATCCGATGTACTCGACCAGACGGACGCAGTTTCGACTCCTGCCTGCCAGATCGTATTTTTCTTTCATTATTTCTTTTTTTAGCGTTGCTAAAAATGATACTTTGTGACGTTGTATATAAACAAATTGGTTTTCATTTTATATTCATTCGGCGCTCGGCGATGCAGGTTAGGCCGAATTAGAGGAAAATTAAATTGTTGCCGAGCCGCATCCCTCGGAATCGGAACAGAAAAATCCGGTATGACAATTTTCTGGTATGGAATTAAGATTGCCTGGAACAAAAACCATTTAGGGCTTGAATCAAATTTAAATTAGACTAGCGTCGCTTTCCGTACACAAGGTTTTAGTTTATTAAAAACGCAGTTTGTTGTAAAAATAAAAGTATTGGGTGTGATTTAATAACTAACTTATTACTTCAAAATTATTTTAAGTTTGCGTCCATGAACACGTGTTGTCGAACCCAATTTTTTGTGATTTCAGTTTTAAACTTGACAAATGAGACTCGTTCCAGTTATTTGACAAACCTTATCGTCGTAGACGCAGCGCCCGTTACGCAACACGTTCTCTTATTAATGGGCTTCATTTAAATGAATAATAGTCTTCCATTTATTTATTTAATGGCAATATTTTGTAATGATGGCGTAAGGCATCACGAAAATGGATTAGGTTTTCTGTGGTTTCCAATGTAGGCTCTTTTAGAGCATCGATTAATAAAATGAGTGACAAGGATTATTGCGCCATCGCAATTCCAAGCAAAATTGATGATTAAATTATCCTACAGTGTTACGTTTTTTGAAAAAAGGTTTTTTCTTTAACATTTAAAGTGTTCACTTAACTACAGTCAACCGTTGGAGCAAACAAGTTCTCGAGTGGAGACCGCGTCTAGGCAAAGGTAGTGTAGGACGCCCGCTGGCCAGGTGGAGTGACTATTTGCGGAAGACAGCTGGCAGTAACTAGATGAAAAGAGCTGAAGATCGGAATCTGTAGCGTTCACTTAAAGAGGCCTACGTTCAGCAGTGGACAAATACGGGTTGATGATGATGATGATTAAAAGTGTTTATAAGCGATTAACACCTAGTAATAATGAAATTTTGGAGTTTTCATTACAATGTCAGCTACTTGGGTAAATGGCATTAAACAATAGTTTTCTAGGAAAATCGGCAGAATGAACTGATGACTCATGAACAGTTAGCATTGGCTATTTAGTGAAACTATACCCGCAGCACGTCGCTTCGTAGTGAGCAAAGTACGTGTTCTGAACTCTTTATGTTCATCTAATGCCCTGTCTGGTACGTTTGTTAAACGACCGAGATAATTTAAAGAAACTACCACATGATTACATTGTAGAACGGACAACCAATAAGTTTCTGTCAGAGAGTTTAAACGCGTGAGAAATTTTTTATAGGTACTTTGTTCCCACATATAAACCGTGATTTGGAGAGCAGTAAAGCTGTCGGTCTCGGTTCTCATTCGAACACCAATGACAATCGTAAGTGGTAGTCATAAGCCCAGACTGGTCCGAATTGCCCAGAAATTGGGGAGGACTTATGGCAGTCGCTTCGTGTATACATAAAAAAAAATTAAAAACCCCACTATTGCATTATATCTCGCCCGATTTTCATCAAACACAGCTAAGAATACTTCCGACTTATTCACCTTTCAAACAAATAACTGCCGCATTAGTCTAGTGGTCCTAAGCGTGATTTCTACGCTTGAGGTCCTGGGTTCAATCCCCAGGTCGAGCAAAGTGTTATTGGGTTTTTCTATGAAATTCCCAGTAGCAGCTCGGAATCTGGATTTGTGCCCGGTTAATGGCAATAATAAAATAATAATGGCTCACCTCCTAACATGGGACCTAAACATACCGGCAAAATGTGGGTGTACATTAGTACACCTCTGCCTAACCCTTCGGGGAATACAGGCGTGATGGTATGTTATGTTATGTCAAACAAACAAAACAAAATCGAAATCGGTTCATCCGTCCGGACGAACACACAGACACATCGAACTTATAACTTATAACCCCGTCGTTTTTGCGTTGGGGATTAAAAATACTAATATCCAGCTACATAATGATTAGACTTAAGCCGATCCGAATATATAAGGGAAATGGCAAGGAGGAATGTAAGGGTTATTAAAACAATTATAAACGTAGCGATGGTTTATCTTTATTCGATCTGGGAGTCAAAGTCAGACTCCTATTGATTTATCCACCATCAAAGGAACAAGAAGTAAATTCAATTTCATAACTCGAGATAACACGTTTAATTATTACTGTACCTGCTGATCGCCGTTGGTACTTGTGACGGTATCGGAAAACGCCGTGAAATTGAGTTACTGTCGTGGTTACCACTGTTCTGTTAATTTCCTCGGAACTTAGTTATACCAGTTATGTCCTGCCATTCACAATAATCGCATTGAAAGGATAAAATTAAGGTACATTTTAAAGTATTCGTTAAAATTTTATTGATTGAAAACGTTGTCTTTAGGTCCATAAAATTTGGGCGATTAGTACTTGGATACTTTTTACATTGTCTTGCGTCTTATATAGGTATGTAAACACAAAAGATTATTTACATACAGGCTTTGGATCTTATATAAACAAGACTAAACCCAGTAAAGTTGAAGTTTTGACGCGGCGGTAGCCTAATGGTTGGGGGTCAAACTTGCCGGTGTGTGAGTGGTGAGATCCTTGTGAGTAATGCCGGTTTGAAACTCACCCATTACACTACCGACGTGAACCCCCTCTTAACACAAGCATTTAGCTTAGCACGAGAGGTTAACAAGAATACTAGTGCGACCTACATTGCTAGTAAGTATTTTTTAAAGAAAGTTGTAGTCGATTTTACATTTGACGCCACTGGCCTCATTATAATACTAGGTTCTTATTCGTTCATCCGATTTTATCAGTATACGTGCAGAGACAAAAGGCCCCAAACACACCAATATATTACACCATATCATTGCCGATTGTCAATCGGCTAGAAACTGTCCATTCTGCAATATTTCTTGGTCGTTAATATCAACGCTCTGGTATCCAAGAGCCTATTTTAATCACAAGGAGCAATTCTGAAAAGATGGATATAAAACCTAGGTCACACGTGGACATAAATCAATAAAGTAAAGTAGTGAAAGGGGGCACAGGATCACAATGGACTGTCACACAAAAGATGACACGAGCCAGAAACAAAAGAATCGCTTCCCCACGAGTCTCGAACGTTCTCAAGCTTTGGAACAGTTTACCCGTGTCCTACATATGCCTGAAATGTCTGTCCACAAATACACCGTAGTAGGTACCAAAATTATTATATATATGTAACATACCATCACGCCTGTATTCCCCGAAGGGTTAGGCAGAGGTGCACTAAATGTACACCCACATTTCGCCGGTATGTTTGGGTCCCATGTAATAGGGGGCGAGCCTATTGCCATTCACCGGGCACAAATCCAGACTCCGAGCTGCTACTGAGAATTTTATAGAAAAACTCAATAACACTTTGCTCGACCTGGGGATCGAACCCAAGACCTCTAGCGTAGCAGTCGCGATTGGGACCACTAGACCAACGAGGCAGTATATGTGAATATTTATATTCAAGCTATATATATCTAGTATAAAGTATACCGTCAGGACAGGTCTCATTAGAAGGACATACAGCGATCTCCTTATCTATACATATAAAATCCTTAATATATAAAATTCTCGTGTCATAATGTTAATTACCATATTGCTCCGAAACGGCATGACCGATTTTTATGAAATTATATATGCATATTCAGTAGCTCTAAGAATCGGCTACTATCTATTTTTCATACCTCTAAGTGATAAACGTATACTCCACGCGGGCGAAGCCATGGGCGGCAGCTTGTTTTATATATAATTTAACGTTTAATTTTGTACATTTTGAACATGTATAAGATAGATGTATTTAAAATTGACTGCCTCATTCGTCTAGTGATTTCAAGCGCGACTTCAACGCTAGAGATCCCGAGTTTGATTCTCCGGTCGGTCAGTGTTGGGTTTTTCTGTGAAACATTTAGTACATGTTACATTAGACCTAAATATACCCGCGAACGAAGGGCTAGACAAAGGTATTAGGTGCACCTATAAATAACCCTTCGGGAAAACAGGCGTGTTGGTGAGTATATTTTTTAATGTATTTTAGTGAATTCCTTAAAGAATGAAAAAAAAAAACGACATCTTCTAAGGTAGCATATAATTTAATTAGTGTGCCGCCCTTCAAGGACCCTTTTTAAAGAAGATGTAGAACTGTTGAAGAGATGGAAAAGTTTGTTTCTTATCGGAAGAAAACTTTCTTGTCTAATTCAAACCATCTACAAACACCTCGCAGCGATCTACATAGGTAAATGTTGACAAAAGATTTTTTAGACCAGTGGCCTTAAATCCCTACAGATTTTGTGCTAGGAAAACTTAAGGTAATACTAAAAAACAAAGTTTGTAACACTTAGCAACAAAGCTGGCAAACAAGCAGTCTTTTTGAAGAACCCCATGCTGTCCATGTAGTCCCTTGGGAAGACCTCGGCGGGAAGCTAATTCCACAACCTGAGTGTGCGTGTGGAAGGAAATTTCTCTGGAATCGCACAGTATGAGACCAGAGTAGTTCGAAGGTATGGGGATGAACTCCACGCCGATGGCGAGAAGTGCGGTGATATAAAGTAGCCGTAGGCATCATTTCAAACAATTCCTCAGAATACAGCCCGTTGTAGAAACGGTGGAATACATACAGCGAGGCAAAGTCTCTCCTCAGACTTAAGGGTTTAAGGCCATTTGTGATATTGGGATTTTTAATCTACAGAAACTGACAATTATAACAAACGTCTTTATCCTCGATGGTTTAGGTGTTTCAAGTAATAGGCTCATTTACAAAACTGAAGGATTTACTTTTATATTTTTAATAAGCTCACCCGATGATCCTGTACAAATTTCAATAAATTACTTAAAGCACTTTTGGTTAACACGAATGTTCCATTACTCGTGATCGCCCGGTGATCGAAATTCGTCCGAAATATTTTTATGCACTCCTTCTCTAATATATGAACTTTAATTATCTATGCTAAATTTCAGTATCATCCGCGCGAGCAATGTGCTTAAAAAGGGCTACATACAAAGATTTTTATTCACGTATTTTTCATTTTATTCACATGTAGATAAATGTAAAGCCTATATTTGAAAAGGATATTGTTTAGCAGAATTTCATCTGACACGGATATCCTACCCTCAGGCTTGAGTAATTTATCGCTTCCATATTGTTCTCTGGCTTCAACAACTTAAACAGTGAAACTTCTGCAATTGGTTCAGTAATTGAACGTGCAAAACTTTTAATTGATATAACTGTTCCGATAACGACGATCTATCTATATGTATACGCTATTATGTAAATAATAAAATTAACAATTGATGTTCTCGAAACATAAGGGTTATAAATTACCTACATTTAATTATAAAGCCGTACCTTAATTGTGATGCATTTTTTAAAGTTTAAACCTATATTTAGTCACTAAAGAGAACGTTATAATGCAATGGTCTACATCAACCTTTAATTAAATAACCCAACTTTCTTGCGAGGTCCCGAGTTCAAGTCCTCAGTCTAGCAAAGTGTAATTCGTTTTTTCTATGAAAATCTCAGTATCAGCTCGGCGTTTTGATATGTGCTCGGTTAATGGCAATGGACTCGCCCCCTATTACATGGAATATATATATATGTAGGTATACATAGACATACCGGTGCAATGTGGGTGTATTTTAGTATCCCTCTGCTTCCCTTAATTCCTCAGGGACTAACAGGCATGAGGATAATGTTGCGAGGCAAGCATTGTAAAAGTAGCAAGAAACTATGCTTACCTACTAATCCGGTGCGTGGTTTCCACTCAAAAACCTTTTACCCCAGCGATCAGTTCAACAAGCTAAGTGCCTCAGTCATAAATCGCTTTAATTAAATTAAAAACTTTTTTTTGTAAATGTAATAAAAGCCAGAAGAACATTAATTAAATTAGAAAGTAATTTATGTAAATAAATGTGCCATTTGTTTTAGGCTACCCTTGTTACACGAGCCCTTGTAGCAATATAAGGTAAAATGGAATAAAGGCCACATCATTCCCGACATAAATAAGTGTTCAATTATAATTAGATATGAAATCACCCGGAAACACATAATTAAATAAAATTTTCGATATTAAATGTCCTTTCCCAAAACACAATATTTTTTCCTTATTAAATATTGTGTTATTATATAATATTTTTTATATCGAATGGAGCTTCTGTGTAATTTAACGAATGGAGCTTCTGTGTAATTTAATTAATGAGCAATGTGTAATAATGATTGTATCATTCAATATTGGTATGTTGGCGATAAGTCAACAACACATCCCTGCGTCCGTTTTCAAAGAAACAGGCAAACTAATAATTATATTCTGTACTGTAATGAGTTAATAATTATATTCTGGACCCGATTTTGTTTTTAAGAAATTTGACATAAGATGAGTAGGCAGAGAGAGAGAGAGAAGAGAGAGATATATATAAGTAGTCGAGTAGAGTAGTAGTAGATGTTTTAACACGGACTATTGTTTACGAAATAAATAACAATAAAACCATTAATATGATAATGCTTATTTGTGTATTTACGAAATAAATAATACTTACCATCATTAATATGTATTAATAATTAATTATCATGCGCTTAAACGGTGAAGGAAAACATCGTGAGGAAACCTGCATGCCTGAGAGATTTTCTTGGCGGCTTGTGAAATCTGCCAACCCGCAGTAGGCTAGCGTGGTGGACTATAAGCTAACCCCTCTCACTCTGAGAGCCGTGCCCAGCTGTGGGACAGTTAATGAAAAAAAAAAACAAATTAAACCCCAATTTTTAATGTTATGTTCTTCACCATGTAAAATCATCATGGACCGTCTGTCACCTGAATAGGCGGCAGTGTATATCTGACTTAAAACCTCACTTTCCTGCCCCCGTAGTCACGACCATGACTTCACCTGTTCGCCCTGTAATTCCACTAGCTAGATTACTTTTTCAACCGGAACACTAAATGATTACTTAGCGGCAGAATATTTGCTTTTTCCAACACTCATGTTACAGCTAGCGTGGTAGTAGTTAACGTGTTTTTAGCGAGTTCCAGTGTTTACCTGAAGCGGCCGTTAGTAACCGCCCGTGTTAATGACGAGAAGCCTATTAGATAAATTGCTGGTAGAATGGTGTACTTTGTTTACGTATCTTGCGATTTATTTTATAAACAGATAGACAAAAGATTTTATTGAAGTGTGCCTAAGGGTTTATGTTTAAAAAACCACAAGATAGCGTACAAGACTTAAATATTTATTAATTTAAAAAACTATGCCTAACCTACGTCAGACATTAAGTATTAACGTATATTTTACAGAATATTTTTATATCTATTTTTTTATGGTGATGGACCAATTCCAGTAAGAGTGATATCTAACATAACCTGCTGTAGTAAAATCACCAAAGTACTCAAACTATATAAAGTACAATTCAATCATGCGGCCCTACAACGCGCGTTAGCAGATTTCATAAACTTAATTAGAAGTCTTTAGTTCTTTAATTAAATTATTCTTTAGCAGAATAACGCACGCCGTTTTTCTTCGGAAGATATTCAGTTTCTAATCCGCAAATTTATTGAAATGAAAATTCAAATCGTCAAGTGTGGCATGCTACACAATCACGGGATCACTACAACAAATTTCTAAGAGCAACGTACTCGATCAGATTCAAATCACACATTTAAGTAGATAGTACCTACAAGTAAGTAGGGCATTGTTTGTCACGGAAATCGATATTTTTTGCTACAATTAAGTCACCTCGCCCTTGTTTCAGCAGTCTGAATGTGCCGATTAAAATCGATATAATAGGAATCGGAAAAACGCTTCTAAAAATCATTATTATTTTTGAATTTGAGTATTTATTTAAAACACGTTAAAATACGTTAACATACTGACGCAACATCGACGCGACCAGAAGATGCAGGTTCGAATCCTGCCCGCGGTCGTATTTTTTCCTTCACTAAAATAACGTTAAAATACAGTTATGATTTTCGATAGTTTCGACATATGTGGTGTTATCATCATCAACCCATATATTGTCCCACTGCTGGGTACGGGTCTCTTCTCAGAATGAGAGGGATTAGACTGTAGTCCGCCACACTTGCTTACTGCGGGTTGGCAGACTTCACACGCCATCGAGGAAATCTCTCAAGCATGCAGGTTTCCTCACGATGTTTTCCTTTACCCTTTAAGCGCGTGATAATTGAGTGTTAATACACGCATGACTTCGAAAAGTCAGGGGTGCGTGCCTTTGATACGATCTCAAGACCTTTGACTTGGCAGTCCAATGGTCATATCACAAGGCTATCACTGCACCCCTAGGAGAGTCTGTCCAGGGAGCCTATCAAGAGGAATGTCACGAATCCGTTGGCAATGACTTTAGGGCAAGGAAAGGTAAGTGCGGTTTTCAGCTGGTACAGTCAGCAATAAAAGTTGCTGAACACGATGAAATCTTCAATACGCTTAAACATATTTATTATTCAAACTAACTGACCCGAGATGTGGTAAGTAGAACGTGTTTCTACATACTTGACCATCATTTTTTTCCTAAGTGAATCTATTGAAAAGTATTGGTGCTGTGTTGTTTTCAAAATTTGGCGGTGTTCAGCAACTTTCGTTGCTGACCGTACGAGTTTCGCTGATGCTCCATGAGGATTTAACGTACCTACTTTAAAAAAAGCTTATGGTAAGTTTGTGATATATAAAAATATAGATATAGTCTACTTCATAATATTCCAACAGTGGGACTGGGATTTCAGAGGAACTGTATCAAGTCTCAGTTATCAGTCTTCAAATAGTGGACTTTTCTTGGGAAGATTCTTCGCAGTCGGTGGGAAGAAAAGCGGCAATGACAATTTTCACCAAAGAAGATACAAGAATTTGTTAATTTTGACCGAATCCACCATTTACACCAAAATCTTCATAATACTCAATCGTGAATAAGTTATTGTCGATGTCGATGTCTACTGCCGTCTACCTACCTAGAATGTGTGATAGCCGAATGATTTGCGAAAAACCAAGAAATATCTAAATTTCACACCCTAGGCTGATGCTTTAGCCTTAAAGTATCTGCCTAAAACAACGTACTGCGTCATTGTTTAAGGCGGATTGTCTCGCGATGTGTTCCAAATTAATTTATTTTTGTATTTCACAAATTGGAAATATTTTAATACTCACTATGAACCTAGAATGAGTTACAGACGTACAATTAATACTATTGTATTTATATATTTTGTTACACAATACTCTAAGGGCTGTGAAAGTAAGTGTAAAATTGAATAATCCCGTATTTCATGTATCGCTTACAGTCTGTGATCAAATTCCGAGCTCGGAGCTTGCGCCAATTTTACTATATGATACGTATAAGACGTGTCATGAATTTATATATACATACATATATATATACAATCCCGCTTCTTTCTGGCATACTACTATATGATAGGATGTAGGTTCTTGAAAAATAAATTTGGGCATACATATATATTTATAACATAATTAGTTATTACTAGTATCTATAGTTCTTTAAAATAAACCTATGTTAAGACATTTACATTGTAATACTCAAATATTGCATGCTGGATTCACCAAAGGTCTGGTTGAAAACCAGCGCCAGGCAAATGTCTGGCAGATGCTGAACCAGGTGCTATTTTTTTTTTTTAAAAGCTTACTGGCAATGTGGGTCACACATTACTAAGTAGTATTCTTGTTAACCCCTCGTGCTAAGCTAAATGCTTGTGTTACGATTGGATTCACGTCGGTAGTTCAATGGGTGGGGTTCGAACCGGCAACCACGTGATTGCAAGTCCGACGCCTTAGCCATTAGGCTACCGCCGCTTCTAATTTTGTGGAGTTTTGAGAGGCATAACTTGTTATACCAGATGGCACAGATATTTAATATTTTGTTGTTTTCTTTTCTTGAATAGTAGTGACGATGGGTACCCTAAATAAATATATTTTCTTTCTTCCTACTATGCGGTTAGCCGCATTCCATTTATTATGTCGACATAATCAGACCTACACGAGTTTATTTGTAATACAAAGTTTCTTTGGTTTTTGAGGCTTGATGTAATGCCTTTAACTGTGAGCTCGCCAAGTGTTCAGTAATTTTGTTCGTCAGTTATGTTATTACGGCCGTGGAGTACGTGATGTGGTTTTATTAGACATTGTGTGTATATATAGGTTTATATTGTCCGCTCTACGTGAGGCCAGGGAATATAGGCTTGATGGCTTTATTAGCTGTCCAGTTTTATGACCTTTCTGGCTATGGTTCGTAAAATGAAGCGTTTTAATAAATGTATTATGCATTCTTATCTTATTAAATATGTCCCCAAGAAGAACATAAATAAATAAAGCTAAACTTTGGGGAAAACAAATGTGAAATCACATAAGGCAAAGGCAACCCGCAAATTTGTAGATCTATAAAACATAACAGAAGTAACTGCGACATTAAATAAAAAAAACATAATTGAGAACTGAAAAAATCGAAAATTGACGCTGCTGTCTGCCACCATTACGTTTAAAAGTTTAAATTCATACTGAGTCGTGAATATAGTTGCGAAATATAAATTGGCAGCTAAACGAACGCCTTACGCCGAACGCCACCTTAAATATTTGTGGTATATGTATAAATGTAAAAAGCATAGTTTCGTATACGTAAAAAAGAATAAATACTGGCTTAGAAGAAATATTATATTATGTAATGGTGTAACAGCTAAAATATATTTCTGCCTTAGATAAGAAAATATTTCTTCCAAGCGGAAAATTATTCCCAAAAGGTAATTCCAGAGAAGATACTAAGCTTTGCATTGTTTGACTAAGATTGTACTACGGTATTGGGGTCCCAAAATATAAGATTATAACCGGATACAAATCAACCATTTTATCATGAAAACTCTTTACATCCCTGAACTATGCAATGGAACCCACGACAGAGAAGGTTCTCTTTCTGTTAAGGTATACAGCAGTCTGAATTTTGTCGCTGGCGGAAAGTGTGTGGTAATGTGTGATAAAAACTTTCAGGCATGCAGGCCTTATGATATAATAGCATAATAGAACACAAAATGTAGTTGTGTATCAATAAAATTACTTTTAACAAAAAAGTTAAACCGCCTTCAAAAAATAATAAAATAATTTTGTCTAAAACAGTTTGGGAAGTCGGTGACTTCTATTTGAGTGGGTCTTTTATTTTCGCCACCGACTTCCCAAACTGTTTTAGACAAAATTATTTTATTATTTTTTGAAGGCGGTTTAACTTTTTTGTTAAAAGTAATTTTATTTTGTAATTTTTAGTGGAAAATTTTGTTTAGAAATACTTGTTAGCCTTCTAAACGCACTGCTCCAATAAGACAGCGATGTTTCGGAGTAAACGATAATATCATCGATGTAAACAATTTTTAGATTTTTGTTGATATTTTCAAAACTGCTCAACCGATTTCGATAAAATTTGAACGGGACCACCTCTGAAGTATAACCTACCAAACAAAAAAAAAACAATCATTAAAATCGGTCCACAACTGGCGGAGATATCGCGTAACAAACATACAAAAAAAAAACATACAGACGAATTGAGAACCTCCTCCTTTTTGAAGTCGGTTGAAAAGATACTTAACAAAGAAATAACTTACAGATTTGCCTTTTCATTAAGAGAAAAAAACTATGTTTTAAATATACTCAATCAAAATATTATACGTGCGTTCATTCATAAGTAATTATTACCATTTCATGCAAAATAAAAGAATGTGATACCAACATTACCCCTAACGCAATCTGTATATAACTACCTGTCCTCTTTTTGACAAGCACATTTAATTTGAAATGGTATTTTTAAAGACTTTGTAACGTTTGTTTTTTACGAGATTGTTTCCGCTTTATGTCGTTATTTTCAGTTGATGTACTTGTAGACACATAATCATTATTATATTTGATAGTATCCAAGCGATAAAGATTTTTTTTCATCGACATAAAAGTTAGATTTTTCTTGACTGCTCGCTTTTATGCGCGGTTTATGTCAGCTCGTAACTGGAGACGATAGTGAGCAATTTTATTGCATTTTTTGACTGATAGGATTATTTAGAAACAATACTTTTATCTGATTCGTAGTAACCGTGAAGTGTGATCCTTACCCCACGTTTCTACTGTCGACAAAACATGTTGCAAACAGCTGCCTATCCCACTCGCTCTTTTAGAATTAGATAGTTAGATAGATGTTTGCAACATGTTTTGTCGTCAGTCGAAACGTAGGTTATGATATTTGTATTGACTGGAAATTGGTTTGCGGAGGTTTGATTGCAGTTGCTTTGTGAAAAATATTGATAGTCAGCCACATCTAGGTGACGATGACGACTAGGATGATGACATGTGGCTTTTGGGCCGTTGACTTGGAGAGTCAACCACTAGCGGCTAGACAATGGCTCCAGTAGGCGTTGTGCGTGTTGACAACATCCTTGGAGCATGATGCGAGGCCAGGCCTCGTCCTTTAAATGGGTTCTCTAAATGTCGGGTTCTCTAAATCCGATGACTGATTATAGGTCACTGCAAGTGCGGTTCTTAGACGGTATGAGTTCGATGTCAGAGTTAGTTCTGGCACCTTGGGAGGTGGACAAAAAAAGGGATAAAGATAACATAGAAAAATATAGTTCCTAATGATAGTTGCATAGTATAACAAAATCTAAGAAGGTATAGACCACTCTGTAGGAGATTTAAAAAAAGGATGGCGCTAGTGATAATTTGATTCAAATTAAGTACCTACATAAAATTACGGCACGGGTCTCCTCTTAGACCGAGAGGGATATTAGGCTGTAGTCCGCCACGCTTGCCTAGAGCGGGTTGGCAGACTTCACACGCCGTCAAGAAAATCTCTCAGGCGTGCAGGTTGTTTCCTCACGATGTTTTCCTTCACCGTTTAAGCGCGTGATAATTAATTATTATTAATACGCACATGACTTCGAAAAGTCAGAGGTGCGTGCCTTAGATTCGAACTCGAGACCTTTGACTTTGACTTGGCAGTCCTATGGTCATATCACTAGGCTATCACTGCACTCTACTACTTTCTCTCACTAAAATTGTAACACACATAAAATATTTTATTTGAAAATGATAATGTTATAGTTTGTTGTTGAAATTGAGGCTTCAATAAAAACAGTTAAGTAGGTATTGACAAGTATTTTTTTCTCGCGATCCTTATTTATGGCGGCGCCGGCGTCCTGACGCTTACGAGTGTACGGGCACTAAAAGCTTTCATTTTTCTTTCATATTACTTTGAATTTTTCTGTCGCAAAAGAAAGACTATTTACCAGGGTTACGCTTGAATACGTATCAAGATATATGCCTTAGTTCTTCGTTCGTTTACTTACTACATAGAATATGGATTATTAAAGCTAAAGCATAGTTTCTAGGTAACATATTGGGACGGTTTTGATTTTGTATGTCTACATAAGTAGGTATACCTATATAATTTCGGATAATTTTTATTTGTATTGGGTTTTGTTTACATAGAAGTAATGATATAATAAATAACCGTGTTTATCATTTCAATAAAAACCAATACCTAATACTATGTTTAATCTATACTGTATAGCAATAAATAAATTAGATGAACATTAAATAGCTCGAAATGGTTCGAATTGTGGGTGTGCATTAAGTAATTCCCCTTCGGGGAATACAGGCGTGATGGTATAGTGTAAATTAACAAGAGAACATTAATTAATATATGAAAATATATAAAATTCCAGTTGTCAGATCTGGACTCGTCTTACCTACTTAAATAGAAAAAAGTAAATGAAATATATATTTTTTTTCCTCAGATACCTTTGGATCCGCATAGCGTTATTCGAGCGTCAGCTAGCCAAGATTATCGAGCATCTTGTCAGCAACGCCAACCGCTACTACGAGAGGGACGCATTGGTCGCGGACCCGGACTTCGGAAGCATCCTGAGCTCCTTGCTCGTTGGTCCTTGTGCCCTGGAATACTCTAAGGCTAAACCACCTGCTTGCTTTTGGACAGACCCCCCTGCAGACGAACTGGTGCGTAATATTATGTACCTAGTTTAAAAAATATTAAGTAAAATTCCCAATTTAAGGTGTCGGTTTCGATACATTACTTATTACAGAATTTTTAGGTTGTTTTCTGGTCCTTGTTGGAAAGAAGCTTTTGCGGTCCTTTTTTATTTCTTATGAATTACTTATACTCTCCTGTCAAAATTTCGTGGTCTAATTACAAAGTTTTTAATAAGTATTTTTTTTTATGGGAACTATCATTTTTTTTAAATTAGTTTATTAGAGAAAGTTTATTAGGATTAGTTCACGCGAAATGGAATAGTATGTTATTTTTTTATCAATAATTTAACAGGTACAAAGACACAGAATGTCTGCGGGTACCACAACACCGCCCTCAGTTCGGAGGCCGATCCTCAATTTTAAGAGAAGTTTGAACGCTTCATCGGATGACGGAGGTTCAAGTAGTACAGGTTAATGCATATTTTTATATCCAATATTACTACATTCATCTACCGTGGAATTTTTAAGTACGTCTTAGGCACTCAAAACAATTTGATGATTTTTTGCTCTTGTCATAGCTCTGAATTTCTATTTATCGTTATTTGAATATATAAGTATGTTTCCAGAATTTTGTTTTTATGTTGAATTTATATGGGAGCGGTGGTCGCCCAGTGGTAACGGCCGTGACTTAAGAGTTGTAGGTCATGGAACCCAGGCAGGTGCTTTACTTAGTGTAAATTATTTCATCACCACTGCTCCCAAAACGGTGAAGGAAAACGTTGTGAGGTAACGGGCATGTCCTAGAACAAAAGATTCGAAGACATGTGACACCTACCAACCCGCGTGGTAGATTACGACCCACTCCATCTCACCGGGAGGCGACCTGAAGTGGGAATATTATAGGCCGGTTATGTTATTTGATTATGTTGCATTACCTCTCTCGACATTCACTAAAGCATTTCCCAAGTCGGCTGTTCGAGAAAATTGAACAAATGGAAAATTTTTATTTAGGTACGGGCAAGGCAGCCGGCTCAAGTGCTAAAGACTACGTTGAAAGCTTACACCAGAACTCTACAGCAACACTTCTGTACGGAAAAAACAATGTTCGGGTTCAACCAGTAAGGACCAAATGTTTTACGATTGATTTATTTACTTTGTTTATGATGTGTGTAGAGTTTTATTACATTTGGAAACGGATTGGGTCCCTTCTGGTCTTTTGGGAAAGGACCAATCATGCGCACGGGTACTTCAAACCATGTTTTGGATTACGCGTATTCAATTTGTAGTGTGTAAATATTTTATTACTTGTATCGTAGCTGTATAAGAAGACCAACTCTATTAGGAATATTTTAGATACAGTGTACTATATTTCAAAGGACATTTGCAAAGGTTAAATGTCAAGCCTTTTAAGTCCATTATTTGTTATCTTAATATTCAATATTATTTTACAGACGAAGTATCTTTGATAAATGTCCCTAAACTTTTAATTAATTTAGATCCAGACGAAATTGGAATTCAAATATTGATCTAATTGTCTCGGAGTTAAAAGTAAAAATTGATTAGCATTATTTTAGTGAAAGTTGGGTATACTTTGACGTTGAAGAATTTTTAATGTTTTTTTAATATAGAAAGATTTGGAGGAGCCAATGCCAGGGTACTTGAGTCTGCACCAAACGGCTGCGGGGCTGGTTATAAAATGGACCCCAAATCAGCTCATGAATGGATATACAGAGAGCGAAGGCATTGACAAAAGGTAAGTGGTTACGCTTTTTGCAGTAGTAACTATGTTTAATATATACCGTAAGTAGGTAACTATTTAAACTATTGTATTGTATGCATGAGTAGACTGTTTGTTTCAGTGTAACGTATTATTTATTGGGATAAAGGTTACATAAATGTGGTATATTATATTCCTTTTTTAAAATAATTTGACAGTCACCACCTACTGACCAAAATAAGAGTCTAAAATTTTAATGACTTTTTAACCTTTTCATTAGTCTAGTGTTTGCAAGTGGTAAGTTGAGCGTGGGTTCCTGGGTTGGATTTTTACGTTAAGCAAAATAATTATTGAGATTTATTAAAAGCAACTCACAGTAGCAGTGAGTTTGCATAATGTATATTTTATTATCTACAATTCTATCTATGGACGACCACTGTTTTTTTTAATACGCCTGTTATTTTAATGAATAAATTCAGCATCAGTCAACAACCCTATTATTGGCTATTATAGTCCTTTAAACAAATTGGCACTTAAGAATAGCTTTAAACGGAATTTAACCTTTCCAAACAAACTTTTTTCTTGTTTTGTTACCACTTTATTGTTGATCATCATCATCATCATCAACCCATTACATTGTCCCACTGCTGGGCACGGGTCTCCTCTCAGTACGAGAGGGATTAGGCTATAGTCCGCCACGCTAGCCTACTGCGGGTTGGCAGACTTCACACGCCGTCAAGAAAATCTCTCATCTCTCTGTCTTATTGTTGATACTGAAAATAAATGTTACCGTTATTGTGTAAGATATTTTTTTAACTCGTTACGTCAGCGATTCGTTTTCCAAGACATGACCTTCCTCACAAATAAGTTTTCCTAAGTTAATGCTCATAAAGTTATGTGAACGTGCTTGTAAAGTTTATATACTTTGTCCATTATGAGAACCGTTTTTGACAGATGGAACTAGTGATTGCAGGAACGTAACAATGCGATTATCGACCCGATTATTGTCAATTTTATTACTGTCTAGTAGTGATTATCGATTGTTAGGTTATCGAATCGAAAATGGTGCAACGACGACCAATAATAAATAAATATGTATAATATTCATCTGATTCTATTAATGTTTGTATAATATTCATTTTCCATCCATTTCTTTTCAAAAAGGTTGTTTAATTTATATTTTATTGATATTAGAGTGGATGCCATTTTCCGATACTGATTTAATGTCATTGTTCAAAATGATTGCAGCGAATACATTCGATTGCATCACTAGACATGGTAGAATGTGGTAGAATGTAACTAAATTTACATTAATGGTATTATAATGTCTGCAAGGAATCATAATTAAGATAATTGAATAACATACGGTAGATAATACATTTATTTTGTTACGCATTTCAAAGTTAACTTTTACGTAATCTGGAACAGCTACGTTCTAAGGCAGTCTAAAGCATCTGTCAAAAAACGGTTCACATAATGGACAAAGTATAGTTGTTCTTTTATCACCATTACTCGCTTGTTTCTCAGGTTTATTTAGTTTTATTGTATTAATTAGCAGAATATTCGCTTTTATTTTTTATTAGGTTATGTCCGCGCCTTCGCTTCCGTGGAGGTATTAAAATATCTAAGGAATAAAAATAAACATACTTTTCTGGTTCAATAAACTAACCGAACATGGCCTACCTACCTGTGATTTGGTACTAAAAACCCAATAACGCTTTGCTTTTGTTCAGTACCAGGGGCCCGATTCTGCTATTACAATGGCACTTCAATTGTGTGTCGATAGTGTGTCAGTGGCAAAATTTTTGGCAATTGGTATTCTGCTATTTATTTAAGACCAGTGGCACTCCAATGACTTTCCATTGAACTACCACCCAACTGACATTGAAATATTTCGTATTCTGCTCTACAATGGTGTGTCAATCGCAGCTCAATGGTTGCAGTTTTGGTATTCCGCTCGTAATTTGACATTTATCACAATGGCTTCATAATGATTTTTTGCCATTGAACTACCATTCAACTACCATTGAGCTTTTGTCAGCACTTGTTGTTATTAAAAGTCTACGAATTTATCTGATAATTATTTATGAAAACTTAATACCTAATAAATGAAATATGAAGTAATTAGTGATCATATTGCGTTGGTGTATTTTGGTTAAAATAATGTCTAGCGCCGTTAATACTGCATCATGAGCCTGGATATTGATTCCTTTCGGGATTTACCTTCAAGAAGTTGAACGCATTCCATAACTTGAGAAAATACCCATTCATAGAACCCAAAAAGATTGCTCGAACTGGGAAACTAACCCAAGGCCTCCAGCGTAGCAAGCAGTCGTGCTTACGACCCCTAATGGGCACTATAAATAACTATTATATACCAAAAACATAGTTCTGTGACTAGGATCTCAAATCACGTACACGGACTGCAGCTAGCATTCCCACGTATGTTGCGTGTATCTCATGCAACATGAGCGCTCTCCTAACGTAACCCTCCATGCTATCCATGATATGGCAGACTCATCAATTGAATCTACAATTATTGTAGATCCAATTGATGAGTGAGATTGAGGAGTTGAGGCTATTATAGCCTTAGTTATCAAATGCTTGATAACATTTTGCTAGGTAGGTAGGTTAATACAAATAAGTATACAAATGTATAAGTAATGAAAACATTTTTTAGCAGACAGTCGGAATCCGTTTAAACCTTTTAAACATCATAACACAGAAGGCTGGTAGGTACTACAAAAGCCAGGGTATTGCTACAGGTTCTCGTCAATTTGCTGTGGACAGAAAAAATATATTATGTAGGTAATTTATAATATATATAAGTAATCAATATCACTGCTACATGAGTCTAGTGGTCCCAAGCTCGATTGAATGGCACTTGGCTCGCCCCCTATTACATGGGGAGGTGTACCTACATTAGGTACACATTCATTTCAATTGGCACTAAAATACTTAAATTGTTAATCCATAACTTCCCTAAACCCTTTACATTTTACATTATTAGTAGATAAAAAATAAGAATTAGTACATACTTTTTGTCACAAATCAGAATCCTGAGCTCCTGAGTCAGTTCCTGAGAAGTATATTCGTATAATTTATTGGGTAACCTATAGGGAGTATTATTTATTCGTAGCCTATAGGTAGGTATTGCAGTCTATCTTCGTGCATCAGCCCCACGTTAGCTTTGAGTGAACGAGAAAAGTAGACAAGCACAATTTGATTCAAGGGTCAGAGAGTACCATCTTCAACCCTAAAAATAAAACTGAATTGTACATACAAAATCAATAATTACATATTGTATCGCCATTTTAAACGAATAATAATATATAAATAAATACAAACCATAGCAACCGTTGACAGCTCTAAATTACTTGTCATATCAGTGTTATGTGCCAACTACAAGAGTCTGCAAAGAGGCTACATATGCGGCTGTTATTCGTTTTCTTCCAATTTCATCACTACTGAAGCATTTTATAAACAGTTTTATGTATTTTATTTACATGGTCGCCTTAATGATGAGTAAAATGCTAAATTTAATTATTTTTTCGACGATAATCACAAATGAGAATTTATTTAAAATAATACTACCCATGGTAGATTTTGACACGCAACACCGAATGACAATTTCCGGTCCATTCATTAGCCATCCCAGCGACACTCCACCGACACACAATTGATGAGACACTGAAGTTTTAGCAGAATACCAAATTTGATTCAGTGTCAATGGAATCTCAGTAGTGTGTCGGTGGAATGGTTATGATCTGACATTTTAATTGTAATAGCAGAATCGGGCCCCAGGTCTGAGTTCGCATTTTTGCCTTGTTAATGGCTATAGATTCGCCTGCTATCATAACGAACTTAAACATTTCGGCAAAACGTGGGTGTGTACACCTCTGCCTAAATCGGGAATTACTGGTGTGATGATGATGATTTGTTTAATTATAAAATGATCAATAAAGTTTTGGAATGGGGTCGTCCATTGATCACGTGATGTTTTTATAAGCTTTGAAACCCTTCCCATCGTGATAGTAGTGAGGTTTTAAACTAATCCCCGCCCTCCTAGTTAAAATCATTTTTTTGTCTTGATACAAAGTATCTAAGCCGGGCGGGCGGCGTAGCGGAGGGCGGGATATTGCCATTTAACCGGGCAAAAATCTTCGAAATGCTATTGAGAATTTCATAGAAAAACCCACTGTCACTTTGCTAAAACTGGGAATTGATCCAAACTTCGTCCTCAACTAGCCCTTAGGTCACTAGACCAGTGAAATGCAATGAATGATGATAATGTATAGGTACCTAATTATTTTTTCTCCATAGTTTTTCCGAGCACTGTAATTGAAGATTGTTGTTTTCCATTAAGTTTTAATTTAACTTGTGCTTGACCTGTAAATCTTTTGCATTACTAGCTTCTTGTAAAAATGTCCAGCGTAGAATTTTTATGGCATTACACAACTTGATTTGTAATGGCTATAACTTCAAGAGTACTCTTCTAGTTTTCTATTACACAGCTTCTTGTAAACCTCTTAAGTGTTATTATTAGTCTTGCATAGTTATTGTTGTGTTTTGTATAGTCAGACAAAAAGCACTTTATCAAATTATACAGAGAGATTTTGCAAGATAAGCTAAAATAGCTTGTCCTGCTGTCATTATTATTGCTAAAATAGAGTTGTTTTAGAAAGAAAATTTTATGGTGTCATAGAAGATACTTTTTTGGCTGACTGTATAGATTGTGTTATGTATGTAGTGTATATGTGTAGTGTGCTCCGCTGTCACCTAGTGCATGCGTCCGCGTGCCAACACACGTGTATTCTGTGCAGCTTGGCGCCAACGTGCACAGTTTACAGGCGTCGCTGTGCAGGCCCGCTGTGCATTGATTGGTACGTGCTTAGTTTCTTATCGTTAGCGGTTAGCCGTCACTTAGTGAAAGTGTCTGTGTGTCCTGTGCACACACGTGTGTTCTGTGCAGCATGGCGCCCAGTCCTCATGCGCATAATTGATTGGTATGTATTTGCACAGTACTTTCTGTATCATTTGTTTACTTTCACTGCATGTTAGTGAAAGTTTTTTTTGGGTAAATAACTTGTTTGACATACCTCACATTTTAAGCCCTACTTTGTGAGACTGTGTTTGTTTCTACGAGTGAAATTTATAGCCTTCTATAAAATTTATATATTGCAGTGTATATTGGGCGATGTCGCTACAAGTGTGTTTGTGGGAGGTGGTGTACGTGCATGTGCATCGGTCACAGGCTAGCGATGCACTTATACTCGTCGGCCAGGATGGAGTGCAGAGGCCACCCATACATTTTCCAAAAGGTAAATCAATTTTGGAAGACAAGACAGCAGTAGGTGAAATTGGGATGCGGATAATGATGATGATAAATTAAAGTGTAGTATTTTATCTAAGGACGATTAGTTCCATCGATACTCGTACTCTGAATTCTGAAAATATGCCTACTACATTTATCGTATATCTTTTATCGTTGTGAAGGAGTAATAAATCAAACTTAACTTACTTGCCTGCACAGCGTCTTGTGCAACCTGGCAAGTCAGATTTATTTTTAAATTTTCCCAAAAACTTCGAATGTCACGCAAAGTCGCATAAGTCTTAAATCTGTCTTTTATGAATACCTCAAAACTTATCCAATAATCATACCTAAGTAATCGTAATAGTTTTTACTCGTCGTTTTCGTCGTAGTAATTTTTACTCGTTTCGCTGGCTGAAGAAAACCGAAAGGTATTTAAGAGCTCCAATCCCGATCAAAATTACTTTCGAGATTGCCAAGTTATACTTTCTAAAGAGAGTTATTATATTAATTTTGTGATTTGAACCGTGAATTATTTCACCCTTACAATACTCGATTAGATACTATATAATACTCGATTACTTTGCGTACGTATGTACGTACTTTGAAAGTCAAACTTTGCGTAAAGTTAATTAAAAATGTATTATTTTTCTTGAACGTAGAACGTACGTGCGATATTTAAAAAAAGGCTATTTTTGTAATGTATATTACAAAAAGGAACAACTTAAATGATATTTAGGTATTTCTAATGTTGGGTTATTTTTCAGCGTTACCTACTAATTTTTTTTTCTTGTTTTAGGAGGACACTTGCTCTCTTTTTTGAGCAACTTGGAAACAGGACTATTACCACACGGTCAATTGGACCCACCACTTTGGTCACAAAGAGGCACAGGGAAGGTATGCTGGTAGTTCTGACCTAATAATACATGCTGAAAACTAGTGTGACGAATTGAAAGGAGTAAGCTAAGTTTGGGCATGCACGGGAATGGATGAAAGGCGACTAACGAAGGGATTATTTATAAAGCGAATGTTAGTGGAGCCACCGGAGGGGACGCCCCAGAAGGACATACACCGACCTTATTAGTAAGGTCCTTCAGACAGGTCAAGTGCGTAGTACCCGTAACTGGCGCGCGTGTATGACAAGATGTATGAATGTAGACGAAGCAAAATACTTAAGTCTGCAAGAACCTAGCAAATGGCGTTCTGTAGTTTCTGCCTTCCCCTCTCACTCCGAGAGGAGACTCTTGCTCAGCAGTAGGATATTAATTTAATTTGTCGATCTTTTGGTGATGAACCGACTGTAAGGCTACTGTATTGCTAAAGTACTGAATTCTTCAGGTGTTTGGTCGTGGTAAAGCGAGACGACGTCCGCTACCGAGTCTGTGTGAGAGTGGGGAGACTGAAGAGTCAGAATTGGAGGAGGCTGCAGGGGATTACGTGTTCCGGATCGTCAACAACGCTATAGCTGACAGAGAAGGTATAAGACAGTAATTGGTTTCTTTAGATTACTCTGTTTCTTACCCTACGTTTCCACTGACGACAAAACATGTTACCAAACAGCTACCTACCTCACTCACTCTTTGAGATTTAGATAGATGTAAGGTCAATAGTCATCGTCGCCCATGGACATCTGCAAAATCAAAGGATTTGCAGATGCGTTTTTGAGCCTATTTATGAAAAAGGGAGGGGAAGGAGAATAGGAGAAGGAAGAACTGAAGAAGATATTGGGCCTCCGGCGCTCCACACCCACCGTACGAAACGCAACAGTATGAATACTGCTAATTGACGTCGATATTCTGTGGGAGGGTAGTACTTTCCCGGTCGTCGGACCCATTCTTGCAGGCATTAAGACATGCCAGCAGGCACTACTACTACTAAACTTACTAAGGCCCGTTTATTAACAATAATAAAATCAAGACGTAGAAGGTGGAAGAGAAATTCGACATCACAGGCAGTGGTCTCGGTAGCTTAGTTGGTAAAGCGTCTGGTGTACTTAACCAGAGGGACGCAGGTTCAAACCCTGCCTGAGATCGAATTTTTCTTTCACTAGAAATTTTCTTTAATTAGAAAATTCATTTCTTTGTGAAAATTTCGCAATATTTAATGCTAAAAAAATAATTAAAAATAAGAATAATAAAATCGTCAACAGTGGTCTGTATATCTTGGTCTATTTTTAACACGTTTTTTCGAGTGTGTTGTCACTATCAACGTCACAATTACACAACATAATATGCCATGTATTCAATATCCTTCCTATTCCTTTACTCTTCCCATTAATCGGGCACAAGTCGAAACTGGAACACTTTGCATGACCTGCGAATTGAACCCAGAACCTCGAGTGTAGCATTCATACTAACGAACGCTTTGCGTCACAATTACCTCAAGGGCTGTTCTGTTTTGGCTATAGGTCTGTGACGGTTAAAGTTATTTACCTATAAGGTCACATATCCACAAACACCATTGGTAGGTACTCAACGCCTGTTAAATATAAAATTTTATTCCCTGCAGGATTAATTGCTCAGTAACTAATATTATAAAATTAATTCAATATGTATATTTAAAAAAAAAACTATAAATCTTTATTTGCATAAATGTGGTTTACAAAACTGTTCACGATTAAATATAGTTTCATCTCAATTTTATGACATACCTACAAATATAAATGATAAAATACTGAAATGTAACTACAAAATCTGAAATAGTTATATAAGTATTACAATTTACGTGTCAATATAATTGTGAAATAATAAATGTTGCTACAGGAAGGATAAGAATAACTGATTGTTTTCCTTTTGTGATTGGCAGCTATGCGCCATTCGCTGCTAGAACGCGCTGTACAGTCCCCGCCGCGCACGCCGCGACGTCCACTCGCCTCCACGTCTACAACATCATCTGACTCCTCGACGATGTCAGTCGACTGTCCACCATCAGCTGGTATTAACGGACTACCGCCGTTGACGCCGATACCACATCAGCCTGTGGAGCAGGTGTGTTTAGATAAATTATGTTATTTATACAGGGTGTTGTATATCTAGTTCGGTTTTAAGTATTAATCGCAAAACATGAATTGACATCCAAAATGGGACTGAAGATTTAAAGTCCCAGGTTGGGTCTCAGATCAAATAAAAAGTTAAGATGGAACTTTGCGAGAGACGTAGATAAGGTATACGTGTGTGCGTGTAATTGTGTTTGTACACGGTAAGGCGTAGTTTTAGCCGGCCTCACTTCTTTGTTCGCAAAGTTCCATCTTAACTTTTTATTTGATCTGAGGGTTGGGTCCCAATTTCTTAAAAAAAAAACCAAACGAATTTTATTCATGATCTACATAGTTATCATAATTAATCATTATTTTTACGGAATATTATAATTATTTGAAAGAATTTATTTATTTTAAAGTGCTTTTGGCGCCCATCATGGGACTTATCACAATGTACCGTTATTTTTTCAGTCTGCATCGATCGAGCTGGTGTGTAGTACAATGCGTCGTCAGATTATATCGCGCGCGTTCTATGGCTGGCTCGCCTACTGTCGCCATTTATCCACAGTGAGGACACATCTCAGCGGCCTCGTGCATCCAAATATCGTTCCTAGAGGTACAATAGTAGATTTACATAAATAAATAAAATCACTAATGTAACAAAAGTGTATTGCTTAATTTATCATGCGTGCAGGACAGGTCAACTCAAAGCTGCTATGGGTCTTTCTTCATAAGGCTTGCTCAGATTTTACCCTACAGTGTGAAACTCGTATATGCGAGTTTCACAATGTAGATTTCTAATTATTATAACTACTGTGTGGATATTTTAAAAGAAACCATGATTCTCTGAGTTTCGGCGTTTCTTCTCAGAGGTCGTCAGATTGGAAATGCCAGCGCCATCTAGTTATAAACAAATGTAGAACATTGACTTGCAGAAATGTTTACCAAAATAAATGTCATAGATAAAAAAGTGACACATAAAAAAGAGAACAAGAAGAACACGCCACTAAGAAAATATTATAAAGAATGTTGTATTACAGAGGGTGCAGAAGGTGGTTTAACCGAGGAGCGATGGCTTGCAATGACTGATGAGAACGGAGCAATTCACGACAAAGATGAGGTGTACCGGCTCGTGTACTACGGAGGGGTACAGCACGACATCAGGCAACAAGTGTGGCCGTACCTGCTAGGGTATTACGAGTAAGTACTAGAACTTACTAAACATAGTGCCTAGAACAATAGGGTTCTATGGTCATAAACTTACAACTTGCTGAAGTCGCATTATGATTCGAATGTATTATTGCTTCAATAATACACATCTCGTTGTAAGACAGAAGTAGTATGTAACAATTTAGAAGCAGCGATAGCTAAGTGATGTGACGGTGTGTTCGAATCCGAGGATATCCACGCACGTCTAACTTTCTTAATCATGTGCATATTACCCGGTTTTAATCGGGAAAGGAAAACATTACGAGGAAACCTGCATGCTTGAGAGATTTTCTCGACCACGTGTGAAGTCTGCCACGCTGTAGTTGTCTAGCGTGGTGATCTATAGTGTAACCCCTTCTCATTCTGAGGTGGGATCTATGCCCAGCAGTGGGGCAGTAAATGGGTTGATGATGATGATGTAAGAAATTCTAGTTCTGAAAGTTTCTCTGAGGAAAAGAAAATACTGCCTTTTCCTTGTTCCATTTGTATGCAAAACAACAGGCACACAATTCGACGACGGTCGACGCATCGAAGGTCGGATGCGTTTTGTCAACTCTACTAATCTTTACATAATTATTTATTCTTCTCCCAGATTTGGTTCCACAGCAGAGGAGCGTGTGGAACAGGACGTAACATGTCGCCGTCAATACGAGACTACCATGTCGGAGTGGTTGTGTGTGGAAGCCATCGTGCGACAACGTGACCGCGAGGCAACTGCCGCCTCGATTGCAAGACTCACTGAAGCTTCGGGGAAACTACGCCCTACAGACAATAATGATACTAGTGATGTATGTATAGTAGTAGAGAATGATATTAGTACAATAATGATACTAGTTGTAGAGAAAGACAATTAAGTGCCCGTCCGTAGATTTATTTATTTGAACTTGTGGTCGCCCGGTGGTCGAAATTCGACAGCATTATTTTTTTGCACTCCTGCTCTACAGGATCTTTAATTATATTTAATTAAACACAGTCCTCAGTGCGCACAATGTGATAAAAAATGAGTACAAGGTTTTTTCTTCACGTATAAATATATAGATAAGGATAAATTAGGTATGTCGGCTAGATACATTTTGAAAAAATTTGAATGGTCTAGTTGCGCTCCGAGGAAGGCAGAAGCCTTGCCAGCTAAAATTCTATATGAAGGAGAGTGGTAACAACTAGAATTAACTGTGGAATTTATTTTAGACTAGGCTATCTTTTTGGGAGAATATTTTGTTAGAAGCAAACTCCAGTAGATTTACCAGAAATGATCTACTTAGTAAGCAAATAATGTTAATTATCATACAGGTATTCGAAGACGACTGCAGCGTTATCTCAGACAATCCACCGATCGTGTCGCCAGAACCGAGCGAGAACGAACAAAAGCGACCGGACAAACCTGTTCTATCTCGAGCACCCAGCATAGATGAGATCGAGAATATAGAAATGGACTCAGAAAAGGAGAAGGAAACAAAACAAAACGGAGAGACTGACAACGGTGATAGTAGGGATGTAGATAGTCTGACAGACTTAGAGGAAGATGTTCATTTGAAGAGCGTCGTTGAAAATCCCGATATGCGGCGAGAGAGTATAGCAGAAATCAAGCGGCTAGCCGAAGAGATTGTGCAGAAAGGAGATGGTAGGGGTTTACTGTGCAGTGTGGACAGCGGAAACGTAAATGGCAGTGACTTCAGGTCATCGATAGATGAGAGCCAACCTAGCCCGCATCAGCAGCATACGAGTGTTATTATAACTAATCCCTCTGTTGATCTGGTCGCTGGCGGGTCTCCCGTTTCTGGAGGGACTACTGGTGAGCTCATTTTAATTTCAACTGTTGTTTTAGTAAATGGTACATATTTAATAAGTTGCTCTGTAGGTCTAGTCTGGTATTTCGACTGGCTTATGTTCAAAATGTCTTTGTATTTCTGCGCGTTGCGGAGCCAGAAATGTTTTATGAGTTGTAATTTTGAGTTTACTTTTCCAGTTCATTTGGAACAAGACGTAAAATACAGATAGTTTTCAGTAGTAGTTCAGCATCGCCAATTTCAGACTGTATCCAGACCGAGTATATGGTAATCTTTATATTTGTCTCAGCAACAGCCAGCCCAGCCCGGAGCCCTCTCGGCGTGGTGCGCGAAGAGTCCCAGTCAGCCGGAGCGAGCTTCGATACATTGGAGCCTTCCGACCGGAACGCGCCGGATACGCGCTCGAACTGTGTCTCACCTGCCAGTTCTAATGGCGGAGTGTATTCTGTAAGTTTCTTATCTATACAGAGAAAATGTTGGAAAATACAGTCTAAACAAACTTGCTCAATAAGTTTTTCTTGCTAAATACTTTTGTTCAAGACATGTTTTATCGAGTTATACCTACATATTAATTATTTTTTCAATATCTAATATTTGGAAGTACGTAATCTGACCCAATTCGCATAGCACTTATACATACCATCACGTCTGTATTCCCCGAAGGGTTAGGCAGAGGTGTACATAATGTACACCCACACTCCGTATGTTTAGGTCCCATGTAATAGGGGGCGATAGCACTTTTTTAATTATAATTTTGATGTCCTCTTAAACTTTGGATTTTTCCAGAACGAGTTAGTGGAATCTTTCGCACTAAATCTGCATCGCATTGAAAAGGACGTCCAGAGGTGCGACAGGAACTATCCCTTCTTCACGGATGAGAATCTAGACAAATTAAGAAATATTATGTGCACGTGAGTATCTTTCAACAATTCATGATAGTTTGATAACTATAACCAAGTCACAAAATATTTCTTGTGTAGCTCGGTATTAGGGGAGGTAATTTTTATAAAATTACATTTATATCGTACAGACATTTATACAGACAGACAGACAATTATACAGACTGCTCATGACGAGATCACCGCTTGACTACCATTATTGTATTATATACCATCTTATACCAGAATTTTCTGAAAATGATGTCACAGAAACTCCATACCACTCCAAACCATGTCACTTAATTAAGGAACAAGAAATCTGTATTGAATACAAGATACTATAAAATGTCAAAATTTCTGTCAATTTTGAACTTATTCGTAAACATTTTAAGGGTTAAAATCATTTGGAGATGACATTTTGCATAACCTGATGTGCCTGCGACTGTACTAAAATACATTTATTCTCATTTCCTAAATGTTTCCATCGATTCCCAGGTATGTGTGGGAGCATCTGGAGATTGGCTACATGCAGGGCATGTGCGACCTGGCGGCACCGCTGCTGGTCATGATGCGCGAGGAGGCCGCCGCGCATGCGCTCTTCAACAGTCTCATGCGCCGCGCCACCGACAACTTCCCCTCGGGACAGGCCATGGACGCGCACTTCGCCGATATGAGGTGAGACAACTGCTATGGGAATGGCGATTCTATGCCGTGCGTTTACGATTCTAAATTTCTTATATATTCCTAATTTAGATAACTTTTAGTAAGATTTGACTGGTGTATTGAATAAAAAATTATACTGTATTCCTCCTAGTGGTATCGGTTCATTACCTATGTTCAGTCTTTGCTTTGAAATAGGGGAAAGAAAAAAACACGACTTCGAAAACAAAACCTAGAGAAGAGACGCTTGTTGGGTTAGTATGAAGCGTTTAACCTTACCTATTTTGTCCAGGTCACTGATCCAGATCCTGGACTGCGAGCTGTATGAGCTGATGCACGCGCACGGAGACTACACTCATTTCTACTTCTGCTACCGGTGGTTCTTGCTCGACTTCAAACGGGAACTGCTCTATCAGGATGTGAGTATACATCGGAATAGAGTGTCTGTATTCTTAAGTTTGAGTAATCACGTGGAGATCGCGTAGAAAGGACCACCTCCAAACAAGATGCAGAGATGACCAAGTAAAGGATGCTAGGAGATGTTGGGTGCAGGTGGCATTTACCTAACTTGTCCTTGTGGAAGGGAAGGAAATCAGTGGGGAAGGGATTAATATTATTGTATGCCTAGCTAATGTCAACATGGCATACAAGTTCAGTTTCAAGTTCATTTTGACTCGACTATTCATCTTAATTTTGCTCCTTATCATTAAGTCTTTTACTGGCAGAGAGCTTACTTCCATACCCATAGCCAGATGAGGTTGATTGTGAATTAAAGTCTGGTTATCACCTTCTGGCTTCTAATTGACTGCCTCAACAGCGGTATGACAACTGGGACAGACGGCTTTACTTGCTTCGAGGTTTAGTCCAGCTATGAATGGTCTATCCATAGACCGCAACAAGTGCAGCTCATTCTGTCAGAGCGATTGATCCGTGTATTCATAGCCACGAAATCTTTTTGCACCTGATACGCGTTTTTTGCAGGTGTTTTCAGCGTGGGAGTTGATTTGGGCGGCGCGGCATGTGGCGTCGGAGCACATGGTGCTGTTCATAGCGCTGGCACTCCTCGAGACCTACCGTGACGTCATCCTCGCCAACACTATGGACTTCACTGACATCATCAAGTTTTTCAATGGTAAATAATTGAAAGACTGAAAGCAATCAGGGCGTTTAGCACTTGTTTTGATGTTATGGTATCACAACAGGCACAGCGCCATCAAGTTTCTGATGACAAAAACAAATTTCAGTCTGTAAGATAGCGACTTACAAAATCTATCTTTGGTACGCTGTTGTTCTATATCCAAAACATTAACTTAAAATTATTTCGTAACTTTTTTTTTTTGGTAACGTTACACAACGTGAAAGTTACACAATTAACGTTACACAATTTGACATACATACAACGACAAACATTATAACGTTACACAATTGAAACCTGTGGAGCTTTCATTAAATTTGTTATAGAAACTATGTTGTTTTAAGCAACTTATATGGTGTAGTTGATATGAATTTATGCGTATAAAAGTTCGCACTGTTCATGAAGGTTAAAATTTAGTTTTATACAAATTACAAATAAATTTTCTGACTAATTTAAAATGACTAAACCTAACTTCGTTCACAGAAATGGCAGAGCGACACGACGCATCCGCAGTATTATCACTGGCAAGAGATCTTGTTCTACAAGTTCAGACTCTAATAGAGAATAAATAAGAATCACTATAAAACAACATACTATCCATGAAACTTTTGGTGATTCCCCGGTAGATTGTGCAACACTGCAAAATTATTGGTGAAATTTGTAATTAATTCAATTTAAGGCCTGTTATACGCGTGTTTTAACGGGCTTTTTGGTCTCATTTGTGAGATTAGTTTTTTAGTTAACAATTTTTATAAATGTTGTCTGAGTAATCCGCTATATTATTCGATCATTTGATAAGTGTCAAGCCCATACATTTATTTTTTGTGACTTGTTAATAATCCTACAGAACAGCAGTTGCAAAATCGTTCATTTTAGCCGATAATTGGAATATTTTTTTACGTTAAGCTTTGGAAGTTTATCCGGGAAAAACTACATTATAATATAATAATATTCTTGAGATCTTGCATGGTCATCAATTTACCCCCCAGCGTCGATTGGGAATGTATGTAGATTTAAGTAGAGTAATAGAAGAAAATATTTTTAAACTTGAAAAAGTAGACAAATTTTAAATCTTGGCTACATAAATATTAGGACAATTACCTACTTAGTATCAATATTGTCTGATAGGTAATAATAAGACACGAAACAAAAAAAATAAGTAGAAAATAAATTATTCATCAGATAAAAAAAAGGTTTGTTGTAAGTTACAAACTTTTCAAATTAAAGTTACAAAATATGTGTCTATGCATCGGGAAAGAAATAATGTTAAACTCTTTATCTAATCAAAGGTTAAACCTAATTTAATCGATTTTATACAAATTACAATAATCAATTTTAACAATTCGGTCTAAATAACCGTGCGAGTTTGAAGTTGTCCGCAAGTGGTTTTGAAGTGGTAAATTTATATATAAAAACTTAGTATAAAAACAACTGGGGTAAATGAATAACTTCGTGAATATTTTTCAAACTAATTTTGATATTTTTTCACAAAATTACGTAAAGTGATTTTACCTGCGTGGCCATTCGGAACGGCTAACTTCACGCAGGCACAGATATTTTGGCCGTACTGTACCTACTTAAACCGTACCTACAAAAACCTATTTCAAAATAATTATCATTAAATTGGAACCAAAAATTACCCCAGCATAAACATGATAAGGTTTATACTTACCTACCTGTTAATCCTCGAAATATATTTGCAGTATTCATATTTTGGTTATTTTACCTTCGATCTCCCAAGTTCTTCTACACTTTACTGTATCAGTGTTAGGTTAACCTTATATTAACTATAAATGTTGACAGTTAAATAAAAAGGTTAGTTTGGTAAGTAGGTACCTAACCTATCCAATTCACGCCTTGAATGTTTTGTATACATACATAATACATTTCCTCCAGTGCCTTCTTCATATCATAAAAAACCTTTAGCCCTCTTTCACGCCTAATTGAATCAAATGAAATTATTTACATTACATACATATTTATATATCTATATGAAATATGAGCTACGACAGATATTATGTTGTATCAAATGCAAGAATGGCTGCTAGGTTTATTTTCTCAAAAATATATCACGGGGAAAATGTACCTATCTATCAAATATTTATAATTAATATAAGTAGCAAAGAAAACCATAAATGTTTGCATGTTTACGATAAGAAGTAGGTAATTTATTTTTAACTTTCAAACTATCAATCCTAGCAATATCATCTTAATTTTCTTGTTCTACCCACAAAAAATAAACGCAGAAAGTGTAACCGACGTACATTACCTCATTTTAATTGAAAACATAATCGTAGAAACTGGTGTCGTTAATCGGTACGTTACATAATACGTTTGTTGAACCGGTGTGAGAACTTTTCGTATCAAAATTGAACTAAAATACCTACCTATATATACACCTATATATTTGATATAGTACTGTGAAGTGACATGAATAAAGTTGTTGTTTGGATGGCGTCTAGAAATCGCATGCCCTTTTGTTCATTTGCAGGTAAGCCAATTCACATGCTATTTTTAACCCGTCCTGCACATTTTTCATTTAAGGGAAGTCTATTTACTAGATAGCTATTGAAAAGACTAAAATATGGTTCACTAATATTTTACCTAAATGGTGATAAATGACGATTCCTAACCGACTCTTTGGACTAGTAAACAATGGACACTTGCACTTACAAAAAAAAACATCTGCATCTATAAACTTAAAATCGATAAGCAAAGATTTGAAAATTGTTATAACAATAGATTGCTTACATGAAATTATACCTATAATAATTTATAAACGATTTTATTCCACTGGTTTTTCTGTGTACCTACCTATACATAATTGGGCATATCTATAGATAAAAAAATATAGCTTATGGTAATGATCAAATTGAACAATTTATTATGATTTGATCAAGAACACTGGTGACGTAGTTGGTAGAGACTCATACCCAATAAATCGGTTATTGTGGAAAGTCCCTTATCGATCCTGCTTTATCATGTAATTACGTATTGTTTTCTAAACATCTGTGGTTTCTGGTTATCACCAGACAACCAATTTGGATAAGCTAGTATTATTGTTTACGAAATTTTTGGTAGAAGATACGTTAATTAGGACGAACTGTTTATTGCGGGTTAGGCTTTATTGTTGAAAACACTAAATAGAAAATTCCAATTGATAAAGGAAAGGGTTCTTTGTAACAAAAAGGAATTCCAAGCGCGTGCGCAGCCACGATATATTTAGGAGATTTTTTATAAGGCCTTTTTCCTCAAAACAAGTTGTTGTTTGACGACACATTTGAATGATACAGGCCACGTTTGAGGGTCTTTCCAAAACATAGTTCTAAGAAAAAATAAAACAACGTTTTGACGTAAACTCTTTAAAAATACCAACGTCATCGACATTGCACGACACATTTCTTAAAACTTAAATTAACATTTGACAACATCTCCGCCACAAGAAAGAAAAAAAAACGTTTTTATAGGTCAAAGACTACAATTTAGATTTAGAGCATTAAAAGTTATTATATAATAAGCTAATGTTTATTGTGTCCGCGCTTTTTGTATTTTTTACGTATAACTTCAAGTACAACCCGCGTATAAAATTATCCTCCTTTAATAATTACTCTAGTCTAAACAAAATGTTAGGTTTAGTTGTAATAATAGTTAGCGCTTCCAAAGTTGGTTAATCACGTATTAAATGGATTACTCGCCAGTATAAAAAAAAACAAGATTTCTATTTCCGTTGAGTGATCCATTAAATAACTAATTTGTTATGAATTTTAAGAATATTTTTTAAATTATAAACCTTAATATTGTAAGCGAGAACAGAATATTTATTTAAAAATTCTATTTCTATTGGGTGTAGCTCCTATATTCTGATATTGTCTTTATAAAAAAAACTATTTATACTGTAATTTTATCGTTAAGGCTTCTTAGATGTTTTGTGCTGTTATTGATGTTGGTGTCTATCAAATCAAATTATTGTGATTAACATACGCTTAAATAATTACTTTTCTTCAGGGTTCACACTGAGGATAAAAACTTGGACCTTTTATACGGATACGAAAAAATAACAATTTATTTAATTTTGGTCCTTTGGTACGCACCTTTAAAAAATGTCCTAAATAGTAAAATTGATACTTTAATATAGTTTTTACCTTGGTGTGAACGTAGTACACTCTAATCTGGGTACTATTTGTCAGGCCTAAGTCCAAATTAAGCCAAGCTTTACATTCAGATCTGTGTTCTGAACACATTTAGTGTCAAATGTAGTGAAATATTAAATTATGTCTACACATTTAATCTGGGGGACGTTGAAGGAGCATTTTTACATTGTCTACCTATATTATACTACACACTAATAATATAATAATTATGAATACATATAACATCTGTAATTTAAAAACTTGGCTATTTTCTGTTTAAAGGTACCTACATAAATATTTTAATTAATTCAATACTTAATATAAAAATGCTCCTTACGTTCAATGATTACATAATATTATTACCTAATCTAAATACATATTTGTACGATTTTATGAATGTAATGATTTTTAATACCATTCAAATAAGATTAAGTTTTATTTACCGAAATGTTATATGTACAGTTGTGTAGCATTTAGCAGCAATGTAAGAATTTTTAACTTTAAATGTAATCGTTTTCATCTACATAAATTAAAAATCAAGCTACGATAAAAAAAAGATAAAAAAAGATTTTAGTGTCGATGTATTACGTTATCTATTTGACTATTTGAAAAAAAGTTGAACTGTGTCTAAATTTTAATCAAAAGTTCTCATATGTATGCCATTTTCAAAATACCTGTTAAAAATATCATACTCACTGTAAAATATCAAACCTGAGCTGAAAATCTAAATATTATCAAGTATCGTACTCTATAATTAAATACAATGGATGGTACCTAATCATTATGACGTAGTTAAGAACGATTTATAGTAAACAATTATTTTTGTGAAAGTCATCTTTGTCATTAAAATGTGTTTCCATTTTATTGTGTTGTTTTCTCATCTTACTGCGGTTAAGTCCCTGTCCTAAATAACTCGTAGCAAATGACCGTAAATTGAGGAAAATCATAGCATAGACAAAAAATAGTAACTGCGAAATCTAGGTAGTTATTCTACCTAAATACCATGACACCTGTATTCCCCGAAGGGTTAGGTAGAGGTGCACTAATGTACATACACACTTCGCCGTTATGTTTTATGTCCCATGTAATAGGGGGCGAGCTGATTGCCATTAAGCGGGCACAAACACATTTTTAAATATCATTTGGTATTCTACTTAAAGATATTTAAAAAGGTTCGTTGGTGGTCTTCGTTGAAGAGTCACTAATCGGATTTTTTATAAATATCAAGTTTGTAACCTACATCGTTCCATTTGATTAATGGATCTTACTTATATTTAGCTCATAACCATAAATCTTATGGTAATACATTTATAAAGCCATGTAGGTAGATATCTAATCTTATATGGTCCCAAAATAATTATAATTATCTACATAAATCAAACAGAAAGTGGGTTCAAACAACCCCTTTTTTGAAGACCTAGGTGATTTTCCTAGGTTTGCCGTCTTAAAGTCAGGGTATTCATTTGATTTTGAATAAAAGTAATAATAAATTATTACGTATTAATTTACTACAGGCATAGGTAACTAATGCTGTTTAAGTGAATTATTATTATGTAAATTAAATTATAATCTATTTTTTTTAATGAACTGAGAATTACATACATATGGGTCTAATTGATTTCATTTTCTCTTTGAAAAAAAGTTTGTTAAAACGCAGCAAAAATTCGTCATCATAATATCAATGAATTCACAATAAAACAGATGCCAGATTAGGGGTATTTACATAACTCGCCACTCGTTAATATCAATGATTAAAACATCACATATGACGTAACAGTTCGGAGAATATCAATAAATATTAACTTTATTTCCTTATAAAGAGAATCAAACTTTCAATCACCGAATCTTGGTGATAGTATTCTTGTTAATTTGTAATTGTTGTAAGATCAGTAAGTTGAGAGGAAGATAGATGTTTGCAACATGTTTTGTCGTCTGTGGAAACGCGGGGGGTAACAAGTCGCTTAATTTAATTCACATTAAATAAAAGCTATGGATCTACAAAGAAATTCCTGAAATGTGACTTTTATTCCGTCAAATTAGCCTTCAACACATTAATAAGGTTAAAGAATTGAGACTTCTTGATAACTACTTGCTTACTTAAAATCTGAATAGGATTGTCGAGCGTCCCGCACTGAAATGACTCACTAATATTCACTAATATTCAAGTTTTTTATTTTAGTTTTCTAACATAATATTCAAGTCCTGCGATACGGTGCGGGATCGCGGACTAATCGTGTTAAGATTGCACAAGGTTAACCCATAAACCCAGCAGTAGAGGATGGCGAAAGTGTGGATGATGACGGCAGCCTCAAGGTGGCTACCAATTTTAAATAGTATTTAATACATAATACGAGGCTCGTTACGTCGCCAACAGGTGGCGCAATAATGTCAAAGATAACATTCAATTCTCTAATAAATGTTTCCATACCGCCTAATAGCACTGTTGTACCCCTATCAAAACTGTCTATAAAAATAAAATTGATGGATTTTATCACGGATCATATTTAGTACATATAGTTTTTCCCCCGAGATCGGGAAAAATAAAAACACTCATCAGAACAAAACTAGTGATTAGTTGATAGGCAATCGTTAAACGTGGGTATTGGAGCGTCGGAGGCCCAATTCCTCCCTGAGTCCCCTTCCATCTCCTTTTCTCCTTCCCCCCGTTTTCCTTCACAGGGTCGGGAGCAGGCGAGCGATGCAAAGTTGGAAACCCTGGAGTTGCAAGCGTCCGTAGGTTTCGGTAACCGCTTACCATCCGGCGAGCTGGGGCCGCATCACCACGTATTAATGCCATCATTTTTACGTTGTGAAAGAAGGACGCCACTATTTAACCTGTAGAGCGGCATCCCTCTCTCACAACCTAAAAATGATGGCATTAATACGTGGTAATACGGCCCCTGTATGCTAGTTTGCCAACTTAGTGGTATAAAAATGTACCTAAGTATATAAATATTATGAAATAGTTTCACGGTATTAAGCTAATGTGTGATAACGGTGGGCATTGATATTTCTATGAGAAATGTCGAAAAAATCACATCTATTTTTTTTTATTTGTGTAGGGTAAAACAGGGTAATGGGAACCACTTAAGCGAGAATTCAAATAAAACTTTATTTAATAAATATATATTTATCGCAACTGCCTAATAACATAATTTACTTATTTATCTATCAACTGAGATCAATTTTAATCACTTTGTATACATATTTTGGTAATTATAGTAGTTAAAAAAAAAACAGGTTTGATCCCCATTGCACCGAGGTGATGGCAATTGTGATCACCCTGCGGCAAATGAGGATCAAATGCAAACTAACACATATCGCAGGTATAAACATTGGCCGAGTCCCAGCCGGTGCTTTCTGCGTGAGCCCACAGCCCACATGAAGTACATCTACTTATACACATTTTATTCCGTAGAACTTGCCTCTTTGCTCTTTCAGGACCCTCTTTCTGCTACTTAGTCTTCTCTCCTTGTCTCTTACCGTTCGCTTTCCTTTTTATCTTTTCTGGTGGTTTTTTATCTTTCTTGTTTTCTTGTACTAAAACTACTAAGAAAAACTGCGGTGGGTAATGGGGATCACCCTGATCCTCATTCCCCACAACCACAACATTGAAAAAAAAAGTACCCACAACCACAACATTGAAAAAAAAAGTACCCACAACCACAACATTGAAAAAAAAAGTAAAAATGAAATAAACTAGAAATTATAATCGCAATTTAAGTTGCAAGTCATTATTTTGAATGACAGACCAAATATACATAAAAGTCTTATGAAGACAAAATAATAAATTAGGCACTTATCTTTTGTTTTAATATTACGAAAATTTACATTAGCGCGGCCCGAAATCGACACACAGCTGTCAATCAGAAACGCCGCTGACCACAAACACGAGTCGTTTGGAACAGTCGTTTGGGGGGGGGGGGGTAAAGGTCGGGGTCCAGATATCCTTTACGAGACTCTCCGATGTTTAGTTTTGTAGATATGTGGGTGATCCCCATTGCCAACTGATCCCCATTGCCCGATCTTCCCCTACCTACTAATTGCCCTTATTAGTCTAGTGGTCTTAAGCTCGACTGCTACGCTGGGGTCTAGGGTTGAATTTCCAGGTCGAGCAAAGTGTACCTAATCCCGTTTTTCTATGAAATTCTCAGCAGCAGTTTAGAGTTCAGGTTTATGCCCAGTCAATGACCTGCCTACCTAATTAGAGACCTAAACATCCCGGTGAACAGTGAGTGTCCATAATGTGCACTTCTACCTAACTCTTCGTGGAATACAGGGCTGATGGTATGTACATAATTATGTTATGTTGTACTGCAGTTGTGTAACCGGGATGATCTTGGGACGCGGCACTGACCCTGGCAAGTCGAGCAAATAAAGTTTTTCAAATATTCTTTTTCAAATCTTCCAATACTATAGGAAAATTCCTAAAGTCCCATTTCAAATTTTACATACGTTTCGTACAAACGTGCAAAATCTTATGTTTGTAGACTATAACATTGTATAGGTAGTAGAAAATAGAAAGAGGCATTTCTTCTAGACCTCGGGTTCAGTCTGTGCGTTATCGATCAATTTGAGATTAAGTCTGATTGAGTAGATAGATCCCACTTATATTTTTTCACATCGAAGCTATTCTCACCCTGATATGTCGCGACATTGTAATAAGATCTTGATAGCCAGAAATTATCTTTGACGGTTGGCGGGACGTCAGACAGACAGTTGCCCAAAAACATTTGATAAACAAACCATATCATTGACGTTGTAGAATAACCTAGGTCAACAAACTCAATGTTTTGCCCGTTTATCAAACATTTGACTAAGTTTGTTCCTTTGTTTTTTACCTACATTATTCTCATTTTGTAGTCAAAAAACTCTGAAACTGCTGAACCGATTTTAATCATTCTTTCATCATTACAAAGCTAATAAAATATTATAATTTAAAGCTTATATGTATAGGTTGACCTGTAGCCGTGTGTCATCAAAAACTACTTTTATTCATAAAAGATTAGGGTTGGCGTATCTATCGGTGTTGGACAATAATTTTCGTCTTGTGAATTGTGATATGCTTCGTAATTTTTGACACCAATTGATAGTATTATTGGTATCTGTCATGACCTATGGCGACGTTCTTTTTGTTTAATACATATTTTTACAGACAGCGACATATATATCGTACAATTATCTATACCTACTTACAGAGATTAGGAGATGGTGGCTTCTACCAATTTCTATGTTATACATATGTAAAAACTGTAAGCTATTATTGCTAAGGTTTTTTACAGAGTCGAATAAAACGTCTCGTGACTTTATCCGCAAATGGTTTTTTGCTTATAATTCTAATCTAATAAACTTTTCTACAATATATGACTACAGTCGCTTATTTAAAATGTTGATGACGTGGTTTTCATCATCAAAATATCGTTAAGACATTCTTATTAAAGTTTTCTTATGTACAGTCGCCAGCACATCAGGTTATACACAATTGTCAAATTTCTACAAATGATTTTAAACCTTAAAATGTTAATGATTAAGTTCAAAATAGCCTGAGAATTTTTTTCATTTTTTCGTAACTTGATGTGCTGGTGACAGTAGGTACAATACTTGTACTGTTTTTATATCAGAGTAAGTGTTCACTTATCTATGCACGCTGTCCAAGAAGTTATAATAATTGTGTATATTGTGGTAGGTACCGACTTGTTATATTTTTGGCACTAAAGAGCCATTTTTTAATTATCAGATCAGTGTGGAATCTAAGATAGAAACACGCTTGTACGATGCCACTACATACAGAAAGCAAAGTTAATAGAAATCTCTGTTCCTAGACAGCACGTTTCGCCGAAAACTTTGCTCATAGAATCCACTGTTTCCAGATACCTCGGTTCACAGAAAGTGCCTATTATTTATTTCCATTAAAGAAGCGAAAAGTTCGCCGCAAAATTCTTAATACAGATATCGGTTAGGTTAGGTTAGAACTGTGACCACACACCGCATGAACCGAGCGAGCGAAGCGAGCGGTGCCGCGGCAGCGGCCGGCGAGTGCCAGAAGGCAGTTTCTGTGAACCGAGGTATCTGGCAACAGTGGATTCTGTCAACAAAGTTTTCGGCAAAATATTAACTTTGCTTTCTGTATGTAGTGGTATCGTACAAGCGTGTTTCTATCTTAGGTTCCACACTCTAATCAGATAAGTTACTTCTATCCGTCAGATAAATTTGATGTTATGACTTTTTTTGTATTGAAAATCTGTCAAAACGTCTTTATTTGTCTGATTTCAGTAACCTTTTCTTGAAGAATCAGTCCTACGAATAAGTATTTTTCGCCTACAGATGGCGACATAAATCCCTCAAATCGGTTTTAAAAATATTTATAAAAAAAATGTTCAACATATTTTAGGATATACTTTTTCTAATATACGGAAAGTCCTCATGGACCGTCTGTCACCTGGGGAGCAGGGTATTCAGACCCGTACCGATTAAAATGCTTTTGCTTGCTTGCCCTGTCTGTTAATAATATAATAAATTATTTATTACCAGGCTACTTTTGCCCATCGATATAATATATATATACCTTACAAACTAACTACTAACTAGCTAATAGGCACATAGTTCATGATAATATGTGGTGTGTGATCCGCCGGGGCAGATGTCATTAGTTTTACAAAATTATGTCTGCTATTTGGTATAATCAAATGCGTTACTCATGTGCTGAATAAAACTTTTATTATTATAATAAAAATAAAACAAAATTGTATCTTATCTTTTAATGCCTGTGTTTACAATAATAACATTTACAATTATTTACGTCATTTGGCTACTTATTTATTTGTTTAACAATCATTCATAATAAATACCTTCGTACTTACCTATTTATTTTGTTTTTTTTTTCATACTTTGAGTACTTATCATTTACTTAAATGTTCAGTGAGAATTTATCAACGTACAAAATTAAGTTTATTTATGTACGAACTCATCAAGCTATACAAAACCAGTATCGACTGACTTCGTATTACAAATACTTTACGCACAGAGCGAGGCCAGCCTATACTGGTTATGTATAGCTCTATGTGTGGCCGTGTGTACTAAAAAAGTTAGTTATTAATAAATTATTCTATACCTATTTAATATTCATTTGTTTTTCATGAGAGCATTCAAATTATGATTTAAGAACAATAATGCTGTGTTTACAATAACACATTGAGTTTATTAATTCATATAAAAGTTTTATTAATTCATTAAAAAATAACTGGTAGGTACAGCTATTGTTGGTGACACTTGATATAGTTTGGAAAAATACCGACGAATAATTAAAATAAAATATATTAGAATATTTTTTTTGAGGTATGATGAAATCTTCCATCGTAAATTATTACATTTAACCTTAATTAATTACAATAACAAATTAACTAGCTTATTATTAAAAGGAACTAAGATTTGTATAATGTTCACAATCGATCGCACTGGATGGTGTTATGGCAAGTTTACTAATCTTCTTCAATATCATTACTGTCCCACAGCTGGGCACCGGTCATCCTTTCTTTCATAATGACAGGGGTTAGTCTTTATTTATATCGTTTCCTAATCAAACTTTTTAAAATTTGTATGTCACAAAGAAATCCGCCTGCAATGCGTCTTATAGAAATATATATTTTTTTCATTACAGTTATATACTTGTGCAGTCGATAATATAGTTTACTTTAACTACAAAAACTTTGATTATGTAATAGATATTCAGTTTATTGAAAACCAAATGAAAAGGTCAAAGGTATGATCACATTTGTTTTAGTTTATAACTGTTGTAAACAATTATCAAATTTATGATACAAATATAAAATACAAAATGTTTTGTTTAAAATTTTAAATCTCAGAAAATTATTTATAGAATTCTTTGAAATTATGACACATCATTGCATTCGAATACGTTTTTTTATGTTTGGTAATATAATATTAATTTTGGTTTAGGATTCACACTTGGTGGAACATAATTTGTTAATGTACATGGGCATATTTTATAAACAAATGTAGTTATATATTCTTGAGTGTAATAGGTATGTTCTTGAGACTAATAATTATGTAAAACTACATTAATATACTTAATTAAAAAACACTGCTTGTCATCCATTTAGCGGGATGAGGTAGAATGGTTTACAGAAACGTATTTACGTAAAATAAATACCTATTACCTACTATAACATACTGAGCTCAGATAAGCTACATTTTTTTAAATTATATTTGACAATGATATTTTTATAGTATGTACTTATGTGCTCCCTTGCACGGAATAAAATTGTTTTTTTTTTGCGAGGTGTCTGCTTGACGCAAACTGTCGTGTTGCTTTTCAAATTAGCTTTCCTGATTGCAGTACAATTATGTACCTATTCAATATCCGGACTATACTTAAAAGGTCGGTGACCATGGTTTTTGACCATTACTTTAATACAAGGACTATATTATGCAGATATAGTTTTATTGCCCCTAATAATGTCCTTAACGCAGTCTGGAATTTCGTCTACTTTTAACAGATCTTTTGGTGTGGCGGGGAATGATGAGTAATGGTCCCAAGTCTGTATTTCTGTGAAGAGTGCATCCCCAGGACATTCAGTATTCCTTACTTGCCGGTGACCAACAAGTTTGTAGTCTGGTTTAATGTACCCTAGCTCTACGCCAGCTTTGATTAAAGCCATTGCTGTCTTTCGCTGCTGAGCTGGAGGTAATTCGTCTGAAAAAGAAAAGAGATTTTAAGTAAAAATTAAACTGTCATCATTTGGTACGTTATAGCTACAGTTTATCAGGCACAGTGAGGTTTTTTAATTTATACGTGCGTACAGGAAAATTAATTGATTGTCGTGAAGCAGTATATTTAAGTCTAGAACTCCAAAAATAGACAGAAGTAAAAATTATTGTTCCTAATACGATTTTATTTTATCTTGTTGACGAATGATCGCCAGTATCATCAAGATATTTACTGTTCTACTACAGAAGTCTCTGTTCAGACAGAGAGGCATTAGGATATAGTTTTTTTTTTTTAAAATCTTACTAGCAATGTGGGTCACACATTACTAGTATTCTTGTTAACCCCTCGTGCTAAGCTAAATGCTTGTGTTACGAGTGGGTTCACGTCGGTAGTGCAATGGGTGAGGTTCGAACCGGCAACCACATGATCGCAAGTCCGACGCCCTAGCCATTAGGCTACCGCCGCTTTTAAAAATTAATTTAATAGTCAACCACGCTAGCGTACTGCAGGCTGGCAGATTTCACACGGTCGCGAGAAAATCTCTCAGATAAGTATACGGGTTTCCTCACTATGTTTTCCTTCATCGTTTTAAGTGAGTGACAAATAATAATACGCTCCTAATTCAGGAACGTATTTGTTTGCAGGCTTTACAAGCCTAACATAGAATCAACGTTTGGTAGAAGCTTTTTGACTAAAAATATTAGCTCATAGGATAGGTACTTAAATATTTCTGAAAACTGTTGTCGTCTGACTGATAATAAATAAGTTTATCTATTTGGTTTCATGATGATTTGATGTCCGACGCAGACGATATAGAGATTATCAATAGCGGGGCATTAGCCATGCGTCAACAACAACAACATGGTCACGTTTGATACTACGAGAACCGGGTCACGTTTTCAGCTACTCAACATCTGAATGATACATAAAACTGCATTGCGGTACCTGCTTTAGTACACATAATCGCAATGATTAAGGTACCTAACTATCTACTAACTTTCCCAGAAAAGCGCGCACGCGCATAAACTTTGATAATAAATAGTTACGAATAATAATAATTTTAAGTTAAACGAATATTTTTTTCCTAGTAATCGTTTTCTATGCCTAATTATAATATATTATGCAATTTTCTGTCTGACTTTTTTTACGACTTAGGTAACAGTTGAATCGTTTGGTATAGATTGGACCATAATTTTTGGGAAAGGACATATGCTACCATTTCTCTTAAAAACTCCTTTGAGATACAAATCAGACTGCGTTCAACAGCTAGACAACGGAACAAATGGCTGTTATGATCACCAACCAGATCACCGTTATGATCACCAACCAAAAGAAACCCAGACAACAATAAGTTTTATGGGTTTTTATAAATAGTTATAGGAAGAACAAGAACTATGCGGCAAGTTTTATAAAAAAAATACTGTAGATTTTCCCAAACGTAATATAAAGACAATAAAGATTAAATTACATCTCCAATCGCCAATAAGACAGATGCCGATGCTGACGGTGTTGAAGTGAAGCGCGTGCGCACCGAGCGTCTCCCACCCGCGACCTTCGTAAGCTGCGCCGTCGCTGCCCACTGCGAAACTGGAGAGAAAAATACATATAGAGTTGAAAACGGGTTATTTCAAAAACACAGGGGTGTTATATAAGTCTGCCGTGTTTGTATGTCTGTCTGTGGCATCATAGCTCCCGAACAGACGAAACGATTTTGATTTTGCTTTTTTTTTGTTTAAAAAGTGAATTAGTCGGGATTTATGAAAATCTGTCGAGGTTTTCGCAATTAATGAATGCTAAATATGTTTAAAATTCGCTTAAAATTTTAAGCGAAAGAAAATACTATCTCGGACAGGATTCGAACCTGCGTCGGGACACTTTTAGCCACTTAGCAATTGAGACCGCTGCCTAAGTGATATCGAATTTCTGTTTCACATTCTACGTTGCTGACGTCTCCGTCCGAATTTTGCTTATATGATTGTATTTTTATTTCGCCAAAACTTATAACTATTAAGGACCTGCAGAGCAGTGACTAAGTTTAAGAGATAATCAACCTTTAGCACAATGTGGAACACTTACTAAACTTAAAAAAAAACATAAAAAAGGAAGTATAAAAAAATAGCTACTCACTGATATCCGATGTCCCACCACTGATGTCCATCCATGTGGTAGTCCTGCATATGTCTCATGGCTGCCGAGCATTTTTCTCTATCGAAGCACGCTGGCGGTGTGTACGAATGATGGATCACTACGAACGGTACTGGGGTTAAGAGGGGGTTCGTTTTCACTGGGGTCCTGGCCTGCCACTCCCTCCGAGCGATGAACGGAAAGTTGTACGAGTGAATCTCATTTTCATCGTCTGAAAAGGGTGTATTTTTTATTATCCATGGTTTTTTTGTTTACTTAAAAAAAAATCGTGAAGGTGAAGGCACGGTATATAATTATATCTTCTTATATTGTGACTGAAGGAAACTTAAAGGAATAAAAAAAAACATGTATGTAATATAAAATATACCTAATATAAATCTTGTAACACAGTGCTTTAAATCTTGGACCTTCCAACTATATTAATTTGTAATATTGATAAAAAGGCTTTTTAAATTACAGACGCTAGACGTTTATTTAACTTTAACGATAACACACTTATTTTTTTTAAATGAACCTTAAACGTAATTAAGAAATAATAACTATTAAATGGATTGCAAAATATTATTTTCTAACTATAATGACCAGCGTAAAAAGTAACAATTTATTTTCAGAAAAAGGTTTCATTCTAAATTATGTAGCACTCGAAAATCAAAATACAAATGTTCCAATTTTTAAAGGGAAGGAGTTTTTGCATATTTGCGCCAATTTTGATATAAAGGAGGTTTAGTAATTGACATTAAACCTGTTTACTAATTAAATTGCTTACCTGAATTAATTCCACTCGGCATGGCCTTAACAACAGTAGCACAAACACAGCACAATACTAAATAGTAGAGTAACATTGCTTATGTACTTTTCTTTGCGATCGACAGTCCGTGGTTCTGAAAGGGAATACAATTATTGTAGTGAAGTGCCCATCGATTTGTTTATCAATATCTATATATGTATTGTGATCCAATATCTGTCCTACGTTATATGTAGATATAGGTAAATTATTACTGATATTCCTTATCTGTACAATGTGTGTGAGTGTCGTAAATCCCTACATAGTATTGAGAATGATTGTGTATCTGTGCATTTTTTAATCAACATCAAAAAAGGAGGACGTTGTCTATTAGACTTATTTTTTTTGTGGGTGAATGTTATTCGATAACTATTGTGGAGGTGGTCCAGTTATTCTTATTTTATTTGAAGGAATGTATTTATAAGGTGGTGTTTATTGATAGTTGGTTGGTGTCATTTTTTTTTCAAAATTTTTTTAGTTCAATCTATGATAACTTCAAAATCGTTAAAATTATACAAGACACGCATAATAAGACTGCAAACAAATAGCTGCAATAGATTTGAGACTAGTCCATCAAAAATTTGCAATAAAATAGGTAACAATAACACTGTCATTTTTAATTTTTATGAAATAATGACAGTGATATTGTTGAAAAATTGGCAAGATTGAAGTGGTAGTGACCCAGTAGGAAACCGTGAATGACATAAAAGATGACATATTGTATTCTCACAGCAGCTGTCTTCCAATCCACTTGCCCAATTAAAGAGAGCCTACACTAGGCCTACACCTAACATTTGGTCAAAGGCCATTCCAAAAAATACCGATCAAGCTTTAATTAAATCGCGGCGCGGGCGCAGCCAGCAATTAAAAGTGATCTGAACTACGCATGCGCTCCGGTGTCGTGACTTCGTGTTGCTATACGTCACTGTGACGTAGTTGCAGATGATTACTTGCTATCTTAGGTACGTAATTGGTTGAAGATCTACAATTAAAATGTATTTGAATAAGGCAGATTAAGGCTATTATTCATAAATACATATCTATTATCGCGCGTATATTCTCTGAGTTAGGCGGGGGCCTCCTACTGCATAACTGCTGACTCATTTTTTTTTTTATATTTTAATTATATTAAATTTTAAAATATATTTCTAATAATAAGTTAATTTTGTATAATAATGTTATTATTTTTTTTTGATTATGGATTTTAAGTAGTTAATGTTTGACATTTTTAACATTTATGATTATAAAACTGTTTTGTGTGACAACATTATCACATTGGGTTAAAAACCTGTTAAGATGATGATGATATTGAAAATAAATAAATAAATAACAATAGTTTGCTGTAGGGATGAAGATTAATGTTATCCAAATTCAAACTAAATACTGGTATAAATAAGGCCACATACCACACCGCAGATTTTTTTTTTATAAAATTATAATGCATATCTCCAGTGGCTCCAGTTGGATTAACTTACTACCTACTTAGATTTCATTAGATAGCAAAGGGTGAGGTGGAATAACCAGTTTTCATTAAATTAACTAATTTAACTAATCTTTGAAATTTCAAACATTAATATACAACATTAAATAAACAATATTCTTTAAAATAGGTACCAAAGTACCTATTTTAAAGAATATTGTTTATTTATAAATTCACGTAAACGTACACTTGGATGTATGTCTTCTTTTTTTGGCCTGATAAAATAAGGATGATATAAAAAATCAAACCACAAAATTCGAAGCTTGATACAAATATTGTTTGTTTGTAACAACGCACGCGTTAACGTAGGTAAGCAAAAAAGTGACTTCCCTTTAAGTACCTTCAATATTTTTATAATGAACACAATAACAATTAGCTAATAGGTAATATACATAGTTGAATGCACATGAGTAATTTAGTAAAAAATATACGGTTACAATGAAAAAAGGGATCAATAAATGATCCCTTTTTTCATTGTAACCGTATATTTTTGACGAAATAAGGTAAACATGAGTAGTTATAGGTATTATAAATAATTACGACTGTCTCCTAACTCTAGTGGTCTCAAGCGTAACAATTTACTCGGCCTGGGAATCGAACCCAGGATCTCTGGCGTAGCAGTCGCGCTTAGGACCACTAGACTAATGAGGCAGTCATTGTTGTAATTAGTCAGTAATAAATCATATTCTATTTTTAGTGCAGTGATAGCCTTGTTATATGACCATTAGACTGCCAAGTCAAAGGTCTCGAGTTCGAATCCAATGCACGCCCCTCTGTCTTTTCGAAGTTATGTGCGTATTAACACGTATTAATTAATTATCACGCGCTTAAACGGTAAAGGAAAACTTGATGCTTGAGTGATTTTATTGACGGCCTTTGAAGTCTGCCAACCCGTAGTTGCCTAGCGTGCTGAACTATAGCCTAATCTCTCTCGTTTTGAGAGGAGGCCCGTGCCCACCAGTGGGACAAGGTAACGGGTTGATGATGATGAAATCGTATTCTACTTGGTATGGGCGATTCTCCTCGTATATCTCTGCGAACTCATAACGCTTATAAAGCTTGCCATCATAATTGGAAAAAGGCTAGTAGATTGCAGCGAAATCACTATCATTGACATTTTAAGCAAATTTTTAACCGACTTCAAAAAGAAGGAGATTCTCAATACTTCTGTATGTTTTTTTTGTATATTTGTACCGCGATAATTCCGTCAATTGCCGCCGAATTAAATGCTTCATTTTTTTGGTCATAGGTACTTCAGAGGTTGTCCCATAATATTTTATCGAAATCTGTCGAACGGTTTTCAAAAAATCATCAAAATATAAAAAAATTGTAAACATCTGTGATATTATCGTTGACTCCGAAACATCGCTGTCTCATTGGAGCGGTGATTACGAGTAAGTTGGCTTACAAGTACTAAGTATATAAACAAACCTTACCACAAAAATGTAAAAATAAAATAACTTTTAACAAAAAGTAATTATAATTATTTTTTGAAGGCGGTTTTACTTTTTTGTAATAAGTGATTTTAATGATACAAACATTATAACGTGTACCATAAATGGAATATTCAAATATAATTATGGCTTATATTTTTTTATGAGATGGTGTGTAATTGATTAATAGGTATCCTCTGCTATAATCATCCCAATCTTTGTTATTGTGTGTATTTTACGTCATGGACAATAACAAGTTTGGGATTTCCTAAATATTTAATTACGGTTCTCGTACCAAAATAATCCCCACTCGTAATAAAATAGGTACTACTACTTAAATGCTTATAAATAAAATCTTCGGTATTATCTAACTCGTTATATTGCCCTTCGTAAAGCTTACCTTTTAATTTAATGAACAGTGATAATTTTGTGTAATTTTATTTGTGACGATTTCTAATTAGTCCAATCAACTGGGATTATTTCGTCTCTCGAAGTTAATGATGTTATTAATCTGTAAATCTTCCCTGCTATAAATAAATAAAAATAATAAAATAATTGTAAAAGTAGGATGGTACCTAATATTTTTAACCCCCGACGCAAAAACGACGGGGTGTTATAAGTTTGACGTGTCTGTGTGTGTTTGTCTGTGGCATCGTAGCTCCCGAACGGATGGACCGATTTGGATTTAGTTTTATTTGTTTGAAAGGTGAATTAGTCGGGAGTATTCTTAGCTATTGTCGGGGTTTTGTTTAAATTTTAAATTTGGTAGTTATACTAAGCAAGCTTTACAAGATGGAGAGGCGGCAAGGAATGTAGGACTAATCCGACTAAAAACCGCACTTACCTTACCTTAGCCTATACCTAATCATAGCCATAGGATTCGTGACATTCATCACGACCAAGTCTAAATTACTGCCTAGGGTGCTTCAGGAGAACATTTTATATACCCGTTTTTGGTAATACACCCCACAACATATTGTGATATACACGAAAACGCCACAAATCTCCAAATTTAAAAAAATATACACAAAAAAGTGTCGACTCACCTCTAATCTAATTCACCAGGAGATTGTAAACACGTTTAATCACTTTGTACCACGGATTAATGTTTATCTAGTTTTTTTTTACGACGATGAACAAGTGCTGACGTCCGAAAGGCTACGTTAAAATAAACAAATGTATAATTCACCCCATACGGCTGTTTATATATAACAATTTCCTCGCGAAGGTGATTCCCCCGCACGTGTAGAGAAACAGCGGTCAGTTGTACAATTGAATGGTTCCGTTCCTATTTGGTATATTCTAAGTCAAATACAGACAGCCTTTTTTATGTGAAAAATAGATTATTACATACATTAGGCGAACCAGAACAAAACTACAAGAGCAGTCCGTTTTTAAAACTTGTCATTAAAATATCATACAAATTATCGAGGTCGTCATAATTGGGTTGAGTGAATGAATATATTATATAAACTTCGGTACGTAATACAATAATAGATACTAATGTTTCATGTTAGCATCAGCTATAACTGTTTTTTATGACGTATCACGTAGATGTGAAAGGAGAATTGACATTTCCACTAAAGCCTAAGAAATAGTAAAAACTTTTTCACTGGCACTTAGTCAGTTTTCTATTCCAATATGAATAACTGTAGGTATTATTTTAAGAAATAAAGATATTTTGACATAAAGGTTCGAGTACCTACCTACTAAAAACCACGGCACGCCATTCCGACTTTTCAAAATCATGTGCGTATTAGGGAAATCGGGATTTTCTCGATGTTGTGTGAAGTCTATAAGTCCGCACTAGTCCAGTGTGGTGGACTACGGCTTAACCCCTCACACTCCGAGCGGAGACCTACGCACAGCAAAGGGTTGATGGTGATTATTATTCCATATCAAACCAACAGTGGTTCACACCTGTTTCTGTAAACCAGTATTAGCTCACCTCTCATAGTCCGAAAAACGTATATAATACAAGGTCGAGCTATTCAGGAAATGAATAGTTTTTTGTGTAGCCGTGTATATTTCTGTACACCCGCTCCTATCTCACACAGTCCAATCTCCTAGTTGCTATTGCGAATTTCATTAAAAAAAATACTATTCGCCCCAAGTGGGAATTGAACTCACGGGCAGCCACGTTTGCGGTTACTAGATCAACTTCTGAGCTTTACGGACAAACTAACCTCAGATCCATGAATTACAGATCCGTGGAAAGAGTTTTGAGGAGATTAATTTAAAAAAATACAGATCATACACAAGTTGTAATAGTAAAATTAATTACAGGAGTCAGGTAATAATCAATTATTCTTTATTATCTACTTAAACATTAATGTCTGCCATTATGCTAACACGGTGTATATAAATGTCATTTCAATACAAATCACTGAGCATTTTATTACTGAACTAGCTTTCCGCCCGCAGCTTCGCTCGCGTGGACAACACGATTTTGACTGTTATTTTTTTTCTATTTCCGGCGGGATATTGTAAATTATCTAAAATTAAGACCAAATAATTTGCTCCACTATATTATTTTATTGAAATATAAAAATAACATGTATTTTTTTATTAATTTATTCATGTCCTTTTAGCTAGCACGATGGTTATTCTGGACGCCTCGTAGGGTCGATTTCAATGAGGAGGTACAAATACCGGAAGACCACTTTGCTCTCAAGAATTAAAATTGCACTTCTTTGTATACCACATTGGTTTTTCTGTCTGGTATCAAAATGACCAGACTGCTTTTAATACAGTAACAGGCAAGATAGAATTTCCCGTGTGAGAAGGCGTCCTTCCCTTAAATCCATGCCTGCTACCCTTAATGACTAACATTTTATTTATAGCATTACAAAGCATCTTCTTAAAAGGATAGGCATCAATTCATACATTCGAGGTATGAAAACTGAATCCCCCCGAACACATCCAGTAATCAAAGTGACCTTTTTAAAATTTTTGTGCAATGCTGATACTCTCAGTCTAGTCCCGTTACATAGCTTAAGTGCCAATCTATATACTTCGTTTGTATATTAGAAAAATCAGGATATACTCTAAGATCTGTCATAGTCACCTGTCACTACTGTATTCAGGAAAGATGATAAACATATTTACAATCTCCATTTACTATTTTAAGTTATAGCTCAGAAAACTCTCCAGCAGACGCATCTCTCTCGTATTTCTTTTTAAAGATAATCATTATGTTGGGTCATAGGTATGACGATGTCAAGGAAGCTTGACTTCGTCTGCTCGGGTTCCTCAAGGTACAACAGAATCTGACGGAATTCGAATGACGAAATTTTTAAGAAGGGTTCTATGGTGTGCCTCTCTATCTCAATTCCACTTTTGTGTGCCATAGAAAGCATTTTATATGTTTATCAACCAACGTTTCTTGAATAAAATCACATTGAGTTTTCAAACATGACATGACCTGTGTCAAAATAAAAAGTAAATTAAATCAAAAGCACTAAGGAGTATTGATATCAAAATCGAAGCAAATCATCCCGAAAATAACTTTCCCCCCTTTTTTAAGTCCGTTAGGGGATGAATTTCAATAAAATACGAAACACGTCTTCCATCAGTTCTGTTAAAGAACGTTTATACAAAATTTGAAGCAGATTAGACCAAGGAATCACGTTGTTCCATACAAACTTTGCCCCCCTTTTTCACCCCCTTAGGGGTATAATTTCGGAAAATCCTTTCTTATCGGATGCCCACGTCATACAAAGAATACACACTCCAAGTTTCAGGTCTCTACGATCAGTGGTTTAGGCTGTGCGTTGTTCCGTCAGTCAGTCAGTCAGTCATTCAGGACAAAGGATTTTATATGTATAGATGATTAGAAGGCGCATGTGCCCACACCATGCATGTTATTGTTTGTCAACACATGGACAATAGGTGACAATTCAATGACCTTTATATCTCGACAGACAGCTTATTAGAGACAAATTATTTTATAACTAGCTTTCCGCCCACGGCATCGCCCGCGTGGACTATACGTTTCTTTTCATTTTTCGGGATAATATATAGCCTATGTCAATCGGGAATAATTCAGCTTTCTATTGGTGGAAGAATTTTCAAAATCGGTTCAGTAGATCCAGAGTTTATCCCCTACAACGACACAAACTCACAAACTTTACCTCTTTATAATATTATTAATAATAATAATAAACTCACTCTGCTAACTGCACATCGGATGCACCACCCGCGTTCTTCGGTCATGAGACTGTACATCCCTCGGAAATGTGGAGGTCGTGGCTATTTAAACGCTAAGGCTCTCCACAACCGGGAGGTGTACAGGCTCAGAGAATATTTTCTTAAGACTGACACGGGGATGCATCGCGATGTGGTTGCAGTGGATAAGGGATTCACCATGAGACGGTATGGAAGGTACACACGGCTTAACCTATACAAATCCAGTTCAAACTGATCTCGCATTGTGTAGGTTTCCCATACAATAAGGAGTCAGCGTAATGGTTTGGTTTTGTATAGGTTGACTTGTAGCCGTGCGTACACTCGTAACAATCACGCCCCACATCCTACCTACGGTATCCTAAAACGTAAACCAACAAAATAAGTTCCAATGTACGCACAAAAAACTGGTTTGCGATCGTAAATCACTGACACGATAATGTTTAATTAGGGACCTAATAACAAGTTTGGCTATGTTTATTGTTTTTCAATTAACCTCAAGTATCGCACAGAAGCTTGGGGTAAATGATAGGTACACGTATTAACTTTACTACATAAATACTACACCCATTGATAGTCAATTTTGTGTTGAATTAGGTATTTAAGTTAGCTAAAGGACTACGATTCCTTATCGTAGAGTTTTGAAGTAAAACAATATAAAATAGTTTCATTAATAAGCATTATTTATCCACATTTTAATTTGGAGTGGTTGTACCCATCTCTGTATGAAATTTGTGTGGGTGTATAGCAAAGTTATTGTAAAGTTCTGCTTGCAAAGGCTTGCATAAGAGAGAACATTTCAGCCGTCAGTACGCAAAAGATAGTACAGAAGTTGTGCCCACTAAGCAAGCCTTTTATCGTCATTATCAGCCTATATAGACCATTGTTGGACATGGCCCTCTGATTCAGATCATTGGTTGTCCTCATCTAGTCGCTGCAACCACTTTTCACAAGTGCCCACCCTTGCCTTATAACCCCTTCAAAGTGGCAATTCCACCCACCCGCCGGCTGGCCGCAAGGGCAGGGGGCTCCCTGCGTTTTTTAAGAGATGTGTTTCGATTCTGATCGATCATCGCCCCTAACCGGAGTTTACAGAGACTTCAAGTATAGCCATAGTTTGTTTTACGCAGGCTACACATCGAGCTATACAAATCGAATTTACGCTGACCTCTTATTGTATAGAAAGCATGTACAATGGGAGATCAACATAAACTGGAAATGTATAGGTTGACCTATACCCGTGTACCACTTAAGAGTCGAAATTTTACCTACCGATATCGAATTATTGTAGAACCGGTATCTGTATTTTAAATTAAGATCACAGATACAAAAAAAAATAATGTGCCGCGATCTCGCGGGATTTTTTTTAATAGATACAGTTTATTTAATACTACCACAGTATAAACGTAAGTATTAGTTAAAAGGTAATGTCCATATAGAATGTACTTAATATTAATGATGTTTACATAGATATGAGTCATCATATTGACACTTGTAAAAATAATAATAAATAATTTTATATAGCTCGTTGTCACCAATATTTGCCGACTACAAGTGTTATGGGTTATTAATTTAAAAAATTACCTTGCATACATAAGGTTATGAAAACTATGAAACGGCATAGGATTGATACTTTGCGTATGTCTATTCAGCCAAGTGCTAAGTGGCAATAGAACGGATACACATCAAGCTATACAAAACCAGTATAGGCTTGCCTTGAATTGTATGGAAAACCTTTACAATGGAAGGTCAGTCTAAACTGGATTTGTATAGCTCGATGTATAGCCGCCTTAAGTACAGTTCGTTCGAAATAACTGTGTGTGTCTGAAGTTGTTCGTAAGTGTAAAGACAAATTAGATTAGATTATTTTTTATGTATCAAAACATTTCATTAAGTGATTTTACGGCTAACTTCTTAAAACATGCGCAAAATTATTTTATGTTGCAATAACCATTTCGCAGTACGATAATACTTAATACTAAATTATAAATCGATTCCTATAATTTGGTTAGATCTATTGTTTTCACCACGCACTTCCGAAAGTGTTTTAGCAATAACATTGTATTTTTTTTTGAAGGCGGTTTTCCTTTTCTTTGTTCAAAGTTCCTTTTATTTCTAACTTTTTAGAGGTGAGTAGTTAAAATTACTAGGCATTACTTATAATGACGATGTCATAGTTTTTTTGAAGATAGGTTCATTTCATTATTACTTTCCAAATTATGAGTTATATCAGTTCTTCACCAAAGTTAAATGGGACTGTCTTACTCTATACTATAAATAACCCTTTCAAACAAAAAAGTAATTTAATTTTCTAGTGAAAGAAAAATACGATCTCAGACAGATGATGATCTGACAAAATCGGGTCGCAATTGACTGAGAAATTGGTAAACATACAAGACTTACATAAAAAAATACATACAGTCGAACATATAACCTCCTCCTTTTTTGATGTCTGTTAAAAAATTAAATGAATTAAATTTTTGGATATTGATTTCGATCCTTTAAGTAAATGGCGGTAATTCCCTGAGGCTACAAAAAGTTCGTGTTGTGCGTAAAAGCTTTCAAACTGATAAACAAAATGTCCCATGATAAGGTAGCTGATACTATGAAATAACCTATTATATAATTATTATTTACAATAGAGTAGCGTTACATATAAGTAACAACAATTACCGCATAATTTTCTATTGGATCTACTTAGACAGGTACTTAATGCTATTTTTTAGGAAAAATTGGAAATTTTATCAAAAACGTAATTAACGTGCAATTTATAACATACTCGTACCATCACGCCACTATCCCTGATTGGTTAGACAACAGTTTGTTGAAATTCACCCATCGTTTATCAGTACATTTTTTTGACCCAATGTTATTGGAACATGGGTGACATAGGCAAGTCTATTGCCAATAACCTGGCAGAAATGTAAATGCCTAACATACACACGTACCCGTAGATACATACATACACACATCCATACTTGGTCGTTGATAAGATTGACCGGAAGTATTTTACCGTTTATACTTAATGATGATGACGCTGATGCAATGCATTCCTGTGTCATCTCACGTCATGCACTTTAAAGCAAGCTTAAGGTGCTAAATGTTTCCATGAGCAGGAGGCATTTACTATAAATGTTAATCGTCCAAGTACGAGTTAGGTAGTTGCTAGTGTACACACGGCTCCAGGGCAAGCCATACATTTCCAGTATAAACTGATCTCTCATTCTAGAGACTTTCTGTATAAAGAGGTCAGCGTAAACTGGATTTGTATTGCTTGACGTGATGCCGAGATACGAATATACCAACCGGCCATTGTTTGTAATTAATGCATGCAAATATTTAATACCCAAGTTGTTTCTTATCAGTCTTCTTATTTCATTAAAATACTGCCATTATGCATTAAGTAGGTACACAGAGTAGTAGTAGTAGTACGAGCTTTTCGCTACTGCGCTTCGTTCGGTCAGTGAAAGGACCGGAGGCCCTATTCCTCCCTCAATCCCCTTTCTTCTCCGTTTCTCCTTCCCATCCCTTTCCCTATAGGCTCGGCAACGCATACTCAACGCAAACGTAACTCCTTTGGTTTTGCAGATGTCCATGGGCAGCGATGACTACTTACCATCAGATAGCTCGCCTACTCGTTTGCCGAGTTATCCCATAAAAAAACAGATATAAATACAGGATGGCCAATTTAGTCAACTGCACCCGTTAAAGGGGTGATTCTACCCGTTATATTTACCAACATTCCCTATTAAACCCACAACAGATACGTGAAAAACAAAGACGACTTTCATACGTGCCGAAATGTGAAAAACTTTGTATAGGAAGATGTATACCTAATTATATTTTTAACAAATAGGGTATGGGTTTAAAAGGAAAAGTTATTGATTATGTAGGGTAGAATCACCCCTATAACGGATGCAGGAGACTAAATCGACACCCTGTATAGATATACTTATTATGTTTGTGCGTAGTTACATTTATTGTATAATATTTATTGTTAAAACTATGCATAATTAGCAGTAAATATATCGAACCATTTAAACGTTCGGGGTAAAAATGAAAAATAAATAGTTTGTAGGGACCTCTTTATTAATTTCCGTTCACCTTACATCGGATAACACAGGAAATCTATGACAGTTTTATAATAAATAAATACAAATAATTTTAAATAAACATTATTACATTGTATTTTCTACCTATTTCATACAAGTATTTTTTGTCTAAATCACATAGGTAATGATAATGTAAAGGTTTTTAAGTATCAATAAAACATTTTTATTTTATTTATTTTATTTATTTACATTGCTGCTTACATATATAAAAATTCCAAGTAGTACACACGGCTACAGGTCAACCTATACAAATGCAGTTTAAGCTGATCTTGTATTGTATAGGCTTCCCCTGCAGTAAGAGGCCAGCATAAACTGGTTTTGTATAGCTTGACGTGTAGCCGTGCTGACCATAAAATATAAAACAATTTTATGATACATTTTGAAGCGAAATAAAAATATTAATGACGGAAAATAAGTACATATTATAACAAATATTCTGTATTACGATACTTAATTCAGGAACTCTTTTTTTTCCCTTTCACAAACTATCACGTGTCAAAACAGTCATAATAGTTCTAAGAACCTTAACAGATATTTTATAAATATGACAGTAAGGGCTAAAATTAATTTAATTTATAATTTTGATTGGCACTATGCACGGCAAAGGTTCCATTGATGCACCAAATCAATTGGTGATTCCACATTTATCCCGTGTAGTAGAAGCCGCCAATTTATTAAAGTCAGGTTTTCCAGGCACGAAGTGATCCCAGGTGGATATTTCTCCAAAGAGTGCGTCTCCTGGACATTCGGTCATCATGACCTGTCTATGCCCTATGAGTTTATAGTCTGGGCAAACCTTGCCTAGCTTGATCCCTTCTTCAATCAGAGCTTTAGTTGCTTCTAGCTGCGCTGCTGGAGGAAGATTCGCTGTAGACAAAAAGAAAGTGATCATCTTTCTTACGTCGCTATTATTATAAAATAAAGCTCAACAGTTTGTTTGTTTAAATGGCCTAAACTCTAAAAGTACCGATCTGGTTTACAAATATATTTTTTCATTCCATAATTCTATTCTTGAGGAAGGTTGTAAGCTATTTAATATTACGCTATGACCATTTGGAGCGGGGCAAATCCAGCGAAGCCACGAGGCACAGCTTGTTATTATTATAAACTACTAGCTTTCCGGCCGTGACTACGCTCGCGTGGTTTCTCGGCTTTTCTCTATTCTATTTAATATATATTAAATTTCAAAAATAAATCAGCTATCTGCCAGTGCAAGTCCCGTCAAAATTGGTCCAGCCATTTCAGAGATTAGCCGGAACAAACACACAGACAGACATAAATTAGTTAGTATGTGCCGTGTATAGTGTATACACCCCTAAGTATTTCGTAAAAGCGGTTATTTTCATAATATAAATAGACACTCCAATTTTATTTATTTGTATTATATAGATTACTTTGCCCGACTAGTAGGTGATCGAACTGTAGCACAAGTCCTGCAGGACCCATGGACTAATAAGGCAATAGATTTTTTTTGAGTAGGTATTGAAAGTTACGTTCTCTTCAAATTCTGGTTCGTTTCAAATATTATACAACTATATATTTTATTGATACTGTACCTGTCCAGTCCCCAATCAGGCAGATGCCGATGCTGTGGTTGTTGGCTTTGCCTGTATGAATGCCCAAGATATCCCAGCCGCGGCCCTCGTAGGCACCGCCCTCACTGCCCACGCAGAAACTAAAACAATTGAGAATAATTTTAGATTTTTTTGTCTCTATTGTGTTCCAGTCTCTACGTATGTTTGTACACTCATCACGCATAAACTACTGCACGAAATTGGATGAGATTTGTATAGTTTTATTAGTGGAGGTCTTATTTAAAATCTGGTGTATGTTTCATGTTGAATGTTGATACGCTGTCTAGAAGCCAAGTTATAGTAAGTTAATCCTTTTGGAACGTGAGTGAACAGTGAAACCATAGGCAACGGTGGTGAATTATGTTTTCATTCGTATTTACTAACTAGCCGAATATCTCAAAGTAAATTAATTTTAATATTAGGCAGGACCCATTAAAATAAATACAGCCATGTGTGGCACGTTATATAACATAACATATCATCACACCTGTATCCCTGAAGGGTTAGGCAGAGATCTACATACAAATGTACACCCACATTTCGCCAGTATATTTAGCTCCCATGTAATAGGGGGCGAGCTTATTGCCATTAACCGGGCACAAATCCAGACTCCGAGCTTTTACTGAGAATTTCATAGAAAAACCCAATAACACTTTGCTCGACCTGACGATCGAACCCAGGACCTCTAGCGTAGCAGTAGCGATTAACACCACTAGACTAATGAGGCAGACTGCAAAAAACGTTACGTTATTATAGTTTTTTTTAAACAAGTCAGACTTAAACAAACTGCCAGCAATTTTCATCTACATTGAGCTAAAAATAGGACTAAATCACTTGACAATAATTTGGCTGAAGTCACTGACCACCATATTTTTACCTCGGTACCGGATTCGGCATATTAATGATACGTTTTTTTACGAAATCTCGTAATCCCTGACACAAATAGTTGCAGCGGTGGTTCCCCGCGAGGCAATAATAGTTTTTTACAAGTAGGTACTTGCCATTAATGATCTAAGTTTAGTGCTGTAAATTGCAATGTGATTAAAAAGCTATCTATGAACAGAATAATGATATATTATGATGATGATTATATTATACTAGGTGTGCCCCGTAGTTTCACCCGGTTTGCCCTTCTTCTAAGGATCATAGCGTGATGTTAGATAGCCATTTCAAGTCTGAATAGTAGCTCCATAGATAAGCACGTTCAGACAAATCGTGACTTAAAATCATTTAGTCAAGATAGAACACTAAAGCTCCCCAGCACTTTTTTTTTAATGCCTATGTCGCACATTACAAGTATTCTTGTTAACCTTTCGTGATAAGCTATGTGCCTGTGTTACGAGTGGGTTCACGTCAGTAGTGCAATTCGTGGCTTTCGAATCGGCAACCGCAAGATCGCAAGTCCGACGCCCTAACCATTAGGTTACGACCGCTTAATATTTCTTACTTCTTCTTTTATTCTTCTATTCTATCACAGTGCGTTACAATTTATTTATTTATTGTTATGGTACTCCAACGACTTATTCACTAATACAAAGGCACGTAAACTTAAATGATATAGAGAACCGAGTGAATTTGTCAATGGAGAATGTTACTAGGTATGCCAAATCGCTTGAAATGTTGTCTCAGTAAAGCCTGTATGTATACAAATACACTAGTTTTTGTTTTAGTCAAAAATACCTAGTAGTTTTGATTTTATAGGCATTCAAAGTTTCGAAAAATATCGAGTCCCGCTAACAGTCACGTGACCGCTTGTGACGTCATATAACAACGCGCCGCGCAAGCCGCGGCCCGTTTAGTATCAACATAGTGTAATTTAAGCTAATTACACTATGGTATGAAGTCGCCAGCGGTTATAGTAGTAGGTGTAATAGCTTGCGCAGTATTTTGTTGTGTTTTTGTCCGCGTACTAAGTTAATAGTCTAATAATAGTAAATATTATTCGATTAATAAAATGGATTAAGGATTCCAAAAAGGGCAATCGGATAATCTACCTAAAATAGATGGATTAATGGTTGCGCATTATGTATCAACAAATAGTCATTTCGTTGCCGCCGAAATTCGAGGAATAAAAACTAATAACTTTAGGGTTCCGTAGCCAAATGGCAAAAAACGGCACCCTTAGGTATTGATTCGTCATGTCTGTCTGTCTGTCCGTCCGTATGTCACAGCTACTTTTCTCAGAAACTATAAGAACTATGCTGTTGAAACTTGGTAAGTAGATGTATTCTGTGAACCGCATTAAGATTTTCACACAAAAATAGAAAAAATAACACGGGCCAAATGCGAGTCGGACTCGCGCACGGAGGGTTCCGTACCATTACGATTTATGACGTATTAAAAAAAACTACTTACTAGATCTCGTTCAAACCAATTTTCGGTGGAAGTTTACATGGTAATGTAAATCATATATTTTGTTTGTTTTATCATTCTTTTATTTTAGAAGTTACATGGGGCGGGGGGACATTTTACCACTTTAGAAGTGTCTCTCGCTCCAACAATTAAGTTTAGAAAAAAGTGATATTAAAAACCTCAATATCATTTTTGAATACCTATCCATAGATACCCCACACGTATGGGCTCGATGAAAAAAAAATTTATTTTTAGTTCTAAGTTCTATAATCTTAATGCGGCTCACAGAATACATCTATTTACCAAGTTTCAACAGCATAGTTCTTATAGTTTCGGAAAAAAAGTGGCTGTGACATAACGGACAGACAAACATGACGAATCTATAAGGGTTTCGTTTTTTGCCATTTGGCTACGGAACCCTAAAAAACAGAAAATTTTGGGAGTTCCCCATACTTAAATCTTAAAAAAAAATTTTTTCATCAAACTCATACGTGTGGGGTATCTATGAATAGGTCTTCAAAAATGATATTGAGGTTTCTGATATATTTTTTTCTAAACTGAATAGTTTACGCCAGGGAATCTTCCAAAGTGGTAAAACGTGTGTCCCCCCCTGTAACTTCTGAAATAAGAGAATAATAAAACTAAAACAAATATATGATGTACATTACCATGTAAACTTCTAACGAAAATTGGTTCGAACGAGATCTAGTCAGTAGATTATTTTAATACGTCATAAATCGTAATGGCATGGAACCCTCCGTGCGCGAGTCCGACTCGCACTTGCCGGGTTTTTTTATAGTTACAAAAGACGTTAAAATGCGAAAAACATGGATTAAAGCTATTTATTGATTTAGTGCCATAATAAAAATAAATAAAGAAATAGCTTTTATCCATTTTTCTCGCATTTTAACGTCTTTTGGAATTATAAAAAAACAACTTTTCCGGCGAATTGGTAGTTGTATTTTTACATTTAGGCACAACACATGATTTCCTAGTATTTGGATTGGACATTTTAAAAAGAATTTAGGTATAATTTCGACGGCACAGGCGCGCGACTGCGAGCGGACTGAATGAGCCAGACTGAGCGCTGCTGAGCGCGTTGTGCTATGACGTCACACCGTAACCGGCGGCCCGCGTCGTTCGGTTACAACTTGTTTTTCTTCTAAAACGGAAACTAATTGACGTATCGAAGTAATTCTTTCACTGGTATGTTTTATTTTTGACAGAGATTATGGAGTGCTAATAATCAAAATTCGTTAACATTCTTCATTACAGGAGTACACAGCAATTACATAGTTATACTTAGATTTAATAACTTAATTTGGTACATACGAGTACAATGAGATCCTACACAATCTAATTATAAAATAAAAATATAAAACATTAATTGTAACAATTTGTGAATTATAACTATTTAATTATTAATTACTAAAATTAAACAGATCATTAGTTGTACCGTCAATAAAATAATTATAATATAATAAAAAATAATAGAATAGAAATAGTAGGGAATGCAATTATTTTAATTAATTTGATTTCAAGATGCTATGGAAGAGGCGTTTGTTGATTCGTTTTGTGACACTATATTGGTGGTGAGTCTAAGACGAAATTGTTGTAGCGAATTAGAGAAGATGTCGATGCTATTGGTTCGTGTAGCTATTGCATTATAGTTTCCCATTAAACGGTTTATGGGAGCGGTGCTGCCAAGATTTGTACGATATGCTATTGTGGTAAGTGTTTGTTCTGCGAGTAGATCTATATTTTTTGTGTCGGGGTACAGTGATTCTTAATTTTGTTATAAGATCCGGAACGTTTACTAAGCCACTTGCAATTTTATAAATTTACATTAGTAAAAATGGAAAAATATTATTAGGTCATTTAAATATTGTTATTTACGTATTCTGTATGTTCGTTTACGCAGTTACGCACCTACCATATAAGTAATAACTATTGCCATAATAATATTAATTTATAATGATGATATTGAAAGTGCAGTGATAGCTATAGGACTGCCAAGTCAAAGGTCTCGAGCTCGGAACCAAGGCACCTCTACCTTGTAAAAGTCACAGTTAATAAAATTATCATCATCATGAGGAAACTTTCGCGCCCGAGCGAGTTTCTCGACGGGTGCCGCTGTGTGAAATCAATCAATTAAATACCAACCCCCAGTAAGCTACCGTGGGGGACTTAGTCCTCTTATTTTGAATATGATGTTATTTAAATACATTCTTATAATATGTCCTATATGAGTGTTATATAGTACGTAAGTATTTATTACATCAACATTATAAAATTTATCAGTAATATACCTACAGGATACCTCGTCTTCGTGGGCGTGGTTGATGACGTCATCGTACATTATGGTTACGCTAACCAATCCTCGCTGGTTGTCGAACGCACGAAAATAATGTTTCGTGACAAGCATACGTAATTAATAGCGATAAAAATGGCTGCCACTACAAAACTATCACGCCCAAAAATGCATTTTTAGTAATTAGTCTCTATATACACCAGGTTTGTTGTCACATTTACCGCAAATCGATTCTTGGAACGTACGCTATAACATTGTGTAACGATTTTTTTTATGGGATAACTCAGAAAACGAGCAGGCGAGCTACCTGATGGTAAGTAGTCATCGCCGCCCATAGACATCTGCAAAACTAAAGGAGTTGCAGATGCATTGTCGAGCCTGTTCAAGGAAAATAAAGGGGAAGGAGAAGGAAATGGACTGAGGGAGAAATTGGGCCTCCGGCGCTCCACACTCACCGTACGAAACGCAGCAGTATGCATACTGCTACTTGGCGTAGATATTCTGTGGGAGGGTAGTACTTCCCCGGTCGAGTCTGTCTCCTTTTATCTGTTCTGTGGACACATCACTCACGCAATGATGCGAGAATGATTTGCTTTGAACGCCGCGCCACTGACGCTTTACTTCGACAGTCACACAGGGAGACAAGCTTTACAGCTTCTAATTTGAATTCTAAAATGAAAGCGGTCATTTTAGGCCACGTTAGACCTACGTTACTCAAAAATAAGTACCCGGTTGCATTCCCGGCGGAAATGCGGGACCGTCGAGCATATTATAGAAAGGTCACCGATCCAATGATTGACTGAAAATAGGGCAGCTTGACCTTACAGCTGGATCGGTGCATATCAGTGCAACTTATGTCACGAGGCTCACGGGTCAAAGATTATGATGCAGTAATTTAGATCAATCATTTCGTTATCTCATAGATCAGGCGATCTCTGTGGAACCCCCTCTATGTTCGGACTCATTTAATAATATAATAAGTTAATAGTTTTATTGAAGTTCTTCCCGCATTTGACCCCCTGATACTCTTAAGATAACGTTGTTAAATAAACAAAACTATTTAATTCAATTTCAAGAGCAGTTTGCGTAAGTGTTTATTGCAGTCACTACTAGGTACTGTTGACCTTTGGTGATGTACGCACGGCTACACATCAAGCTATACAAAACCAGTATAGGCTGGCCTTGTATTGTGCGGAAAACCTTTAAAATGGGAGGTCAGTCTAAATTAATTTTGTATAGCTTGATGTGACGCTGTATGTACAATCAGCAAAGAAGATAAGTTTGCAAACTCAGAATGGAAAATAGTGACATTACATATAGAACGGGCAGTCTCCATCTCTTAGATGGCTACCAAACCCTGCACTTGGTTGTAGTTTTCATCAGCTGTTTAAGTGTCAGCACACGAACAAACGTGAATAACATCGCAAAAGATTTTACTGTTTGAAAGCCAACGTTAGGGATTGGCTTTTAGTAGTTTATAAAAGGGATATGTATGTACCTAATATTGAAAAGGCTCTCTAAAGCGATTATAAATATAAGCAGGACATGTCTGTGTTAAAGGAGCTTCCAAGCAAAGATCCACCTATTTAAAAGACTCGGCACTTATTATAAGCGGAAATGAATGTTTCCTATGTATTTATAAATAATTGTCTCACTGTCTTATCTTCTATTTTGCCGTGTGTACATAATTGTAAATGTTATGTTTATATCTTATGAGGGTACCTATCTATAATGTTATTTATCTTGAAGGTACGAGAGAGGATAACTTTCAATGATTTAGCCTCGTAACAAATTCATAATTTTCCTCTATGTGGAAGGCCGTATTAGAATGCGGATATGCAACATAATACATTTTCCTTTACATAACATACCGTCACGCCTGTATTCTCCGAAGGGTTAGGACAGAGATGAAAGAGGTGTACTTAATGAACACCCACAGTTCGACGATATGTTTATATCCCATGTAATAAGGGGCGAGCCTATTGCCATTCACCGCCAACATTCTTAACTGATCGTTTTCATAAAAAACCCTAATAACACTTTGCTCGACCTAAGAATCGAACCCAAGACTAGACTAACAGTTAAGTTTAAAAAAAGCTAGTAAAATTAAATATATCCGATCTTGTATATAATATGTGAATGGGAAAAACAAAACAAGAGGCACAATCTTTTAGTAGTAGTAATGCCTCGCTGTCTACATGCTAGCATGAATGGGTCGACACGACCGGGGAAGAAGGTACTACCCTCTCCCAGAATATCGACGTCAAGTAGCAGTATGCCTACTGTTCCGTTTCGTACGGTGAGTGTGGAGCGCCAGAGGCCCAATTCCTCCCTCAGTCTCCTTCCTTATCCTTTTCTCCTACCCGCCGTTTTCCTTGGCTCGGCAACGCATAGCAACTCCTTTGGTATTGCTGGTGACCATGGGCGGCGAAGACTACTTACCATCAAGTGGCTCGCCTGCTCATTTGCCGAGTTATTCCATAAAAAAAACATTCAAGTCAAAAAACAAAAGATAATATTGTCTCACTTGTAACCGATATCTCCCCAGTCCAGACCTTTGTGGTAGGTCTGCATAGAGCGCATCTTCGCCGCGCAGTTGTCTTTGGTGTAGCAAGCACCTGGTATGTAAGTGTGGTGTATCACCACGTATAGTACTGGTACTTGGAGAGGACGCACGTCAGTCGATGGCAGCGCATTCCAATCGGCCCTTGTGTACGATGTAAAGGGGTACGATGACGCTAAAAAATAAGGTTATCAAATATATTTATTAAAAAAAGATTACAATACTAAAAAAAATATGTAAATCTTAGAAATTATAAAGACCTAAATATATTATGGTGCCTGTACTAAGATGAACTTAGTGTCACAGGCGGAAAGTGAACTAACATTGTGGAAAAGCAAACAGATTTTAAACAATATTTAACATAACTCTTAATTAGGGATCAGATATAATCATTTATTAATATTACTTCCTAACTTATTTAATTAATTACATAATAACATTTAGATCGCAGTACTTGTGTCAGCAGTATTGTAAACTAGGTTCTAGTCTAAGTTACACAAATAACATTCGACACAACATTTATTTTTATATACATAATATGCAGGTTGAATGAAATAAAGCCCTCTTGCAATACCTTAGGTCACAATATTCGGAGATTCATAAGCTCCATATTATAGACACCATGCAAAATCTATTGTTTCGTTTACCAGCGACCGGTGAGAATGTCAATACATTAAATATATTTGCACTTAAAGCCTTTTTATGCAGTAATTCATCATAGTTTTGAACGGAGTTTTAATTGCTAGATTTTTTTAATTAAGTATCAAAATTACAAATCACTTCACCGATGAGTAATTTTCTGTTTTGTGGGTAGGTAGGTAATAATGATTATGATAAATCGATTCGATCAAACAATTAAATTAAAAAAAATAATTAAATCGATTCACAATCGATTTAGTCACGACTATTAAAACAAATATTGACAAAAAAAACATAGCGCTAGGAATTTTCATTGACCTGAAAAAAGCTTTCGACACGGTGTCCCATAAAATCTTATTATTAAAGCTAAAAAGCATTGGAATCACCGGAGAAATGTACAGTATCCTCTCTTCATACCTAGAAAATAGGAAACAAATAGTCAAGATGGGAAATGCGATGAGTGGAGAATCTCCCATAGAATTCGGTGTTCCCCAGGGATCTTTGCTCTCCCCTCTCCTTTTTGCTATTTACATAAATAATATTAAAGACCTAGGTTTAATTGGACAACTAACTTTCTACGCCGATGATACTAGCCTTTTCTACTTCGGTAGCAACATAAACACTATCGTGGCTGACGCTCAAAAAGATTTGGATATTTTGTATAACTGTTTCAGCTCCAATTTACTAACTATAAACGCTACAAAAACATCGTGCATGATATTCACAGCTAAAAATAAAAAAATCCCTGACCACCCCGATTTACACATAAACAACACTAAAATCAACAAAAGTAACTGCGAAAAATACCTGGGACTTAGATTGGACAACAAACCCAATTGGCAAGCACACATTGATCACATAATATCTAAAACAACATCGCTAATGGGATCAATGCGCGGGTACATCAATAACATTCCAAAAAAAATCCGTTTCAATATTTACAACTCATTAGTTCGCTCACACATAAATTACCTAATAGAAATCTGGGGATGCGCCACACAGTCTGCAATTAAAGACCTACAAATAGCACAAAACAAAATAATTAAGCTTTTATTTAACTACGATTATCACACACCCACATCTGAACTATACAAAAACACCAAACTAATGAGTATTCATCAACTATATAGTTGATTATATATATATATATATAATATACATTCAATTCTTGCATTATCATTACAAAAATCCTAAACAAAACCATACACACACAGTTATCCTTCAACACAAAAACATCCAAATACAGCCAAAGAAAACCTAACCAAATACAAACCCGCCCCCCGCGGACGCAATATGGCAAGAAAAATATAAAGTACGAAGGTGTTCAACAGATATCAGGAACACATCTTCTTTTAACGTATTCAAAACTAAACTTAAGCAGTACGTCATTAACAATACAAAATTACTAGGCTAGCGTTTCTGTATCTTAATATAAGGCTAGTCTTTCAAACCAACATGTCAACAATGTACCCTGATTATATTATAATAAACAGATCATTTATTTCAAATTCATCCTAAGATTACATCATATTTTGTTAATAGAATTGCAAGCTTGCAAATAAGTGTTAGTAATGACAAAAGATTACAAAGTGTAATATCATACTTGGACAACTTACAAAACAATATACAAAAGAATCTGTGTATATAGTTATGTTGACTCAAACCAGTTTTCTAATTAGCGACCCAATACTCATAACAATATGTATTCACTTACAAGTTACGGGTCGATGTTAACGGCTCAAATAATTACGTGCAAAATATTTTTCATATACCTACATCTTAAGTAATATTTCTTTATAGTAATTACGCGGTGTTGTTATTAAACCAAATCCACATATTTATTATTATCTCTGAACTGTTAGCTACTGGACTACATGTTACCTTATTTATGTATTTATTCGTTAAGTGAACAATGTATGTTCTTTTAGAATAAATAAAGAATCTTTAAACCCAAATTTCATCAAGCAATAATAAATTGGTGACACCCTCAAAATTTTATTACTAATAGGTAGAAAAAGATGGAATATTTTTCTAGCTGTTACTAACTCTACTGTAATGGCAACTCTTAACAGATTACAAATATGGAACTAAAATTAGATACTTACTTCTCAGTGCCGGCGACGCGTGCGCACATAAACTTGAAAACAGAACTGACACTAATACTTTAACAGACATCATTTCGTTATGAAATAATTAAATATTATGCACGTTGAATTGATTAGTATTTATTGCGAGGGCTCGTGGACCAGTGAGCTGCGTTTGCGCACCAATTGTTTATAAGATACGTCCCGATCTCGCGGTACTTTCCCTGAGACGAATTGCTTATCGTTTTAAGCGGTTTGTCATACATACACTCATGTTATGTGGCTTTATTGAAAACCTTTTATATATTATATAATATGTGCAATAAAGGTCCTATAGCTATAAAGTATTTTGTCTTCTATCCCTGCCACAAAATATCACGTGTCAAAATAAGACAAAACACATAATACATGTAGGTAGTTCTAAAGAAGAAGTTTGGGTGTACATTAGTACCTATACCTCTGCCTAGCCCTACGGGAAATACAAGCGTGATGGTACGTTATATATATTATAAATGAAATAACAAAAAACAGTGTAAACAGTTTTAATACTTAAAAAACTAATAAATTTTAATCTCTATTACGCTCATCACTTTTTATAGCCAAATAGCCTAGACTGTTAATATTATGACCTAGGTTGTTAATCATCATAAATATCACAAAGAAAAGGACATCATTCAAAAATTGTTTGTATATTTGTAAATTATAACGTCGGTACAAAATGTTCCCATGTTGAGATTTCAGTGAAGAGAGATTGACCGGGACATTCAGTCGCTGAAACTTGACGATGACCTATTAGCTTGTAGTCTGAACTGATGTAGCCAAGCTGCACGCCAGCCTCTATTAGATCCTTCAGCGACTGGATTTGATTTGCTGGAGGAATGTTTGCTGGAAGAATTAAAAACATAAATTAGTCAGCTTCAATAAGCCAGAAGTACCTACTACCTATTTATTTGATTTTAGGTGTTATAAAGCTACTAATCATGATGATTTGAGGAAGGTTGCTGGCAGAAGTTAGATGTGAAAAACGGAGGATGGTGAAATGGCGCACACTAGGGGAGGCCTGCATCTAGCAGTGGACTGATATAGGCTGATGATGAAAGCTCTTAATCGAATATTGGACTGCCTCAATGATCAGCCAAGCCAATTTGAACAGGAAAATACTGTAGAAATCAACAGGATGCCTTTACTTCAGTCAATACTTGGCTTTGCAAGGTTTTACCAAGCCTTCCTCTTGATTTCTGTTTTAGTCAGCCTGTGGAGGCAAAGTTAAATACCAAAACGCCCGCCCTTTACGCTAACACGCCTTCTAGTGTTATTGTTCTATCACATGTACTAGGCGTTACAATTTACATTAGTAAGGCAAAGGCTTCTTCTACATTTTTGCTGTGTAATTCTTCGTAAAATTTCATTGAGCAATTTGGCACTATTTTGTTAATGTGATGTTGGCATTATTCTTCATAAGCAATGCACGTCAATATTTCCTCAAAAGTTGTAGAAGATCAACTGTTCATGATCATGGACGTTGTAACACCCTTAACTCTTTAGGTATTAAACTCACCAACAAAATCACCAATCATGACGATGCCGATACTTCTGACGTTGTATCCAACTGCATGAGCGCCCACCGCTTCCCAGCCTCGACCCTCGTACACGGAGCCTTCGCCTCCCACAGCGAAACTAAACAACATACAAATGAACATCACATAACATCTGCTAGACGAAAAAGTCCGCTTCGTTATATCATTACTGCCTCGTTAGCCAATAGGTTAACCTCCTATGCACAACCTACATACCCAAAATGTGGGTGTATATACGTGGGACACTCAGAAAGTTTTGCGGAGTGAAGGAACTCAGAAAGTGGCCAGTGTCTTATACATAAAAACTTTTTGTCGCAAAACTTTCTGAGTGGCCTGGTAGTACAACTCTCCAACCCTTCAGGAAATACAGGCGTGTTATATTTTATGATGTTTTTTGATGAATCGATATAAGTAATACGATTCGCACTAGAAAATTGTTAAGGATCTACTATGGGTTCTAAATATGAATTGATCTAATTGTCTAGACTTCTAGCCCGCTAACGTGCGGCTGTGAATCCGCGTCGATTTCGTTCTTCTTAATTTCGTGGGATTCCCAAAATCCCGTAACAGATACCTACGTCATTTAAAAAACTTACTTGCCAAAAGTTTTAGTCAGTGAGGTTCGTTGTGTTGATATAGATCTTCATCGGTTATTTATAAATTTATACATATAATAAAATTGAACCAGGTTGAAGTTTGTACATTATATTATATATTGAATAAAAACTATAATGGGAAGTCCAACAGACCAACAGAAGCTGAAACAACAATTTTTGTCCGTCTATCTGTCTATATGATATTACACGCATCACGCAAAATACCTACTGCTTGGAGTTACATCCGATTTTCCACGATGTATTGCTAGAGTTCTAATTTAAAATTTGGTGCAGGTTTCATCTTGATAAGCCGAGTGTGAATCTCTTTGAGCCGCGAGAAAACCCGGAGGGAATAGCTTCTTTTTAAATATAGGACTGGTTTTAACAATTGTCAAGACTATCTTTTTGTATTTTTTTGGCATTTTCCATGCAAAGCTTATTAAGTTTTTTCAACAGATCACTTTTTCCTTCACTAAAATAACATAATTGTCAAGACTTTTGTCGAGAGTCGAGAATTATAGACGCATCATAAGCTGGTTAGAATTACAACATGTACGAACAAACAATACACCAATCAACCTGATTGGTGTATTGTTTGTAAAATGTGTCTGCTTTTTAGTGTTCCGTAGCCAAATGGCAAAAAACGGAACCCTTATAGATTCGTCATGTCCGTCTGTCTGTCTGTCCGATCGTGTCACAGCCTTTTTTTTCGAAACTATAAGAACTATGCTGTTGAAACTTGGTAAGCAGATGTATTCTATGAACCGCATTAAAATTTTCAGACAAAAATAGAAAAAAAACAAAAAAAATTGGGGGTTCCCCATACTTGGAACTGAAACAAAAAATTTTTTTTTCGTCAAACCCATACGTGTGGAGTATCTATGGATAGGTCTTTAAAAATGATATTGAGGTTTCTAATATCATTTTTTTCTAAACTGAACAGTTTGCGCGAGAAACACTTCCAAAGTGGTAAAATGTGTGTCCCCCCCCCCTGTAACTTCTAAAATAAGGGAACGATAAAACTAAAAAAAATATATGATGTACATTACCATGTAAACTTCCACCGAAAATTGGTTTGAACGAGATCTAGTAAATAGTTTTTTTTACTTGCTACTGATTTGATACTTTTATCCTCTACTGTTATAATCAAATTTTGGAGATCATTGATAACATTGTCAGCGCCATCGGCGAGTGCTGTTAATGGATCAGCACTTAATCAATACCTGTAATCTTGCGATCTACAAGTTTTTTTGATATTATTAATGTAGGTAATGTTTAACAGGATTTTAAGGCCAAAAGATAGTCAAAACAGTTCTACTGGCTAACGCCACATCATAGTTTTAGCTGTTAGAAGTTTCATTCATTCGAATTGTCGGAGCTTATATATTTTATACTAGCTGTGTCGATGGGCTAATCTGAAGTTTGCCCGAAAATTTTGTATCGCCGTTTTGTAGCCTGTAGAAAAATCATTCCATCTCCTGGCGTCTTTAACATTTTGAACGCCAGAGTATAAACGTATCGCCGTACCCCTGACGCCAGGCCAGTTTTTCTGCCAAATTACACAAGGTAGTGAAAACACACTAAAGTAATGATTAAATTGATTATTTCATAATATGGTGCGACGTATATTTTGTCATATATTTGTGACGTTGGCGTTCAGGGTAAGATTTCGTTTGTCACATATATATGACAATGGCGTTCAAAAGGTTAATACAGGAAAAGTGAACTCATACAGACATGTAAAACTTACTTATATCCAATATCCTGCCATCCATTAGTAATCTGATGCATGTTCTGCATGAGCCTCATGTTTCGTTTGCAGGACTCTTTGGTGACGCACGCAGGTGGTATGTAGCTGTGGTGAACCAGGACATATGGCACCGGCGTTTGAAGGGTTCTGATGGAGGTCGCCGGCCGCGCTCCCCATGTATCACGACTTACGAAATCAAATGGGTACGCTGTAAAAAAGATTTTTTTTTATCTAATGTTTTTTTTTCAGTTCAGTAGGTACCTGGAAGGAATCGCAAATTGCGATAAGGCCAATTGTATTGTTGTATTAAGATAATGTGTTATCCTATGTATTATTTATGCTAAGACAGCAAACATGCCTGTTGCGTTTTTGATGTCTTATTTCATGTTTGCACTTTTATTTCATGTTTGTTTGTAGTAGCCTGGCTTAAACTTTGTTATTATTACAGAATGATAAATAAATGGAAAAATAGTAATAGTGAACTTTTCAAGATAGGCGCATTTGTAGATCTACAATATATTATCGTAGTAGGAATGTATATATATATATATAGTATAGATAGTAATTAAGACTTACAGTAAGTACTTCGAGATTTTCTGCAGGGACGGGCCGATGTGATCGCAACCAAGCAGACAATGAGAATGTGGACTAGACTGGCCATCGTTTCTAGAAATTCAAAATGAGAACGTGATTAAAATCCTTAAATTTAACAAACATTCCTACGAAATTTAAATTTCGAACAATTCACGTCAGAAGACAATTTAATTATTTTAAATTTATTTACACGGAGAATTAACAGTAGAAAAAATTGGTATGTGTGGTCCTTAACCTTTTTTTATATTCAAATTAAACAGCATAAGTTCCGTTCTTAAATTATGTTTAGAATCAGGTTTATGTTACCGAGTAACGAATTATTTTGATTTTAATTGCAAACTCAAAAAGACTACACAAACGACCACACGAAATAATGATTGGCGGGAATTATAAGTTCATAAACGTCTACAAAATGTTTTTATATATACCTAGTCACTTTAGGCAGAGACACGCCAATAAGATTCCTTGCCTCCTTTGATCTAAAATTACGATCGACTTGAATTGGTTTTCAATCTCTAACTATAAATCATACTTACTTGCACATCAATTTATCTACCCAGTTAAAAAACATTTAGCAAGGCAAAAAGTATTTTAATTGTTTTTTTTTATCTCCGATATTTATAGTAAAAAGTTTGCAATCGTCTTTAAAAAATATTAGTAGGAAATACTTAGATGATAAAATTCGAGGTCTTCGAGGAAGGTTCATTATAATCTGAGATTTTTTTGCTATCTTTGATCAGTCTTAATTTAGTATACCTAACCCTGATGAGGAAAAAACTGAGTCGCGCTTCTCTAAATAGTACCTATTAAACGTATAGTTGCCTACTTATAACTTGATTCGTGCGATGGCACGTGCTTTAAGCTGAAGTAGTATCACGTTGCATCTACCATGAAGAACGTTTGCGGTTGGCCACTAATACGAACCATGCGAATTTCCCTCACCCAAAATATAAGGATTCAGTATTTTGTTCCGTTTTTATTAAGAAGAGTCTTTAAAAGAGGCCATGATGTATTGCCGCAATATTTCTATCAATTCCAATTACAAATAATAATTATGTCAAAGACAATTGAAAAAAGAGACATTAAAATGTCATTGAATTAAGCACTTATGGCCACGCGTGTCATGATCAATCACACTACTTTTAGCTTATCAATCAAGGATAGGGATATCTCAAGGGTTGTTCGCATTATCTTATCTCTTAATAGTAGAAAATTTGTAAAACAGTGTAGGAACACGGAAAATCAATTACGGTAGTAACAATAAGTCGTATTCGTTCCCCTTTATTGCGGGATTCGGGTATTTTTCCTGTACCTATGTTATTTAAATGACAAAATAATGATTCTTATTTCGAATTAGCATTGTTGACATTTTAATGATCCAAAGCAGCTTTTCGCTGCGTGCAATCACATACTCGTATGTTTTCTACTAATTTAATTTTTTTTTAATTATGCAAATTAATTCATTTTAAAGATAAAAGATTATGTCGCTAAACAATCAGCCCAGCAGTGGGATGAAATAAAAAATATTAAAGATATCATTCCATAACCCGGTTAATGTTAAATTTAGATAATAATAATATCTACGCGTACCTACTTAAAATACCTAAGCTTACCGAATCCTAAATAGGCCCAAATCTCTGGTCTATGAACGAACATGTAGTAATTTTTTGCGCTACCTTTACCATATTTACATTTTTAAGTAAGTTTAAGGCACATTTACGTTTTAAATCTAGACGTACAGGTCCATATTTAGGTAAATACCGTTGCCGGTGTAGAATCATCTAAGAATACTAATATTATAAAAAGGTAAAGTTTGTGAGGTTGTAGGGTGTAATCTCTGGTTCTACTGAACCGATTTTGTATATTCTTCAGAAATAGAAAGCTAAATTATTACCGAGTGGCATAGGCTATATTATATTAACCTGTAAAATTAAAACAAAATCGTATCGTCCACGCGAGCGAATCGGGCGAAAAGCTAAAGAAATGAAAAATTAAGTAAATCAGAAATACATTTTTCGTTCCTTTTAATGATATCTTTCTACAAGTCTCTATAGAAACAAACCTCTCTTATTATAAAACTTTAATTCATTTTCTATAATATTTTTGGTAATAATAAATCTATCATAGAGCAGAAGGTTGTATCTATTTATTAAACAGCTAATAAAAAAGGCTTACCTTTAATTAGGGAAAAATAAATCCAAAAGTTTGAATCAAAAACTAAAAAAATATGATTCTTTTTTCAGATTAACACTTATTGACTTACACAAACGAATCAATAAAAAAATTGACTTTGTATATAAATAAATAACTATGCTGAGCCGGTTTCCGTTAATGAATACGTTTCGCAATCATATAGACACCGGTATATATATAATGTGAATGAATGCGTTATTGATAATCACGGAGTCATACAAGATAATTCGGTGATACAAGTCAAGATAATGGTTCTGATTGGCCGCGTTAATAATAATTAATATAGCTGTTTGTTATTATTATGGGCGGGTGCTTAGTTTGCCTTTTTCTAGGGCAAAGCGATATTTCTTTTTTATTCTGGCACTCGTTACAGATGAATTACGATAAACAAATACAAAAAGAAAAAACATATGTATCAGAAGAACGAATCCCTATTTCCCTTTGTCACGTCATTACTTGAAAACTACTTTTCAATTTTCATACTCTAGAAAATTATTACGGAATCAAAAATTACGAAAATTGTGCAGAAAATTGTTAAGACAGGACAGCGTCTGTCGAGCCAGCTAGTAATTTATAAATGACGTCTGTTTGTTGACACCTTCAGACAGAATTTTACTTATCAGGAAGTGGGTTCGATAGCTTAGTGGGCTGAAGCGTTCCACAGGTTTAATATCCACCTGAGATCGAATATTTCTTTCACTGGAATTTAGTTATATGCAAATACCACCACACAAATCCACCACGCAAGCCTACTGCGGGTTTGCAGACTTCTCACGCCGTCAAGAGAATCTTTTATTAATACGCACATGCCTTCGAAAACTAACTCAGAGGTGCATGCTTTGAATTCGAACTCAGGCCATTTGACTTGGCAGTCCGATGGTTTTATCACTAGGCTATCTAGTGATATGCTACGGAGACTTTTGTAGAAAAACCTAATTAAACTTTGCTTGGAATGGGACCCAGGTTATTTAGCGCATACGAACACTTAGTATAATGGGGCAATTGAGCAGAATAGGTATCGTAATCGGAGACAGGCGTGACAATATGTATGTATGTATGTATGTAGGTATCGTAATTAGATTCCCAGGGTTTATTGGGTTTATCTACGATTATTAGGACATTTTCGATAGCAGGTCGATCGGTTTTCTGGCCGGTCTATGACAATAGCCTGGTCTTCCACTCCCCATACACGAAACCTAAAATCATTCATCATTATATGGGCTGTGGGAACCTCCGAGTTTGTATCGGCCTCTTTTCTCAGTCTCTTCTCGTTAGGTAGGAAATGCCGGCACCATCTAGTTTAAAAATTAAAAACCTCCTGCCTCCTGTCTTGTAAAAGTGTCTTTAAAGATGCCTATTTTACCTTTCAATACACTTTTACAAGTCAGGAGATTTTCATATTTGTTGATTTACTGAAATAAATAGCATTTATCATTTATAGCTGCCTAACCCTTAGATTAATTTACTTAAAAGCAACTTTATCCTTGTGTCAAAACCAACTGCACCTACTGATAACCTATTTCTTAGAATTAATGCGTTGTTTTTCAATATAATAGGCAATATTTCAATAACAATGGACCGCTAGGGGACTTACAGAAGTGTCATGAACTTATATAATAGGTTCAAAGAATCAGGGACTTATGCTGTTATTTGTTCTAATTAGTTACTTCAATGATTGATACCTATAATAAACGGTAAATAACATGAAGTGTACCTAACACCTTCCCCCACACAGGAATAAGTCATCTCAGCTTGTTTCAACTAAGTATGTTGTGATGTTGCTGAATATATATCAGTAATTGAAACAAAGCGTTTGGAATTAAACCTACGCAACCTTATTTCTTTATTTCGGGCTTTTATCAACACAGATTGGATAATAGGCTGACTAATAAATGCGGACATTATATAACTTGAAAAACTTGGAAGAAAATCGAAATTAGGTTTGCTTCTCTTGGTGTTTTTCTCATCGGGTTTTTGTTTATACTTTCACGCCTGTATTCCCCGAAGGGCTAAGGCAACGATGTACTTACACTATCGCATCATTTAAATCTTATGAGACTTATGAGATTGTTATACGCTGAGCGTAAAAAATCCTCCTAAAATTAAGAATAAAAAGACACAGTGCTTTTTCCATTTTTTTTTATATCTCGGTATACCAGCAGGCGAGCCACCTGATAATAAGTAGTCATCGCCGCTCAATACTTAAGGAGTTGCAGGTGCGTTACCGAGCCAATGAAAATGGAGTGGAAGGAAAAAAGGAGAAGTAAGGGAACTGACGGAGGAATTGGGCGTCTGGCGCTCCACAATTACCATAAAAAACGCAACGGTATGAATACTGATGCGGTATTCTGTGGGAGGGTAGTACTTCCCTGGTCGGAGAAGTAGTACATTCATGCTGGCATATAGACATGCCAGCGAGACACTACTACTACAGTACTACTTTCTTCTATAACGTCTCGTATGTGAACTACTTAGTTCAAGATAATAGGCTAGAGTAGGTATGTCATGGTCTATTTAAGATCACAATTAGTATATTACCTAATTGACTTCATATCCTGTATTGACAGTTATTTACCGCGTCACCCTTCCGCTTCGTTACCACATTTTCGCCACTTACAGTTATTATAATTAATTCAAATCTTGAAAAATATTTCTTATTGTAAAGAAAGTACTGTGACTACTCTATAGCCTAATGAATATTTGCAGAAACTGGTCTAGGTCACAGTTTTGGGATATCCCTATAGTCTTTCCGAATTATAGCTTAGAATTTAAATAAGGATAAATATTTTTTTCAGTTATTTAATACGCACATGCATCGTATTTATAATGTTATTAAAACTGTGAAGGAAAACATTGTGAGGAAACCTGCATACCTAAAAGATTTTCTTGACTGCGTGTGAAGTCTGCTAAGGTGTAGTAGGCTAGCCTAATCCTTTTCCCTCAGTGAATTCCTCCTCAGAGTCCCTCTTCTCACATGAGTGAGCAGAAGAATTTAGTTACAGAAACTACTGGGTATATGAATAACAAGTAATTTCTCTGACTACTAATACTTTGTGTTTCAGAATATTCAGTGCGCTTTAAGGAAATTAAGTTTTTTTTTAAATAAGTACTTTATTTCATAAGTAATTAAGAAGCTATCCCAGAGATGCCCTTGTAACGTTATAATAATTTCACACTTGACTGGACCTAGTACACAGTACTGGGAGCGGAGATGACGCAATCAGGGCGCACCCGCCCGGAAATCAGGCGCCGACCATTGTCAGGAATACACACTTACGGGCTAATTTATGTTCATATTCAAATATAGAACGATAAATTATAAACAATTTGGCTGTTTTTTATTTATCGTCTTGCATTGTATTTATTCATTGATTAATTGGTTTCAGAATGGCAAAATTTAGGCGCATGCGTAGACGCCCCTAGGTACTAACAGCGTAGAAAAGGCAAGTGTCATTGAATAATGTATCTTAATTCACTAAACATAATTTACCTTTTATGTTATTAAATACTGCCTCGTTAGTCTAGTGGTCCCAAGCGCGACTGCTACACAAGAGGTCCTGGGTTCGATTCTCAGGTCGAGCAAAGTGTTATCGGGTTTTTCTATGAAATTCTCAGTAGCGGCTCGGAGTCTGGGAGTCTGGATTAGTGCCTTGGTTAATGGCAATACGCTCGCCTCCTATTACATGGGACCTAAACATACCGGCGAAATGTGGGCGTACATTAGTACACCTCTGCCTAACCCTTCGGGAAATACAAGCATGATGGTATGTTATGTTATGTTATTATATATACCTTTCTACCTAGCAATAATATTTTTATTACTAATTTACTCTAAACTTGAACAAATTCAAAATGAAACAACTGTCTATTGGTGAAAACCGCATGAAATTCGGTTTAGTACTTTTTGAGTTTGTCACGAACAGACAGGCGTGGCGACTTTGTTTTGTAACATGTAAGTGATAGTCATATATAGTGATAGTGATAGTGTGACCCATATGTAAGTATGATATATATATATTGTATGTCGGGTGAATCAATGCAAAACTGCAGTGGCTCTTTCCTCAATAGGACATTTGCTGTCATTGTCCTACATTATGACACTAACATAAATTTGACACTAATAATGCTATGTCAGGATTTAATAAAGGGCCTAGGCTATTTAGGGTTGTCAAGGCGTTTCTTCTGGAACTGACGAGTTAGGAAGGCCGCATGGGTTATGGGAGGAGTTAGGAAATGCCAACGCCATCCAGCACTAAAATCCAAAACATTGGCATGTAAATTTTCACATCACTTAGTGCTATTTTTAACCCTCGACGCAAAAACGACGGGGTGTTATAAATTTGACGTGTCTGTGTGTGTGTGTCTGCCTGTGGCATCGTAGCTCCCGAACGGATGAACCGATTTGGATTTAGTTATTTTTGTTTGAAAGGTAAATTAGTCGGGAGTGTTCTTAGCTATGTTTGATGAAAATCGGTCGAGAGGTAAAGTAATTGTCGGGGGTTTTTTTAATTTTTAATTTAGTAATTTATCAAAACATTGATAAAAATCACAATCACACAAAATGACAAAGGTATCTATATTATTTGGAAGTGTCGTGAATTTATGAATTTTTGAGAATTTCTGAGTTTTGGCATAAGGCGCATTGGCGCAGTTACTGGCCAATCGGCTTGTATGGCATGGGTCGGGTATTCAATTCCTGCACGGAATAGGACAGAAGAAATTCCTCTAGTGTAGGGGCAAGTTTAAAAATATTTTAGTGCTTAATTTAGTTTTCAAAAATTGACTGTCATTTGAGCTTATAGACATTCAACATTGTATAAGTGTTAGAAACTACGTAGGTACCTATAAATAAATAAATGATAATTAAGACAATTAAGCAGGTATGTTATAGGCCCTATGTTGCGCAAGATAGGAAGAGGTTTGGCAAGAAAAAGTGAGGAGGCCTTTACCCAACAATGGGAAACTAATCAGGCAAATTAGAAAATTAAACCTGCCGCTATTTTAGTAATAAGTAAGCCATTTTAGGACGATATTCAGGCTTATCTCACGTAAATATAACTAACGGCCGACCCCAATAACAACTTCGCTACCTTAAAGATAAGATTTAGACATAAGGTTATGTAAAAAATGTAAGTGCATGTGTTGTCAAAAAGCTCTTATCTTTATTAAGCAAATTTACTAACAGATTAATTATTGCAACTGGCTGTAATGCCTTGGATTGAAAGGGTGGTGCATCAAAAATACATCCATGAGGAGATACATGAATGGTCACACTAGTACAGTTTGTTCGAAATAAGTAAGCCGATCGGAAGTTAGCCGTTCCGAACTACCGCGGTGCTAAAATCGTTTAATTAAGTGTTTTAATACATAAACATCGAAATAAGTAAACAAAATAATTAGAAATGTGAAACATATTTTTATTTATTTATTTATTTATTCTATAACAATATAGCATTGTGTCAGAAATCCTACAAACCTAAAACATATTGAATTGCATGCATACAATTACGACGATTATACGACTCTAATTATCTTTACACCGACTCTTTCTATTAAAATTTACCACTTGTAAACCACTTGCAGACAACTTCCGATCGGCTTACTTATTTCGAACAAACTGTAGTATTGTCGCGTTGGCATGCCTACGTGCCAGCATTAATGGGTCGGCACGACCGGGGAAGAACCTACTACCCTCCTATAGAATTCGACGTGAATTAGCAATATGCACACTGTTGCGTTTCGTACGGTGAGTTTGGAGGCCTAATTCCTCCCTCAGTAACCTTCATTTTCCTTTTCTCCTTTCCCTCCCTTTTCCTAGGCTCAGCAACGCATCTGCAACTCCTTTGGTATTGCATATGTCCACGGGCGGCGATGACTAGGTTCTTACCATCAGCTATTACTGCTACTGCTGTAGGATTTTTTGTGAATTTTGCGTAAAGGATTGGACCTTGAAAATGGACATAAGTAGACAACCTTTTCCACAAAAAAATCAAGAGAAACAGCTAGTATTATTATAAATAGATAAGTAATTTTAATATTTTTTACCCCTGCTTTAAACAAATGAAGAGCTGATGACGCACATCACATTATAACGGAGCTAATTAGCCAGCAAAATGTATTAATCTATGTGCATCTCGAATCTAAGATGAGACCTACCACTAATGTGTACGTTAACTAAAATCCGTGGTACACATTGGTTCGACGCACCTATTTATAAGTTCCAGAGGAATTGTTCACAGATGAAATTCCGATGGTAGTCGCGAGCTACACGCGCTCCCGGTTTCGCGTCCCCAAAATATCCGAGGCCTAAATTAATTAAAAAAATATGACCAGTTGATTGAGTGGCGGTGTTCGAATTTTAAAGTGCGTATATTTGTGATTAGAGAAACATTACACACACATACACGCGGAGTTTATTTTTTAATGTAAGACAAAGTCATGCATCTGGTGAAAGTATAATAATTATGTATTCTATTTGAAGAGCAGATAGAAATAGGGTTTTGCGTAGATAACTAGAATAGAAGTGATAAAAGCTGCGCTGGATTGTCTGGAGTTGCTGCGGAGTCAGTTTTATTGCTCGACACTTTAATATTATCTTTCCAAACTGTTAAAACTAACTCACTTGTTTTTAAGTTTGTTATCACTTAACTTTATCCAAAATCAATGTTTGGATTACTTTTTTTTTATCTTACAGAAAAGCTTGATTTTATAATTATCTAGGTATTCTGGAACTTTCTAATCATTTAGTTCACCAAAATAATGAATTAGTATAAAATAATGGTTACGATAGACCTAAATTGGTTGCGAATATAAACTATGGTATCAATTTTGATTCTTAAAAATAACGTCATGAATGATCACTTGATATCATTCGTTTAGAAAAGAGTGAATGAACTTTCGCAACAACAAAAAGTTTCAATTATTACGATTATGCGATAAAAAAGATTAGGTTACGATCATTGTTATGGAAAAAGATAATTTTATTGTCGAGCTTATTCTCATTAAGTGGACAATTTGATATACAGTACACGTCTAGGCAGCGTAACATTTCGCTGTCTAGACGTCTGACAGCACTGGATTCTTTTATTTACTTATATTATTAGCCGTCTTTGTCCCACGGCTTGGAACGGTCTCTCTCAAGTCTTTCTAGGTTGTCATTATATGCAGACGCTTCAAGACGAAGCACGAAGAACGAAGGCACGCGCTTTCTTTGCTGGCTTTTCTTACCATCTTCAGGCACCCATTGAGTGGGACTCTAGCCCAGTTGTCAGTGTGCATGCTTTACACAGAGATATTAAACATTTTGCGGACTTTTGTTTACGTACGGTTGATGCATAGAGGTACCATACTATATCTACTTTCTGTGCATAATACAGAACATTAAAAAAAACAGAATATTTTGGAACTTTCTTTTAATTTCAATACCTATAACTAAAATCTTTCGTAAACCTTCCAATCGACACAACCTACACTAAACATTAAAAGTTCCAATACTATAGAAACTTTTTACACATTGCACCTTTATAACAAAACCGTCACTAAGTAAGAAAGAAAAAATAAGAAAAGTTAATACAACTTTATATATATATCAGCCAATACTTCTCACAAATCCTTAAAAAACTCTCTTCATAATTTACATATTTAGGGATAGTGATGGTTTTGTAATAAAGGCGTGAAATATTTTAACAATGTTTCAAGTGAAAGAAGTAAAAAAATATTGCAACATAAACTTAATTTTTAAGTTATTCTTACGAGTAGTATATTTGAAGCACAACTAAAATTTTGAGCATTTCGAAATAAGAAAATTTATGAAATATTTTCTCAAGCGTTTTCATAAATAGGAAACTAAACAAGTCACCTCGTTTGAATGTGACTTTAATTTATCACTTCTAAAAGGTTACGAGTCCATGCCAAAAGTACACCTACTACATAAATAAATTTCCAACTGCTTCGCTGAAATAAAAATTATATAGCTTATAGGATTATGTGTAAGATATATCATTGATAGGTATGTCTGGCTTTGTAGAAATAGATGATTGTCGTATAATTGTTCTTGACGACACGCCATATGAACCTATTCTGAGGACGGTGGAAAATTTTATAATCATCATCATCATCATATATTTAATGAAATGGAGCGGTGGTGGCCCAGCGATAAAGGCCGCAACTTACAAGTTGTAAGGTCGTAGGCTCGACCCCAGACAGGCGCTCTACTTTGTGTAAATTACGACCACCGCTCCCAAACCGGTGAAGGAAAACATCGTAAGGAAACCGGGATGTCCTAAAACCAAAAATTCGAAGCCATGTGACATCTACCAACCCCGAATGGGCCCGCGTGGTAGATTACGGCCCACTCCCTGTCACTAAAGGAGGCCTGTGTCCCAGCAGTGGGAAAATTATAGGTCGATTATGCTATATAATTAAATTATAGGTCGATTATGCTATATAATTAAATTATAGGTCGATTATGCTATATAATTAAATAGAAGTTTCAAAATAATTCCTTATCAACATCTTAAAATATCATCATCTAAAAATAAAAGCGGCGGTAGCCTAATGGCTAGGGCGTCGGACTTGCGATCACACGGTTGCCGGTTCGAACCCCACCCATTGCACTACCGACGTGAACCCACTCGTAACACAAGCATTTAGCTTAGCACGAGGGGTTAACAAGAATACTAGTAATGTGTGATCGACATTACTAGTAAGCTTTTATTTAAAAAAAAAGAAAGAAAGAAAAAGAAAGAAAAAATCTTGTACTGTTTTTCATCGATTTAATTGAATACATGTATCCTCATCTTTATGTCTTTAGGAGCATATCTAGTCTACAAACAAAAGCCTCATAAAGACTTCAACAAGGTCCAGGTCCTTAGTTACTTAAAGGACACATACAACGTCTCCTACCAACCTTCTTCACAACTTCTACCAGTTATTTATTGCACTATAGACGCCAGGAAAGACTAGAGTTATAGACTTGTGATATGACTTCCAAGTCAAAGACCTCGCGCTCGCGCCCAAACCACGAACCTCTGCCATTAATTAAATAATTTGTGTCAAAAATATGGCAACAAGCACCAACTACTTGAAATAATAAATAAAATTTGAACTAATTAAACCGTTCCGTCCAATTACCTGACCTAACATCTTTTTTCAACTTTGAATCTAGTCTCGAGTTAAAGAATTTAGTTCAAGCACACGATAGTGACAGATTAAAAGAAACTAGTTCGGATCATAGAAAACTTACAACAAACAGATAGCTGCAAACCCTATTTCAAAAAACATAATATTTTAACTGTACCCTGTATATACATACTGGAAATATGTAAATTTGCACACCAACACCAAGACTTTTACACAAAACGCGAAGACATACAAACAAGATACAAACTAAGACATAAAACACGATTAAATTTACCGAAATCTCGCCTAAAAATTCACTCAACTAGCCCTCTAGTCATGTCAATAAAAATTTATAATAAGTTACCAGAAGAAATTAGAACTGAAAAAAAGATTAATATATTCACACACAAATTAAAAAAGCTATTATTAAAGAAATGCTACTACAGGATTGATGAATACTTAAATGATAAATCCATATAACTCATACCTACACTACACAACAGACTCATTTATTATAATAATTATACCCATAATAAACGAATGTAAACACATATCGACTTATCCGTAGAACAGAGTCCGATGTGATCATAGAGCAAAAACGAGTTAAATAGCGAAACGAGATAAGGAATACGAACTCTACAAAAGTACGTTTTTAGAATTTTCGTATCTTATTTAGTTTTGGAAATATAGAATCGAATAACGTTCAATCTGAATTTAGTTCCGCATAAAAACGCACGAAGTGATCAAGCAGGCAAGACGGCCCGCGGCGAGCAGGGGCGGTGCGGGCGCCCCGTCCGTTCGTTGGTTCGGCCGTTGTTCGTTGGAGGGAGGGCATTTTTGTGTCATGCGTTTAGCTTTTCGACGGTTTGATGAAAAAAAATATTTATCAAATGTTTTGCATGAAAAAATATTTTTTTAGAGTTGTCATGATCATGGAAAAGGATGGACATGTTTAAAAAACATGCAGAAAGGCCTGAGATTGGTTCAACATTTTCATTTTCCTGCTGTGTATAATGAAGAAAAGTGTAAATTCTGGTAAGTTAACAATTTCAGTTGTATGATTTCGTTAAACACACTATTAGGTTATTAAATTAATAAACACTATGTCTATAATGCTTTTTTGTCTTAGTAAACAGTTGTGGGTGATCGATTTGTATATAGGACGTTTTTTGACGGAGGGGTATAGAAACGCATTTTTAGTGCGAAAATACGACTAGTGTAATGAATATTCACAGGGTAATCATTATTTCTGTAATAATATACAATAAAAAGTAGAAGTCTTATGAAATATTTGGACGGTTTTATACGAACATTATTGAACTTTTAAGCGTGTCATGGGAATATAGGACGTTTTTCTACGGAATTAGGGATACGATTTGTTGGTTGGATATTAAGATGGGACGTTTTTATTGGGATAATGATGCCAGTTAGGACGTTGTTCATTTAAAAATATCGTTAAATAAAGAGATTTTTTATTTAAATAATTGTTAAACTAATTGCTAGGTACATTTGTCTTGCAATAGTATACATATTATATAAATACCTATAATAATTATACAGTTTTCAATTAATTTCAGTTGACAACGGCATGACTCAACAAACGTCACCTTTACCTCTATGTGCAGAAGAAATCAATCAGGAACTACTGATATACATACATACATACACTCACGCCTTTTTCCCACAGGGGTAGGCAGAAACTATGGACTACCACTTGCTACGACTCTTGCATATCTCTTTCGCTTCTTCCACATTCATACATCTTTTCATACACACACCACTGACCTTTTTGGAGAACCTCGCCGATAAGATCGGTGTACGTCCTTCTAGGGCGACATCTCCCGACGCTGCCACAAACATTCACCTTATAAATTCCATTCGTTAATTATCTTTCATTCATTCTCTCGACATGCTTAAACCATCTTAGCATATTCGTTTCAATACGTGTCACTATATCATTTTTCAGTCCGCAACGTTGTCCAATCACACTATTTCTCACTACTGATATTATTTATGATATTATTTTTCACTACTGATATTATATGGGAAGAACTTCTGTATGAAGATAGTGGAACCAAAGATATTACGTGCGACAGAGCTGTCGCAGGTAATATCTTTGGTTCCTTACATATGGTATTGAGCAATACCGAATGTCATCTCTGATCTGAATGCCCACGATGTTTACAGCAATCAACCTAGTACATTTTCTTTAGAAGAGCCTTTTTGTTTTGAAAATTCACCATAATACAGCTTGAAGAGCTGTTAGAAGATTCTCACCACAGATCTACCCCTACTACCGTCTCATGGCAATATAAACATATTTTGCTATATGAGAAAGCTATCTTCAATCTTAACTTATATCTTAACTTTACGGTTTTTGAAATTGGTAAAAGAAAGGTCGTTTGCTACATCTGGGAGGTATGTGGCTAAACGTGGCGAAAATGAGGTAAGCAGTTGCCTCTTAGAATTTATTCAGGCTAATGTTGACCAAGTGGCCAAAGAGTTTCGCTTTTGGTCACACAATTTGTGCTGGTCAAAATCGTTACCGCTTTATATTTTCAATGTACGTTTATGCCGCAAATAAGTTCAACATATGCGTAAGACACCGGTTACTACAGAAGGGATATACACCTAAATTGAGGGGACAGTGTCAACTCTGTCTGTGAAATGTCTTGTTAATAGTAAAGCTTGGATGAAAGACGTTATAGGCAAGAAGATTACTGGAGAAACAACCGTCTATCCCAACAAACTATTTATAAATAAGACATGACTTAACCTGATTATAATTATGTTAGTGACTTGAGGTAACATGAGGCATTTCTTACAAACTGAACTAAATCCTGCATATTCTAAACCTATTGTGCTGTTAAATATAAAAACTGAATGGATATGTGCCGCACAGAAGTATTTCCCTTAGAATATCATCCATATTTTAACTCTTTGCCACATCCCACCACTGTTGATGTTTCTGAAGAATCGGATGATGACCTATCGGAATAACTTTTTTTATATTTTCTGCTGCTGCTGAGTCCAGTTCACCGATCGAAATAGTGTAAATAATTATAATAAGTATAATTTGTACTCAACAAGTAATTTAATGTTTGTCTACGTACAATTTCATTGCTATTAAGTATGTGCACCCACGTCTAGGTCAAGATGTTTGACTAATTAAAATTACCTATAAATGCTGCTTGTTAGATGATTTGTTAAGTAGTAGTGCGAAGTTTAAATATCTACATAATTATACATATTTTTCCGTTATTAGGATAAATATTAGTACATTTATAATTTTAATTATAATACAATAATTTTGCCATTTAATTACTACTTTTATTTTTAACTATTACGTATATAGTTTAAATTTCTGCATGCGCGTCTCCTGCATTCTTCCAATAGGTACATGGATCTGTAAGTTTTAGACTATGCTACCTTTAACTCCGTACCTAACTGTGATGTGATTACTGTTTATCGTGATGTTATCTAATGGTTTTGTTATTAATTTTGAGATTTTTTTAATCAATAAACGATTTCATACAATAATTTAATTTTGTATTTAGTTGTATGGGAGGGTAGTCGTATATTTTTAAGGGATTACCCGGCAAACGAGCAAGCTATTTACCTGATGGTAAATAGTCATCGCCCCCCATGAATATCTGCAATACCAAAGGAGTTGCAGATGCGCTGCCGAGCCTATCTAAGGAATAGGAATAGAAAGAGAAAAGTAGAAGGAAAGGGACTGAAGGAGTAATTGAGCGTCCGGCACTCCACACTTATGGTACGAAACGCAACAGTATGCATACTGCTACTTGACGTCGATATTTTATGGGAGGGTAGTACTTCCCTGGTCGAGTCGACCCTTTGCATGACACTACTTCTACACTACTTCTAAAATGTAATATGGCTCGTATTCTGTGTAAATATTTAATGGTGATTATGCACAAAGGACTCTTAAAAGATGAGTAATTCCAACAAAAAATGACACATGTTAATATAGAACGTCATTTAATTCAGACGTCTCCGTAAAACAACGTATAATGTTCACTACGGACCTCCGCTCTTCCGCTTTAAAACGTCCTATGTTGATATGGAACCCACTATCTTGTGAAATAAAAGGATATTAAATATACACATCATAGTATTTAACTAGGCTGAGACGTTGTTACAACATACCAAAAACTCAAAATGTCAAGTCTTACCGTTTAAGAGTTACACAAGTCAACAACTTCACTAAGCTCTACTGAAAACTATCAACCCTGCAGATCGGACTTTATTCTACGGATGAGTCGATATATTATACCAACCCTATATAAATAATGAAAACATATATTATATATTAGAAATAGTTAAATAATAATAAATAATACATAAAATAAATAATAATAAATAATACATAAAATTAATAATAATAAATAATACATAAAATTAATAATAATACATAAAATAGATAATAATACATACAATTAATAATACATAAAATAAATAATTAAATTATTAATACATAATAATTAACTAAGAAATAATATCTACTTATATATGCAAAGAGCATAGACCAATATATTTTAGTCTATGATAAAGAGTAAATAAATTATATCCAATTTTGATCCTATATCACAATATAATTAAATGATTCAATTATATATTATAAAATACCTACTAAGAAGTTTCTAATAATTAATTATATTTATAATTTGACGCACTCCTCCTCTCTTCTACAAAATTACTGAAGTTTTGCTGTGCCCGACAGGGTCCATAATTGTTACACTTCTCTTAAACTATAATACCTGTTAATATTTACATTATGGAATGCAATAAAGTATTGAGTATTGAGTATTGAGTACTTAAACCATTTGCCATACTTGCGCATGTACCCATTTGTTATTATTATTAATATAGATGTTTGAAGATCTGCCCGGATTTTTTCAACGCTGATGCTTTTTCAACCGACTTCAAAAAGGAGGAGGTTCTCAATTCGTCTGTATGTTTTTTTTTCAATGACTTTTTCAAATGTCATTAAACCAGTCCAGCATACAGTCCTTTACGTAGGTACATTTTCGAAAGTATTTCGTGATAGAGAAGCCCGTCCTGATGAAAATATTTAGTTTAAAGCAATTTTATAAAAATCAACAGTGAAGAAATTCTTTTGCCCCTTTTTAAGCACATTCTGTGCACATCATTTGATCCTGTGCACAGAATGAATTCTTTGGGAATGAATTAAAGTTCAAAGACGGAGTGCAGAAAAATATTTCGGACGTATTTCAATTACCGGATACCTACTAGCATCAGCAATGATAATAATTGGCACAGTTTTAATATTTAGTTAGAATGGTCAGGTAGGCACTAAAACTAAATTAAAAATAAACTTTTGATAATGTTATGAAAATTCTATTAAAAACATAATGAGGACTCAAATCCCACATAAAATATTACTCTTGGACTAACTTCTGTTTCGAGAACAGTCTAAACAAACACCCGAAATAATACATAATGACTCAACAGATATGGCATCCACTCTATTTAAATCAATGTATAAAATTATAACATAAACAATGCAAGTAGAATATTGACATTCGCACGTGTATAGGGCCTATTCCATCTTTATTACACCAAAAGGAAAAAAAAAAGGTTTTTATAAATTTATAATTCGAATCATCATTTGGAAAAACGTCATAATGGTAAAGATTTACGGAGGATGTAGGTACCTACGTGTCGCTTTTCAAACAAAAAATTCGTTCAGTAACCATGCATCTATAAAAAAAAACCTCAGGTATACAATTTGTTTTTAATTTTCAACATTACACTGGCCACCTTCTAGTGCGGTTGGCATTGACACTAGTAGGTAACGTTTGATCCTCCGAGTCCCTTTCGCATCGCCATGTGGCAAACGACTCATGAAGATTTTCCTTGCTACAAAAGAAAATGGTGGCAGAATTTCGTCTAAACAGACCCTAACACTACTACTTAGAGCTCATGACGGGCGCGTTAAAAATATCTAGTCTTGTTGAATGAATGGACGCGATGTTTGGCTCGTTACAGCAGCTGCTAATGTGTGTAATACCTCTCATCACTATATTGTATCATGAATTTATTGTAGCAAATCGGTGTTTTTATGAGTATTAATCGAACAATAGACTATTGGATTTTTTGGATCTTTTTTGATAATATTGGGTATTGAATGAAGTTTGTTATAATTCTTCGTAAGTCGATATTTAGGTAGAATGTAAAACAGAATTTAATATTTTTATTGTACTATACAACAAAGAAAAAAAATGTGACTATTTGTCCATTGATAAAACTACAGGCTATCTACCAATATAATAATAAAACAAATTGTTTAAATGCTAAACTCTCCTTGTACGGAAAGTCTCGTAGTCTCAATGCAAAATCAGCTTAGACTGGAAATATGTACTTACAGCTGCGTAGTGTCAGACAAAAAATCTGGAAAATCATACGATGTGGACTCATGGACTGTTTCCATAATAAGTCCACTTGAAGTATAGATATGAATGATTCTAAAGACATATAGCGTCACAACGTTCGTCATTAGAGGCAGGTGGGAAAGGGACATTATTTTTATCAGACAGACAGACAAAGTTGGTGATCGATAGTTTAGCATGAATTCGATATTGAAATTCTATTTATTACGTCACTAAAAGTGACTCATGCGCATTCCATGTACATTGTATGCAATGATGACTTTTAATTTGATAATATCGGTAGGTGCTTTCTGTGCGGTGTAATTAGGAACGATAAATGAAGAAATAGTGTGATAAGACAACGTTGTGGACTGGAAGATGATGTAGTGACGCGAATGGAAAGAAATATGCTGAGATAATTTGGGCATTTTAAAGAATTAATTAAAGACGATTAACAATAGGCGAACTTTTTGAGACATAAATTAACTGTAACAAAAAAGTAAAATGGATTTAAAATAAAATTGATGTCTTAAACAGTTTGGGAAGTCGGTGACTTAAATTTGAGTGGTTCTTTTGTTTTCGCTACCGAATTCCGAAACTGTTTTTAGACATCAATTAATTTTTTTTGAAGGTTGTTTTACATTTATGTTATTTTTATTCTTGTGGAAAGTTTTATTTATATATAAGTAATAAGTAATTTAAGCCAACTAAACGCACTGCTCCAACGAGACAGCGAGGTTACGATTTTTTTTTTTGTTAATTGTTTTAAAACCGCTCTATTACTAAATTAATCAAAATTGGTTCAGTGGATTAAACGTAAAAATGTAACAAATAAACAGTCAGACAGTCACTTATGCATGCATAATGTTAATATAAATTAGTATGTATGTCATCTCAATGGAAAATTCGCGACATACTGATAGTAAATAAATAACACAAAATAGTCATCATACCTATAAACATAGATAATAAAATGTGAAGTCCCTTATCTGTTATGTCATCTTAACGATGTAATTGCTACTTAATTATAAAACTGTCTGCATCAAAGATCAATTGGTTTGACTTCAATCAGTCATTGTTACACTATTATCCCGTGATACGTACTTACTTGATGAGTGTGAAAAGAAAAAGAAAAGAAAAAGAAAAAAGATTTATTTGCGTAGAATACAGGTGGTACCAGATATAAAATTGGTGGTTATGGAACAATACCATATTCTGCCTACATAAAGCATGCAAATTAATTTTACATTTATGTTCATTATAATTGAGTTAATTATTATTAATATGTATTATTTTTTATATAGTAATGCAGTTATTATTATTAAACACGAGACAATAAAATATAGAACCACATTAATTATACAAATCAGAGACAGGTGCATTTACATAAGATTTTTAGTGGCAAACATGATTTAAAAACTCTTGTACAGTATAGAAACATTTATCTATCAACCATTTACGTAAATCTTTTATAAAATATTTGAATGGGAGTTCCCTTATGGACTTTGGCAATTTATTAAATAGTGATATACACATGTGATAGACATTTGATTTATTTAAAGTTGTCCTACAAAATGGAATTTCTATTTTTGACGGATCTCTCGGTCTGTACTTTGTGTAACTGTCACCTTTAAAATTAAAAAAAACACTATGCTTTCTTACAAATTTAGATACTTCAAAGATATATATGCAGGCTAAAGTCATCAAATTAAGTTTTTTAAACAGAGGCCTACAAGAATCCAGTGGGTCGATCCCACATACAATACACTTCTTCTGGAGAATGAAAGCCTTCCCTATATCTGTAGAGTTTCCCCATATTAGTTAATTGAGTGCATAAGATGTCCTCTGGAAGGAAATAACACAACACTATACACATATACACACCATAGCTAATAAAAGGTCGACACTTACGAACAAATACATACCTCATTAATTTGTTAAATAGTTTTTACTTGCACAGAAATCATTGCAATTCCCGAAAGGTTAGGCAGAGATATACGCCCACAGTTTGATGGTATGGTACGGGCACAAATACTTCAAGGTTTTAAAACTTCGTAGCGAATAAGAACCTTATTTGTAGCACCAAAAAAGGTACTTGTTAAAAATGTATGCTTTATTATCTCCTTCTTTTTTCCTTCCCTTTTCCATAAACAGGCTCGGCAACGCACTCCTTTGGTATTGCAGATGTCCATGGGCGGCGATGACTACTTACTTACCATCAGATGGCTCGCCTGCTCGTTTGCCGAGTTATCCCATAAAAAATTAATTGCATCGCGTAATTGCATCCTGAGTAAGGACATTATAAATTACCATAAGTGTCACAAAGAAGTTAGTAAATAGTTATTTTAAGATGTGAGTGATACTTCGGGTTACAGCTAGTTTTGCTTTGCATTAAAACCTCATTAATTCTGACAACTCTATCTTTCTCAGAGCGCCATGCCGATCGGTAATGTGAGTAAGGAAAGCGGGCCTCGGCGGGACTCGTTCAGGCCGCCCTGGGTGAAGGAAAAGGATGTGGAAGCGCCGCCTTCCTGGATGCAAAAGAAGCTCAAGCCTGTTGAGAGCTCCACGAAGTCTGTGGACCCTGAACCTGCGCCTGCGACTGCACCTGCTAAGACACTGAAGCGTGAGTATTTTTTTCAGTGAATTATATTTTTTTTTTTCCTTTTTCGCTAATTGTTCGTGGTGTAAATTTGAGGATTCGACCAAAAATTACAATTTACACCTAAATCTTCTACGCTGATTTTTAAGAAAAAGTTTTAATGCTCAATCGTGAATAAGTTATTGTCGATTCCGCCCACGGCTTCGCCCGCGTGGTTTCTCGGCTTTTCTATACTATAATATATATATATTATACATATAAACCTTCCTCTTGAATCACTCTATCTGTTAAAAAAAACCGCATCAAAATCCGTTGCGTAGTTTCAAAGATTTAAGCATACAAAGGGACATAGGGACAGAGAAAGCGACTTTGTTTTATACTATGTAGTGATGTCGCAAATTCTACAGCCATGTACGGTGGCCAGCACATCAAGCTACCACAAAATGTCAAATTTTCTCAGTTGACTTTGAACTTTATCTTCAACAATTTAAAGTTTAAAATCATTTGGAGAAATTTGACAGTTTTGTATACCTTGACCTGCTGGCGACTGTACCTAGAATGTGTTAAAGCCGAATAATTTGCGAAAAACCAAGAAAAAATTGAATATCGCGGCCAAGGTTGAACGTTTAGCCTTAAATACGTTTTTCTTTTTCATTTAGCCCAATATTCGTATAATTTGCTAGCTCACTGTACCTTTAACCCATCAAATATGAGCTTAGTGCACCCAACAAATGTAGCTAATGTAGATACATTTTTGTTAGATAAATTCCGCATTTACTGGACACTAGTAGCTGATTTAGCTATTAAGTGCCCGTGACGTCGAATTTCTCTTCAAAGTATCTTTCTTATAGTCATATCAACTCTATGGTCGATCAACGATGGTCGATGTCAAGGTCAGGTTCGATGTATAAGTACTAAAAATATTTTTTCCTTCACTAAAATGTTTACAACCATACTTTAAAATTGCGAAGCTTGCCTGGCCGGAATGTGTACCTATTAAAATTTGAAACATCCTCCTTAGTCTAGCGGTCCTAAGCGCGACTGCTACGCTAGAGATCCTGGGATCGATCCCCAGGTCAAGCAAAGTTTTATTGGGTTTTTCTATAAAATTCTCAGTAGCATCTCGGAGTCTGGATTTGTGCCCGGCTTGCCCTTTATTACATGGGACCTAAACATACCGGCGAAATGTAGGTGTACATAAGTACGCCTCTGCCTAACCCTTCGGGGAATATAGGCGTGATGGTATGTTATAATTCCAACATAATTATGAAAACCTTTTCCACAACTTTCTACGACGATGGCCAATTTACTGAACATAAGTACATATTAATTTTTATAGCCATCAGGATGTTATGTTAATGTGAAAAAGTTCCTATGCCAAGTCAACCGAACAACCGTAAGGCAATAAAACAATTTATGCAAATAACTAGCATCTAAAACTATAATCATGAATAAATACTTGTAAAGCCATTCCATTATATTCTACGCAATTGCGATTTTCCGAAAACAAAAAAGTAGGATAAGGAGAATTATTTGTACCGTAAAATTTTCAAATAAACTTTCAAATTAATCTGTAACATACCATCATCACGCCTGCTTTCCCCAAAGGGTTAGGCAGAGGTGCTTCCCCGGTACGTTTAGATCCCATGTATTGCTAGGCGAGCATATTGCTATTGCCGGGCACAATGTTATAGCTTTCGCAAATGGGGCGAAACCACCGCCACCAACGCGTGGAAATTGTGGGCGAATTTCACTCCGTTTGTGACGCTAGCATGCACAAAACAGTATAGCATTCGAGAGCTTAGAAAATTGTGTGTGTCAGATTTTAATATAGCTACGATTTATTATTAATAATTCGTTAGTTTCTGAGTGGAAAATAAATAAACATGACATTCACATTACATGATGATGATGTTATCAACGGGAATAACATTCATCCCGTGATCCTATGGCGGTCATTTCTTAGATCACACTTTTAATAAAATATCATCACGCCCGTATCCCCGAAGGGTTAGGCAGAGGTTTACCAATGTACTTACACCCGCATTTCGCCGGTATGTTTAGGTCCCATGTAATAGGGGGTGAGCCTATTGCCTTTAACCGGGCACAAATCCAGACTCTAAGCTGTTACTGAGAATTTCATAAAAAAAAAAACAATAAAACTTGCTCGACCTGGGGATCGAACCCAGGACCTTGAGCGTAGATAGTGACATTTGTGAGATTTGATATAAAATGCAGAGTGATGATAATAAAAGCTTTCTAAATGTTAATTTTCCTTTGCTCATTTACTTTTAAGATATTAAATTATTTTTGGCTGCCATTCCATTTCATTTAAAATAAATTAAATTATAATATAAAAAAAAAGTAAACTGCGTTTTTGTCTTGCCAAGTCTATATTAAATGTGAGACTTCCTTACGTCCTTAGAAATTGTATTGGCATACAGACAACGTACGGTATAGTAGACTGGTATGGAAGTTAGTCCATATACCTCTACAGTCTGTCTACGTATATGACGACGATGTGGACTAGGGTGAAGTCAGATCTGGAATAATTCTCTATTCACTATAGTTATGAAGATATTTTATTTATTTATTTTTTTTATTTTATTTTATTTGGTTTACCAACAATTATATACACTGGTATAAGCAAACAAAACAGAAGCAACAAATAAGAATAAAGTGTAACAATCACTTATAGGTAAACTCTGCATGCACATAAAACGTTGTCGTAACTTACAAAAATTAAAGACCATATTATAAAAGTTGCACTACATAAGAATTAATGAATTAATCTAACTTACATTAAAGTAGTTAAGTAAAACTAGGCAATACAATAAAAAGGTTAACATGGCCTCAAATTCACGTTCCCAGTGAGACAATGCAGGGTTAAGAAACTCAGTTTTCGGGCAGATATCCAGGTTTTAACTATCAGAGACGGAGAACGCCTTGCAAGGCATTCCATAGGTAAGCATTACCTACCTTTGCAAAACGTTTTTTCTTTAAAAAGAAAAGGTTATTGCAATATGGTTCGCACATTACTAGTATTCTTGGTAACTCCTCGTACTAAGTTAAATGCTTGTATTACGAGTGGGTAAACGTCGGTAGTGCAATGGGTGAGTTTCGACCCTGCAACTTCATGATCGCAAGTCCGACGACCGCCGCCTCAAATCGATTCTCTCGTTGTACTTTTAGTCTAGCGATACTACTTACATAAGGTAGTTTCAATAGGTACCAAGTCATATCTTATTAAGTAATATCTTTATAGTTTTAATGATTGCAAGTGTGTTTTTGATCGTCAGTAGTTTTTATGCCCGTTGGATTATGGGCCGAGTCATCATCCAAATCCAAACTGCGGGCTTAGAATTTCCTAACAACAAAATTCAATAACATTTAACACCGAATCTAGAACATCATGCTCCGCTGCCAAACAAATAAGTGCTTACTAAACTGCACTCCAATCCGTAAAGTAATTCAACACATAATAAGACGTATCTTTTTTAAAAATAAAACGCCCAATACCGGAATTAACACAGATGAAGTAGCGGGCGGAAGCTAGTATTAATAGCTATAATTATAATGTATTCATCTCTTAAAAGCTCTTGAAGCTTTGCATCGTACTTTATTGTGGGCGAAGTTCCAAACGGATTGGACGCGATGCGTAGACGCAATCGGTTGAAACCAGCAGTGTAACAAATTGAGCCTATGTTCACACCGAATCGTGAGTGACAGAGTAGGTAGGAATACCTACGTCTATTGTAGAACCTTTCGATGAGAGAGAAAGGATATTACGAAGCTTAAAGATTGCTCCACTCCGCGATCTTAATTTGTTTTAGAGGCGTACCGACTGCAGAACCAATATTTAATGTCAACAAAACTTAAAATCTTTAAGCTTTGTAATATCCTTTTTCTCTCGCTCGCTCTCTGCTCTCTGCTCTCTGCCCGCGCTGGGGTGGATTTTTATAAAATGTTTATCAACTGAAAGTCAATCTGTATTCAAAGATCCTTGGACTGACGTTAGATAGAATGTATAGGGAAGGGATATCGACCCCCTGCCTCTTTGTTCATCGTGAAGAGTGTATCCAATATTATTATAAATAGTTATTATAATAAGATATTAGTACAATGTGATAGCGATTTGAATTATTCTTTTTCCGTTTAGAAGTTCGTTGGTTCACTTCACATCTACACACTACCCTGCAATTCAACTTGTGTAGTAAAGACGTGAAACATCTAAAAGTTGCAGTCAAGGATGAGAGTTCGATCCCACGCTGGATGGATGATCATTTACTAGTAATCGATGCATGTTTATAACACGATCAAACAAATGAAACCTCATTTACAGTATATTCATTTGTGAAAATTAATAGTACTTAGGCCGCATGTTAAACTAGCCGTCTCCAAATAAATAAAAAATGGAACAGAATTTATTTGAGTAAACTGCCAAGTAATTGAATCGGGATTTATTCGGAGTTAGTGAAATGCGTCCTTAGTATTTTATTTACATTCAGTTTACATTTTGTTTCAAATCATCACCATACTTGTTTAAAATGTTGTTGTAACATGAACTTGTCCATAATAAATTATTATTTTTGACGAATGTATTCCAAATGTTCTTCATGTCGCCACGTTTGCAAAACACGGAAAAACCCTTCCGATTCTTTTCTGTCAGCGGCTGTATTTGGCGCCTTATGTCACGTAACATCCGCCGCTGTGTGGGCGCAGGTAGCGTCTGCAAACAACATGATATTACTTTAAACATATTATTTTTCCTCGCTACTGCAAGCATAAACAGCCGATTCTGTTTTGTTTTACATAATAATATAAACAATTTTATACCTATATATATATAACACGTCAAAGTCACTCATTACCTACATTACTGAACTCCCGTAAGCGATAGACCGATTACTTTTCTAATCTAGTACTGGATTCCTCCTTTAAATTTGCTATACGTAGTATAAATGGCAAAATCATCGTATTTTGTTTAACAAATTTAAAAAATGTTATCTCCAAGGACTATTAAAACTTGGCGTGCACGACAGGAAGCGCTGATCATCATCGTCGACTTTAATCATCAATCTAACAAGTAATCAAAATTAAAAAAGACTCCCATTTCCGCTACAGCGTTTTTTACCAACGCTACCGCTAGAGAGCAATATTTTACAGTGCATAATATTTGTGACTGTTTATTTGTGGGTAGGATACATATGTGTAAGTATATGATGACGTCAACCACCTGACCGAAACTTTGGCAGGAGACACGGGTTCTGAATAATTGACTCTCCGAAATCGTTCACAAGTTTGTTAGTCTGGAGTTCGGGACCGAGTGACGTGTTCGTTCGATGAGGATTTCGCGCTTTACACCAGTATAATTCCGAATTTCGGCCGAATATTACTAGTGTATGACTAGTGAATAGTGTTCATAGTGATCTCTTCATCAGACACTTTAGTGAATAGTGAAAAAAAAACGGTAAATTTAAATCTGTTTTAGATTTTGGTATGCAAAATGTTGCGTCTGTTTACATGACCGTGCAATAAAGTTCTTGCCATTGAAAATAAAAACTTGCTATTAGACAAAGCTATAAAATCGGGTATTACGTTTTAATGTCCGAATATTTCCTGCCAAGCTACGAATTTTCTAACAACGTGACTAGACAACGTTTCGTCATATAAACAATAGATTTTCTTTGAAACTCAGCTAGTGTAGTGGCTTCTACTTACTATTATCGGAATAGGATATAATACAACCAAAACAATAGTATTTGCATTTCTTGATGGTGATGAAATAGAAAAGCTCTTCGACGCAAAAGATAACCGCGTCAATTTTAAAGTAAAAAATAAAACTATAGAATAAGAAAACAAAGTGATTAATCACAAAACTTTAAATAAAAATGGAATTGAAAAATCTTGTGCGGTCGTTCTGTCGTGACGTGGAGTAGCGTCGACGTTGTTAAGGAGATATTTTGAGCTCACGACGCCGTTCATACGCGATATTTTTAGAGAGGACAGACTTTTTACAAAATAAACGGAGATGTTGGGGTTAGCGAGTGATTTATAAGAACACGGCGGTGCGGCGTTAGTACCTACGAGAATGCCCAGTTATGATTTCCTAATTCGAAAATTACATGACACTGTATGCAGTCTCACTCTTTGTACCCTCAATTTAAGAAATCACTTGTAACGGAAATTGTCAGTCAGGTCTTAGCTTTATCGTAAAAATATGGCCATGATCAAGTTTTCGTCACAAAAACATTAACAAAATAGTGTAGTCGTGTAAATAGTGTAGGTACCAACTTCCTGCTTAAAGGTCGCGCGTCTATTTAAATGTTAAACGAGATTCAAAGCGATATTTACAACATAAACGTGGACGCAACACTGTCGGTATAAATAGAACATTATTTGGAAATGATGGAAAATTATTTATGAGTACCTACTTATTTAAATGTCTCTGCCTACTTTACATTTTCCGTATTCCCTTGGCCATCTAATAGGGAATTTGACATGTAATCGCGCTAAAATAGCGAAGGTCGGCCATCTTGGCAAACGCCATGTTTATTTACGTCCGCGAATGCCATCAAACTGCACCGCGTCGGGGCCACAACACGTGCTGCAATCAATTTCACTGTTCTTACTTCATGTTTTAGTTTTTCAGCTTTTATTAAATATTATTACTAAGTAGAAAGATGAATTGTAACAAGAAATTCAAACTAAATATCGAGATTAGTTTTGGGGCAAAATAGCTAGAATGTTTACTAATTCAGTTTAGGAAAGAAATCAAAAAACATGTTGCGTCTTTCATGAAGGTCACGAAAATCCTATGAATCAGTTAGACCAATTGATATTAATAACATAATATACCATTACGCCTGTATTCCCCGAAGGGTTAGGCAGAGGTGTACTTAATGTACACCCACATTTCGCCGGTATGTTTAGGACCCATGTAATAGGTGGCGAGCCTATTGCCATTCACCGGGCATAAATCCAGACTCCGAGCTGTTACTGAGAATTTCATGAAAAAACCCAATAACACTGCTCGACCTGGGGATCGAACCCAAGACCTCTAGCGTAGCAGTCGCGATTGGGACCACTAGACTAACGAGGCAGTCGATATTAATCGAAATATAATTTTGCTAGTACCTACATATTAAAGCTAAAACATTATAAAATTATTGTTTCTTGTTTCAGCCACTTTAAAGAAACAAGCTACTATTAAAGACAAAGCTGAAAACGGAGTAACAGCGCCAGTAGAAGAAAAGTTGATAAAACCTTCAGCAGCAAAGCAAGCTGATCAAGTGAACAAGCCAGCAGACGAAAAACCAAGATTTGGTAAAAGCACACTTAAAAGTGCTTTAAAAAGTGCTGAAGATAAAACTTCTAACGACAAATTATCAGAAAAGCCGACACTGAGGAGTGTCAGAACTATAGACGACAAAGCAAAAGAGAAATCTGTGACTATAGTAGATAAGAGGCCAGAGAAAAATGGTCCCATTCAAGCCAATAACACGGTAAATGATAAACCTGATAATAGAAACACAGTTTCGAGTAAAGATAGTAAGCCTGTGACGAAAGTACTTAACAATAAATCTCCGCCTAAGACTGCTGCCGATAAACCGGTGTCTAAAGCTCCTGAAAAGGTTGTAAAGCCTCCTCCAACTGAAAAGGTTGAAACTAAGCCTACATCAAAACCGGACTCTAAACCTGCAGCAAACTCGAAAACTGAACCCAAAGCTGTAACTGAAAAAACAGAGGACACCAAGATGGCTACGAAACCACCTCTTGAGAAAACGCCTTCAAAGGTATCTACTATTTATTAAACAGATCCTAATTTATCTAGCTAACTTACCTACTTTTTTAATTTGATTATTGTTGGTGTGAATGTAAATTTCCTCCTTAACCTTTGAATAATTTCTACACATTTTCTTGTTTTCAGCTCCCACCACGCAGACCGCCAATACAAAAGCAACCGTCAAAAGATGACGTGCCAGTAAAGAAATGGCGAGATCCTCTGCATGAGCGTGTTAAGGAGAACATAGACAAGACCCTTAATAATGAAATACCTAAGGGGCACACTCTGACTAAAAACGAGAGCTTGAGAAGTGAGTACCATTATCAGGACACACATAATTTTAAATCGTATTTTGAAGATAGTTAATATATGCAAAATATCATTAAGTAATGCTATTTACTTATATGTGACCAATGCAGTATCAAGATTAGCTAGAGATTCACCCAAGTATTCCTTAAGCTTGACGCTTCATGCATCTTCCACTAGATACTCTAGGCTACTGTTATAAATTTCTTCCTCGTCACGTCCATTTATCCAGAGGCCATCCAATAACCGGCCTCAATAAAAATCTAGCATAGGATTTCGTTACTTCATATAAGATACATCAAAATTATATTTGAATGAGAATCTACATAAAAAACAGTGCAAGCTTTTCTCGAACAAGAATACTATACTATACTATTACCTACTTAATGACTTTCCGTACTTTAATGCACAAATTTCAAACCCAACTTACCTAATGCTGCGGCTTTGTAAAAATGAGCTCCCTCACAGCATTACATTAAAACTTCCTACACAAATAAATATAAAGTTAAAAAAGCTCAAGATTAAGTATCGGACAAGATGAAATTTATGAAATTTACATACCTAATCTTATTAAGAGATCTAAAACCATTCAGTAAAAAACAGAATCTATTACTGTTGGAGTTCTAATCTGTTCTATTAACGTCTAGTCAAAAATAGAACATTAAATGACTAGTTCATGAGTCAATTAAATCAGGAATAGAATAGACAAAGAGCTTTCTATTTGCCTAGTTGTGACATCAACATTGACACACTAGCACTTTCTTGCTTATAATTAGTGCTTGAACGCATTCGATCGGTGGCGCGGTGACATCAATCTAGATGTTGGCTCTGCGCATTGTCTGATGCTAATGAGATTATTGTTTACAGATAAGATTTAATAACAAGATAATTAAATTTGGCTATATGGAATCGGTTGGTAAATTTTTTACTTTTTGAAAGCAGAGAATGCAGTTTCTTTTTAATTACTGAATTCCGTAAAATAAGCACTATGTAAGGCAATGTTTTATCTTTAAGTCTAAATCTTACGTGAACATTATGATCTAATCAAATTGCACTTTTTAATTTTTTTATTTGTTCAACTCTGATAGATCATCATCAATTATCTGGGGTATATCACCCTATAAAATTCTATCTCAATCTTCGTAGCTATAAATTTGCGCTCTTATTAGTTCCTTTCAAGTGGTACTTCTTAACACATCGTTACCTTTTGATCTCTTGTGTGCCAGTCTAGTTTGTGGTCTAAATGCGATCCAAAATAGTATCGTTCAGTTCCGCATGCGTCGCGTGCGCAGATCAGGTGTAAATGCGCCCATACCTCAGTTAAGATGCAAACTTACTGCACTACAAGTCTATTGCGAACTTCTGAAGAATATTTAGGAAAATTTACAGTTTAGTGCTCGTGTCGTGTTTTGTTATTTTGAAAAGTGATAAGTGATTTTAATTACAATGGCTGAACCTGATACCGAGGATCCGCAGGGAAATTTATTCAAAGGTACAGTTTGCCTGAAAAATGATGATGGTATATTTGTTGACATCGTCTTGGGAATCAGCTATTGATAAACACAATACCTATAATAAAATATGAACAAGATTTTTTACTTTTTTCGCAGAACGTAGATTGTCGATTTATTAATATCGATAAAAAAGTATATAATAGGTATACCAGTAATATTTATCCAAATATTCAGTATATATGTAGCAAACTCAAAATCCGAACGAATATAGGTATACCTAACGCCTGCACTTATTCTAATCGATCAAATCTGATTTTAAAGAATCAGACCATGCATGATTAATTATATTGTGTCGCGCTCACTGATTTCTATAGATTATAACGGTGAGTGGCCACACTCCTTCATTATATTTTTCCAAATTATGCTCAATTAGGTTTTGTCTGATGACGAATATCACTAGCAATATAATTATGTAGATAAGAAATACTTACTTAAAAAGATTTATGTGGGATGTAATACGATGTTATCAGTTTATCAAAATATCAACAAAAATATTTTTTATAATTTCCACTTCCCTTGTTTAAGCGTCAATCTGTCAATTTGCGTAAAAATGAGCCAAAACATGAGAATGTATTTAATTCTTGAAATATCATAATAATTAGGTTTGCTGAAGCCCACACCACCCCCTATGCCTCCGCCTTTACCGCCGAAGATGCCCCCACCCCCCGAGTTCAAAAAGGCGCCAGTAGACCCTGCAAAACTGAAGAGGCTGGAGCAGCTCCGCAGCAGGCCCAGGAGGAGACCAGACTGGACTGACATGATGAAAGAGGTAGAGGAAGGAAAAAAACTCAAACATGTTGTTTGTAATGACAGGTATGTGAATATTATTAGCTTAATTTGGTGAGTAATTGAAAACTTTAGTTGCACATACTAAATTCGCCATAGATAAGATTCTTACTTCTGGATGCTACGAATTATATATATGACAAATATATCAATATAAACTTTATACTTATAAATATAAGGATAGCTCGTACAATATTATCTAAAACGCTCAACTAAGTAAGTCAATCGGATAAACTTCCAGATCGAACCCAATCATTACCACATCAACAGTAGTAAAGAACAAGGATCAGTTCATCTTCGAATCAGAAAAACCAACCTCTCACAACGCTTTGCTGAAAGAGATTTCAAAGGGTATTAAACTAAAGAAAACGAAAACAAACGATAGAAGTAAACCGAATCTGGAAGGTTTGAGGAAGTTTAGGAGGCAGATGACGATTGAAGAGCAAGTGCAGAAGAGTATGTCACAAGCAAACCTGGCAGCGTCGCCTTCAGGAGTCGGCCTATCCATGGCCGAAGCAAGTAGCACACATGTATGTACCACACTGCACACTTATTACATTTACACTAAGAATAAGAGAGACTATTCCAAGAAGATCAGGAGAAAACGTTACAACAAGGAAAAACTATTGGTTGCCGAAAGATCTAGGAACTAGAAACATGACTCGATAACAAATGCGTCCTCTATAAGTAATGATCATTTCTTGTTATTAAATTGATGGTACTTCGTTATTCTTTTCCAAAACACATGGCAACCTTTCAACCAAGCAGAGTATTTACCATGGTGAAGATTCGATCTTATTAAATTCAGTAACGAATATAGAATTTGAGCAAAATTTTATTGACTTAAAAAAATATTTTCAGATACCTTTGCCACCCGAAGAAGAGGACATTGATGAAATGGACGATATTGATAGGGTCAGAGATGATCTGCAATCCACGAAACAATTGCTGGCTATTGAACTAAGGTATGTTACATAAACCGAAACGGAAATCTTTTGGTATAATAATATGGAAAAGTTTCCTAGGTAGGTACCTACTTCTACAATTTTGCTTTTCTAATTTACGTGGTTGCTCCTGTTCAATCAGATGTTTAACCAATATTGCGATCCTTGGTTTGTAAATAAATTTTTAAAGTAAGTAGAAACTAAACTTTTGTTCATAACAAGGAAGATAAATTGAATTCAAGAAATAAGACATCCATGAGATCCATCTATTCTAGAGATGACGAATAAGTTTTAAACAATTATAGTACCGTTACCGCCTGTTCATGATTATAAACATTCGCGGTCTCACCAGGTTAATCGGATAATATCCGCAATCCGCATAAATGGGGCCGAAAACCCGATTAATTTTCGACACCTTCACTTTGTTTACTTTATTATGATTATTTTGATCTACAAGATCAAAATCTGATATTTGATGCTAAAGTAATTAAAAGCAATTGATTGTACTTCGACTAAATCATGTTCTAATCAGCGTTTTTCTTTCAATCAATATAATATCGGAGATAACAAAAAAATTAAACAAGTGTGTAAATTAATAGTTTTACCTTCCAACCTCTTTTTACAGAAACAAAGATGCTCAAGAGAGAGAAAATAAACGTTTATTGACAAGGATACAGAACTTGGAAGCGGAATTAGCGAGAGAGAGAGCTTTCATTAAACAAGAACAACATAAGACTGTCATATCAGTTACTGATGCTTATGATGAACGATTAGTGAACAACCTTAAAATGGAGGTAGAGAAAACCAAAGAAAACGCTGACGATTTGGAGAAACAATTCCTACAAGCCGCAGAAGATAGGGACACAGCCCTGACAGAACTAGAAGAAGTAAAGAGAAGGAACGCTGAATTAGAGAAGAAACTGGAGCAGGCTATGTCGGTAATAATCACATTCCTATTTGACATTCCATAACAACAGTTTAAACTTCTATTTCTATGTACGAAATTGATTCTTAGTTGAATATCAGATCGTGAACAAATATACTAAGGTCATGCTATTAATACAAGTCGAAGCGAAGGGTCAAATTCTTTGGTATTATTTTACAATTATCTCGCTTACGAGATTCGCACGACTTTTTTCTTGTTTTGACTGAAAATTGTGCATAAAATTGTGGAGATAAGGGTCAAATCACTTCGACTCGGCGCTAGTCTGAATTTGTCCTGCCTAATTCCATAAAACTTGGCATGGTGAATATGCATATCGCTTTGAGGTTCTTATTTCATATTTTTTAAATGCTTTGCATCACTAACTGCTTAACTAACCACTTTACAGAATGATATGGAAAACCTATACTCATCTGAGGAACCTATGTCGTTTTACCAAAAACGGCAACTAGACTTCGAGAAGCAGTGTAGGTTATTAAACATTGAAGTAAACTCACCCGAGGCAGAAGAGTTGAGAAAAAGCCAGCTTGACGCTAACAATAATGCTGCTAAAACAATTGACGCTTATACTAACATTCCTTCAAATGAGGTATGGCTATAACATTGTATAAATTAAATAAACAGACCTGGTTATACTGAATAAATATAACAATTTCTTTCAAATCCGTCGACGACTCTGTAATACGCCTCGTTGATTGAAAAGTATCATAATTTAAATGTCATGGTAACCATCTACAATAAAATTGGTATTCAGCCAAAACACCCTAGTTCTATAACTTCTCCAACGCCTTCTGTCGCTTATTTCACCAGTTTGACCTACCCATCCCACAGGCTATATTTATTGTCAACTGCTTTAAAATCCTCAATACCTATTACGAGTATATAGTCATTATTATTAATTTGCATCTTATACATTTTGACCTATTGTATTTTTGAGGATGAGTCATTTATTCGTCGCGGAATAACATTGTATCAACAAACATTTCAGGGCATCATGCCAACAAGCATGGGTTCACGGCGTTCGAGCCACGCCATCAAGCAGCTCTCCGTTACCAAGGACGATAGCTTCGAAGAGGAAGAAGAATCTGATATTGAAGAGGTATCCTGTATTTGGATTTTTACTAGACTTGAAAAATCTTTATTAATTCTTGTGTCTAAGTGTAATGCACTAACCTACACCTTTTTATAGATGAACAGATAAAAGTTATTCTAATTAAAAGTACCTAGAAATAACATACATGAAAATTCTTACATGTACAATTAAGAGGTTTATAATTTACTTACGTTTAAATTACAATGCAATTCAGGAGGAAAGTGAAGAGAAGAAGCAGAAGCGATTGGAGAAGGAGGTCCGCAATATGAGGAACAAGATTCGATACTTGAAGGAAAAGCAAGACCACATGAAACGAGAGCGCATGGGCTTCAAGATGTCACTGAAAAACCAACAGGCAGCGCTCAAGTCAGTCATATTCTGATTTATTGTATCATATTTTATGATAATTACCATGTAATACACCTACCTCATCATATTTTTGTCAGCAAGACTCATCTGGGCCATCTATTTAACTAACAAAAAGTTGTCCATGTCCATAAAGTTTATCGACTTGATAATTTATAATCCTACTTCATACCTTATTTTTTCAACTTTATGTGCCTACAGAAAAAAGTCTGATCTCTAATTGTTAATGTAGGGACGAGAAACGAAAATACAAGGAGCTAAAGCGCGAAGTAGACAAGATGGCGGCCATGATGAAAGAATGCGGATCAGATGATGAAGACGATGAAGAGGAGGAAGAAGAGGAATCTGAAGAAGAGAAGAAATCAGAGTCAGAGGAAGAAGAAACTGAGACTGAAACTGAACAGGACACTGAGAGTGAGACAGAGAGTGAAAGTGAACCTGAGGTACGTTGAAACACAACAATATTAAGACGAACAAAAAATATTTAACCCAGGAATATGAGGCTCTTTCGTCAAACCATTGTTGTGACCAAAAAGCTCATATAGCTCTTTCTGCCGATATGCTAGTGATTGACTTCGCTGAGCGCAATACTTGTGGAGCGGTCGTTACCGTCAGGTCGGCTCCTCCAATATTTCATTTGAAACCTATTAATCCTAACTTTTAACTCACGTATCAAACTGTAGTAGCAGCCAGCCCGATCCTAAGGTTTACCATCCTTAGTAGTGATGTGCCAAAGGTGTTTAGAGATACCTACAATCGTGTAACAAAATCTAGTTCTAAGCAATACTTAATTATTACAATAATATTATTTGTCTCTTTTCAGGATGCTCCATTGCCGAATAAGAAGGAAAACCTTACGAAACGCATGAAGCGACACGAGAGCAGGGTCCTTGCCCTGAAGAAGGGTAACGCACTCCTTATGGCGAACGTGGACCGTTTGAAGGACGACGTACTAAAACAGAGGGAGGAATCAGGCGACTTGCAAAAAGAACTCGACTCCCTAATCGACGATCTAGATTGATAAGACGCTTTTATAACTTCAACTCCCCAGTTTCTATACGCTAAATTAATTCTCCGTGTAAATCGTTGGTTAAAATATTATGTGACGTTTTTATGTTTGATTGGCTGACTCAAGTTGATAAATAATGTCAAAAAAGTTGGTCTATATTCGAAGACATTTTTCTTTACACTACTTAGATAGTTCAATGATGAGGAACTTTGATATTATTTATTTAGATAGTCAAAGTAAATGATGATTCCTTATCGTAATTGTTATGTAAATGTATAATAACAAAGTATTAATACAGTTCATATATGGCTTGTAATGATATATTTACTTATTTTCGTAAACTATTAAAATTGTTAACCTATACTCTTATATTTTTAATACTTTAATTTCATTAATTTGTAATTACCGCCATAACCCTGAAGGTTACCAACTTAATTTTTCACTCATTTTTGCTACCATGTGATTTGTACATAATATTTTTAAGTTAATAATTATTTATAAAGTATATTTTAATGTAATATCAAACGGCAAAATAAAATTTTACACAATAATTTTAATGTATTGAATTTTATTTAACTTCTTTAGCTACGCGGGCAAAATTTTGGGCAGCCTTAAACAAAATGTCTGGCACAAAGGCCTCTGAAGCCACGCCAAAAATATTACAAAAAAAAACAAAATGTCAGTGCTAAAAACTCAATTTAGAGATGCCGATTCTTTTCAAAAATGTTCAATTTTATATCGATTTGAATCGGAAGAACTGAATAAAAAAACTCAAGGTCAAAGTTAGATTCCTTAAAAAACTATTTTTTCGAGTTTGTATTTATACAAGTGTATAAATACATTATGGAAAGTCTATCTCTCGAGGTTTTAAGTTAATAAATGAAAAACCTTTGTTATTTTTGTGTTTGAGTACCATGGAGAATAAAGTAGTTGCACCCAACGGCCACACGGTAACTAGTTCAACTAACATTACCTATAAAAAAAATTAAAGGTTTTATCATAACTTAAAATCGAATGTCTATCTCCTAGGGTGAAAAATGTTATTTACTGAATCGATGCAGACATAATCTTCATAACACATATCGATTTAACAAAATTTCTTTTTCTGAAGAATCGATTATTTGATTAATCGATCTCAGATCCCATCCCTGACTCAATTGTCAGATTTCTGTCAAATGTTATGTCAAAGTCAAGACGAAGATTTAAAAACAAAACGGTCGTTCGCCGTTGCGCCTTCTACAAAAGTGATAAATACAATTTTTCTGTTTGCAAATAAATATTTTTGGTTTTTATTTTGCGAACATTATAATAGCAGTAAAAGTGGTTTCGTTAGCAAAATGCCTCCGACGGATGCCGAAGTGATGCAGCCAGTGGCCGCGCCAAAACCAAATCCTCGAAACAATCCTATAATGTTCAAGATATTTCAAAATGTACAGTATAATGTAGTTCAACACAAGAAATATGTCAAGGAAATGATTAAACTGTATAAAAAGGTAAGTGGCAGCTTTAATAATTATCATAATACCCCAAAATTAATTCGGACACATTCATCACCCTTATATTAGTAGCGTTTGGATCTATTTATCAATTTCGTGTTTTTTAGTGAATTATGTATTAAATTATATGTTTGAACGCACCACTGTCTTTCTAGAAGGTCATTTAATTCCCTAAGCATTTAATTCCCTAAGCAAGAAAAGTGTAATGGGATTTTCTATGCATTCTCACCCGTACAGTACACCCCTATTACATGGGAACTAACCATACCAGTGAAATGTGGGTGTATATTATTACACCTCTGCCTAACCCTTCATGACACTGGTTTCTTGAATGATAGGTTATGCTTTTAATGAGCAAAGGAATATTTAATTGCTTGATAAGTAAATAGTTTTTGTGTCTTTTGAATTCATTTCCAAGTAATCAGTTTGATCTTGCCAATAGCCATGGCAGCTATTAGCAAGATCTAGAATTGCTAGATATTTAGCATTAAGATGGCACATCTTAGAAGAAACATATTCCTATATAATAGAGAATCATGGTGTAACATCCAATTCTTGGAACTAAAGATATCAAAACGATAACATAACCATTATGAGATCTTATCTATTTCATTTAATAGCAGGATACAGGCTACTATTAGTTGTCTCAACTGCCTGCCTATTTTTTTTCCAGCTTGACGAAGACAGCTTCCGTGAGAGTTTTAAGAATGCCCTGCAATATCTGTTTACATTTGGAGACACCAGTGCTAATGTGGACCGAGTTGTACAATTTGTGGCAACATTCTGCACCTCCCTGGATGACGAGGAAGAATTCTTGCTGTTCATATTTACTATCATATTTGATGTAAGTTACAGCTATAAAATCACTACATATTATAAAACAAAGTCGCTTCCCGCTCTCTGGCCCTATGTATGCTTAGATCTTTACAAACTACGGATTTTGGTTTTTTTAATAGATAGAGTGATTCCAGAGGATTGTTAATATGTATAATACACATGAGAAACCACACTGGCGAAGCCGAAGACGGAAACCTCGTATCATCATATTATTATAATGATAATCATTTGTAATAATTGTGTTCTGTAAGAAGTTTGTCTATTGATAACATTGTTGCGTCCCTAGGCCAAAGTTCTGTTAGCAAGACTATGCCTAAATTAAAAAAAAAAACACATAATCACAATATTTCTTTTTTACAGTGTCAATGTGTGTCTGGCCAGTCAGTGAGGTACCGTGCCAGTCAGCTGTTGGCCGCTGTGCTGTCTGCCCTTGGCGATGATGCATCACTTGATGATGACCTTTGTGACAAGTTGCTGGCTTCACAGGTATTTACATTGGGATTTTATTCCTGAAACATTTAAATAGGCTTGTATAAATAACTTATAAATACTTATCTGTCTGTTGCTGCATATTCACAGTTTGAGAAATACATATGGGTGTTTTAGTTTCATGTAATAGGGGTGATCCTTTTGCCAATAATTAACTAAATTAACACTGCTTGGCCTCAGAATCAGACTTGAGACCTTTAGCCACATCACCACTAGAATAATGAGGCAGTTGTTATATCGTTGCAGTCTACACTTGAGTTCAAACAATATTATTAAGGGTTATATTATATTCTTTAAATAAATGTAATTCAAAAACAAAGTAACTGTAAAGTGTAAATTTTATATTACTCTCTAGATTTACTAGATATAAATTAATAACTGCATAGAATATTTTTGTCCCAAGCAGGCTCTCTTTAAAGCCAACCTTGCCTTCACCTGGACCTGAGACAATGAACACATATCCATTGAACTCCTGTGTTGTCCTCAGATGCAAAGGCTTCAAGACACGCGCGGCGCAGTACGTTGTCGCGCGGCTCTCGCTCTACAGCGACTACAGAACCCTATGGAGCCAGACGATGAGGTCACTCGAGCCTACCGCTTTCACATGAGTTGCGACCCTAGCTCTTCTGTCAGAAGGTTCGTTTTAACTTGATTTTCTTGAGATGAAATCAATAAAAGGTATTGTATCCTGCAACTTTCGTATATACAGTCGTCGGGCCGCGGCCCGCCAGGCAAAACACGCGCCTGGTCGGAGGATCATCCCTTTGGTTGAAGGGGCAATACACTTCATCCCATCAATAATTTTCAGTGTTAGACAGCAGCAGACACATAGGAGACCTATTATACAGGGTGGAAGGGACCTTGACGCACAGCCGCTTACTATGAATTCAATACATGATTCTGGATCAGATCTTATACTTATAAAGGGGATATACAGGGTGGAAGGGATATTGACGCACAACCGCTTATCGTGAATTCAGTACATGATTCTGGACCCCCTTGCATTGATATTTTTCGTCGCTTATTTAAACAGATGTTTCATGCATTTTTACTGTGTAGGTTTTGTAGGAAAAAGCACTCTTTTTTTTTTATTAACTAGGAGTTACGTAAGGTGAAGGTGAGGTAAAACAGGGTGGGTCAATCTGTCTACCATAGTTTTTAGTTTGAAATGTTGATTTTTATTTTGTTACAGAGCAATAGTAATGTCAATAGCTAAATGTAGTCGCAACGTGCCGTTTGTATTGGAGCGACTGTGTGACGTGGACGAGGCAGTGCGGCGCGCCGCCTTCCTGTACATCGCCGCCATCAATGTGACGCAATTAAGGGTTAGGCAGAGAGTGCTCACACTTAAGGTACCTTCCAATTTTTTTTTACGGGAAATCCTCTTTGATCTTCTGCTAACTGACGATGATATAGTTTTTTTTTCTTAATTAAAGCTTACTAGCAATGTGGGTCGCACATTACTAGTAATCTTGTTAAACCCTCGTACTAAGCTGAAATGCTTGGATTACGAGTGGGTTTACGTCAATAGTGCAATGGGTGGGGTTCGAACCGGAAACCACATGATCGCAAGTCCGACGCCCTAGCCATTAGGCTACCGCCGCTTATACCGTTGTTGTCTACTAGTAGGACTACTAGTTCAGTTTGTTGTATGTAGCTGTAATATCTCCTTCCTTTTAAATCATTTAGCTTTGTCTAGTCAATTCTATATTTTTTTTCGAAAATGTTAGGATTTCTTCCCTAACAGTTTTAATGGATTTCATTGGTACTTATCAGCCATGGTACTTCAGCCACTGATCTTAGGATAGAATTTTGCATTCGTAGCAGAATTGAGATAATTACATGTGACAGTATCAGTATGCATAGTGTGCAAGTCTGGGTATTAATGCATGTTAAATTTGTAAAATGTTAATGTTTGTAAAAGCATGGAAGACAACTTCTTAGGTTACAATTGAATCCCAACATAACCCATTTATCTCCAGGTGGGTCTTACTGAGCGCAGTCTTCGCGTCCGTCGCGTGGTAGAAGAGATCCTTATCCCTGGTTGGCTGAGCACCTTCCAGGGCAACATCGTGGACTTGCTTAAAGCCATCCGATTGGACAATGCTCAGGACGCTAAAGATTCGCAGTATGTTGCTGGGAAGTTGCTGGAGTCGCTGTTCAAGTGAGTAATACAAATTCCGCGAATGTTTCGATCCAAACAATCGATTCAATATTACAGTTTATTTTATTTGATAGGGATTATTCAGCTAAATTCCTTCAATCTCTGTGAATATCTGATATGTAACGAAATAAATCACATTAAGTTCTTTAAAAACACTAAAAAAAGTTGGCATTAACTCAAAGATCATGGCCACTTTTATTGTATTAATATATATTTTTTAAAAAAGCTTACTGGCAATGTGGGTCACACATTACTAGTATTCTTGTTAACCCCTTAAGCTAAATGCTTGTATTACGAGTGGGTTCGCGTTGATAGTGCAATGGGTGGGTTTCGAACCGGCAACCACATGATCGCAAGTCCGACGCCCTAGCCATCACGCTGCCGCCGTTTTAATTTTATTTTATAATAGTAAAAAGTATGTAAAATAACATAATTATATGAATTGGTTATTTGAAGCAAGAGACTCAGCTTGACCTGTCTCAACTGCTATATACACCAAATAGGTCCGTTTCCTAAGTTAATAAAAATCTTTGATATAACATAACCTTTCTCTCTCAGACGTTTACCAATATCGGAGCTGCTTGAATGGCTACCCGTTGACAAATCTCTCCGGCTCATCCCCGCCGAGAAGCTGAACAAAGAAACTGCATGGTACTGGCGCCATCTAGCGGAACATTTACAAAAGATTGATGACGATGAAACACTGGAGACTATACTGCCTGACTTGGTAGTACTCACTGGATATATAAGAGCGTAAGTAGAGTTTTAATTAATTTAAAATAAAAATAAGAAGAAGTCCTAAGTTCTACAAGTTCTCAAAAATATCTTAGAGAATCCAAACTGATACAAGATATAGTGGTAAGTATCACGATATCTTGTACCAGTTTGGCCTATTTTTAAAATGAGAATATATTTCCTTAATAACCCCAACAACGTACGCCCACATTGAGTGATCGAAATTAGGTGTGCTAATTAACCTAAACTTCATAGAACAATGCCCCGACAAAAAAATATATCGAAAGGAAGTCTCCAGTTTTAATCTCTGTTTTTTGAAGTTTAGGTACATTAGCACACCTAATTCCGATCACTGGGTATGGTTAGGCAATTGGCTCCCCCTCCGTGCCTATTTTGCCTACTCACCTGCCAGTAACCGACAACAAATCTAAACGGCCAGTCGATGTTTAAATAAACTTCATTCAACAGCATCGTGGAGTCCCCGTGTCCTTCAGAGACCGAGGACCCTGTAGGGTTCAGTACTCGTCAATATGTCCTTCACGAGTTGGGTACGATGCTCCGGGTGTACGATGCGACGGACCCTGCCGGGAGAAGTGCACTGCTAGCCCTCATCACTGATGTACTTACTGGTAAGGATGCATATACACTTACGCCTTTTTCCTATAGTCAGAACCTATGTACCGCACGGCCACACGTGATCTTACTATACAAATCCAGTATAAGCTGGCCTTGAATTGTGCGGAAAACCTTTACAAATGGGAGGTCAGTCTATATATGTCTGTACTAACTTTCCGCCCACGACTTCGCCCGCGTGGTTTCTCGGCTAAAAGGAATCATTTTTCATTTATGCTGCGCTCCTATTGGTCTTAGCGTGATGATATATAGCCTATAGCCTTCCTCGATAAATGGGCTACCTACGAATAAATAATACTCAGGAAGCGTAACTCTGAACAAATTCCGCTCAAAAAGTGGACCTACTTCAAACCAAATGAAGACGATTCAAAATTCGAATCACTTGCGATGGTTTCAAATAGACATGCTTGGTAATTGGTTTAAATTCAGAGAGAAAACAGGGATTGGTTCGCGCGCGTGCTGTAATGTCTGTTATGACATCAGAGTCAAAATGGCGTGGACGATATTATGGAATAAGTAGACCGGACCAAGTCAATAATAAAACAATATTATAATTATATTAAATATTTTATACTATTGTGATTTTTTTAAATTATACTATATTAATACAGGGTGGAAGGGACATCGACGCACAACCGCAATTCAGTACATGACTCTGGACCCCCCCCCCCCCCCGCGTAGATATTTTTCGTCGGTTACTAAAAAGGCTTAGATTGGGTACTTTTTCGATTTGTTGTATGGTGCTAAAACGAACAAAGCCGATGGTTTGCCAACAAGAATTGCGACTTCATATATTGTTGGAGCGTTGAAATAGTGTTAGTGTATTCAATTGGGTCGTTTGTTTCCTCTGTTCATAACCTTGGCAATAGGTCACCAGGTTCCTTTAAGGTTTCTGTTGACCTGGTACTTCAGTTATATGTGGATATTTGTACAAACTGGTACTGCAGTTTTGTGTAACATGGTTTATCCCTTTAATGATTTGTAAAAATATTTTTCATCAAAATGCATGGAGCATACTCTGCTAGTTTTCACAGGCATCCAGTCATACTCTCGTCTTTCTAATTGAACTGCAGCTATCCACTTATTTTGCCGAATGGGATCGGCAGGTAAACTAAAAAAAATACTTTCTAAATTTGGTAAAAAATTGACTGACTTCATTTTGCATAATATTGACCATCTCGTTTTGATAACGTATTTGAACAACTTTGAATATAATTATAATTAAGCTACTACTTACAAGTGAAAAGTGATCTCTGGACATTTTAATCTTGTATGTCTCCTGCACCACTGCACAACACATGATGGCATGATGATTCACAATGATATTAAGCTAAAACGTTTGACATATTCTCGCTTGCAAGGAAATGTCCGACTGATGGCGCGCTGGACACAATTTTGAAGCCCCGCCTACTTGGACACAACTTTTGTTGGGTCATTTTCTTAACGCAGTTACATTTCCTGAGTATTATTTATTCGTAGTGGGCTACCTAACACTGAAAGAATTTTTCAAATCGGACCCGTAGTTCCTGAGATTAAACAAACAAACTCTTAAGCTTTATAATATAAGTATAGATATGGGAGGTTTTGTATAGCTTGATGTGTAGCCGTGTGTACCTAATATGATTTTTGAAAGAAGAAAAGAAAATAATAATGGTAATATGTACAAGCATTTAGCTTAGTACGAGGGGTTAATGAAATTTTTTTGTGAGAAAGATTAATGAAAGTCGTATCTTTAATTACTGTAATTTATCCTAGACCATTATATTTAAAGTAAAAAGTTAGCTTTACTAACGTATAGCTTAGATAAATATAAATAAATTGCATAATTACAGTAAAAAAGACCCTTGCCTCGTTTCTCTTCCCTACAATTGCAATATTATTTCAAAAGCTAACTTACATATTTAAAGAAATATATTATTTTCACCAGGTGATTACGGTCCATTAAACGCGGACGTGATCCGTGCGTTCGTATCTGCTCTGGAGCTGGTGGTCTCTGAAGTGTCTCTCCGCATGGAGGTCATCAACGGTGTGCTGTCGTCGTTGCGCGACCCGCCAGAGCCGGACCAACCGCCGCCGCCCCCACCGCCACAGGTTGACTTCACCGAGGCTAAACTTCAGGTAAACTTCAGTTTTTCTAAATTCCAGGTTTTTGTATGGGATAACTCCGCAAACTTGTAGAGTTTTCTGATGGCAAGTAGTCATTGCCGCCTGTGGACACCTGCAAAAACCAAATGAGAAAAGCAGAAGGAAGGGGACAGAGGAAGGAATTGGGCCTCCAGCTCTCCACCACCATACATCAAGTATTTTCTAAACTTCAGGTAAGGATCACTGTTTTCTCAAGTAGTGTATCTATCTTAGGTACTTAATATACCTCTGCTATATTATGATATGCCAGACTAGTTTCCGCGACTACAAAGCGCGTACTTTGCGTGTGAGTGGGAAATAAATGTTTTTTAAAACCATCCAAATCCTCAAAAATGGCTCAAGCATTTAATATTGTTGATGAAAGCTGAAAACTGCTGCTATGTGTGTGTGGGTTAATATCACCGCTTTGCCCAATATTCTACAACTAACCAATAATGTAGTTACATGTGTTTCAGTTCAAAGGGCAATGCATCCAATGAAATAACTGGACACATTAAACTTAACAACTGATCTCTAAATAACACCCGCAAGTGATATCACTGAATCTCTTGGTGTCTGTAAGCTTACAAAATTCTTAATAAATTATCTTATGTTAAGCTAGGATTAAATAAAACAAACTATTTTTAAATAGAATATAATTGTTGTTTAGTAAAATTCTAATTATTCCATAGAGGGCCCGGCTTCGCGTATCTTTGAATGTCGCCATCGAAGCTCAAGAAGAGGCCGTCCGGGATCAGAACTACGCCCTCGCGGCCGAGTGCAAAGCTAAGGTAACACGACTTCGTAACATAACCAATCATAACTTTTGTAAACATTTGTTTACTAAAATGCAAACAAAAAAGGTATAGTGAATATCATCATCAAGTAATTTCAATAGTTATTTAAACATAAAATTAATATAACTTTTGTCACAATTATCTGAGCAACCATGAAAATAAATTTTACTTCAATGGAAAAATACATGTCAGAATGACAGATGGCGGGTATGTGTTTAATCTTAAACATCCTTTATGTCCTTAAGATAAGGTTTAATTCACTTAGTTGCTCAGATCATTTTAAACAGTTTGTATGTGGGTCATTTTCACAAAAACTGTACTCTGTTTTAAATACATCGAAATTTATTTTTTTGTTTAGTTCGTTTTTTTGTCATTACATTCACAAGTGGTATTCTTTGCATTATATGAAAATAATAATAGAACATCTTATTCTTTAGTATTTTATTAAATATAAGTAATTTAGTGCCCTTGGGAAACAAAAATTCTTCCAAAAATTTGATGAAAATCAGATGGGATTTCGCTCTAAAAATTATATTTAAATCAAAATATAAAATAGGACAGTCACGGAATTGACTGTTCCAGTAACGGAATAGAATTATTAAGATTATTGTACATTAACAAAAAAATTTGAAAATATTGCTTATTCAAAATATTGCAAATTGTTGTTGTACCTGAAAAAGAAATATTGGGTAGGTACTCATGTCAATATTATTAAAATGCATACATTTTCTTCGAACTTGTCATTTGAGCATATGAACATTAAATAATTTATATAATATAATACATTAATATAATAAATAATTTCTGAACATTAAAATTCTTATTCACAGTCACAAAGTGACATGAATATAATGTACCATCTTCCTAAGAATTCCATTCCGAAACTTTTTAGTTCCAATTCTACGTTACCTGCGTTTTGGTAACGGAATGGAAGTATCGGAAGTCTACCTTTAAACATTTTTGTTTAATTTATTTTTAAATAACACATCAGACCAACAAGCTTGGTATTAAATTGGGTTCACTGGAAGTTTATAAAGATTTCAAAATAATTTACAAGGAATAAAATTGTAGTACTTACTTCGAAATTGGTTGCGGTTGTGGAATATCGAAAACGGACCGTGACTAAAGTGCGTGTTTCATCGTCCGCTGGTCGCCGTTAAAAGGACGAATCATTGTGGTACAGCCAATGACAGCCTTACAAATGCCGCAATCGACAAAAAATATATACAACGTGTTACGGAAAGACCATATTCATCCAAAAGGGGTGATGATTACATCAGGTATAGATTCTCTATGCAAAGTTTCCACGCAAAATAAATTACTCAAGGAATTCATACCAAACTTTTGGTTTCGTAAGTTTATTGAAATCAAACCATAACAAACGTGTCCTGCACTACGAGGGTCATTAACTTTTCACGTCATTTCTTAATATTGAAGTTAAATCTCTTTCGTGATCTGTGCGCCTAGTACACGCTGTAGGTAGTGTGCCGCCGCGCCGCCCTGTGTCGGCGCGGGCTGAAAGGATCACACGAGCCGACAAAGCGAGCGCGTGTGCGCAATTGTAAATACTTTAGGCATTTAGGTACTCCTTGGTTTAAAACTAATAATGCAATACGTAATTTACTTATTTACGGTTTACATACACGTTAATATGGACCCAGAATAACCTACGAATTTAACTAAAAAAACTGACGTAAAAAAGTTTTTTTTTTTTTATTAAGGAATGGGCTTGCGTTTGACCGCCACCTGACCTGATGTTAAGTGATGGTGCGGTCTACGATGGTACACTCTTGCCCAGCAAAGGATGGCAGTGAAATAAGGCTCCACGCTGCCGACTGCTGGTCGACTTGCAGTGGAGCAACAACTATTCCGACCCATCCCCTAAGTTAATAAAATAGTACATAAAAATTCACACCAAGGTTTAGGTAGGTAGCTACTAAGCTTGTTTTAATCCCTTATTACGTAAACAATAAAATCTAAGAGCCATGCTTAATTTAGCAAATTAACTTACATTTTTAAAGATGGGGTTCGATGTGGTGCCGTTGGTATTGTATGCACAAGGCCGCGCGCTTGTTCATGGACAACTGAACATTTCGCAGCATGTCAGGTGTTACTGTCCTAAAGGCGGCCTCGATCCGCACTTGCATTTCTTGCACTGTATCACACTGCACTGCATACACTACGTTTTTAATGTATCCCCACAAAAAAAAATCTAACGGAGTTAGGTCTGGGGACCGCGGAGGCCAAGCCACGCTCCTGCTACCGCGCCCGATCCATCGAGGGAAACGCACGTCCAAGTACGCGCGTACATCACGTGCAAAGTGTGCCGGTGCACCGTCGTGTTGGAATACCATATTGTTATCCATCACGAGATCCACGTAACTTGATACGGGTAGCACAGTGAGTACATCGTCTAATTCATTAACCAGAAAGTTTAAATAATTTTGGCCATTTAAACTTTGCGGAAAGAAAACTGGTCCTACGACAACATCTCCGATGATACCAGCCCACACGTTTAGTCGCCATTGGTGTTGGAAGGACGACTCTGTCGAAGCATGTGGATTCGTGTGAGACCAAACATGTTCATTATGGATATTACTTATCCCTGCTCTCGTGAATGATGCTTCATCGGTCCATAGCACTTTTGAACCGAAACTTGGTGAAGCTTCTATCTGGCTTCGATACCACTCGCAGAAGGTCACGCGAGGCAAAAAATCTGCCGGTGTCAGTTCTTGGGTGCGACGAAAGTGGTATGGATGCTGGCCGTCATTGTTCAGCACTCGCCATACTTTAATATGGTTGGAGGCACCCAGCGCTAATGCTGCTCGACGTGTGCTAGTGCGTGGATTATTTTGGAAATGCTCCAGTACGGCTTCTTCAAAGTCTGGATCGCTTCTGCTCGGACGACCTTCCGAAGCAGATGCGTGGAAGGACCCGGTTTGGTACAGACGATGTGTCATCCGACTGAAACACGCCAACGAAGGCAGCTGCCGACGCTCAGCATCTGGTCTATCCTGGATGAATCGGTGACGATACAACTCTCGGGCGGCTCGCAGACTACCGTCCACTGCTCCGACACACATCATCATCTCGTAATATTCACTATTACTGAACGACATTTTTTTAACAATCACGAAATCACAACTAGGTACACTGAATCGGATAGAGGGAGCGACCGAAGCACACGAGTATTATTAAACAACTGACGAAACTCCGGAAGAACCGAAAAATAAAACTTCTATTCTTCTACTATCCTAGTAATAGGGTAGCTGGCCCAATTATTATTGTACATTTTGAATTTATTTTCGATTTTTTGTCAAATTTAATTTACTAATCAAGTCAGCCTATCGCAGTCCACTGCTGGACATAGGCCTCTCTCAAGTTGCGCCACAAACAACACACGGTTTCCCGCCTTTTGCATCCAGTAATCGTAGCGCCGCGCAGTATCGCTTTTCCCCCCAGCTACCTAATAATAATTTCAAGAAAACTGTGATAAATTGAATACATTGAAGCACACCGATTAAAGAAGAGTTAGGCCAGGGCATCAGTTAATTAATAAAACCTATGAGCTGAGTTGACAAACGAAACCGATAAGATAATTTGATGTGGACTGTGGGGGTGGTACCTACATAAGTACATAGTCTTAATTTGTAAGTATTGATTAATCAAAATAGCGACAGATAAGTTGAGTATTGATTCGATTTATTTATTTATTGAAGGCTACCAGCTAAGACTATCACTACGACTATGACTATTTACCTGCAACTGGCTCATTTACCCTTAATATCATTGTGTGTGTAACCCCCGATGAAATTAGGGTTCAGTTATTATTGTTCGCAAATGCTGTCCGAACAACTCTCGTTACTCATGAGGTCCTAGTACTTTTAACAATTTATTTCCATAGTTTAATACATTTTTGCGGCCTATTTTCTTATTGTGTTTTATTAAACAATAAAGACTCACCGCCAACCCATGTCTCAGTCAAATGGGCCCGCCGACAAAATGTAAACTTCTGATACGTTTTAAATGTTTTCAGTTGTAATTTAGTGTTGTTATCATCATAATTATCAACTCATTAGTGTCCCACAGCTGGGCACGGACCTCTTCTCAGAATGAGAAGGTTAAGGGTTAGTTCATCACGCTGGCCTTCTGCGAGTTGTTTAGCCGTGTGCGTGTTGGAATGGCAAAAACTACCAACATAATTTAATTTTAAAATCCTACCTATTTAAATAAAAGCGGAACCCACTGCACACTGGCATTTTATTTCTACCAGGAGACACATAAGTTGCATAGAGTAAAGTTATTTAGGGTTCATTTTGAATAAATTATGTTACAAAATATTTTTTCTGTAACATTTCTAATTGCATAATCTTTTAGTTAGTTACTTACTACGGTAATAAAAAAATCGGATCGGATAAAAGGATCGTTCGTATCGTTATCCTATATCCAGTTTTGTTGATTGTGAGGTAAAAAAATGTGGCAGAAAGTTACTATGTGCATAATTATTAGGCACCTACATTTACACGTTCACCGAAAGTCGTGAACTAGGTACCTACTCCGTAATTCTTGTTACTTTTCTTTAAGTATTATTATTATTACCTACAGCCTAAGTTTTAAAATAATTTTCCAAGCTGCAAACAAGCATTTGCATTTGAACTTGTTTACAAACAATCCTAGTTTTTTAATTATTTAATTTAAACTAAACACAGAACCCTTTAGCATTATTTATGTACCAGGACACACATAAGTTGCGGAGGAAAGTTATTTAGGATTCATTTGAAAATAAATTATGTTACGAAATCCTTTTTCTGTTCTAGGTTCCATTAGGTTCTTTCGCAGTATTTACCTAAGCAATTAATTTCTGGTAGAGTACCTATGTATGTCAACCAACATAAAAAAGACATGTTGGATACTCAAATTCTGTGTCTGTGGTTTAATTTCAATAATTACGTAGATTCACACATTACATACACCGTTATGTTTGTTATTAGATTGTTTTACGTAGATAGGTAACTAAGTATTATTTACTAGTCCCTACTAATCCCTTCATAAAGTACCTACCTAAATTCAATATCATTTTCAAGCTAACAAATGATTTACTGATGATTGATTGATGATTTGTTAATTTTTAAAGGATTTGTATTTTAGCTTGTTCACAAACATAATCAGTTTTTGTCAGAAAAAGTGAGTAATAAAATAAAATATCCAGAACCCATTATCCAAAAATACCAGGAGTAAGAGCATAAGAGGTTTGTTTTCACAGGTGAATGTATCGTGAGTGACCTACTTACACCGATCAGCTGATTTGGTTGCTAGTGATGTGTAAATTTCAAGTTGAAATGTTTGGGTTTTTGGTTTCATTCCTCATATCTTCCTAACATGCAGATATAGGATTTAAAAACCTTTGCAATATAGTTTATTATGATCCAAAGAAGCCGTGCACTTGATATGTATATACCCTTTCCGTAACAGCTTGTATAAGTGGAAATTTTAATTGCGACCTTTTGTAAAAAAATGGGGTTTCGGAAGGGAATTTTCCACCTTAGCTAATTTATGTCCTCACTTAGATACAATTATTTAAATATTTTGTGTAATGTTACACTGTTTCTGCAATTATGAAAAAAATCGTAAACAACTCTACTTTCCGAAAAATCAATCACATTAGTATAAATAATTCAACACTATATATAAAAGTTATGTTATTTTACTGTAATTGGTAGTGGGACATCGTTAAAATAGGTACCTTCAACTAGTATTTTTTAAATTACGGTAATATGACTGTATTTATATGTAGCAACAACATATAATATTGTTAAAAGCTAACCATAGATCCATATTTTTAGTGTTGTTTTTCTTAAATGTGGAAATTATTCGTTAAATATTTATCAAAAGTTGTGGGACACCCCTAAAACCCGAATGTACACTTTTTGTGAAAATGACCCATGTACAGATATATTTGATGCCGACTGTACTATATACGCAGTGCAGTGATAGCCTTGTGATATGACCATAAGACTGCCATGTCAAAGGTCTCTAGTTCGAATCCAAGGCACGCACCTCTGGCTTTTCGAAATCATGTGCGTATAATTAATTATCACACCCTTACATGGTGAAGGAAAACATCGTGAGAAAACCTGCATGCCTGAGAGATTTTCTTAACGGCGTGTGAAGACGGAAGACGGACTATAGCCTATTCCCTCTCATTCTGAGAGGAGACCCGTGCCCAGCAGTGGGACAATGTAGGTTGATGATGATGACGTCCTATATTCATTACTGTATGCTTTGTTTAGGTGGAAGATATACAAAAGAAATTAGACGAATTGACCATCCAGCCGGCAGCACCACCACCACCACCCATTCCGGTGAATACTTTTTTTTAAATTGATGCTACATAACCTCATATTTGTTTTTTTTTCTATCACTTTAAATATCTAGCAAGGAATCTGTCTTGAAACATAAAGCTACCTCTGTCCCACCATGGATTTAAAATAATACCAAAAGTCATTTTCATTTTTCCAATAGCTTTTATTATTTTTCGTTTTATTTTATCACAATATTAATTGTTTACAGGTTATAAAAGAGAAATTATCAGACTCTGCTACTCTTACAAAATGCCTGACAATACTAAACTCCGCACTGGATACACCTCAGCTAAAATCGGTCACGCCCATAATGCAAATGATATTCAACGAACTTGAGGTACTGTTTGCCATATTCGAACTTAAGTTTTCTATATTACAAGGAGCTTTATGTATTCATTTTATTTATTACTTAATGAATTCATTAGAGGAAGTTTGAAATTGGCGCCAATGACAGAAAAGTTAAAAGGGAATCGTTTGTCTTGGTATGGGCATGTGATGAGGAGGGATGAAACGCATGTAACCAAAAGAGTTATGAGTATGAATGTGGATGGATGGAGGGTAGAGGGAGACCCAAGAAAAGATGGATGGATTGTGTGAAGGTAGATATGATGGAAAAGGGATTGAAAGATAAAATGACGACTAACAGGGATGAATGGAAGAAAAGGACAGGCTGCGCCGACCCCAAATAAATTGGAAAAAGGGCAGGAAGATGATGATGGTGATGATTTTATTTATTACTAGTATTAAAAGAGTTATTAGAAGAGTTTGTTTGAACTACCAGTCTCTGAAACTATCAGTCGGACTACACATTCAGGAGAAAGGCTGTCTAGCTTTTAGCTACGACCCTTGGGAGTGGGAAAAAGTATCACTATTGTTGGGGTGATAAATAAGGTCGAGGTTTGCTTGGACTGTGCAACAATCTATTGGACACTAAACTTTAAACTAAGAAATGAAGGGCATGCGTGATGTAAAAATTACAAATATAGGTAACTGCATAGCTACATAGGTGACACAAACAACTATTTTACACCTTATTGCGCGCAATGTTAAAACGCGGTTAATGAATGACTTGGGCATTCGACCTGTAATGGTACTTATGCTGGGATTCCGAAGTCGAATGACAAGGTTTTCCATAAAAATACCCACTCCCATCAAACAGAGCCTCGCAACATACCAGCGAACTGTATTTATGCTGTACATCATTAGTAGACTATGCTGTTATGTTGACTTTTATATAACTAAATCTTTCAATACAAACTCCAGAAGTCAATCAACAAATTATTTATAGAAAGCTTTCTGAAGTTTTCAATATTTTTGTTTAGTTATTACTATGTTTTTAGGTGGAGATATTCCAAAATCCGGATATAATTGAAACTGCCCTCGAAACTGTTGCTCTCTATGGAATGTTGGACAAGGAGTTTGCTAAAGAAAACAAAGCCTTCTTCTTCGCTAATGTAAGTATACAATTTTTATTGTCATTGACCTGGGAATGCGATATAGGCTGAGTAAGAACATACTTAACAGACTCAGAAACTCCCGGAATCGGCCGTAGTAATTAAGAGAATCATAGATATGCTTCAGATCTCGTGAGCTTGATTTTGCAGTGATCAATAAAAAAATTGGAGTGAGAATGCTTCACATTTATGATCTTTCTTTCTAATTTTGATATTTATGTATAAAAACACTTAAATAGGTAAATAATTTGCAGAGAGATTCAAAACAGCTAACATCAGACACGCGTATTTATAAGGAAGGAACAGCTACAAAATTAGTAAAGGTTTAGGTGGAAGAAGATCTTTTCTTGGCCTATAATCCTGCAGTGGATAACTACAGGCTTTTAATAATAATAAAACATATTCATTTATCCTCGTTTATCCAGCTTATCGACACATCTAACGAAAGCACAGTATCTACAGTACTCCGGTGTATAATCGACTTGCTATGCGTACACGGCGCCCGCCTCTTCGAAGACGAAAACTCCCAGGAAGATACCACGGTCAACACCACAAAGAAACGAAGCACTTACCACAGTGTTATTGATGAAGATGGTAAGGATTTTTGGCAAAGTAATAGTGTTGTTGACTGGTGTTGAATTTATAGATAATACTGTTATTATCTATTGTGAATTATAATTAAATATAAGTCGAGATTTCAATATATCTCGACCGAGTTTCATCAAACTAGAACGCTCCCGACTAATTCTCCTTTCAAACAAAAAAAAAAACAATCAAAATCGGTTCATCCGTTCAGGAGCTACGACAACACGGACAGACACACACAGACACGTCAAACTTAAAACACGCCGTCGTTTTCACGTCAGAGCTTAAAAATGATTTTAAAATTTAACCTATTTTAATTTTGTTCTTCTCTACTCTACTCTATTAATGTTCAACATGAAAAAATAATTGTCAACTTGCCTATTCGTGAAATATCTGCAACTTTCTCAATTAACCATCAACCTTATCTACAGGCAATATATCAGAGTCCGCCTTATCCATGTCACCAACTCATAGCACCGTTATCGAATTGCTTCTGAAGATTATGGACAGCACTGTAAGTATAGAATATACCGTCAGCTATATTGAACGTAGAACGTAATACTCAGCTTAGAAATAAGCAATTACCACCAAAATAATTTTGAGACCTGTTCAACGTATCTTGTTATTCTGAATTCATCTCAATTTTCATACTGTTAACGTTAATATTTCCTTGGGCAGAAATAACGTGCACCATTTACAATTGTGAATTAAAAAATATAACATACTGGAGAGTAGCAAGCGGGGTCGCCCGCATTGGATCCTGTTTTATCCCGCGGAATAATAAATAGTCTATGGTAATCAGGAATAATGCAGCTTTCTATTGCTGAATATTGGCTCGCCCCGTATTACATACAACCTAAACATACCGGCGAAGTGTGGGTGTACATTAGTGCACCTCTGCCTAACCCTTCGAGGAATACAGGCGTGATGGTATGTCATATATTTTTCTGTAAATAAATCATTTCAAAACACTTACAAGTCCAGTGTTTTACTTTTTTTTAACTAGATGGCGCCTAGTAGTTTGATACTTGATCTGTTATTCAAAAACAACCCTTGTTTGCTTCTAGTGTGCAGCTTACAGACTGATTATAGTGGAAGGTCTTTGTCGGCTCCTACACCTGGGCCACCTCGAGTCCCCTGCAATACTCAGCAGACTGTTACTACTCTGGTTTAACCCAGCCACAGGTATGCCTCATTCACGATAAAATGAACCTTAGTACGCAGTAAGTAAGATGTGGAATCATGTGAATGTTTATTATCTGTGCAGTCGATGAAGATATGCTCAGGCAGTGCATTGGCGTTTTCTTCCAAACATTCCCTACCACTGTGGATGGAGCTCAGGAGCAAATACAGGTATATGATTGACTTATATAAGGTGATTTTATTTTTAATTCCTTGTAATTACATATTATCAATACTCATAAAGCCTGTAAATTATTTTAATAAATCAGCTTGTGTTTTAAATTTTTACTTGCTACACTAATTCTTTTTTTTAAATATTTTCTCTCAATAACAACGAATATTAAAATCATACGCAATAAAACATTCGCACATTCTCTTAATTTTATTTTTACCTATCATCGTTATTGCTAAAATTTACATTGTATGATCAGTGCCGCAAATACCCTTATATGCTAGTCATTTCTGCGCCCTTCCAGGGTCTATGCCCTGTGCCTAGGCACCGCTGGCCCTAGTTAACCTGTCAAGCGGCATATTGTAGACACAATGCAAAATCTATTGTTATGTGCTCAAAAGAGGAACTGTACGCATTGACAGGTTAAGGAACTGTGTATGATAAATCTTTTATCTACAGAAAGCAACACTTCCGACTCTTCGTGCGCTCGCCAACGCTCCGTCCAGTTCGCCTCTAGCGGAGATAGATCAAGAGGCTGTCGTTAAATTCATCGTGTCACTCACTAGGGTCAACCATGAGGTAGGTTTTATTAGAAGAATACTAGTAACCCAAATAGCTAGTAAGTTACTATTTTAAAAAAAAGTAGATTTTTCAATTTGCTTGATTAATATACAGGGTTGAAGGTACATAGGCGGACAACCGCTTACCATGCATTCTGTTCATGATACTTGCGTTGATATTTTTCTTAGGTTATTAAAACAAAATCTGCTTTTTCCTACAAAAGTGCAATACCTGCACAGTCAAAATGTATGACGAAAATTTTCAATGCAGGTCCAGGATCATGTATGGTTTCATAGAAAGCGGTTGTGCGTCGATATGTCGCTTCGACCAAGGTGGAATTTTAATTGATCTTAAATTTATCGCTACCATGCAATAGGAGAGGCGAGCCTTTAGTGCTTTTAGGGACCACTAGTGGTACAAGGAATACCGAGCTAAGCTAAGAACCACTGGGCTACGGCAATAAGGGAGTCTATAATGCTATATATGAAACGACACCACCTGTTATGTATATTATCTTTGTCGATAGATGGCAGACAGCCAAGGCGGAATGGCCACAGTCCTCTGCCAGTACATAGTCCGCCGGCCGACCGCCCCCGAGGTGGGCCTGGCCTGCCGGGTGCTGGCGCTGCTGTCGGCCCCAAGAGACGCACACCTCGCCTGCGAGCTGGCTCGCATGCTGCGGGATCTTTGCCTTGTAACTATACTCATTAGTGTTTTTAGATGTGGAGGATTATCATGAAATCCGAAACTATAAAAGATAATTATGCCGGTAACATTTGAAGTGGTTGCTCTGTAAACCGATTGATTGTGTTAAAAAAAAACCTTTTGTTTCTTTAAATATATCTTTTAAACATACCATCACGCCTGTACTCCCCGAAGGGTTAGGCAGAGGTGTACTAATGTACACCCACAATTCGGCTTATGTTTTTAGGTCCCATGTAATAGGAAGCGAGCCTATTACCATTAACCGGGCACAAATCCAGACTCCGAGTTGCTACTGAAACTGAACGGAATTTCATAGAAAAACCAAATAACACTACTCGACCTGGGGATCGAACCCATATCTTTTAAAGACATATGACATCTAGTACTTGTTGGAGCCGGAGGATGCTAACTTACGTCCTCTGAAATAACAGGCCGAAGAATGCTTAGATAATCATGGTCTCTTTATATTCAGACATGAAAATATATAATTTTCCTTACCGTAATTGATAATTGTATGATAATTATGATAATCTGATAGTAAGGATGTGATATGATAAGATACGTAGCAAAGAAAGATGCCTTATTTTCCGTTCTATTTTTACTTCAGGTAAATAATGCATCTTTGTATTTATTTTGAGATATTTCAGGGTTGATTTCATAGTGAAAGTTGTTTATGGTCACGAGTGCTTTAACCGTCTGAAAGGTTAACAATGGATGTAAAAACTGTTTATGTTACAGAAACTGCCGGATAAACAGTCGTGCCGAAATCTCACGCGCTACCTGGGCGCGTTAGAAGCAGCAGAGCGAGCCAGTCTCAACAAAATGTCACAAACAGGTACAGTTACACTATCTTATAACTTTCGTTCCAGGTCATCCGTTACTATTCATGACAATATTTTCCTTATCAGGTCTCTTCACTTCAGAAAAACTTAGATAAACTGATCTCGTAACGTCGTTAATTGCATGTCAAATATAAGAAAACTTTCACTTTAATAGTACTTAAAATTCATACTTACATACATTGTTTTTTGGCAAAGACTTGTAGTAGTAGTAGAGGTGTTCAGTATAGCAATTGTGGCCTAAAATATTTTTGTCGAACCAGTCACCCAGTGTATTTACAGATTACTTCTGATCATTTTATTAGTCATATCTGGCTTATTCTTTTATGCAAACTATTAGAACTGAAATTATTATGTTTTTATCAGGGTTGACCGAAGGTGTCACAATGCAAGAAGATTCCTTGGCACCGCTAGGAAGAGCCACAACGTCTTTGCGTAAGTATTATAGAAAAAAAAATCGATCTTCAATAATTTCCACCATTTAAAAAAACATCGTATTGGATAAGGATTGATCTATTCATCATATCATCTGCTTTGTAATATACTAGAATGCAACGCATACAACATTGCATAAAAGAAAGATCATTATGATGTCGGTCGTTTTGCTCTGACTGCTTTTATTTTGTATTAGTTTTAAACGGAAATCCGACAATTCATGTTGAGCTCCCTAGATAATGGTTCGGTAATCGGTTATACAATGACTTTTATATAAGTATGGAGTCATTTAGAACATCACAAGAAGCTATGGCTCTATCTTCAAAAGACCGGTTCAGATATTCCCAACATTGTAAAACACATTATCTGATCATATGATCAAGTCTGTGACCATGATTCTCTGTTTTTTTCTGTATTTCTTCTCGGAAGTCGTCAGTGGGAAAAAAAGTTAAACCGCCTTCAAAATATAATAAAATAATTTTGTCTAAAACAGTTTAGGAAGTCGGTGACTTCTATTTGAGTGGGTCTTTTATTTTCGCCACCGACTTCCCAAACTGTTTTAGACAAAATTATTTTATTATTTTTTGAAGGCGGTTTAACTTTTTTGTTAAAAGTAATTTTATTTTGTAATTTTTAGTGGAAAGTTTGTTTAGAAGTACTTGTTAGCCAACTAAACGCACTGCTCCAATAAGACAGCGATGTTTCGGAGTAAACGATAATATCATCGTTGTAAACAAATTTTAGATTTTTGTTGATATTTTCAAAACTGCTTAACCTATTTCGATAAAATTTGAACGGGACCACCTCTGAAGTATGACCTACCAAACAAAAGAACAAACATTAAAATCGGTCCACAACTGGCGGAGATATCGCGTAACAAACATACAAAAAAAAAAACATACAGACGAATTGAGAACCTCCTCCTTTTTGAAGTCGGTTGAAAATGCAGACTGCAACAAGTAAAAAAACATAAACCATTGACTTGTACAACAATAAATAAGATTTATAGTTTTATCACACTTGCATAATACAAATGATGTTTTCAGCTCAACCAATCGCTCGAAGCACACACGTTGTCATCAATGAAACTGTAGAAGAGGAGGTAGAAATAGATGAGACGTCGCCCACTGCTGCCATATCTAGAATATCTGAAGGTAAGCAAATTATAAACCTATTGGGGGTATTTGCGTTACAATATTATTGACGAGAAACGAAAAACTATTGTAAGCTGCCGTCAAAAATAAATATCTTACTATTAGTCACCACTAATCACATGTTTATGTTACATGTTGTGTTTATTTTTAAAAACAAAAAACAACAAATTCGGTGCCTATTGACGCGACAAGGATAGAACATTTTTAGGACGCAAGCAAATAAAGTACCTACGTAGCTTAGCTTTTCTCATAACCCCATTTATATGCCTTACTATACAGTTACATATTTTGCTTATAACAGCACCACCTCAAGCGGAAAGCAGTAGGGCAGTTCACAACTCTACAGAAATCGACCAAGGTCCAACAGTGGCGCCGACTGAGATCCCGTCCGACTCTAGCAGCGGCGTATCACCAGTTAAAAAAGCCAGAGTTTCTAAAGGTTACATTTCTCTCTAATATCAAATTTAATTTCATCATCATTCTAGCCTTATCAAGACTATCTTAGAGTTGTTTTCCAGTCTAACCAGATGTTTCTAACAGGTCGATAATCGATATCTTGAAGAAAAACTGGTTGTCGGGCGATCCGAGTTTCTAACTGATATACGTTCTCGTATGACAACTGATTACTGAAGCATTATAGTTATCTCAGTGGCACTAAGTCGCAATTTGTCCCAAAGTCTTAATAGTCACTCATTAATAGACTAATTGATCGTCGATATCAGCGTAAAAAATACTTGACGCGTGACTATTTAAAATTTAAATATGCTCTTAAATCAATTTAAAACGCCATAACCAAAAATTGTCCCTAATAAATATTCCTGGACAGAGCGTGTTATCGGATTCTACTATGAATGGATAACCATCAAATCTATTATGATAAGAATTTCTAATATCAACAGGGAGGAAGAAAAAGCTATCATTGACAAGACCAGCAAGTGAATCGGACGCGAGCAAGCCTGCCACGGAGAAGTCGAGGAAAGGCAAGAAGGATGCTAAAGATGATAATGAAAAAGGCGTCAAGAGAAGCAGGTCGCAACGCTCGGTAGTAGATGTTGAGAGGGGTAAGTCACGTTTATTTTTATTTATTTATTCTATTTCGGAGCTTTTTTCCTTCGCGGAAACGTCAGCTTTATCAAAAGTCGTGTTTAGTTTAAAACTAATAGGTAACTGTTATGTCTATACTGCCACTTGTCTAGCGGTTGCAATGCACTTGCTGAGTTTAAGGACACTGTTTCGATTCCCGACTCGATACTAGTTCCTACTGTAAAAATACCAAGTAAGTAGCTGTTTCCTGTGATTTCACTCGCTTCAAAAAAGAACTTTAAGATGAAACTAGACAGCCTTTGTCCTACTCCAAGGCCCAATCTACCTCTATACCTAAATTCGACAAATTTAGTTCATCGGTTTGCGCATTTATAATATTAGATTGATTTTCTTTATAGCTAAAGCCAAAGCTGAAGCGAAAGCCAACGCCGAGGCGAAAGCCAAAGAAGCTAAGTCCAAGAACAAACATTCGCCGAAGAAACCTTCGTCACCTCAAGAGTCGTCATCTCCGCTATCAGACCTGGACGTATCCAATGTTACTGTACGAAAATCCACGAGAGGTTCAGTTGTCCAGTCGGGTTCTAGCACCGACTCTGGAGGGTCTTCCAAGGGAAAAGGAAAGGGGAAAAGTAAAAAAGAACAAGAGAAAGAGAAGCCAGGTTAGTTAACTATGCTACTAATGTTTTCTGATATTGCTTATGAATGATATACGTAATTTTAGGATCCCTCCGCATAGGGCGTTCGTCCAGCGTAGACGTTTATTGTAGGTACTAAGAGCGCCGCGACTATGCTACACTTCACACATTCTTGATAATTAAACATGACCTTCCTTTGTAATAAAAATGCTTTGCTTGGTGGTAGGACCCCTTGAGGTCCGACGGGTTGGCGATTATCCTTACGTCGGAGTCTGTCGTAAAGCACCTCTGTGTGTTTTAACATTTGCGCTTGGGAGCTAGTTTACCATCAGTTTCTCCTACTAAAGGCTCTTGCTTAAACTTTAGGCGCTTAAAGCTCGACAACGCATCACCAACTTTAGTATTACAGGCAATGACTACTTACCAACAGGTAGCTCGTTTGCATATTTGCCGACTTAACCAATAAAAAAAGGAATCAATTATGTTAATTATTTTATTGACATCTACGCAACGTGAGCGCAGCGCATGTAAGCTGCGAAGTCGCAGCCCAATGGGAGAGGAAATTTCACGTGTTGAACATTCTAAACCGAATCAAGTACCCTTAGAAAATAATATGTTCTGTGCGGACTTCAAACGCCACTAAGCTGGTCGTCTTGTCTCTATAATAATTTTAATCGAGGTATTTCTTATCAGCAGTTAGTAAATCGACTCGTACTACGCGTTCATCGGCGGGCTCGCGACGCAGCAGCGTGGGGTCTTCAAGATCCCTACACAATGACTCTGACGATACTTTACTACACACAATTGTTTATGAAAAAGAATTTGTGAGTATAATTCTCGGATCAAATAAAAAGTTAAGATGGAACTTTGCGATCATAGAAGTGAGGCCGGCTAAAACTGCGCCTTGCCGTGTACAAACACAATTACACGCACACACGTATATTTGGTGGCAATGAGTGTGAGCAGCAGAAGCTGTCTCACAGCAGTAGCAAGAAGTACCACGCGGTGGTACGTAATGACAGGCTTGTCCCTGTGAGGGGTGCCGTACAGAAATACCAGCTTTGTGAGAGCGACCTCGGTCATTCCCGCTATTAAATTGTTTGGTGGCGATGAGTGTGAGCAGCAAAAGCTGGCTCACAGCAGTAGCCAGAAGTACCACGCGTTGGTACGTATTAACAGACGTACCCCTGCGAGGGGTGCCGTACTGGTATACCAGGTTTTGCTTTCGAAGCATTCCCGCTATTAGATTGTTTGGTGGCAATGAGTGTGAGCAGCAGGAGCTGGCTCACAGCAGTAGCCAGAAGTACCAAGCGGTGGTAAGTAATGACAGCCATGCCCCTGCGAGGGGTGCCGTACAGAAATACCAGGTTTTGCTTTTTTACTCGTCAAAAAAAAAACCTTTTTCTAACGCTGCCTGCTTTGTCCAGAGCAGCAGTAAGAGCTTGAGAGTTTGAAGGGGGTATTTTATTTGAAGCCACGTTTACTAAAAGATTTCGAATACATCTGAGAATACTATCCCTACTCTTTCTTCAGCTCTGTGGCCGCAAGTCATTTGAAACAGATGTGTATAGACTTATCTTATGAAATTCACCTTATAGAAAAAGTTAAGTTAAAGTTATTAACCAGCGAGTTAGACTAAGCTAATAAAATACGTAATGTATTTAGAACAGTTATTAACCAGCGATGGATTTATTTTTGTTCAAGAATACAAAAGTTAATCCCTGCGTAGGATTTATCAGAGTAAGCCAAGTGGCGTGTTTTATCATACGCCTTCACCTCTTAGTTTGTTTCTAGCTCTGTAAATCCGGGTGAATGGTTATAACAGCTTTTGGGTGTCAGCATATCGAATATGCGACCACGTGCTATTAGGTATCAAATCGTTGAATCTCATTAAACATTTTTGAATATTCCTACGGTGTGGCTGCACCGTAAGATCTTTCAGTTTAGACTCAATATCAAATGACAGATGCGGTATCACTTCAGTATTTAAGTTACAGGTATACGATAATGAGGCATCGTCAGGAACGTCCTCGTAAAGGTCACGACTAACGTCGGAGATACATGATATAATATCATTATTACTCAGGTAGTTTCTATTAATCTAATAAAATAAAATATTAATAAATTTATCCATAAGCACAAACCTAAACGGCAAGAAAACATTTCAAATACGAAGGAAATAATATTAATAATTTTCGGGTAGAAAATTAAACAGTTGAACATTAGATAAAACTGTAAAAAGAAATTATACTGGTTGTCGGTAGAAAAATAAAACGGTTTTAAACGATAAAACCGTAATATGTAATAGCATATTACGCTTAATCATATTAAATAAAGGTAACAATATCGAACGGTAACACCGTTAAATAAAAATATTATAATAAAATACTTGTGCAACTTACGTGTAAGTATTTGGTGACACTTTTAAACAATTTAATATTTCCAAGGTAGGAAATAACTAGCACTAGGAGCACAAGTTATCACAACGGAAATTGTCAAGCCAATGACGAACAGGGTGATTGGAACCATCAGGTAGCCAACACCCCCACGCCTGAGATGTGCGAAAGAGATAGCGATATACGGTAGAAAAAGATGTAAAATACAACGGAAATCGGAAGTGCCTTCTCATTATAATAAGCTTCTAATAACGGTCAAGTGTTTAATTACTTTTTATTACTCTGTAAATTATATAAATGGTACAGATTTAACGCTGTTTCCCTAGGTTCCGTAGTTTTTATTTATTTAATTAATATGTTTCCGTAGGTTTCGTAGTTTCAGGTTCCATTTTAATTGCAGGTACAATCAGTATTGAACGACTCGAGTGAGCTTGCAGACACTAGGCGTGAATCCAAAGCAAACGTCACAATTCCTGAAACGCCTGAAGCTAGTGATGAGTAAGTTATTTATTTATTTAAACTCTTTCAATTAATGATTACAATTAAGAAGATCTTATAAGCATTAATCGTTATTTGTATGCATAATAATTTGATTTCTGAAAAGGTTCAAATAAAAACGTGAACCACATAATCTCGTCGCTAATACGCCAATACCACTTAACTGAGACTTGGTTATAAGATCTTATCTTTGATTTAAATAACATTGTAAATTGTTGAAAATTGGGCCTTATAGCAATGTGTTGGTTACGCGGTATTGGAGTACCAGCGACGTTATGCCATGTTATCTTATTTACAGATCCGAGCCCGAGCCGGAAATACCGAAAAAAGGCAAACGTAATGGCAAGAAGAAATGACGTAGAATTTAATTAATTAGCAAATAATATAAACTATTTTTCTTAAACAAATCTTTAATTTATTTATACTTAAAATTTATTATCACTACCGCGATTGGCGTTTGTCATGTTGTTGCCAGTTTTTGTGCCAGTCCTGGTTTTTGTTCTGCCAGTCTGGCTGCCAGGACTTGTCCCAAGGTTTCCATCGGTGCTCCCACCTGTAGTTCTTGTTGGTTTGATTCTCTGGCTGCTTCTCGGTGGGACCGTGGACGAAACCGTTGTACCCATGGCCACCCTGGTTCCAACTGAAAAATAGTGTGGAATATTATTTACAAATTGGCTATAACGTTTTATATGTTGTGTATTTTTGCACGTGTAATATGTAATAGAGAATTAAACGTTACCACTAGTTCCCCATTTTTTTGCGTATTTTCTTATCTTGATTAGCGGCGGTAGCCTAATGGCTAGGGCGTCGGACTTGCAATCATGTGGTTGCCGATTCGAAACCTACCCATTACACTACCGACGTGATTAGCGTAGTACGAGGGGTTAACAAGAATACTAGTAATGTGCAACCCACATTGCTAGTACCTAAGCTTATTGAAAAAAAAAAATACCGAATTTTTAGACCCTTTACATTTTTATGCATGATCATAGGAACCTTGTCTAAATAAAAGTAGTTTTCAGCTTAGTTTTAATTATATTTATACCATAAAATAATGCGAAATGTTCATAGATATGAATTTTATAGTGAAGAAAAATTCATATCTTTGTTAAAGTTGTTTTGATAAAATACTATTTTCTACTAACCCATGATTACTCTCGGAGCTGCCCGCTCCTTCGTTACTGGCGTAATTTCCGCTGACATCCTCGGTGTTCTGTGAGCCAGGTCCACCGAACCTGTTCCCTAGCTGGTCGGGTGACTTCTTAGACAGCTGGTGACGCGTCACTATGAACTCCGCGCCTCGCTCGGCAATCATTATTATTGGCGCCACTGTATTACCTGTTTTAAAACAAAACTAATTTAAAAAAATAGTAGTAGTTGTGCCTTCGGATGCCCAATTTCTCCTTCCCCTTTCTTTTCCTCTAAATAGGCTCTGAACGCATCTGCAACTCTTGGTTTTGCAGATGTGTTCCGAGATTTCCATGGGCGGCGATGACTTCTTACCATCAGGTAACGTTTGCCGAGTTATCAAATAAAAAAAATAAAAAAAACGAGTTTATTGACATTGACGATTTACGTCGCGAAAGCTTATTAATTGCATTAGTAATGAAAAGCACTCACCAGTAGGCAATGTTGGCATTATGGAGGCATCTACTACACGAAGTCCTGCAAAAAAAAAATAGACTAATTACAAGGTTTTTAGTAAGTTTATAGGACAGCCTCATTAGTCTACTGGACCTAGCGACTGCTACTCTAGAGGTCCTGGATTCGATTCCCAGGTGGCGCAGTTTTATTGAATGTTTTATGATTTTCTTTTTATCAATGTCAAATCGGAGTCTGGATTTGTGCCCGGTTTTTTTTAACATACCAGCGAACTGTGGTACTACATTGGTACACCTCTGCATAACTCTCTGGGGAATACAGGCGTGATGGTATGTATGTTTATAGTAAGCATGCAATATTCGACTGGAAACTCGGATACTAAAGACATAAAATGCTAACAAACAAAATATGCTCGTACCTTCTATTCCATGAACTTTGAGCTGCATGTCCACTACAGCCATGGGGTCGCTCTGAGGTCCCATCTTGCACGTTCCCACTTGATGGTTCTCTGGGGCCGTGTGCTGTTGCGCCAGACACTTGAAGAACTCATCGCTAGGATCGCGACCACCTCCCTCGCACTCTTTACCGTGATCCTCGGTGGGAACCATGCCGTACTTTTCTCTGAGAATCTGTAATTGGATGGTCAAAGCATTTTTATTGTCTGGGCCAACAGCATATTCCAAAACGCTTACGAACTTACAAAATTATTCCTAATTATCTTCGCAATTTTGTCGTGTTCGCAAGATATACCTAACGACAAATCTTATCTAATATATAAAAATCTCCGAAACGGCTTTACCGATTTTTATGAAATTTGTGTAAATTTGGTAGGTCTGAAATAGTTCGTAGGCAATTTTTACCCTCCTACCCCGCACCTACACCACATACTTATCGCGATTTTATTATGGCAAAACGTTTGCCGGGTCGGCTAGTAGAAATGATATAATATAACATGCAATAAAGTTTAGTTTTGCATGAAACTATTTTAAAGCTACAACTTACGGTTGTGTTAGCTAGTCTATAAGCGATTCTGGCGCCGTCAACCAGCACATTGAGCTCGTGTTCGTCGTAGAAGTAGTTGGGTTGCATCACGGGCGGCTCCGTCGGGTCCACCGAGCGGATCGACACGTACCCTCGACTGCGGGGGTGCAGCGCTATCGCTGAGATCCTACGAATAAAAAAAAATAAGAAATTAGCTGTAGGCAGTTGTCATGCGCATAGTAGTTCAGGAGTGGTCAGTTGGAGCAGACAAGTGCTAGAGTGGAGACCGCGTCTGGGCAAACGTAGTGTGGGACGCCCTGCGACACGATGGAGCGACGATTTAAAGAAGGTGGCTGGCAGCGGATGGATGCGAGCTGCCCAAGACCGGGATGGTTGGCGCTCTTTGGGGGAGGCCTATGTTCAGCAGTAGACGGCAATAGGCTGACATGAGTGGTCAGTTTAGTTCGAACGAACCAGTTCGTTCTTTTAGTTCGTCAGCTCCCGTCTCGAAACAAAGCAAGGCAGTTCGCTCGCTCGCGATCTTCAACGTCAACGTGATTGGCTAAGGTGGCGCTCTCACTTGCTCGCCTATAATCTAATTAATATAATATATATAATCGATCGACTATTAATAAATAGTCGATCTTATAAAACGAACTAAAGAGCCAGGGATCTGGGAACTAGTTCGCTAAGTTGGTCTGCGAGAGCGTTCTAACGACCTAGTGCGTTGATGAACTACGCAAGACTAATAGACAGTTCCTTAAATTCAAATCATATTGGCTTATTGCGTTCTTATTATGTACGTAGATGACTTACCTAGGTTTTCATGGTATTATTAACAATATTATTTGAAAAAATACAGTTAATGTTGCAATTGAAAAAAAAACATGTGCGGGAATCAAACCCAGGACATCGAAATCGTTTACTAAGTCACTAGTAATAGTCGTAAGTAGTCACTACAGTCTTGCTGATCTTGCTGATCTGGTATCTAAAAAATGGTTGAGCTACACGATGACTGACGTATGCGTACCGTCAGTTAGGACAGGTCAACTCAAAACTGTTTGGCTCTTTCTTCAAAAGGCCTGTTCAGATTTTGCCCTACATTGTAAAACTCGCATATCTATGATATAACTATTGTCTGGACTTTAAAAGAGACCATGATTCTCTGAGTTTGTTTCGACATTTCTTCTCAGTGGTCGTCAGATAGGAAATGTCGGCGCCATCTGGTTAAAAAAAATGAAAAAAAATGACTTGTAAAAGTGTCTTTAAAAGATCTATTTACATAAATAAATAGGTATCATTTATCACTATGCCAAAAGCGTCGTTACACTACGTAATTTCGACTATTAAAAGACACTCACGTGATATGTCTCTTTTCGGCATTATCATCGACACCCGTGCGTTCGACGATGGTTCCATCACCACAGGACGTGTAGTACCCTCCAAAGAAGTACTGCACGTCAGGTCGGCGGCCTCCAGCTGATGCTAACTTTGAATTCACTTTTCCTGTCAACTGTTTAATAAATTATTTTATTAATAACTTTTACTGAAGAGGTGCTAATTGGCTTTTAATGACTCCGAAATTGTTCATGCCAGTCTTGTTTAGCACGAAACCTCTCACTCTGCCAGTATAGGTATTTCGCTATTCTGATACAAATGTAATGACGTCTTCTTTTTCGTCTCGCTTTGCGTCTTAACCATTGCAAATATTATTTTTCAACGTTTTCAACCAATAACTAACAATGTCGTCATAATTAGAGCAGTTTTATTAGGTTAAAAGTGGAACACGTTAACGAGGGAGCCTCTATGACCAGAATGTAAGGTACCTCAATTGAAATTATTTAAATAAAATTAAGTAAACTTGCTTACCTGAGACATGCCAGTACTGGACAAAGGTCCCCTCCTGCTCAACAGGTACTCCGTAGCAACGTCCCAGTTCAAGTCTGGGATCATCGGTTCTTTAGTCAGGGTGAAGTCGAGGGTCACTCCGACGTGGTTTTGCAGGTTCTGTCCCACGCCCGGTAGGTCTTTTATTGTGGGGATGTTGAACTTATCCAGGGTCTCTCTTGGACCAATGCCAGATAGTAGCAGGATTTGGGGAGAGTTGAGGGAGCCTGCAGTAATGATGGCCTGAAAATAAAAGAAAATTATCTATGCTATCAGTTACTTACTACAATTTTTTTTATACTCAACAGTTTTTAAGAATCCTTGAAGCTTACGTTGTATGTCCACTAGTTATTAGCTAAGCTTTTTTGCAATCTTGAAAACTCTTAACTTTTATCATTCAAAAGTTTCTAACCTCGAAGGGTCAGTCAGGAAACCGATGCAAATCACTTACGGAAAGCTATAGTAGGTACTACAAATTACAATCGGTGGAAGTGGAAATTCTTATTTTAATACACGACAGAAATCATCATTAGGTATGGGTAAATCTTTGTACTACTACACATCAACCTATACAAAACCAGTTTATACTGACCTCCCATTGTAAAGGTTTTCCGCACAATTCAAGGCCGGCCTATACTGGTTTTGTATAGCTTGATGTGTAGCCGTGTGTACCCCGTTAAATCTCGGTCACTAACCTCCTTTTTAACTCCCACGACCTTGGCAACACCATCCTTGATGTATTCAACGGCGGTGACCTTCTTGGTGACCGGGTCCACGATGACGCGGGACCCCATCGCGTTAAGAAGCACGTGCAGGTTCACCCGCTTCGAAGCAGGTCGGAGGTAGGCACGGGCTGTGCTGTAGCGAGTACCACCACTGGGAAGAACGACAGATTAGTTTTCGAGAATATCTTACAATAAGTAACCTTAGATTTGGTATACATAGTTCAATTTTCATTGACACTAAAATAATTTCCCTTCTAAAATATATTTAGGTAAGTACTTAGCTTTTTTTTCATTAAAGTAAACACTTGTCAATTAATTAGACAAGTTATGTTTTTTGCAATGGATATGTATTCTTGGATAATTATACTACATTACATACCTAGGTTTTTCTAATACAGGTGGAGAGGAAGATTTTCCTAGAGGGAAATGACTTACCTATGTACCCTAATCTTAGGTATTAGGCCAGTCAGTTTGGGATTTTTACCCACCAAACCACCTCAGTACCATCAGCACATGGAGGGTGGCACTGTGTCCTCTTAATAGACCAACCTAGAATCCCCCTTATGCAACTCCTGTTAGGAGACATCCCTGGGTCGTAGCGTGTACCTAATGTGCATTTGTATACTTAGTAGAAAGTCACTTACTCATTATAAGCCTGTGCGATGGTGAAGCCAGTGACAGTCTCGCCGTTGAGGTCGCTAGTTGGAGGGTAGCCGAGCTCGATGGAGCCGGACACCACGTCGTGAGCGAAAAGCGGCGCGTGACGGAACTGCAGCGAGTACAAGATTTTAATAACGAAAATTTCATAACTAATAAAAAGATGATTATGTAATCAATCATCATGACGGACTAAAAGACGGATCTCGGTTCTGATGAAATCAGTCAGTCACTGTTACTGGTCCATAAAGCCAAAATTTTTAGGCATGTGACATAGCAACGCAAAATCTTCATGACTTATGGTGGTTCAAACCGTTGTGACGTCATATATTTGTATCGAGTCTGGTGTTTTTCTCTGGCATCTACAAAGGAGCAGTTCAATTTTCTTTCAAATTACCTTTTGCACGGGCAGCGGGCCTCCTCGGCTGTGATACTGCGGCGACACTCCATTGCCGATCTCCTTGTTGTCCTCGCTCTTCAGGAAATAAGGCAGCACTTCGTACCAAGACCAGCCCGTCGCTCCGTTGACTGCCCAGGCATCGTAGTCCGACGGCAGACCTCGCATATACATCATTCCGTTTGTTACTGAACAACCACCTGGGGGAAAACGATTATGTACTTATAAACCTGGCGACCAGTTTATTCCACTGAAATTGGGTTGCGGATGTCTGAGCCGCATCTAGTAAGACTAGAAGCCCATCCCTACATAGTTGGGTACCTACTGGTGATGGTGAAGATTAAGACGCTGTATTATCATTATACGATCCCCAGGTCGAGCGAAGTGTGATTGGGGTTTGCTATGAAATTCCCATTAGCAGCTCGGAGTCTGGATTTGTGCCTGCTTAATGGCAATTGGCTCGCCCCCTATTACATGGGACATAAACATACCGATGAATTGTGGTTGCACGTTAGTAGTACACCTCTGCCTAACCCTTGGGGAATGCAGGCGTTATTATGGCCTACTGATAATATCAACCATATGTACCTAGCATCTTCGCTCTAGGCCAGTAGCATTTCCCGCCTTCCGCCAAACAAGCTCGTTCTTGCGTCTCGGTGTAGTACTGCCAGTCCGTGTCATCTCGTGCCCAGTACGGCGTCACCCAGGCCGGGACTCCTGACTGCGTGGGCTCATCACCACCTGCTTCTATTAACAGCACCTGAGAAACGTCAAGTGGATGTTAATGAAGGAAGATTTTGTAGTGAACAACCGCGTGGATCGGATAGGAATCTCCTGCGGTCAGTCTTCGGATGGGTTACACCTCGAAGATTGAGACTTTTAAAAGCTTTAAAAACTTTTTCTATTTGAATACGATAAGAGTACTAAAATACTGCTCGGTGTACATTAGTACCTACACACGGCTACAGGTCAACCTATACAATTCTAATTTAAGCTGATCTCGTAGTGTATAGGCTTTCCATACAATAAGAGGTCAGCGTAAACTGGACATGTATAGTATTGAAATAAAACTACTTTTTACGGATTTTATCGCGTTATATTGATATTTTTAAATTCCCGACGTTTCGGATCCTTTACAGCATCCATGGTCACCGGTGCGCCGCTGCGTCCAATTGTTAGCCAAATCGACTCACCAACCTACAGATTGGCTCAACACCTGGCGAAAGTACTCTCACCACTCAGAGGAAACACGGCTGCACATGTGAAGGACTCATACCATTTTGTCAGTGAAATAAAACACCTACAGCTTGCTGATGATGAAACTATGGTCAGTTTTGATGTCCAGTCATTATTTACATGCCTACCAGTTGAAGACTGCATCAGAATTGTGTCTAGGAAACTATTAGAGAATAAAATGCCTATTGAATATGCTGAACTATTACAACATTGCCTAACATCTGGCTATCTATTGTGGAGTAATAAATTCTACACGCAAGTGGATGGTGTAGCAATGGGCTCTCCAGTATCTCCCATTGTTGCTGACATCTTCATGGAAGATTTCGAGGAGACTGCTCTAAAATCTGCTCCTGTAACACCGAAATTCTGCAAGCGGTACGTAGATGATACTTTCACAATATTACCATCTAATAAAGTAACAGCATTTCTAGACCACCTTAACTCCTTAAACTCTAAAATTCAATTTACTATGGAGTCAGAGGCTAATAACTCTTTACCTTTCTTAGATGTTTTAATAATTCGTAACCTAAATAACACCTTGAGTCACACTGTGTATCGAAAGAAAACCCATACAGACAAATACTTAAATGGTGAATCACACCACCACCCAACACAGTTAACACATCTACCGTCGGTAAATCATTGTTTCAGAGAGCGCGTGGGATCTGTGATGAGCAACACCTGGATGCAGAGCTTCAACATGTCAAGCAAGTACTGCACGACAACAAGCTCCAAATACCGAAACCTCATCACAGAAACCGCGTGAAACGTACCACAGTTGAGCGACTACCTGTTGTGTTACCATATGTAAGAGGAGTCACAGACAAGATTGGCTATATCTTGAAGCGGGCTTCAATCAAAACTTACTTCAAGCCGTTGAAGAAGATTAGTCAGTTCCTACCACCTGTCAAGTGCCACATACCTCTACAAGATGCAGGAGTATACAAGCTTGATTGTGATTGCGGTCTCTCATACATAGGCCAAACTAAAAGAAGCATAGGGACCCGCGTAAAAGAACACATCGCCGATGTCAAACACCGCCGTTCCGGGAAGTCAGCAGTTTGTGAACATACACTTGACAAGACCCGGCACTACATCAGATTTGATAAACCACAAGTCCTTGCAAAAGAAAACCGATTCCTACCTAGGATGATTCGCGAGGCTATTGAAATTAAAAAACATCCCAATTTCAATAGAGAAGATGGCTGGGTCTTACCATCTGCTTGGAACCCCATCATAGATTCCATTAAATCCAAGCACAAGACTGCGAGACCTAAGGATACGGTGAGCTCATTCTGCGTGACCGGCATAAATAATAATCAACAAAATGTAGGGTAGCTGTTGATAATTTTGACATTAGGACGACCAACACCTCAGTCCACCCGTGACCATGGATGCTGTAAAGGATCCGAAACGTCGGGAATTTAAAAATATCAATATAACGCGATAAAATCCGTAAAAAGTAGTCTTATTTCAATGTCTAATATTCGCGTAAGTGTTAGAAAACAGTATGGACATGTATAGCTCGAAGTGTAGCCTATATATTTTTGCACATGTTAATACACGTGCAAAAACAAGTCTTTATGTAATGTGTGATAATGACTTAATATTCTGTTTCCTCAGAAGCAGTCACGTCATTTTCAAAAACCACAAATAGGTACCTATGCGCCATCAAAATCAGCTACCTACTTTAATTATCATAATCGGCTTGTAGATTCTCCTAAGATTAGATGTACAAAGTCGGTTAGTTTCTCAGGCCCATAAAATGAAATATTCATGTACCTATAATAAAATATCTAACAACAACGATCATTAAAGCAGTATTTAAGTTAAGGTGAATGCGTTGGCTTGGCCCGCTAAATTAAATTTTAAATTGGTTTTTCGCAATTTGTAAGTCTAAAACATTCATTGCAGTAATCATCGCAAATTTATCTATACAATATTCATAACTAACAACAGAAAACCTTTGTCTAAAAATTAACATCTCCAGGTGTCAATGTTGTGCGGAGTTTAGCAGCTGTCACCAAATACACTAAAGAGGTACGGAGGCCAGCACATCAAGTTACCACAAAAATGCAAATTTTCTCAGTTAATTTTGAACTTTATCTTCAACAATTTAAGGTTAAAAATCATTTTTTGAAATTTGTCAGTTTTGTATACCTTGACCTGCTGGCGACTGTACATCTCCAACCAAACGTGAAAACTTGAATTGTGGTCACAACGTGGTCAATTTGTAACGCCGCCAGTGACATTGACCGACCTAATGTGCAGAAATGTGTCATTAAAATTAAGCTACTGACGTCTTCATACTATGTAGCGCGACTCAGGCGCATCTATTAACCTTTTGAACGCCAGAGTATAAACGTATCGCCGTACCTCTGACGCCAGGCCACTTTTTCTGACAAATTACACAAGGTAGTAAAAACACTCTAAAGTAATGATTAAATTGTTTATTTCATAATATGGTGCGACGAATATTTTGTCATATATTTGTGACGTTGGCGTTCAGGGTAAGATTTCGTTTGTCATGACGTTTGTAAGATGGCGTTCAAAAGGTTAATACTTACTATAACATTGGTAAAGTAAGTTTTTACAATATCGGTTTTGAATATAGAATTACCTATTACGTTATAGTTTGCGAAAAACCAATTTAAATTTAAATTTGGCGGTCTAGATGAACGATTAGGCAAACGTATGGATACAAGTATATGTAATTGTTTACTGTAGCCTCCCATCTTTAATAACCATGTTTTTGCTTAATTTTTTATTGCAAGCGTTGTTTTCGTCAAGGTTTATTTTAGTTTCTATGGCGTTTTTTGTGTTATTTGACGTCACCAAGGTTTTGGAAGATGTAAAACCCGATAATCTCTACAATATAGAGCTAAGTGTAGTCTTTTTAGGGTTCCGTAGCCAAATGGCAAAAAACGGAACCCTTATAGATTCGTCATGTCTGTCTGTCTGTCTGTGTGACTGTCCGTCCGTGCCACAGCCACTTTTTTCCGAAACTATAAGAACTAATGCTGTTGAAACTTGGTAAATAGATGTATTCTGTAAACCGCATTAAGATTTTCACACAAAAATAGAAAAAAAAAACAATAAATTTAGGGGTTCCCCATACTTAGAACTAAAACGCAAAAAAAAATTATTCATCGAACCGATACGTGTGGGGTATCTATGGATAGGTCTTTAAAAATGATATTGAGGTTTCCAGTAACACTTTTTTCTAAACTGAATAGTTTGCGCAAGAGACACGTCAAAAGTGGTAAAATGTGTGTGTGTGTGTCCCTGTAACTTCTAAAATAAGAGAATGATAAAACTAAAAAAAATATATGATGTACATTACCATGTTAACTTCCACCGAAAATTGGTTTGAACGAGATCTAGTAAGCAGTTTTTTTTAATACGTCATAAATCGTAACGGTGCGATTTTTTTTTATCGAACCCGAATTTATTTGTGGTGTATCTATGGATAGGTCTTCAAAAATGATATTGAGGTTTCTGATATCAAACTGAATAGATTGTGCGGGCGACACTTCCAAAGTGGTAAAATCTGTGTCCACCCCCTGTGTGTTAATTTCTAAAATAAGAGAATGATAAAACTAAAAAAAATATATGATGTACATTACCATGTAAACTTTCTACGAAAATTGGTTTGAAAGATATCTAGTAAGTAGTTTTTTAATACGTCGTAAATCGTAATGGTACGGAACCCTCCGTGCGCGACGTGTCCGACTCGCACTTGGCCGGTTTCTTTTTTTGTATGTTATTTACGCGATTTCTCCATCAATTATGGATCGATTTTAATGATTGTTTTTTTTGTTTGGTAGGTATACTTCAGAGTCCCGTTCAAATTTTATCGAAATCGGTTGAGCAGTTTTTAAAATGTTAACAAAAATCGAAAAATTGGTTACATCGATGATAGTATCGTTTACTCCGAAACATTGCTGTCTTATTGAAGCAGTGCGTTTAGCGTCCACTAAAAAATCAAAAATAAAATTACTTTTAACAAAAAGTAAATCGCCTTCATAGATAGCGTTGTAGGCCTAGACGAAAATGGCGGGATGAGCTTCGACTCCAGAAAAGATTAGCCCAAAATAGACTTAAACTGTGAGTAGTAGAAAAAAAATAGACCTTTTCCCGATAATGGCTAAATCACAATAGTAGTCAATGCAAATTACGTCTAAATCGAAGGTATTTCATCTTCACGAATTCAAGTTTATAGAAGAGGACGTCAAGTTTTAGACAAAGATTAGCGACCTTGCATTGATGGTACAACAGCCATTGTTGTAAATCCATGCATTCCGGTGTGAAATCGACGTGAATGTCTGCCTATTGTTTTGGGACCTACAGGCTCGATTTAGTGCAGGTGAATGAATTGTAGAATTGACAAGCGTATCTGCTATTAGTCTAGCAAATTGTTCAATTCTATATTTCGACTAGGTACTTAAGCCATGTAGGCATTATTATAATATTTATTTAGGTACTTCCTGAAAGTCCGTTACAGGGCCCATAACCGGATCAGAAAATCAGTGCTACTACTTGCTTATGGTTGCTGTAGCGATTTGCATTGGAATCAGGGGGTTCAGTAGGAAAATGAAAATACAAAGTCCGACGACAGTCGGCTGACGGAACCAACAATTTTCTACCTCGAAAGTACAGCAAACCCGACGATGGATGCGATGTTTCACTTATCGTCATGTTTTACTTTATGGTCACGCAATATCTGAATCGATCTTCAATCCAAAGACACTTCACCGCTCTTCACGACACTTTACCGCTGAAAACACTTAGTTATTCTAGAATCTAACTATACCAAAGTACTTGCTGTTAAATTTTATACTGTATATTGTTGGTCAAAAGTAGGCAAAGGGTGAGACAAGACCTTGTCCATTTAACGGGCCATATGTCTGCGATTGAGCCAACTTGCCAAAGGTAGTCGTAGCGAACACGATAAGGACAGGCTAGTACCTACTAACGTTTTTAGTTGGGTCGAGTCCGGCATACCCCGCCGATCCCCTGGCAACAAGGGATCGTAAGGAACTTCAAAATATAAAGGTACGCACCTTCCACTGAGGATTCTCCGACAGCCTCGCAGCCACCACGGACCCTGCACTGCCTCCTCCAACCACTACGAAGTCATAGCTATCATCCAATTTTTCTTTACTGGTGACCCTGTTGCAGGGGTCAGCTAAATCACAGCGTCCGTTGATGTACGCTTCTAAGATGGTCATAAACAGCATAAATTGGCTCGGACATGACGACACCATCGAGGGTCCCACTTCGCGTATTGGGCACGCACATGCCTGAAAATAATTATAACAGGTTTTTATAATTTGGTATATCGCGCAAAACACAAAAATGAATGTCAATATGCTAACAGGGAGTTGAAGCTAAAATGAAGATGTTGTATGTTCTGCAAGCTTAAAAGACATCCAACAATGGAACTTAATATAGTGACGCTCTTTTCAAGGTGGTACCTATCTAAGGGCTTTCAATTCATGATCGCCAATAATAATCAATGCATATGACTGCCAAATGTTCATTTCATTGACCATACCTTTTTCAAATTGCGGAAGATGATCTGTCTATTTATATACTTACTCGTAAATAAGGAAACAAAACACACATGCAACGGAAGAATTTACAGTCGCAATGAAGACAAAGAGTGTAACGTTTAAATTAATTGTTATAATAGCAGCTATTGATTGACGAACTAACGGATATTACTAGGAGTTACTTTGTATAACTAGGCAATTATAGCCAATAGAATATAACAGTAAAAACGTCGGCATTTCCATTCGCAGACATCATTAAGGCAATTATCCGATGGACCAGCTGTTTTTTTATACTGGTTTTCAACAAGGAACTTCAAACTCCTTCCACAAGACCGCTAGTGGACTTTAGCTTTTAAATAATTTTACATCGATAAAATCTATTCTTGATTGCAGAGTTCTACTTCGAAAAACTAAATTTAGAGTCACGGGTCTTACGTTTTCTTACTACCAAAGCATTCTGGGCACAATGTCAAAGATAGATTCGCATGTTTGCGTTTTGAATTCCAGTCTTGCTTTGACCCTACTCCCAAATACTGTTTATTTGACATAATAATTAAATACCATCACGATTGTATTCCCCGAAGGGCTGAGGCAAAGGTGTACTAATATACACTCACACTTCGCCGGTAAGTTTAGGTCCCACGTAATTGGGGGCGAGCTTATTTGGCAATAAGCTAGCTAGCTTAACCAGGCACAAATCCAGACTCCGAGCTTCTTCTCAGAATTTCATAGAAAAACCCAATAACTATTTGTTCGACCTGTGGAGCGAACCTCTAGCGCAGCAGTTTTATTGACACTAGATACTAATAGGTATTAGTAAATACGAGTAAAATATAGATACTAGTTAATAATATGGTTCCAGTTGGATATAGTTATGTGTAATAGGCCCGTTTATAAACCTGCTGAGACAAATTTTAAGGAAATTTCCGCGAGAATGGGAATAACAAGAGTCACGGAAGTAATACAGCAAAGTTATAGTATTCAGAGATATCTAACTTAATCTAAATCATTCAATAGATATTGATGAAACATTGCGTAGTTAGCAAATAATTACAGTTTCTTGTGAAAATCGAGATGATGATTCCATCAGTTCAAATCATGATTACTCTATAATTACATGTTTGTATGTTTTAGTGCGAATTGTAATGAATTTGCTTTTTACTATGGGATCTCAGTTAATACCTAAGTACTTAAATCTATTCGCTGTTTTCCTTCTAGGCCAGGAAATAAACTCGCACGGAAACTGACTTATTATCTAGTACCTTGTACTAGTAGTATTTGCGATTTGGAAAAACAACCCAAACGTGGTGTTTTAAACTTCTTCATTAATATTTATCATCATCATTAAACTTATAAGACTAGTTAAATTCTGTTGTGGTAGGGCCACGCTGTTCGCAGCATGAATGGGCCGGCTTGACCGGGGAAGTACCACACTCTCGCAGAAGACCGACGTCCGAGTAGTAGCGTTTCGTTACTGCGCTTCGTTCGGTGAGCGAGAGGACCGGAGGCCCAATTCCTCCCCCAATCCCCTTCCTTCTCCTTTTCTCCTTCCCCTCCCTTTCCCTAAATAGGCTCGGCAACGCATCTGCAACTTCTTTGGTTTTGCAGATGTCCATGGGCGGCGATGACTACTTACCATCAGGTAGCTCGCCTGCTCGTTTGCCGAGTTATCCCATAAAAAAAAATCGCTTTATGAAAAAAAATATGATAATAAGAAGTAATTGGTAGAATAAACTCACCTCTGGATCTCTTATCATGTTGCTGTATTGTGAAGGCAAACTGAAACAACATATTTATATTGTTTATTATAAATTAAATCATAATTAACATGCATTAAGTTATTTATGGAAATTTTAAAGCTAAACACGTGCTGGAGATTAAATAAATGTATATAACAGCCTACCTACCTAGCTGCATTATTATTAAGTGAAACACCTATACTTCTTATTTCGAGTATAGAATTTAGTAAGTCTGTCTCATTGGTCTACTAGCACAATTGGTTCAATTCCCAAGTAGAGCAAAGTGTGATCGCTTTGACGATTAAAGCACTCGCTTGACCGGCCCATTAAAATTGCATTAACCTTAGACCTACTTATAACAAAATTATTAGTGACAGTCACGAAATAGGTACATAATATTCAAAACGTTTTAGTAAAATAAATTAATTTGTAGATTGATGTATCAATCGTGAGTAAACGTGAGTCAACCTATGAGAAATAAAAAAAACGGAATACTGCCTATTTCAAAAGGCTCATTAAATAACATACAAATCCAGTATCGACTGACCTCGCATTGTAAACGCTTTCCTCACAATGCAAGGCCAGCCTATACTGGTTTTGTACAGCTTGATGTGCAGCCGTGTGTACTCTCTGTATTGGCGTTTTTCTTTATCGACACTAAAATGACCAAGATGTGTATATCTTTTACTTTTTAAAGTGACATCTGTTAGGCGTATTGGAGTGAGGCTTTTGGCGATTACGTGTAATTTAAATGTGGATGCTGCTATCCCTATCCCTACTAATATTATAAATGCGAAAGTAACTCTGTCTGTCTGTCTGTTACGCTTTCACGCCTAAACCAGTTAACCGATTTTGATGAAATTTGGTACTAGAATAGACTAAAGCTTGAGAAAGGACATAGGCTACCTTTTATTCCAAAAAATAGTTTTATAGGGGTTGAAATAGGGGGTGAGAGTTTGTATGGGAGTTTGTCGGAATTTTGTGGTCTACTCGAGCAAAGAAGCGGACGGAAAGATATGTTTGGATAATTTGCAATTTCCCGCCAGAATTGGAAAAAACTTAACAGTCAAAATCGTGTTGTCCACGCGGGCGAAGCTGCGGGCGGAAAGCTAGTCAAAAATATATTTCAGCGTAGTTAGTGTCAATGTTTCCTGTAAAAAACGGGTAAAATGTAATGCGGTTGCAACAAAAGATGTTGCAGGTGAAACTTATGATTCAAAGGTCATTCAGGAAATTCGGTCTACGTTCTAAATTATCTATGGTCCAGAAACAATAGCGCAGTGAAGTCAACCGCAGCGCGGTTATCTTTGACAAGTAACGGTTTAACTATTAACCATTCATTGCACACCACACCTGCTACTAACACTTTGTTTTAAATAAACCTTTGTTTTAGATCTTACTTCTAAAGTATATAGATACGGTTTTTTTTAAAGAGAAAATGGCTTTAACTTTCTACGTATGTATACCTATTCCAATAGACTAAACTCTTTCATCAAAATCAATCATATTATCTTTTTGAAACGAAGTTCTTTACCGCGGCTTCCGTAGTAAGCCTGGTAGATCGTGATATAATGAAAAAGCGTTACGTCTGCGAGACGTTCGGTTCCGTTCGGTGTAGTTTGGATATTATCGTCAAGCGCTAGCCGCCATTCTTGTTTCTTGATATGGGTGTCAATGTCAAGGTATCTTAGGGTGCTGTTTTTATCACTACATAGAATAAAACAAAGTCGCTTCCCGCTGTCTGTCTGTCCCTATGTATGCTTAGAACTTTAAAACTACGCAAAAGATATTGATGCGGTTTTTTTAAATAGATAGTGATTCAAGAGGAAGGTTTATGTATAACACATACATATTATAGTACAGAAAAGTCGAGAAAACACGCGGGCGAAGCCGTGGGTGGAAAGCTGAGCAGACGAGCGAGCCACTTGAAGGTAAATTGATAATCATTACTGCCCATGGACCCTGTAACTTGAGTTTACTAGAAACATAGCGCATCTAATAATCATAAATCATTGTTTTTGTTTTATAGTTTACTAGCAAAATGTGGGTCGCACATTATTAGTAATCTTGTTAATGCTTTTGTTACGAGTGGGTTCCCGTCGGTAGTGCAATGGTTGAGTTTCGAACCGGCAACCACATGATCGCAAGTCCCACACCGCCGCGCCGATATATAAAAAAACTAAATTGTTTTAACTAAAATAAATAAATTATTGTTTTGTGGGCTAAAATGACTTAAGTACCTACTTCGAATATGGCCTTCGTTAGTTTTTGTTAAGTCGTGAAGATTCTCAACCGCATGACATAGTAGCCCCTGTTTTTACCATCAGAACACAATTAGGTAAAAACTAAACAATAGACAGTAGGTAATTATAAAATGAATGTAATAAGTATGTAGTCTAATTTTAAACCTCTTTGCAATAAAAATTTTAGTTTAATAATACTGGAGACCATAAAAGAAACGTTTTTCATTACTTTTAAAAGATTATTCATGTTCTATGAATTAATTTGCGTAACATTTTCTCAGGAAAACCACGCGCAGCTCTAATGCTTTGTAGACGCGGGCAATTATTGTACAATTATTCTTTTTTTTATAATAGGTAATACATTTATATTAGTACCTACCTAATACTTAATAGTTTTTGTAGACTTTTATATACCTACCTACTTCAGAGCTTATTGTATTTATAGTTTGAGACAAATAATGATAGTAAAAGTGTTGAAAATACTGTATTTTTTTAATGTATTTATAAATGGTAAACTACATTACTTTCGTGAGGCAAGTAATGTAGGTATATTGCCTAAAGAATCCGAAACGGAGTGACCGATTTTTAAGAAATATTAGAATATCTTCAGATTAGCCCAGCGAGCGATTATGGCGAGTTTAGTAGTGATCGAACCGAAATTCAGAAACCGCGAAGCACACTTACTTAATAACTGTCGACTGTCGAAAAGCTACGTGTCAGGAATAACATTTTAAGGATAAATATAAAAAGTTTATTGAGAATCGGCATAATTAGCAATATCATACTAAACAGATATAATATAAAATGGTAATACGCTAATAAAATGTGTATATCACAAATGTAATGCCGCAAACGCGTCACAAAAAGACTGAAAAATGTATCTCGACTTGCTGTACTTGAACTTGTAAGTAGCACCGCCTCATTAGTCTAGTAGTGCTAAGCGCGACTGCTACGCTAGAGGTCCTGGGTTCGATTCCCAGGTCGAGTAAGTTGTTGTTAGGTTTTTCTATGAAATTCTTAAGCTCGAAGTTTAGAATTGTGCCCGGGCTAGGCTTGCCCCCTATTACATGGAACCAAAACATACCGGCGATGTACATTAGTACACCTCTGCCTAACCCTTCAGGGAAAAGAGACGTGGTGGTGTCTTTAGTGGTCCTAAGAGCTACGCTAGAGGTTGTGTTCGATTCCCAGGTCGAGCTACGTCCTATTGGTTTTTTCTCTGAAATTCTCTGTAGCAGTTCGGAGTCTATATTTGTGCCCGGTTAATGGCAAAAGGCTCGCCTTCTCTATAACATGGACTTAAAGTTCCATGTAATAGAAAATGAGCCTAATAGAGGACTATAGGTCCCATGTAATAGGGGAATACCGGCAACTGTAGTTGTACAGTCACCAGCACCAATATGTATACATTCAGTAAAATTCAACAACGATTTTCTCCGGAACTATTTGGTTACAATTTTGAAATGTTGTTTACATTTCGACATTTGGATCGATTGCTTTGGAATTTCAGTGAGTGTTTACATATTTTTGCTTGTGACTGTACGCACGGCTACACGTCGAGTTCTTCGAGCAACACGGAAAGGGGCTGTCCATTAATCATTTGAGGCTCGAAAGGGGGGGGAGGGGTCCATGAAAAATCACAAAATATCACAAGGGGGAGGGGGGGGGCGAAGTAATATATCACGTGTATTTATTTTTTCGGTAAACGCGCCGCAAATAAAAAAAAATATATATAAGATTATTTGTTGGAAAAAAAATACACGTGATATAGGGGGTGAGGGCAGTCTTAAACCTCACCATGTATCACCAAGGGGGTCAAAATATGCCAAAAAAACATCACGTGATTAATGGACGGCCCCAAAGTCGAGCTATACAAAATTACAAATCCAGTTTACGCAGGCCTCATAATTTATGCAAAGCATGCGAGATCAGCTTCAACTGATATTGTATAGCTTGACCGGTAGCCCTGTGTACATTAGCTTAATCCTTTGAGGAGAACAGGCGTAATGATATATATTTAAATATAAGAAGGTAGGTATACTTCTTCATAAATATGATAAGTTATGTTTAAGGGATTACTCGGCAAACGAGCAGGTGAGCTGATGGTAAATACAGGTCATCGCCGCCCATGGACATCTGCAAAACCAAAAGATTTGCAGATGCCTTGCCGAGCCTATTTAAGGAAAAGGGAGAGGAAGGAGAAGGAAGGGGACTGAGGGATCAATGGTGCCTCCAGCGCTCCGCTGATGTTCAGGGTAAGCCTAAATTGGTGGGACTAACATTCAATATTAGTTATCATCGACTTACGCTCCGTTATCGATATAAAAAATCGTATTGATGTCAACATTACCACAGTTACATTCATAAAATCATACATAAATAACTTGTTTTACGCTACTCCACAAATACAAGGGGATATCGGAACGTGCGAGGTTCAATGAATTGTGCGGCTACCGCAACATTGCGGAAACAAGTCTTAGATTATTGCTTAGAAACAAGGTACTATTATCTGAATATCTCTACATAATTTCACTCTTGTATTTTTTTTTACTTGTGATATGTTTTATTTTAACGATAGCTTCAGGTTTAGCTTTGCTTAGGTACTTATTTTTGAATAAATAAATAAAAATAATAGAAAAAAATAATGTCTGTGCAAAATGATTATAATCATCCGTGTTAGAATCGAAGAACCGATTTTTTAACAGAATTTTATTACCTACTCAAAATGCAATGATGTTTAGGTACCTACTTATTTTTGAATAAATAAATAAAATTAATAGAAAAAAATAATGTCTGTGCAAAATAATTATAATAATCAGTCAGAATCGAAGAACCGATTTTTGAACAAAATTTTATTACACAAAATGCCTCATTAGTGGTCCGAAGCGGGACTGTTAAACTAGAGGTCTTAGGTTCGATTCCCCAGGTCATTGAGTGTTTGTATAAAGTTCTCTGTAGCAACAGAGTTTGGATTTAGGGTAGCCGAATGTGAACGCACTGCCTCACAGCGGTCCTTGGAATTTCTGAAAGTGGTCCAGGCTACAAAAAGTTTACCTGCCCGAATGTGCAGATGTGCGTAGATACTTCAAAGGGTCGTATATTATCCGAATTTGTGCATAAATTTTGGCCGTTATCAGACGCAACTGGATAAATATATTCAGAAATATTTCATCTTCATTACCATCAATCACCATTTACAACTCTATCACTTAATTTATTTAAATGACCCATAACCATTATTTTTTAAATTATGTAGCCTCTTTTATGTCCCACTACTGGGCAACGGCCTTCCCTAACGTCGTCCAGGATTGTCTATCGTGGGCTTCTTTATACCACGTTGGCAGAAACCGATCGAGATTTTAAAGATTTAAAATTAATATTCACCTTAAAAATATTTATCACTATATCACATTGACACTATACACTAAATTCACAAATAAATAAATGATGGGTAGGATGCGCGCGCACGTGAGAAGACCCACACCCGACAACGCGAACTGCCCGTGCGCACGTTTTGTTTATATGGACAAGAGACGATGCGGCCGAGGGCTGCTACACACCGGAGATGAGACCTCGTTGACAACTTGGGGCCTAAGTCTGCTTTACAATTGTATCAGAATGTTTTTTTTTGTGGCAATTGAGTCGATTACTATGACTATTCTGCCAGTGTCGTTCAATAAGCTTAAATGACAAACGAAGCTTTGGTAGACAAAACTGTCAAGAAACAATAATTCCGTCAAAATTGTTATCTAATTGTATTAATTAGATAACAATTTTGACACAAAAACATACTTTTGTGTTAAAAGTTACATACTTGTTTTTGTTGGTGGTTTCGTTGATTTTTTTAAGCCGCTCGACCGATTTCGGTTAAATTTTAATGGGACCACCTCTGAAGTATGCAATGACCTACCAAATAATAAAGAATCATCAATATCAATCTATACGGAATCTACGGAATTATTGTGTAAAAAAACATACAAAAAAACATACCGTCGAATTGAGAGCCTCCTCCTTTTTGAGGTCGGTTGATAAAATTGCAATCCAGATACATTTTCAACTATCAAACGTAGAGTTAAAAATTTCTTTCTTTATTCTTGTTCCAAAAAAAATTTCTGAACTGTTGGTAAAATTAATGCTAGTATGCATTTCCTTGAGTTGTTTTAGTATTTTCAGAGAAATTGATCTCTGAAATACGTCCCTTCTTTCTCTTATCTTTCGGAATCTATTTCAGAAAAAGACACGCAAAGTAAGCAAATGAACCCAGCTATAGGATGATAAAAATTAATATCACTGATCTATGACAGAGCGTAAATTACAAATATAATAAATAAGGTGTTATTTATTGATAAAAATATAAATATATAGTCATGTTATCTATTGTTATTTTAAATTCTTATTTTTGAAGAACAAAATATATATTTTGGGTTGATTGTTATTAAATTAAACTAAGCAGAATAATTTAATTGTACATCTTGCACCCTGTCAGTGCAATAAGACATTTATATTGTACCTATATGATATAAATTTAATTTTCTTTTGCACACCATAATATGTGGCCACTATATTGACATTATTTAGAACTGTCTGTGCCCATATTTATTGCAAATAAAGTTCTTATCTTATCTTATCTTATACAGTACAAAATCCCTTGCACCTAAAAGGGAAATTTTTAACGTATCCATTATGTACAACTCATTATTACAATGCCTTGGACTTTACAAGCCCCCATAAAGCGAACCTTGTCATGTATGTACAACCCACTTATGATAACAGAAGATTTCCCGCATGAGATATGACAGTTAAAATATTACTTTTCATAATTAACTAAGTAGGCACAAAACACATATTTTTTACAAAAAGGTCATGAAGTAATTATCTCGCAATAGGTGTCAGTACATAATGATAAGCAGGACTCAAAACCCATTTTGATTGAGTAATAATAAGGCTCACATTAGATAATAATTGTTAAGTAATGGCAACGCTGATCAACCAATGTGCCAGGTTAAGCTGTACTTGCCGCGGTCAGTCTGTAGATGGGTCACCATCAAGACCCATCCGTGCCGCGGATGGCGGTACATAAGTAAATATGACATTTTCCTGGTTATTTCCTCAGATAGAAAATCTGAGTTTTGTTATAACTACAATGAGGTAGGTATATGATAGGAAAACCGAATAATATGAGTTTCAATGTTGTTATTTATTGAGATAAAATACCAACTGGATTAGATTGGTTGACAGGTTGCCAAATGAGGTGAGGTGTATGTTTAAGTCCCATTTAATAGGGGGCGATCCTAACTCCGAGCTGCTACTGAGAATTTCATAGAAAAACCCAATAGCACTTTGCCCGACTATGATTGAACTCAGAACCTCTAGCATAGCATTCTCGCATAGGACCACTAGGCTAATCAGACAAAATATATGACGTCATTATTTCAAGATGACACTAGAGATTATTTTGGTTATTTATCAAACTTCCTAAAGTATTAAGTCACAAAGACTGAGTCAATGGGCACGCGCAGGCGTGCTTGCAATGTTAACTTCGAAATGACTTCTTTCAATCAACAGTACGACAGCAGACAACAGACAACAGTTTTTTAAAGGATACTTCGCAGTTCTCAGTATTACTTTTGTTTGTTAGTAGTAGTATGTTGTAAATTATAATTCGTAGCACGTTTCGTTCTGTAGTTTTTGCCTACTCTATGGGGAAAATGTGCGAAATATGTACTAGATCTAGACACACAGTAGTGAGTTAACCAAGTTCGTAAGGCATAAGAGCGACACATTATTACTACAGGCAAATTTTGCTGCCGACCATCTTTGCAATTGTAACTTTATGATTTGTGGACACTAGACCTAATTACAATACCCTTGTCCCGTAAATAGTTGTGAAGCGGCATTGCACTAAGGGTTTTTTTTTTAAACTTACTAGCAATGTGGGTCTCACTTACTAAAATGCGACCCACATTGCTAGTAAACTGAAAAAAAAACTAGGGAATCAATATGTCAGTTCCTAGATTATTTTGACAACCCAACGATTTAGTTTAGATTGCACAAGATAAAGTTTATGGTCATATTTCTGAGCTACTAAAAACTGAATCATATACTTCTAACTAATAAAGCTGGGATAAATGTACAAAAAAAGGGAAAAATATTTTTTTTTGCCTTTGCCGCCCTTAGCATTTGCCGCCCCCAACATCTGCCGTCGTAGGCTTCAGCCCACTCAGCCTGTTGGTAAATCCGCCACTATATGGTAGTGCTAATTCAGATATAATACATAAGTTATGTAACCGGCTGTATCGCCTGTATCAATAGTTGAATAAAAAAAAATAAACAGAGCGCGTTATTACATGGCGTTCACATCAAGTACAAATACAATTTGACGTAGCCAGTAACGTATTCATATGAAATTGTTACGTCCTTCGTTATCAGATATGCACAGTGCTCATCTAGCCTAGCTAAGAAGAAAAAAAATTTGAACGATCAATCTGGTTTGTAAGATCAAATAAAATCCATAATAACCTTTTTGTTAGTTACCTATGGTGAGTTTAATTATTCATAATTGAAATGTTAATAACAGGCTGACAGCAAAAAAAAAGCAACATTACGAGTGACGTCATCAGTTTTTGAATATGGAAATTATGTTATATAATCGCGGGTAATGATAATGTTACTTTATAGGCAGGTGAAAATATACTATTTATGCTAAATTAACATTATAATGATGAAATATGTACAAATGGTTCCTCCATGTTCTAAAGCGTAATACTTCTTACTCTGATAACAAAATCTGAGAAACTATAAGGTGTGGAAATTGGCATAGAAATTGATTAAGTATAATGTATAGCCAACAGCAAAGAAAATAATTATAAAAATAACCACGAGGTTATAATATCAAAAACTAGATCAACGCGGGTAGCATCTAGGGGCACAGCTAGTTTACTTATCAGCCTAAATCAATAACACTTTGTCCGACCTGAGACTTGAAACTGTAACCTCACGCTCCGCACCCATGTTTTAGTTCACGTAGACTCATGTTGCAAGTTTCTAAAAATCTAAAATCTCTTAGAATATTGAAGCTTCCAGTTGTAACTCTAATTAGTAGTTACCTACCCTAGTTTCATTTGCGCAAAGTAATAAACTTAATTATCCTAACTTGACGTAAGTAGATAATACTTTAGTTTCGTACACAAAGCCGTGAACCCAAAAAACCTACTGTCCATTATTATATACTTATATACCTACTTACATATTTATACCATTAAATATGAGTTTAGAAGAAAAAGAAAATTCAGCTCGGTAAACTTTTATATTTTTTACGTTGAAATCAAGCTAAACATTTTAAATAAGGGATGATTGTAACGACCTGATGCTTATTGATTGAAGCCTTTTAATATAATATTATTTTTTAGGATTATACTGGATGACTGATTGGAGGATTCTTGGCCGTAATAACCTAAACTTACTATAATCATCATCATCAAATCTTAGACAATACCGCCCCGAAATATGTCCAAACTTCAACCCAGTTTTCATAAACATATAATCTCCCTGTCTCGATGGGCATATTTTTAGTATCTGTCTAGTTTTGAATAGTTATTTTATTATTTAGGTCATTAAACATATCATTATGCTTAATTACTATTTATATCATCATGCCTGTAGTCCAGCAAAGAGTTAAGCAGGGGTGTACTCTTATACACCCGCTGTTCGCCGTTATGCCTATTACATATCTCAAATAATCATCGAATAAAATACTTCTTAATATTATAATAGATAACATCATATATTAATTATTGACAACCGGTTATTATGGCTTATTTATTAATTATCGTCCTAATTTGTTTATTATAGATGAATGGGCGATTGCAAAACTGAGAAATACCCAACTTTTTTGGAAGTGCCAATTACACAATCAGGTTTCTTTGCCGCGGATAACTAATAACCTTGAACTAGGCATAAGCATGAATTCTTTCAATTGTGTGATGTTTTTTTCCTGTGTAGGTATATCTTTTATTTATTTTATTATTGTATTTCTAATTACTTTTTCTTTTGTTTTGAGTTATCCTGTAAGAAAATTTTATTAACTATAGAATAGCCTATTGTCTGTTGTACTAGGTACTTAGACCTCCAATTCACCGGTATATTTTAGATCCCACACAATAGGGGGTGAGCCTATTGCTATTAATCGGGCACGTATCCTAACTCCAACCTACCAATAAAAAAGCTCAATTTGTCTGTCAAAGAAAGTAAAACGAAATTGTACATTATACCAAAGAGTTAGACATACTTACAAGCAGCACTGATGACATCTGAATTTTGATAAAGATTTTGTAACAATGCATCACATAATACGTGTAAACCGCAGTTATTTTTAGCTATAGACCAAACTTGGTGGGTAAATTACTTTTAAAGCACTCTTCGTCAAGACGCAGATGTTCACCCCTGCACAGGTACGGGAAAACAAAAGTGGACTTTGACCGTAGACAACTGTACACTTAACTCTTTTGTCGACTGTACCTAGTTGTCTATGTTCAGAGTCCCAGAAATATAAGCCGTGTCTCTGCATCAAGCAAGACGCTGATCCAGCCAGCCAACGAGACCCTCTACAGGTGTTTTTCAAGGCTCCTAGTTATGAGGGCATTAGCCATCTCATCCCACATGTCGACAACCTCGTGTACTAAGTCACTACATTTAAACACTAGATTGCTTGTGTGATACCTACTTTATTGTTACGAATATGATAGTTTTATTGTTTCCGTAAATTTGATATAAAATTATAAAAAAGGATTTATGCGAAATAAAGTGCATATTTTTTGAGGTCATAACCCCCACACACTTGTTAAAATGCAAAATCGATATTATATTACATGTCATGTCCTTGTCTATGAGCATTTATTTATCTATACTAATATGTATAATAAAGCTGAAGAGTTGATTTGTTTGAACATGCAAATATCTGAAACTCCTGGTCAGATTTGAAAAATTATTTTGCTGCAAGCCAGATCAGGAATCAGAATCAATGTATCTCACTTAACCTAACTACAATACAAAAATATCATCTCAATTCCCGACGTTTACAATTACGAACACAACAAAAAAAAAGCAAATCAATCAAGCCATTTTCAAGTTTTTCCAACACTAACGCATAGCATTATTTGATTTTATTATTATTTATTAACAAAGTCGCCGCGTCTGTCTATTCGCGATAAACTCAAAATCTACTGAACGGATTTTCATGCGGTTTTCATGCATAGATAGAGTGACTCATGAGGAAGTTCAAGTGTATAATTTGTCAAAGTTTTGCGAAAAAAATTGTAATAGGACCGTGGGTAGCTGGGGGGCTAAGATAATAAAGAAGAAATGCAAAATTGAGGATAAACTCGGTTTCAAATTCAAGTTTAATTATTTTTGGTAACTCATATTGATTTTATACATAATATTCAAATAACTCCGTGTGCGACTTCCGTATAGACATTAATGTATACCTACACGGAAATCGGACTTCCCACATAATATAAATAGGTTTCACAATAGTCTGCCATATCTAATGACTGTTTCGCACATCATGGCGTATCACCGCGCTCGCGACGATATAGAAAATTGCTTTGTCATTTCAACATTTTCAATTGATTTCGGCTATCAAGGTTCATTGAAATCATCATAAAGTGAACCAAAATTTAACACTGTTTTGAATTATGGTGCATTATAACAACTGTCATTTTAAGTAAATGGTTTTCATTTATCTTAAATCACCCCTGTAAGATACTCGCTTAAAAGGTGGAACATTATTATCGTGGGAAAACCCAGCACTAGGTCTTTGTGGAAGACTATAATTTAACCCCTCTCATCCTGAGGAGAATATTGTTCGTTAGTGACAAGAAATTGGTTGGTGATGATTTTTTTTATTAATAGACTTATTAGACAGTACTAAATACCTACTTACTATGCGAAAGAGTATTTCTGAATACCTTTGGAAACTAGTCAAATAAGTTAATAAGTAAACATTAAACACGTAACAGCATAAAGCCACAGAGACGTGAAATGCATAACCTTTTACTCAAGTTCAAGTTCATATCAGACGTTTATAAAAAAGGCATTCTTTGCATTGTGGATTTTTTTACACTGATTTCCAATACCGGTCGGAGTATTTGTACTTATTTATTCGAAAAAGGTGTGTAGGTATTCAATACACGGAACGAAGACGTGACACAAATCGATTTGCATGCAAACGATTTTTGGAATGATTTTGTACCACTACTATTTGTTTTCGAACGCTTCATGTCGGTAGAGTAAAAGGTAGGCTTCTAACCGGCAACCATAATATGATCGCAAATCTGACGCCCTAGCCATTAAACCACCGCCGCCGAAAATTTTTGTGACAAGTCTATTGGCTCCAAAATATAGAAAAAATTAAGATATAAATGACAGATAAATGCGACTCAAGCGGATATCATCATCATCATCATCATCGACCCGCTGCTGGGCACGGGCAAATGAGAGGAGATTCTTAAGCGGACGAATCGACAGCGACAGGGTTAAATAAGCTTATGTAGAAATTAGCTCGTGTAGTAAAAACATTAGCCAGTTTTGCAGCGAGGCAGGATTCTTCGTAAAAAATAAGTGTCGGTGATAAATAACACTTTCTTTCGTTCGAGAATACATAGTAGCGTCGAAGTCAATGTCTCCAGTGTTACGGTAACCTTTTCTTGAAGTAAAAGAATTCCTCCCGCGCCGCCTGTAACGGTATCTCGTTTTGTACCACATAAGAAATATTATAATTTTTTACAACTCAACATCATTGTTTTGGAGAAAGTTGGTATTTTTAATGAAGGATTGGGCACAAGCCTCTCCTTCATACATAAATACATACACGCATACGCGTACAATCTATAAGGATTTCCCGTACTATAAAAAAGGCTGTTATGCCAAATGTGCTTAATTAAATAGCTAATTGTATGAATAAAGCCCAAACAACTGACCAATTTGTTCGCAAAGTAACCTAATGGTTAAAAGAGAATCATTACTATGTGTTATGACACGTAAAGAACATACTTACATTTATTATCTAATTACACGGAAGTTTTAACAAAAAGTACCATAAAAGTTATGCATCTAGGGTCTTCATAAAAATTACTATTTTAATTCTTTTTGTATTTTTTGTCATTTTCCATGCAAAGATTATTAAGTTATTTTAGTGAAGGAAAAGTATTTTAATTCTGTTGTAAAACAAATAGGTTTTGTTGTAAATTTTGCTCAAATTCTCTATTTTACAGTCCTATCTGCTAAGATAACGATTTTTAAGCAAAGGTTTTATTACTTATGTCGCAATTCCAACTGCCATGAACTTAAAATATGTTATAGACTAACAATTTGCAAAAAAAAAAAAAAAACAAAAAAAACGAATTCGAATTCGCCCAAGGAGAGACAATCTGCCTTACCTTAAGTTCAATTAAGCTTGATAGCCCTAGTTACCTAGTAGGTAGGTACTTACTCGTTCTTTTATGTACAAGTTTCCGATGCGCTGTTTTTTAAATTATACTACCAAGTCATTACTTAGAAGCATATAACAAGAACTAGACGTAATTTGTTCAATTGGATTTTGAGGTAGAGTTTTTATTAAAATGTACCTAGATAAAACAATGCAACAGTCTAATGTCCTAGGCCTCTCCCTCCGCCTTACATTTAAACTCTCGGACTAAGTCATATTCATACATTTGCACTTATTTTGTGTTGGTTACATAATAGATAATACTAACGCACTATTTACGCAGGGCACTGAATCCTAAGGGTAGGTACTTATTTATCTTATCAATAAATTTTACTTACTTCAAAGTGATTCGATGGAGTATCGAATATTTTTCTACGCTCAAGATGTGGTTGACCCTTTAACACACTAGACTAATGACGCAGACAATTTATTTATATTTATATACAAAATATTGCCTTTCTAACCGTATTTTTATCAGACATTTACTTTCTTCTTGACCATAATTATCATCATTCACACAATATAAGCATTTATACATGTTTTCTTTGCAATTTTTTTAAGGGAAGAGGAAGGGGTCATTGGTCTAGTGGTCCTAAGCTCGACTGCTACGCTAGAGGTCCTGGGTTCAATCCCCAAGTCGAGCAAGGTGTTATTGGGTGTTTCTATGAAATTCCCAGAAGCAGCTCGGAGTCAGGATTTGTACCCGGTTAATGGCAATAGGCTCGCCCCTTATTAAATGGGACCTAAATATACCGGCGAAATGTAGGTGCACTTACATTTTTACACTTCTGTCTAACCCTTCGGGGAATACAGGCGTGATGGTATGAAGAGGGAGGGGCCCAAAATTTTCCGCCACCATCATCATATACAAACTCGTGTATCTTTTCATTGCATAGCTTTCCGGCTATATCACAAGCTATTATTACCCTCGTAACATAACAGTGAGTCATCAAACAGTCGTCAGTATGCTCAAACAACCCATATTGCACAAAAAGCTGGGATTTCCAAAAATTTTCTCTTTCGTTGGAATAACCGACACGAGAGACACGATCGCAAATAATCACTCATGAGGAAATACTCTGCTAAGAATAATGATGAACAACAAAAAAACCTTAAGTGAATTGTCAGTTGGTAATGTCATCATTCATTCATTTTGAACTACAGAAAAAGGTGCGAGTATTTAATGATTTGATTTTATGCCGGTAGGATCCAGGACTTATCTTTTAGAACCGAAATATCTAAGTATATAGACTTCAATAGTTCGACTTTGATCATACTCAGGTTGAGTAAGTAAAAACCGGTGGGAGCCGCGACCTACGAATTGTAGGTCGTTGGTTCGAACCCAGACAGTCGCTTTACTTTGTGTATTTTTTTTTCCCACTGCTCCCAAAACGGTGAAGGAATGTGGCATGTCCTAAAACCAAAATTTCGAAGACATACAACACATCACCTGACATCTGCCATCTACCAACCGCAGTGGGCCTGCGTGGTGGATAACGATCCACTCTCTATCATCGAGAGGAGGCCTTTGTCCCAGCAGTGGAAACATTATAGGCCGATTATACATACTCAGGTTCATCAAGATCTACGAAGAATCACCTATCCATGAAAAATTAAGTGTGCTTGACATGTAACAAGGGGTCTGGGAGAGTGCCACTTGGTCATACCTATTTCATGACATTAAAACAATTGTATTTTTTTACTAAATCGTAAATATTGTTTTTAAGTATACACAACACACATTTTTATAATTGTAACTCCCATTTTATCGCATTGTAATTATACCGTTAACTGACCCCGATAAATTACACTTACAGCATCAAAAGTGAAATCAACCCGTTTCCATTCTGGAGCAGGTTTCTGTATTTCTTGGGCAGTGGTATTTTTAGTCCTTTTCAAGCCACTTCAAAACATAATTGAATATATTGTCATTTCGTTTGTACTTTTTTGGGTATCTCATGTCTGAAAATAGATTTGAATGTTTTTTTTTTTTCTAAAAGGTCCGTTGTCAGGTTGGTCCCAAATAAATTAACTATTGCTTTAATTGAGTTTTTCTAGTATTATTTGTTAGTTCGCTACAAAGGTGACTCGGACAATGTCAGTTTTTCTTGTAACCCGGCTATGGAAAAGGAATGTGAGTATGTATGTAGTTGTAGATATACATACAAGTATGAACGGTGTACTTATGTGTATATTAAGGTATAGATGTTCAATCATAGCTCAACACCGTTTACCTTTATGATCTGTGAGTAAATTACGATTTAACCCAATTATTGTTATACTAGCTTTCCGCCCACGGCTTCGCCCGCGTGGTTTCTCGGCTTTTCTATACTATAATATATATATATATATATATATATATATATATATATATATATATATATATATATATATATATATATACAAGAAAAACTGACATTGTCCGAGTCACCTTTGTAGCGAACTAACAAATAATACTAGAAAAACTCAATTAAAGCAATAGTTAATTTATTTGGGACCAACCTGACAACGGACCTTTTAGAAAAAAAAAAAACATTCAAATCTATTTTCAGACATGAGATACCCAAAAAAGTACAAACGAAATGACAATATATTCAATTATTATATATATATATATATATATATATCATACATATAAACCTTCCTCTTGAATCACTCTATTTCTCACTCTACACACTCTATTAAAAAAAACCGCATCAAAATCCGTTGCGTAGTTTCAAAGATTTAAGCATACAAAGGGACATAGGGACAGATAAAGCGACTTTGTTTTATACTATGTAGTGAAGTAGTTGTAAAATCGTTATAGGCTATAAGTCCCATATTTTTTTTTAATACACCAGTCTTATTTATCAACATTATTTTATTTTTGCAATTGCCTGCGACATATGTAATGACAATCTTTATTCCTCTCTCAGAAATATAATGAGTCACAATGATATTTAAAAAATATGTATGCAAAAAATCTAATTGGAAGTCACTCCAAGATCTAATCTGACGTTTCAATGGGATACTTATACTGCACTTAAGTGCATCACCTGTATGTCATTATAAGCCGAGATATATTGGCTTTTAGCCAGAATGGGTTTACCCGGAAAATTTGGTCATGCGTGACAAAAGACAACTTGAAAAAATGGATCCTTTACCGATTAAGATGTAGGAATTCGTGACGTCAGATATTATTATTATAAAAATAATTTAGGTAAGATCTTCTGACTTGCATACCTACGAGATATCTACGTTTTGCGATAAAAAAAAAAACAAAAAATTACACTTCTCAAAAAATCAACATTCTATCAAGAAATTGTTTGATACAAACAATTGTAAATATTATTGATACAAGCTTTTATTATATCGAGATAATTAAAGATAATTAGACTGCCTCATTAGTCTGGCGGTCCTAAGCGCAACTGCTACGCTAGAGGTCCTGGGTTAGATCCCCAGGTCGAGCAAAGTGTTATTGGGTTTTTCTATGAAATTCTCAATAGCAGCTGGGAGTCTGGATTTGTGCCCGGTTCATGGCAATAGGCTCGCCCCTTATCCTCTATTACATGGGACCTAAACACACCGGCGAAGTGTGGGTGTACATTAATACACCGCGGCCTAACCCTTCGGGGAATACAGGCATGATAGTATGTTTTATTATGAGATAATTAACCCAATAATTTGACAACAAAGATTCCCCCAGAAATTAACAAGACCATTCCCTGCTTCAATTCCATCTCTATTTTGACTCATTGTTCAGTACGCCGAGCGAGCGAAGTGGTGAGGCCCTTGGTTTGATTCTTGCCAAGTTCCTGACATGGTCGTGGCGAATGTCAAAAATCCATTGGCACTACAGGGCTAGACAAGTGCGGTTGCTATTACTGAACCTATTGATAAATTCAACATCATTTTTTTTATGGTACGGTAAATCCTATTAGATTGTCTACTAACCCGGGCGCCGCGGCAGGGTCTGTCGGGCTACTACCTACTTACCGACTAAAAACCGCAATTACCTTCCTGTGCCCTATAGTTACTTCTATGACAGGAATAGGACAAGACAGGTTTAGGTTCAGGACAGGTTCCACCGCTTGACCCCTTCATCTACATACATACCATCACGCCTTTATTCCCCGAAGGGTTAGGCAGAGGTGTACTAATGTAGGTATACCCACATTCTGCCGGTATGTTTAGGTCCCATGTAATATGGGGCGAGTCTATTGCCATTAACCGGGCACAAATCCAGACTCCGAGCTGCTACTGGGAATTTCATACAAAAACCCAATAACACTTTGCTCGACCTGGGGATCGAACCCAGGACCTCTAGCGTAGCAGTCGAGCTTAGGACCACTAGACCAATGAGGCAGCCTTCATCTATCTATACTAATATTATAAAGAGGTAAAGTTTGTTAGTTTGTATTCATTCTTTAAATCTACTGAACCGATTTTGAAAATTCTTTCACCAATAGAAATATACATTATTCTTGAACGACACAGGCTATATATTATCCCATAAAATTAGAAGAAACTTATAGTTCACGCAGGCGAAGCCGCGGGCGGAAAGCTAGTCACATAAAATCATACGTACTAGGATATAAATTAGAACCAGCCTAACCACAGTTATAGTTTACACCGCAAATCAAGTATACAAGTGTGTAATGTGGTGACAATGATCGCCGTGGTAACGTAACCGATACCTAACATAATGTCTTCATAAATTCATAATTTATGTAGGTCACGCGGATGGTGTTACAAGTTAGATATTTATAGCTGAGTAAAGGATATGAAAATGATGATGCGGGTTAATTATATGAATTATGAGGACATTACAATTATTTTTAACTGACAGAAGAAAAGAGGAGGCCCTCAATTTGTTTGTATTAATTTTTATATTACCTCGACTAATGAGGTAGCTTTAGTTATTTTCAATAAATTTTATTTGCAGACAAGCGCCTGCGATCTGTATATAGCACAAGGTAACATATTAAAGAAATGCCTTGCTAGTTTATAATATAATAATTAATTCAAGAAGAGGTAAGGCAAGCGGTAATTCCAAAAGAGGTAATTCAGTTATAGTTTGCAAAGTTTTCAACTTGACACCCAGTAAATACTTCTTCTTCTTCTTCAAGTGCCTCTCCAGTTAATGGAGGTTGGCAGTCAGCTCCGCATACTTTATCCTGTCCCGAGCAATGCGAAAGAGTTCGACGGCACTCCGAATGCCGGTCCATTCCCTGATGTTCCTCAACCAAGACTTTTTTCTGCGTCCGGGCTTCCTTTTTTCGGCAGTAAGTACTATGATTCTGTATACTTCAATTGTAACGCCTTAGTAAAATGTACAGGTAGAAATGAGTTGCTGGTAATTTTGTTGCGCCGCTTCTTCTTCACAGCAAAAACACTAGGAGGCGTTGAAGTTTTGGGGGCTCTATATAATGTAAAAATGGCCTTTAAAAAGTACTACCTAGTAATATATTTTGAATAAATGATTTTGACTTTATGGAACGTGCACATTTTAGGTACAAATTGTAATATTTTTCCCAGAACAAGTGTCATTGCAACTTGAAGTTTGGATGTTTGCTCAGTTAAAGGCAATAGGCGAACTGTTTGTGTAATAAGTATTGGCTCTTTGGATAATATAAGCGTGATGCTAGTAGCTTATAATCATCAGCCAATATTAGTAGTCCTACGTCCACAGCTGGACGTAGGACTACTAATATAACATTTCAGCCTGTCCTCCATTTTTCGCATCCAGCTTCTGCCAGTAACATTTCAATTTTCAAACGCAATAATATCCAATATTTAAATCAATCCACTACCTCTTACTGCCTCTTTAGTCTTATCATCCTAAGCGCAACTGTTACGCTAGAGGTCCTGGGTTTGATTCCCAGGTTGAGCAGTGTTAGTGGGTTATTCTATTAAATTTTCAGTAGCAGCTCGGAGTTTGGACTTGTGCCCGGTAAATAACAATAGGCACACGCCCTATTATATGGGACCTAAACATACCAGCGAAATTTAGGTGTACATTAGTACACCACTGCCTAATCCTTCGGAGAATGCAGGCGTGATGTTATATTAAATCAATTTATCTATCATTCTCTTAAGCCCTAGTAGAGTTATAGGCAGTACGTTATTGTGAAAGTCTCGTAACACTAGTGGGTAAACGTAACTCCATCAGATAAACTATAAGGCGTGATATATAAGTGCGTGAAGGACATACAAAGTAGTAGTAACCTTATCACTCTACATAGAGCATTGGAGTAATAAACTGACTCTAATCTCAGATTCAGAGACAAATAATGAAGTGTTAACCAAACTATACTTAGCATTAAAGTTATGCTTCCTTATGAAGCATAAATGGAAGCATCAAGCAGCATGAATACATGGAAGCGGAAATCCGTGACTGCCTCATTAGTTTAGTGGTCGTAAGCGTAGCGCCTTAGAGGTCTTGGGTTCGATTCCTAGGTCATTCCTAGGTCATTCCTAGGTCATGACGACTCAGAGTTTGGAATTGCACCTGATTAATTGCAATAGGCTCACCCCCTACTACATGGGACTTTAACGTACCGGCGAATAGTGGGTTGTACAGTAGAAGGTACACATTTGTCTAACCTTTTTGCGAATACAAGCGTGATGATATGTTCTATTTAATTTCCAGTAGGAGTTCAGTGTTTTGATTTGCACCAGATTAGAGGCAATAGGCGCTCCCTATTAAATTTTGTGAAGTGGCAATGGACTGGCCACATCTGTAGAAGAACCGACAACCGTTGGGGTAGACGTGTTCTCGAGTGGAGACCACGACTCGGCAAACGTAGTGTAGGACGCCCACCGGCAAGATGGAGTGATGATTTGCGAAAGGTTGCTGGCAGAAGCTGGATGCGAAAAGCGGAGGACAGGGTGAAATGGCGCACACTAGGGGAGGCCTACGTCCAGCAGTGGACTAGTATAGGCTGATGATGATGATGATGATGATGATTAAATTTTACCTTAATATATCTTTGGGTGTACTGTGGGTGCTCATTAGTACACGGGTAATACCTACAGGCGTTTTTATCTCTGAAACTGAGCCTAAGTCACATTTTTAACTCTTCTGGTCAAGCAATGTTGTAAGCTAACCATGTCAACTCCGACGTAATAAAGGGTGGGGTCCTTTATCGGACCTAACCGCTATGCCTAACTCAAGAACCTGGCCTAGTGGTTTGAAATGGCTTGACCGGTTTCTTATTAATTACATAACATAACATACCATCACGCCTGTACCTACCTACACTTCGCCGGGATGTTTAGGTCCCATGTAATAGGGGCGAGCCTATTGCCATTAACCGGGCACAAATCCAGAGTCCGAGCTGCTACTGAGAATTTCATAGAATATAAGATCTCACACTTTGCTCGACCTGGGAATCGAACCCAGGACTTCTAGCGTCGCAGTCGCGCTTAGGACAAATAGACTAATGAGGCAGTCAAAGGGAGGGATAGAAACGCTCTGTTCCTTTTCCGCAAAATAGTTCAAATTCAATTCAAAATGTATTTATTTCTCTCAAAAGGTATGTACATGCGTAATATTTATTATTTAGTGTAAGTATAGAAATTGTATGGCATATCAGTTTGTGACGTCACAAGCCGATATAATGCGGTCTATTTCGAGGATAAAATAAAAATGCATTTAAATAACTTTCTTATTATAAAAGTGTCTTTAGAAAAACAATTTACAAAAATAAATATCAATTTCAAATATTCTATATAAACTTCTTCGCGTCTTATTGTAACCTATTTTGAACTAATAAAGTAATATCCGTTTAAACCTCATTAGGTATTCATAACATTAACCTTATTTGTCATAATCTGGTGCAACAACGGTGTAACTTAGCTTGTAAGACTACAAAGTGTGTTGTATATCTCAGTGTATCTCAGTAGTTGTTACTTGTTTATGCCAATCCCGTATTTTACATAACACTTTCATTACTGTTCATTGGTTTACATAATCATAGAATAAGGAATAGGGATGTTGACGGTATTCAATTAAACATATAATTTTGACAATAACGTGATAGTGGTGTGACATGACCGTAGGACTGCCATGTCAAAGGTCTCGATATCGAATCTAAGGCACGCACCTCTGACTTTTCGAAGTCATGTGCGTATTAATACTTAATTATCACGCGCTTAAACGGTGAAGGAAAACATCGTGAGGAAACCTGCATGCTTGAGAGATTTTCTAGATGGAGTGTGAAGTCTGCCAACCCGCAGTAGGCTAGCGTGGTAGACTATTGCCTAATCCCTCTCATTCTGAGAGTAGACCTGTGCCCAGCAGTGGGACAATACAGGGTTGATGATGATGAAGGGTAAACGTTCAGCCTTGGGCGCCAAATTCTTTTTTTTCTCGCAAATTATTCAATACTCAATACCCAATTCTTTATCGCATTCATTTAATGTAATGTAGGTAATATTTAATACAGATGTAAGGCTTAAAAGTAAAATCAATTATGGACCCTGTCGAGCACAGCACAGTTTATGCAGGAGAGAGGAGGAAGAACACTGATTTGATTATATTCAAATTAAATATTTATTTATTTTTAATAGGCTAGTTGACTCTAGAATATTAATAATAATTATCAACAACTCATACATATATATATTATTTATATTATGTATATGGTATAATTAATTATACATTATAGGTACCTACATTGCAGTAGAAATTGCGACATCACGCGCGCACGCAGTGTTAGACGACCTCCAGCAAGATGGAGACGACCTGGTCAAGGTCGCTGGGAGTCGATGGATGCAGGCAGCATAATACCGGTCGTTGTTAAAGTCTATGGGGGAGGCCTTCGTTCAGCAGTGGACTTCATTTGGCTGATATGATGATGAAGATGATGATGCCTAGGAGATGTGTAAGTTTAGTAAATTTATTTGACCGGTTTCCAACTGATTTTAGTAAATCAGTTGGAAATGGGTCAAATAAATTTGGGTTTTATTGTCATTATATAGAATTTCCAGGAAATTTATAGGAAGTAGTCTTCCCATACATTTCCTGGAAATTCTATATAATGACAATAAAAGCCATTGTTGTCCAAAATCCAGTCTTGGAGATTATTTAATGTAAGTAACTCTGTCAAATCGTCATATAGTGCAATAGTGCTCCTATGCAAAATTTATAATTTTGGACAAATTGCCATATTGTAACTGAGATTTTCAAATTTACAAAGGAAACTACATAATACTATTAGGATCTTATCTCTCTATTTCCTAATCTTATCATGAAATAATTATTTCCTGCAGGTTATCCAGTCTATTTAATGTACCCTTAGCAGATTATCTATACACTTGGTGATGTATTTTTTACACCGATGTGCCTCAATACATAGTGATACCGTATAACATTTGTATATTCATTGTTCATAATTATTTATTTGCTCGAATCGGCGGGCGGTACGCCTTCTACATTGTTTAAGTATATCGTAAGATACTTTCTATACTGCTATATACTTTTACGATGATGATATAATTATGATATACGAGTGATATAATATTTAATAGGAATAAAACCACAAAATATAAAATTATTAGATTTTTTTTATTAATACATTTTCAAGTTCGTTCTACAAGAGTTTGCATTATACACAGTTCACATTCAACTTTATACAGTTTAACATTTTTTTTGGCTTTTTCTGGTAGTTTTGTATAAAAAATAGTATGTCAGGCAGTGATGGGCTTAGGTCAGAGGTAGGGGGTTTAGTGCCAGCCGCCGTGGTGGCCCCAGGGCTCTTCAGGGGCGGAGGCCGCGGCCTGCGCGGCGTGCGCGTACTGGGACAGGTGGACGGCGCGAGCGTGCTGCACCTCGGGTGTGTCTACTACGTATTGGCCGTCGTGGGTCAGCTGGATGTGGGCCTGGTGACAAATTAGATCAGATTAGTTCAATAATCTAGAGATAATATGGATAAAATAGGCCTTTCTGAAGATAGCCAGTATTACTACGACTACGACAGTATTGTAGTATCTAGTAATTAACTTACAACATATAAATACCATCTTTCGAATACATATTAGAAGCGGCGGTAGGCTAATGGTCAGGGCGTCGGACTTGCGATCATATAGTTGCCGGTTCGCAATTGCACCCAACCATTGCACTACCGACGTGAACCCACTCGTAACATTTAGCGTAGCACGAGGGGTTAACAAGATTAGATTACTAGTAATGTGCGACCCACATTGCTGGTAAGTTTTTTTTTTAATATGATTATAACCAGTCTGCTCTTTGTCAAAGTTCAAAGTCATATTTACCTGAGGACCATTCCATTTGCCGTAGCCGGCAGCGTAACCGGCTCCGTGTCCGAGACCACCGGCGTAGGCGAGGGGAGCGAGAGCCGAGCCGTGGGCGAGGGCACCGTGCGCTGCGCTGGCGTGCGCGGCCTGGTGAGCGGAGATGTGCGCGGCCTTCAGGTGGGCTACCTCGGGGGTGTCCACCACGCGACCGTCATGGGCCAGGGGGGCGGGGCCGTATTTGAGAAGACCTGTTGTAACAAAGAGTATGTTTAATATTGGCCAATATCACTTATTACAAAAGTGGTAGTCACTATGACTGCCTCATTAGTCTAGTTGTCCTAAGCGCGACTGCTACGCTAGAGGTCTTGGGTTCGATCCCCAAGTCGAGCAAAGTGTTATTGGGTTTTTCTATGAAATTGGCAGTAGTAGCTCGGAGTCTGGATTTGTGCCCGGTTAATGGCAATAAGCTCGCCCCCTATTACATGGGACCTGAACATATCGGCGAAGTGCGGATGTACTTTAGCACACCTCTGCCTAACCCTACGGGGAATACAGGCGTGATGGTATGTTATGTAATACTTCAAAAAAAACCAGAATGTTGTTTGAACCAGTTGTTCGACTTGATGTCTCCACCGATCATAAACCGATATTGTTTTATACAAAAGCATAACGTTCAGACATTGTCCTATAAATTTGTTTGGTGTCTGATCATCAGTTCTGGAGAAACACCTCAAAATTATCGAAATCGATTTCTATCCTAACAACTACCCTAAAAAGCTATATTATGATGTACTGACCAGCGGCGGGAGCGCCGTAGTGCGCACCGGCACCATATGAGCCTGCACCGTAAGCTGCGCCCGCTCCGTAAGCTGCGGGTCCGGCGTAGTATCCTCCGGCGGGGGCCCACGCGCCGTGCGCGGTGCTGGCTTGCGCGTGCGCGGCGGCGTGTGCGGCCTTAGCGTGCGCAACCTCGGGTGTGTCCAGCACGTACTTGCCGTCGGGGCTGAGTTGAACGGGAGCTGGTACGCCTGCGTAGTACGACGCCTGCGCGAGGCAGAGGGTGGCTGCGAGGATAATCTGGAAAGAGAGAAGGTGGTTATAAGGGCCCATTAGAAGATACAAGAGGTTAAGCAGAAAAAAAATACTATTTATATTTAAATTACTGTCTAGCTTGTCATTGCAGTGTATACCTAAGTAATTAATGTAACTTATTAAAATTGATCAGTTTTCGCGTGACATTGCCGACGGATATGCATCGGAGCGTAACCACAAGTTTTGCGGTTTCACGCGGCTCGTTCCGAAACTATTAGCCACTTACGCAGCAACTTGCGCCGAATTCACTCACACGTGAATGTAATTAGACGGATTACGACAACTCACTTAGCTCATACGAAAAGAAAATCGATAATCGCAAAGCATGTAAAACCTAGTCTCGAGGTGGATGATGATTTTTGAAAAATATTTTACAAATAAAATCACAATCGTTAAGTTGCATCAAGAGATCATAACAGTAAAAGATAGAAAGCAGTGGCGATTTTCCACCGAAAACAGTTGAGGTCCTACATTTAAGAAGAAGTAGATAATAAACTTACATATCAGACTCAATGGTTTTTAAAAAGGGAAATAGAAAATGGGAGAGAATGGATGTGATGTAATATGTGTTCTCGTCCATTTTGGATTTGCGACTATAAATATAAGACTTACTTATTAGACTAATTCTGAAAACCCAATAAAACATTATCTAAACGTGTTAATGGTTAGCTACAAAAAACCTATTGAATAACTATTTCTCTTTCTAATATCTATTAATATAATTATACTGGAAGCAGATGTCAAAATATGAGTGCTTCAGTTCCGGGCACAAATTGCATACAATCTGAGCCATTACAGTTCACGCTTGACTGACTACGGCACAAAAACTGCAAGTAGACAGTTTAGACATGTCGTTATTACGTCTATTACACGGACGAACGGGCTGACACTGTTATCGTAATATTGCCAAAGGATATTACACTAGTTTCCAAATTCAAACATGTATTTTTAAACTGCCAATTAAAAAAGGTTAACTTCGCCGTTGCGATCAACCTATTCTTTGTAAACTGCTTTGTCAAAGTTCAAAAATAATTAAAATTTTATAGCTACAGTTTTTTTTTTGCAATTATTTGTGATACTAGAAATAGTCAAATATCTGCTCACTGCTAGGAATTCCCAAAATAAAATGGTTTCAGAGAAATTGTTTTATACAGCCTATAGTCACAATAATGTTCCAAATTACTTTTTATAAGGCCTGAAACATCAAACCCGTTTCAATTGATTCTTTATTCAGGCTACAGAAAATTATCTAAACGTGTTAATGGTTAGCTACAAAAAACCTATTGAATAACTATTTCTCTTTCTAATATCTATTAATATAATTATACTGGAAGCAGATGTCAAAATATGAGTGCTTCAGTTCCGGGCACAAATTGCATACAATCTGAGCCATTACAGTTCACGCTTGACTGACTACGGCACAAAAACTGCAAGTAGACAGTTTAGACATGTCGTTATTACGTCTATTACACGGACGAACGGGCTGACACTGTTATCGTAATATTGCCAAAGGATATTACACTAGTTTCCAAATTCAAACATGTATTTTTAAACTGCCAATTAAAAAAGGTTAACTTCGCCGTTGCGATCAACCTATTCTTTGTAAACTGCTTTGTCAAAGTTCAAAAATAATTAAAATTTTATAGCTACAGTTTTTTTTTTGCAATTATTTGTGATACTAGAAATAGTCAAATATCTGCTCACTGCTAGGAATTCCCAAAATAAAATGGTTTCAGAGAAATTGTTTTATACAGCCTATAGTCACAATAATGTTCCAAATTACTTTTTATAAGGCCTGAAACATCAAACCCGTTTCAATTGATTCTTTATTCAGGCTACAGAAAATTAGTTTTCGTTAAGTATTATCCAAGAGATACTTTTGTGTAATATTCACATAAAATATATTTAATAACACTAAGAAATAGGACAATAATATTCTCAATACGACACAAAATCTATGAATTCGGAATAACTCGTCTGGCCTCCGACAAGAATAGTTCCGTACTTCGAGAGCAATTACTAAACATGGTTTCATCAAAGTTTAATCATAGCAAATTAATGCATCTATTGTGCTCTATAATCAGATTTCCCACGGACTTCATTTTCTGTATCAGTCACATAGAAATGTCAAGAGAACAAAATATTGCATCGTGAACCTAATTTCAAAATGGCCGCCGAAGTAACGCGTGTGAATTAACAATAATTTATTATGTCAAGTAATGTATTAGCAATGTTACTACTACTTAGAGCATAATGCGTAACAATTAAAGTATTTGCCTTTTAAGATTAAAAAAAAATTGAGATGGTATTAAAAGAAGAGACAGGTAGAATGAGATTATGATAGAAATTAAATGGTGATGGAAAATCATCAAATGAATAGTGTCGAAAGTTCGTTAGATAAAAGAGTGTTATTTATGTATGTGGTAGGTATTGTTCGAACGAAAGTTTTGCAGTCTTTAAATAACTCAACTCAACAATTTTAATTGGTTCCTAATTAACTTCCTACATCAAATTATTGCTCCATCGACACAAAGCGTTAAGTAAAACACTGATTCAATTTAATTTTATAATTCGAACATTTCTAGCTCAAAGTCGTAAAGTAGGTTTATAGAAACCAGGGTGATGCAAAACTATTGCTTGAAGCCAACTAGTTACGCGAAGCAAAGGCGTGGCACGCACCGACCACGGAGGCCATTGCAGATGACAGATAAACAACAACAGCTCTAAATAATACGGACATGCTATAAATAAGCTTTACAATACAGATACCAATCGAGCACTATAGATAACATTACAAAGGGCCGCGCGTGCTCTATTCGTTTTTCAAAAATCTTGTGTTTGATTTGCAAGCGGCCAGTGATGAGATTAACTCTGGCCGGAGATATTGAACCTACTTTCTAAGCTGGCCATTTTGTTTTATTGCTGAATTTTAATAATAGAGAAAAATGTGGATAGAGAAATGACCATTATCTCAAATCACCAGCAGGAATAAGCAAGTTGTGATCAATGCCTGATCCTTCTTTGTATGAGAAAACGTATATTACTAATTGACTACGGCAAGTTCAGCGAAGTAACGCCATAATATATCTTCCATGATATCCTTTACATCCTCGAGGAGGTATCTCTATCATTAGTTGAGCTTTATTTTATCCGACAAATGTATGGCATTTTAATTAAATCTCCGGCTTTGGCACAATTAGTTCCATGGTTGGAGTAGTCATTTGTCGAACATGACACACTAAAGACATAATAGGCAAAGGAATTATTACACGGTGTCAATGTTTATTAATTACATAAGATACATCAAGGCATGTTTTCCAACTTCCTCATACCTAATTTAGACATAAAATAAAGCCCGTTACAAGATTTCAATCGACCGTTTTGGAAAACAATGTCTGTAATAGGAAATGTGTAGAAATAGTTCTAAATTCAAACTGTTGTTGTAAGACAGTAATAAAGCCTCTTTTTTATTTTAATCGATTCGGATCAATTTGTTCCAATAACATAAAGATTTAAACCTAGTGGCTGTATTCTTAATTCGGCCTGAACGAAAAGCTACATTTGCGCTAGAATAAATAAATATCAGCTTTTGAAATTCGAATACCGTTTTCAAATGCCGCTGCTTACGTAAATAATGTTTTTAATTTTCAAACCACAGCTGTTCCTGTGTTTTAACACTGCTGTATCGCGTTTTCATAGACAATAATACCAGCACGCACTTCGTAATACAATATATTGACACCGAATAAGAAACCGCATAGACCACTAAATACTGTGTTACGTCCGAAATAACATTTTTAAATTGAAATAGAAAGTAATGTCTGCGTCTATTTTGAAAAACAATAAAGTACTTTTTTTTCTGTAGAGCCTAATAGTCTTGTGGCATTGACATGATATGTGATTATGACATTGTAATTAAAATAATTATCTAACAAAATTTCGAAGGCTACATAAGCAAATTAAATGTTCTTAAACCTGCTTGTGAAATTTAAATATGCCTAAATAGGTACTTAATATAACTTAATTGGGCATAATGTGTTGAGTGTAACGGCACGCCCTATTTAATAACTATTGCCTTAGAACGCTTTCTTGGCACAAACAAATTCTTGAATAAATGAACGGAATTCTAAATTGAAGCATTTAAGTTAATATTTTCCACATACTTGTGTCAATTACAAATTCAAATAGATCAATTTCAATATTAAGTGTAATTTGTAACCGTTTAGTCGTGATAAATTGCAATAATATTTTGTGTACAATCAACCTTGGCGCTAATATCATGTAATAAAAAATCTGCCATAGCCGCAACGCATAAAATACCTTTTATACATTTATTTAGGCAATTGATTTTGACACGGCCATAACATGACTAAGTAATTAAAAGCATTGCAGAATAAATGGGTGTAAATGAAACCCCATACAAAATTTGAATATAGAACGATAAAATCTTATTTTATTAAACTTGTTTGTTGAAAATGGCTTTCTATTTCTGCTGCCTGCATTGTATCAGAACATTAATATTTAACAATAACAGTAATAAATCAAACAGAACTCGAGATAAATATGTATGTGGTCATAATTCAACACTTGTTCGCTCGAACGCAACCCAATAGTTGGACAAGTGATAGGCATTGTAAATAACTACAACCGTTTTATGAACAATCGTCTCTTGCGCAATGTAAAGCCACAGCCCTCGTGCTGAAAGGTCTAGATTAACTACTATTATTATTTAGATATGCGACCATTTGTATGTTGTTAGGTATTTGAATTGGGAATGTTTGGCAAAATGGTCCTATGATAGTTAATCATAAATGGTCGAAATTCAAAAATTTTTTTAAGCCTTTCTTAAGGCAAAAGAGGTTTTGATACCGCCTTATGTTTTGTCGTAACAGGCAAAGGTAATAACAACAGCAGGCTAGTAATAGCTTTAAACTGGTTCACAGCCAACAGTCTCTCAGATCTTGCGTTATTAAAGAAAATTTAAGGACATCAGACAAAGCGAGCGCACCGTAATTTGTGGGCGTGGGCCTCATATCGACTCGCCTTTGCATTCTGTTGCAAAAGCGGCATTTTGCAATAGATCGGAATTATCATTCGGTGAACTGGTGCACAACCGGCTATTGCGTTTTAGCCGTTGCCCAAGAGGAAGCCGTGGGCGTGAGGAAGTGTTATGGTGGTCGAAGGTCGCGGAAAAATAGCGGGACATTGAAAATAGAAATTTGTTGCCCCAGAATGGATAGCGATATCGCACAGCCTTTTGTTTGCGGTTACGTGTGTTCGAGGCGAACTTTTTGTTGGAAAACTAAATGAAATTATTAAAAAAAATGATTGTTATGTGTCTGTCTACTTTTATTTTCGCCACAAAAAGAACGCTTTTTGAAATATAAAAACTGACTATAACAAGCTTAGCTTTAAGCGGTAGTTAGTGCTACTATAAAACGACCGCGCTAACCGCCCACTCATTAGTGAAACGGATGAAGACGCGCGCCCGCCCTGAGCGCGTGCGCATCTCTGACGTTTGTTTGGGCGCGACATTTTTGTCGTCAATTGTGACGCGTAATCATTAGTTAATTTTCTTTTAATGCACTTTTTTTTCAATATGATCTCTTTGTAGTAACGTTTACAAAATTTTAAAAACTTAGATTTTTATTACGCTAACCGTTTTTATCATGTAATTGTATTTTCATACTCTTTTACTAGAATAGGTTGCAATTTTACGTAATCGTCAATTTAGAGTTACACTTTGGCTAATAAATAACTTAACGCTTATTACAATTTTATGTGTAAATGAATTACAATTCATGATTGGCTAACCAAGCGTGGAACAACAAAATAATATTCAAATATTTGACGTAGGCGAGTTTAAGAAAACGGATACATGTATTAATCATCACTTACATTGTTTTAAACGAACCTTGACATAATTTATTAAGTTATAAACGCCTGTTAGTTGTAGTGATAGTTCTGTTACGGATCAAGCTTCGATTCTCAAGGAGTTCAAATATATCTAATAAATAATTAATGAGTTCAAACTCGATTTATACTTTTCATGTTCTCTACATTCTAATTGCTTATCTATGTAATTGATATTTTAATCGATGGCAGGTTTACGTAACACACCGTCTAATTTTTAAATAACAATTCGAAGAATCTCACCCTATTGCAACATGTAGTAGGAACATATAGATTTATTGGTTTAGAAAGCAATTAAAAGCTATTGACTAAATCTTTGAGGGATGTCGTAAAAAAATCATATTATTCTGCAACATTCGCAATAACAAACAAAATGTTATCTGTAAGTTATCAAAGCACTATAGCGTAAATTGGAACAGAATCGTGATGCGTTTCTTAAGGATTTTAGTTAAGGGCTGGGCTCTTTGTTTTTTTAAATGAATTGATTGCAATAGGGTAACCTACCCACTAATAAAAGGACAATTGCCAGGAATGGCCAGTTATATTGTTATATGATGACGTTTGTTTGTTCCAATTGTAACTTTCTTTCTGTCTCAAAATTTATCATTTTGCTATCGTGTTATTTTGATGTCGAGTAGGTAGGTATATTTTTTGCCCGATAGAATCTGATGCACGTTTCAAGCTGAACTAAAATGATTCGATTTTCTGACACTGTTATTGTAAGATTATTGTCACAATAAGTTTTTTTTTTTTCTTTTTATTATGTCAAATGGGAGCAATAACATTTTAAAGTAATTGTAACAAAAACTCTTTTGTGTGACACAGTTAATAGTTCTTTAGTTCTCTTTCGTTTTCTTGACAGCGCGTTATTGTTAATATATTTCTAGAAAACGTATCTATATTATTGTGGTTGTCGTATTTAATAATTAAATTGAATCAGATATTATTACGGCACTTGGGATCTTGAAGAGTATCATCGAACCGTACAGAATCACTGCACGAGTGGTCACAAGCATGAGTTCGATTCCTAGATCGAGCATCTGTATTGCGACCCAGAATTTGAACTTTTGTCTATAGGATGTCACTTGAAAATATACTGGTAGAGTACAATATTTTGTCTTTTAGAACTTATCATGGAATTTAGGCGTAATGGCATGGTATTATATTATCATCAAACCTGAGGTCCCAATTAGCTCTATTTTAGCAATCTTCTAGAACACTCCAAAAAAAACCATTGTAAAGTCTTCTTTCGTGTTAAGATGGTTATTGCACACAATTTACTTCATTTTAGTTACAGCTTTCTTTTGTTGGACCTTCGATTAGCTCACGGAAATCTTATCACCATAGACAATTCAACGTCCAAAGAGGTTTCCCGTATTATCAATCTTTAATTAATTGTTGTTTGCAAGGAAATGCTGCCAGTGCCGGAGTATTGTTTTATGTGGTAAAGTATATAAATCTTACGTGTTACGTCACCAAGGGAAGTTACATTGTAGGGTTATTTAAATTTGTGCAAGGGTGAAAGTTAGAAATTTATTATGGTATAAAAAAAAGGTTTTGGTTAAGTGGAAGAAAAATTCTATATGAATCTTTTAAGGCTTGCACAAAAAGTTATTTTTTGTATTTATGAAAAAAGGTTTTGAATATTATTTAATAATGAATCTAAAGATTTAAGTAACGTGTTTCGAATATTTCTTTATTATTTTGAGTGATTATTATTTAATAAAAGAACTTTAAAAATAGTTGAATTAAGATGTTATTCAAAGAACTTTTGATTACTGAAGAGATTTTTGAAAATTTACTGAAATCTTCGCGGATATAAAATTAAAAGTTATAAAAAAATACAAAACACTCACCATAGACTGCATGATTACTGTGTGTTTAACTAGGGTTCAGAGATCTCAAACGAACTAACTTTAGCGCTACTGTGAGACAGTACTCGCCTAGAAATTTTCGCCTAAGCAACGTGCGAATACAACCACCTTCCGAGTCGGAATGCCAATTGGCCACAGCATGCCCCCTTATATATGAAACACCCCGCTTTGGCGGCTCGTAATTGGAAACAATTAAGTTGCTAGCAAGTGCAATGCTGTAATTTTTAATTGTAAGATGCGCGTACGTTTTTCCGGCGGAACGCGTTTCAAAGGGTGGAAAAGAAATATATTAGAGAATATTTAATGATTAATTTGTTGGTCAAATGTAGGGACAAAATGTTAGTGCGTTTGTCGATGTCGAGTGGTATTTCGATATATTTGTTCTGTCAATATAGTATATAATGGAGATAAAGGATGGCTTAAGCACCCGTTGAGTAAGATAATGGGACTCTCCTATTATATTGCCATTTGTTACTCGTGTTTATATTGTTGTTGCCTCACACAACTAGATACGTTTTGTGGTTAGGAAATGTAGTTAAAACCAATATTGTACATTAAGTATTGCCCTATATTAGTTATAAATTGTTATAGATACTACATCATAAAAAAATGTCTTTCAAAATATAGTTATCTACGTGAGTTCTGTTTAAGGAAATAATCAATGGAATTTATCGACTTTGACTATTTTATTTGTATGGCAAGGTAAACGCGGTAACAATGTAACAACGGTATGAAATCGATACATACCTTAAATTAACAGCTTACATTTCAGTCTACCATTAAATACTTATATATATAGGCAATATTATGAGTTCTAAATTTCAAGAATGTAGCTCGAATGGATACACAAAATCATTTCGAATTTCCTTTTGTTTTTCAAATGAAACCGGAAATAACACAAAGATCCGTATTGCGTAGTTGAACTTGAATTCTATTACTCCAGTAGATATGAGTTCCTTTTGTACCCTTTAATGGTCAATTGTCATAACAAAACATATCTTAACATACCATCACGCCTTATTCCCAAAAGGGTTAGGCAGAGGTGTACACCCACATTTCGAAAGTATGTTTCGGCCCCATGTAATAGGAGTCGAGCATATTGCCATTCATAATCATCATCATAATCATCAACCAATACTCGTCCACTGCTGGACGAGAAGAGAGGAGAGCTAGGAGCGGCCTATAGCTATGAACCGGGCATAATTACAAATTCCGAGCTGCTACTTAGAATTTTATAGAAAAACCCAATAACACTTTGTTCGACGTGGGAATCGAACCCAGGACTTTCAGGATCACTAGCCATGACCACTTAATTATCACAGATGAGTATCTATTTACGGTAGCAGTAATAAATCTATTTAGCCCACATTTTTTATGAGGCATATAATTGTATGATTTATGATCCGTTTAAATCTTGCAATAAATTTAATTAAATATACATATGCATAAAAAATAAAAACAAAAATAAAATTAATTACATACTTAACATTATAGAGAGGAGAGGTTTGTTTAATTGTTACCAATAAACTCTGAAACTACTGAACCGATTTTAATCATTCTTGCACCATTGGAAAGCGGCATTATTCACGATTAACATAGGCTATATTATATTATCCTGCGGAATGACCGAGGCCCTATACAGGAGAAGCAGCGGGTAACTGTATATATTTAATAAAAGAACTGAAATAAAATTATAATCGTAAACGTAAAAACACGCACATAGATGACGCGTTGATGTCTTTATTATGAAGACTACACTTATAGTATGCAAAGTGCGCCGACGCATTTCTCAATGACTTTTTAAGAGAAAATTATAACGGAATACAAATTAATGAAGTACCAGTAAGTTACAGTAAACCAACATACCATCACGCCTGTATTCCTCGCAAGGTTAGGCAGAGGAACACTTTTAACATAACATAACATACCATCACGCCTGTATTCCCCGAAGGGTAAGGCAGAGGTGCACTTAATGTACACCCACAGTTCGCCGGTATGTTTGGGTCCCATGTAATAGGGGGCGAGCCTATTGCCATTCACTGGGCACAAATCCAGACTCCGAGCTGCTACTGAGAATTTCATAGAAAAACTCAATAACACTTTGCTCGACCTGGGGATCGAACCCAAGACCTCTAGCGTAGCAGTCGCGATTGGGACCACTAGACCAACGAGGCAGTAACACTTTTAGATCCCACATAATAATGATTATTGGCATTGATCAAGTATTTTCTTATCACTAATTTAACTCCTGTGGGTCTAAAATAGCCGGATCTTTTATTAATGACAATACATGACACATCGAGCTTTACGTACTAGTATAAGCTGACCTCCTATTGTACGAAAAGCCTATACAATGCGAGGTCAATTTTTACTGGCAATATAGCATAAACAGTATGATCCGTACCCGTGTGTCCATGTATCATATTTTTATTCATCAATAGTAGCTAATTTAGCTCCCCAAGTTAAAGCTGCAGTATTTTTACACAGGTACTGCATGACGTTAAATGTAAATGTAAATAACAGCGGAATATCACCAGGCTTGTCAATCGGGTTTGTGGAATGTTGTTATTTGGGTACCGCAGGATACCACTGTCTACCCCCTTGTGAACATTACAAAGTATCATCCTAGTAATTCCCGAAAGGTTACACAAACGTGTAGGTACGACTACTGTTCAAATTGTACAATCCACTTTTCGCCGACATATTTGAACCCAGGATAACCAGTCGTAACAAAAAGAAGGGTTCATTTTTACTCACCCTCCTATCACCCATATCCTCTTATCATGGATCCCTTATTTACCTATTACGACATCATCGCAAAAAAAAAAAAAACAAAAAACCGCCTATATTGTCATCCGCCTCACATTTTTTTCTGGGATAATGGTATTGTTTGCAATTAGTTTGCCATTTCTTCTTGACACACATTATCTATGGGACCATACTAGACAATTTAAAATAAATTCATTCATACAAACATTGTCCTGACAATTACGAATACAAAACGACGATTAAATTTCTGATTTCTGAAAAAAAAATACACCCAAATCGTTTGCGCCGTTTTTAAGTGATGATCTTTCATACAAGTGGCTATTGATTTTTATATAGATTACTGATAAGTTTCACGCAGCGTTGCGAGCAAAATACCGTGTTAAAACAACATTGCTTGTACTCAGCTCATATATACTTTCTAATAATTATTTATTAGATAACAAACTCTTTTTAATCACTGCGGTATTGTCTTTGATACATAAGTATAATAAGGAGGTTTGTTACACTTTATTCAAACTTGAAAATGGAACACATTTGATTAAGTTTTGGAGCACAAGCCATTATTAAGTATGATTCTCAAAACATTAAAATATTAATTCGTGATCTTTGCAGAATAACCCCTCATTTTAGACGTCAAGCGCCTAGGGGCTTTCAGGCAAGTGTCATTTTAAAATTTTGACAGAATAAGATCATTCATTCTCTCTAATAACTGCACGTAGTATAGCTTGAACGGGTGCAAATCAGAAGATTATCATACTTCAAACGACGCGTACGCGACAGCTTCTACATTCATTTCGCTGCTGAGCAAGGGTATCCTCTTAGGATTAGAAAAAAATGTGTCGGTAATTCATTCCTTGAACGCTACGCTTATTCATTACTTGAGCTACGTAATATAATATATAGCAACGTATTATGCCAAATTATATCGACGTATGTTGAACTTGTATCTATTAATCATAAATATAGTTTTGGTACAGTTATTATTAGTTCTTTGCAGTCTATCAAAAGTTTCCATAGAAAATAATATGTTTTTGAAATCTAAACGAATATTATTTATTGCGAAAATTACTCTATCTATCCGTTTCTTTGTTACGTTTCACGCTTAAATTGCTGAATCAGTTTTATGAACTTTGGTATATAGAAATTGAACCTTGGAAAAGGACATAGATTACCTTTTGTCTCAAAAGGGATTTTGGGGTGCGATTAAAACCATAGGCAAAAGCGAGTACAATGTACATTGGAATAGTGAAAATTAATTAGCAGTGGCAATTTACATACTAACTTAAACAACTATTCAAGTTATTCCCGATGACTATATTAATAATGACCGCCACGCCCCTCCTTCCTAAATACCCTTCATCGACAAGCGACGGTGCGACTGCGCGATACGTATCACTCGTGTACGAGTGGGTGGCCCCAAATATTTAGTCTAATTGTGCGCAGACGCAGGTATTCCGCTCTATTGTCGGCTAACACTGACTGACGCAGAACCATATCGCAGCTATTATGTTCTCGTCATCGTGGAGATAAGTTATGCGTTCTGTCATGCGCATGATTATTGGGACTGTTGGGTCGATATTTATTTGATCCGAATCGATGAAATATTGTTGTGATTGTCATTTTCTTTATTTTGCAATGTTCCAAATCATGCTTATTCACAAAACATGGTTTAAGATAATAAAATATATAAAATATTAAAATATAGGTAGAGGGCAATTTTTGGCTGTACATAATTTTATTGTTTTCTTTTGCACTTCTCTATTAGTCATAAAGTTCTCACTTTCTTTCTTCATATCCATATCATCTTTCACAAAAACCATTTAGCTCTTCTTTACTTAGACGCATTGACACTGATAATATTGTATACAGTATGTTCCCTATAGTAATAATACACTACTTCCTTATAAACGAATTATGCAAAATGACGATGCTGATCAGGAGTGCTAAAATTCTGTGTATAGCCATACAGGCACTGTATGTTATGTCCTGTCAAACGTGGTCATTTTAACCCCGCAGATTATTCTTATTATACTGCTCTAAAATATAAGCTTTATCTTTGAAAGTAATGAGCTCATAAGTAGGGTTGCCACTAACTGATCTTGTTTACAAATGACAGTATCCAAAGCATTCAGTTGTCTTCCAACTAGTTCAATCATAGCGCCTGACAGATGGCCACTCCCTGGCACTCCTAGGCCTTCGCCACACCAACGACCTTGCGGTACAGAGGGCATAAGATAACGTACAATTTGAAACAACAAAAAACTCAATCAATTCTTTGTTTGTTAGTCAAATGTTTTGATGTTGATTTCGAAATTTGATATTAACATGATAATAAAGAGAATACGTTTTTGGTTACGTATTAGTGGAATTGCTTTTGGTAAGTAGTCATCGTTCCTTATGGACACCCCCAATACCAGAGGAGTTATTCGACTGTTCCCCCCTGAGAGAATCTGGACCCTAATGTAAAAAAAAAACAGAAATTTCCCCTTTCATCTTGAGTTATTCCACTATTCTACTGAACCCTAGTTGCTGATGCGTTACTGAGTCTTAAGGACCCCCGACTGCAGACTGCCATAGCTCTCCCTCGCATAGTTGAAATACAAACCCAGGTGCTTAACGACAGACACTGACCTAAGTTTGGTCGCGAACCAGTCAGACACTCAAGAATTTTTTGAATAAAAACTGGGGCTAACATAAGAAAATCGAAGGCGGAAGACAGTTAGTCATACCTGTGGTCATACTTATAGGTTACATTGCATTTACAAACATCTACTTGAATGTCAAAAATGCATATTTAGGTTTATCAAACATAGCTACAAAAACTGCCACCCATCTAAGGTATCGTTCATTATTATTTTAATTAATTACTCGTTTATTTACTTTACGTAATAGAATGTCAGGCAATTAATTAGCAGTCTGAGGAAGTGTTTATCAAAATTCAATCCCAAAAATTAGGTGATAGAATCAAATTTTGGTGTCAACTGGGCTATTTGACGTCTTAACTGAGGGATCGACTCCTCTGGAACAGGTCGCAGATTCGACGCCTGCTGATCCGACCCATGAGGAATTTTCTTACCTTAAAAAAAGGTATTTTTCCGAGTCTGGATGTTTGTTTGTATGTCAGAATTTAATATAATGTCAGAAATGTATGCAAGGTTAATTATGCACTCAACTTCATAATCGACCTTTAAACACAACCCATACTACCTTTTTGCTACAAAAATCAAATAAAAATAAGCTTCTTTAGGATAATTAGACCACAACCCGGAAGATTCTCTGACTAACTTGTCGCAATTTTATCAATAACCCGTTTTATTTGATGATACGCCCGACAAAATGTCAAAAGATACTGATTAACATGTAATTCACATAATTCATTGGTACTACAAGTAATGTTATCGACTTTAATTATTTAGTTTTATTGCTTAACGCCCTCATGGCGACATTTTAAGGACTTCGGAGTTTTGGACATCGCATTAATATTCTATTTTTAAATACGGAAATATAGACGGCTACAATAATTGTGTAATTGAAACAAGATCGACCCATGAACATGATAGACAGAAAGGTCGTGAGCATAGATTAAGTCGATGTCGCGAGTTCAATAATTCCATTAAATATCTACCTGTTGACCATTTTAATATAATTTTACTATAAACGTTCAATCAAACACTATTCAAAAACATTGAGTTTGTCACTCTTTACTGCAAAAATTTCTTAAAGACGATTTTTTTTCTAGTGAGGCCCAACTATTCCCTCAAGACCTTTTAAAGTCATGTGCGTAGCCGTAGACTTCACAGGCCGTCAAGAAAAGCCCGCATTAGTGCTAGCCTACTGCGGGATTTCTGGAAAACTATAGCCTAGCCTAGGGCTCAGTTGTTGTAATGTAATGGCCCTTAGATCACTGAAGAAAAAGTATTTTCCTTTTAATATTTTTTTTAACATGCAATGTATGTTTGTTCGTTTGAAATCATGCAACTGAATTTTAAAGCATTTATCCTTAACCGATTGAGCTGCCAATGCATGGCTAGTGAAGTGACGTTATTCAAACCCAATATACCTAAACATTCTAAATCCAATAGCCGGACTACAAAAGCTGTTTTTTTTTAATTATATTTACTTATTTATTTGAAATTGACCATCAAACATAAGGTAGGTTATATTCAAAATCATCTTCATTCAGAAATATTGTCATGTGACCCATCCATGAAAAATAAAACAAACACCGCTCTCCATTCATATAATATCAGTTATAAAACACACGTATCGACATTTATAAAAAAAAACAACAATATTCAATTTCAAAATAATTAAACAAAAAAACTGAGCAAACCCGCGGGGCATTCGGCACGACTGCTCTAAATCGAACACGCCCTTGATTTTTCTATTACATCTACATGTAACGAACGTTCCAGATCACCACGCCACTAAAATTGCTGCAAATGTCAAACGTTTGCCAGCAAATCGTGACTACCATGCACTGATTGTCTGTGAGCGATAATCTTAGAGATCTAGCTGCTGTTTTCACAAAAAATACACACTTAAGTACCTATAACGTCTGTGATCTACGTGAATAATTAAGTTGCCAAATTTTATGCGTTGTTGAAATTAACGCTTATTTTGGAGTTACACAAGTCTATTAGTAATAGTGTTTGTAATGCAAATTGCATAACAAAAATCAAATAATCTAATTACTTACATAATAGTACAATTAAAAACTAATTATTAAGGTTTGTTAACCTAGGCGACAGAGCCTAAGCTCATCCACCTCTCTGTCAGGTCGACTATTTCATTCACGCAAGATTATGTCAGCCTGAGGTACGGCCACATTAAGCAACTTTTTTCGTTATAAATATGAATTAATTTCTCTGGAATTAATATATATTTTCTCTGGAATCAATTCATATTTTAGAATCCAGAAATTTTCTAATTGATTTTTTTTGTTTATTAAACTGTGATTGAACGCCAGTACATTTCTAACTGCCCTTCGACGATACAAGCGTGATGTCACGTGAATTTTTATTTCTAGGATAGCCTATCACATTGTACAATGGTACTCTTATGCCATTCATCTAGCTTTTAATGCGTTGTTGAAATTAACGCATTGTTAGCAGTTACACAAGTGTCTGTGTAATAACTACATATTATGACTTTATTACGATTCTTATCTTGGCCGAGGTTAATAAAAATAGTAAAAAGTTAAATAATAATATGTTTTTAAGTCTAGTCTAAATGATAGTTTAATGTTTATTTTTTTTTTATACCGCAGAACAGAGTGAATTGTGATTGCCAACCGGTTGATTGATTACTGCGCCCGCGCAAGTGCTCGACAATTTTTCTGTCAAGTGCGTACCATGAATGGAGACAAATCGGCACTTACGTTAATCGATCTTGTAAAGTGTCAAAGCTCATATTATTTAACATCGAATGACGACGGGAATGGTGAAGTCACTGTTGCTCTATGGACCGCGAATAAGCTTTGTTTTTTTGTATGGCCAAATTATTTATGGACAAATGACTTCTGATGTAGCTGTAGCTCCTGTAATGTCCAGATCCGCTGTATTTTTGGGAACACTTACCGAAGTGACTGATGACAATCACTCAATGCGAAAAGTATTCTCAGTTTTTCGAATCCGATGACAATACGAATTGTACGAATCAACATAACCGAATGCTAAAAAGATCTTTGCCAAGATCAATAAAATAACCTGTTTAATGTATAAGATAAACGAATCACTCGATATCTTCTGCGCAAAGAAACAAGAAATCATTAAAAATTTACGTTTATCTGTTCCAGATAAAGGATATTGTCGGCAGAACAATTGACCGGTGGGTTTCGCCTTCGGTCAAGAGAATGCGCCGGCGTACTCGCCATGACTGTTGACATTCAGAGCACCTGCCCATCGTGGGATATTCTGCGAAATGGAAGCAAGTGTCAAGGGTTAGCGATTGCTATCAAGTTATGTATTAAGTAGTTAAAAATTTGGATTATAATGCCCAGAAATGTGTGCAGGGTAAGATGGATAACAAAGTAGTTTCTAGGTCAATACAAAAGAAAACACAGCCTGCCTCATTAGTCCTAGGTTCGATTCCCAGGTCGAGCAGTGTTATTGGGTTTTTCTGTAAAACCCTCAATAGCAGCTCGAAGTCTGGAATTGTGCCCAGTTAATGGCAATAGGCTCGCCCTAGGGGTAGTGCGTCGATGTATCTTCCACCCTATAGGTATATATTTACGTTTGGAAAAAAAAACAATACTATTATTGTCAACTACAGCTGTGGAAACCGCAATTTTATATTCGATATTTTATCCATATATACATGTATGTAAAGACAAAACTGGTCTGCAAAGTGCAAGTAGCTTCCTCGTACATAATATACGAAATTATCTCAGAACCCAGCTGTAAAAATATTTTTCACACATTAAAGTTGATAACGTCATAATAAATTGTCTGAAATTAAGTTGTATTTTTTATCACTTTCATCTTCGTCGTCTCAGTTACCTTTAATTAGTTGTAAGCCTTTAACGCCGCTTATTGCATTTTCATAATAATTGAGCGGCTTCGAGAAAGGGCAAGTACTTACTTACTCGATTTGAATGAGGTATACTCTTATGCAGCCTCGCATTACATTGTCCCACTGCTGATCACGGATCTCCTCTCAGAACAACAGAGATTAGGCTATATTCCACCACGCTAGCCTAATTCGGGATGGCGGACTTCACACGCCGTTAAGAAAATTTCTCAGGCGTGCAGATTTCCCCACGATGTATTTACGGTTTAAATGCGTAATAATTAATTATTTCAACTTCGAAAACTTAGAGGTACTTAGCAGTCCAATAGTCATATAACTAGTCTACCATTACACTCACTAGGCTTTTACTGCATATGCCATGTCCCTGGTAAATGAGTTAATAGTAATGTTGTTCGACGTCAGTGCTCCTGTTCGGGTTGTGATGAGCTCCAACTATAAGGCCAGGGAAGAAAAGTTAGGTTTTCAGCCGATGCAAGTCCGACACGCTTCCATACCGCTTCCCCTAGTACGTGGCGGCGGACGTCCCGCGAGGTTATTCCACATCATCCAAAAATAGACGTCTACAAGCTAGCTAGTAACTGCACTTTTAATTAGGTGTGCCAAATTCTTTTATACTGACAGTACGCGGATATGTAGTCTAATGTCTAGGGCGTTCGTAGGGGGTTGTAGCCTTGCAATCATGTGGTTACCGACATTAGCCCACTCGTAACACATGCATATCAGCTTAGCACTAGGGGTTAACAATATTACTAGTAATGTAACCTACATTGCTAGTAAGCTTTTAAAAAAAACCGTTTGACATGAGGTTACATGTTGGAATCAAATCCCAGATGTCACTCTCAGCCTTGTCACCACTAGATTAATAATAATTGAATTGTAGCTACTCTAAAAATGTACCAAATTTGGTTGGTTTAACAGGTGGTCCGACAACTTGAGTATCCTTCGGATATCGATATTTCTCAGAAATTGGATTGCGGAAGTAGTCACGATTAAAATACCGATCAATATACTGCCGCCAAAAGCAGAAGGTAAGTGGTAATTACTTTTTAATGATTTACCATTTTTTATGTATGGCATCAAGTCTATCAATTATGGCTACACCAGAGCGGTGGACAATAACGACAGAATCCCTCTTACACTTAGAGGGCTTCCATGCCCAGCAGTGGGACTGAAATGTACTACCTAAGTAATTTATTTATTTTAAGTTCCTCTTGTCAAAGTTACGGGTTAAATTACATAATTCTTAACGTAACTATAATTTTTGTGTATGTAGATAGGTACATACGGCTACAGGTCAACCTATACAAATCCAGTTTAAGCTGATCTCGCATTGTATAGCTTCCCATACAACAAGAGGCCAGCGTAAACTGGTTTTGTATACCTTGATAAGAGTATGTAGCCGTGCGTACTAATGGACACCCACAGTTCGCCGGTATTTTTATGTCTCGTGTAGTAGTGGCAAGCATATTGTAACTAACTGGGAACAAATTCAAACTACGAGCCGATTTCTTAGAAAAACCGAATAACACTTTTCTCGACCTGGGAATCGAACCCAGGACCTCTAGTGTAGTACACGCGCTAAGGACCACTAGAGACATGAGGCAGTAAAGAATGATACTACCTATGTACATATTTATTATGAAGCTATGTGTTTTCCTATGAAGTACCTACCTAAGTAAGTATTATCTTAATGGATATTTGATACTCACATAAAATTCAAATTCAATATTTAAAATTTTAAAGGCATGAATTAATTAATTAGATTAGAATATATAATTAGATAACCATAGAAAGTTATCAAGGATTTTCTTTAAGCTTCAAGCTGACCCTGCAGATTAATGTGATATACTACATAAATCTCAGCTACTGTATAACACGGATATTACCGATACTACGCGTAATAAGAGCGTTACGTCACCACAAAGTCCTATTATTGAGAGGAAATAGTCATTCATAGTCCGCTTAAAAACTGTACCGTTTACTCGATTGCATAGGTTTTTACGCAACCAGTGACGCATGTGAGATAAAAACATCTTAAAGCTTTGTAGAGCAGAAAATGTTACTAAACGGCAATAATAGAAATAAAAGCAAGAATGAAGCATTGTTCATTTTTGGCAAACGTACCTTTTGAAAATACGGATCCTAATGGATCACCTGCCACCTGGGGAGGATTCTTACCAACTAAAAACCCTATTTACCTTTCCTAGCCCTATAATAATAATAATAATATCCATTTATTTCAGATCAGTAGAATCCATTTTGTTAGTACATACAACATCAAAAACTTACAAAATAGTGTTAGTAATTAGGTACATTAAGTTGATAAATTATAAATAAATTCATTTTAAAACATGGAATAAGATTGAATAATTAATAATCATAATAAAATCTAGCAAGTACTAATAATTTATCCGACCCTACTTCACGGCGCGGAGAGAGGGAAACACTTGCGTCCTGGTCCAATGTTTTAAAATAAGCCCTATATATAAATAGACACGGTCATGAGATTCGTGACATATATATGCCACAATCATGAGAGGTCGTGGTTCAACGTTCGCTGGGTGAAGCCTCTTTACATGTGCAAATGTATGCACGGCTACACTTCAAGCTATACAAAACCAGTATAGCCTGGCCTTGATTGACCGGAAAACCATTACAACGGGAGGTCAGTTTAACTGGTCTTGTATAGCTTGATGTGTAGCCGTGTGTACCTAAAGCAGAACATAAGAAAAGAGACAATTTTTTACAATTGTGTTATTGAGTTTTTCTATGAAATTCTCTGCAGCAGCTCGGAGTCTGGATTTGCCCAGCAAAACGTGGGTTTTAGTACACCGCTGCCTCATCCTTCGGTGAATACAGGTGTGATGGTATGATGATGATGACTTAACAATTAGTAATACACACGGTTATTGTAACACTCCCTCAGGACCCGTTAAAGGGATTATTCTACCCGTCGCACTGACCAACTTTCCCTAAACCCATTATTTAAAAGAAAAACTACTTTTCATACATGATGAATGTATGTTTACTTTTGTATAAGAAAATTTATTTATTTTTAAGGAATAGGGTGTGGGTTCCATATGAAAGTTGTTGAGTACAACGAGTAGATTCACCCTTTTAACGGGTGCAAGTGACTTAATCGGCACCCTGTATAGTCCACAAACGACTTCTTATGTTTATGTCATTCATACAAGCCTCTATGTGACTTAACTCATTATTAACGTTCACAAAGATATGAATTTTCTAATGAAAGAAAATTTTCTAGTGAAAGAAAAATTCGACCTCAACATTCATTCAAGTCATTCATATATACAAGCAAATTCATTCATACAAGCCTCTATGTGACTTAACTCATTATTAACGTTCACAAAGATATGAATTTTCTAATGAAAGAAAATTTCTAGTGAAAGAAAAATTCGACCTCAGGCAGGGTTTAAACCTCTCTGGTTAAGTACACCAGACGCTTTACCAAGTAAGCTACCGAGACCACTGCCTGTGATGTTAAATTTCTCTTCCACATTTTCGACTATCTGCCATCTTCGACATTTCTGCCTGAGATCGAATTTTTCTTTCATTAGAAAATTCATATCTTTGTGAACAGTTCGCATTATTTAATGCTAAAATATAATAAAAAAAGGCAGTCGTTTTTGCAGCATATGATGCCTTTTTCCTTCTCTATATATCTATTTTATCTCCAACTCTTGGATAAAGCAGAGGTGCTCAGGAAACTTTCATTTGTTATAATTGCATTTTTTTTATATCTGGCAACATTAGTTGACCCATAACTGTTGACCAATAACTGTAAGTAAAAATTACTTACGTAAGTAATACTTACTTAAAAATCGACATGTACTATTTTTTGTCCAAATTCTATTTCTTAAGTTACTTTAAATTTAGTTAGTGCGAAAATGTTAGCATATAAAATTGTCATTATAACACGTACGTTCAAAATTAAGTGATTAAAGTTAGTCATAATGTATGTTCATGATAGTATTCTAGCATAAAATTATAAATATGACTTAATTTTGACGCAACTATGAGATATTACTTACGTAGTACCTACGCCCCAACAGTTAATATTATTGACCAGTACGCTGTCGTAGTGTCTGTTGTGTTGGCTAACTAGAATTGGACAGTTAGAAACTTAGAAACGATAGTAAAATACGATTCATTACCATTTGATGATGATAATCATTTCTACAATAAATATTTTATTGCAGAAATGATTATCATCATTTCTGCATGAGTAATTATTTATTTAATAACAATGAATTTTAAAATTAATTGAATTTTAAAAAAGACCTTGTCAAGCAACCAAGCACGAAGGCTCGGTGTTACATATATGACAAACATGGGGCATAAAAACATCCAGTCAGATAGAAACGTAATTTTTACATTACAAATAGCCTCCAAAACGACAATTTTGTTGGGAGGAGAAACAGCGTAACCAACTCCACAGCAACACATTTCTCTCTATTAAGTCACTAAGGCGTTAAAAGTTACTCGCATAAAACAGAATTTTAATTATTTGTTTGGGGTAATTAATTAATTTTGCCGCACACATAACTGGCATCATGGTACTCGCAGAACTGACACAAAAATACAGAGTAAACTTTAAAAAACACTCTAATGATATTTTCTTTACACAGTATGGGCAGCATCAAACAGTTCATTCTTACAACTCAATCAACCCTGAAAAAGCTATTATGAATTACGAAACTGAAATTCCGATATGCTCATGTCTAATCGCTTGTAGTAGTTAAAAAATCTTAATTATAAAGGAACGCTAATTGTATCCATAGGCCACTAGTTGCACACTTGCGGGTTACATGCACTTTAGCAATTGTGGCATTGCGTCCGTCATACGTCACACCCGATCTACCAACATATTATTCTAACACACACGAATTTCAACCATATGCCGTTGATGAAAGGTGTGACAAACTGCATGTTATGTCTAGCTGTCGGTCTAGCCGTACCAATCCGTTGTATGCGTGTGAGCACTCTTTGATTTCTCGCTCTATTTATTAAAGAGCTATTAATCAGTTTTTAACGTTACAAAAGTTTTTTTGCATTTAAATACGTTACTTTTTATTAAATCTGAAAAGTAATGGTTTCTTCCGATTTTATAGTAGTATTAATAAATATATGTAATTGTTTTAAAAGGACGCCAACACACGGATACGCGGTCGCACAAAAAAACATATGCGGAACAACTACACTGTGAATCACACAAATATCTAACACACGTATCAAAAAAACCCCTCAGGCGTACAGATAACAATGTTTTCCTCCATGTTAATCCATCACAGCCATAAACTACAGCTGTCATTAACTACCGGTACACCTAATCACGAAATAACATAAAACACTTAACAGAACACCAACCAAATTATATTCAAATTAAAAATATCATTCGTTGGTGATAATTATACACGTAAATACATTATCTGTTTCAATATTCTCAAGCCAATTATGCTAACCAGACCGCGTTTTAATGGTTCGTAAAAAGTACAGATATTAAGTTTGAACACCCTGTACTTAAAACCATTTTAAGATTACAAGATTAGGTAAGACTAGGCTAGGCGCTTTACCTTCTATGCCGAAATGAAACTTGGTTTTCAGGGAGGGATCACTTTTAACGAACAATATGGTTATTATGGACCGAGAGCTACACAAAATAAGCTGACCTTGTATAAGTTTTAAATACCGTCAAAAGTCACAAAACTTTTCATTAGATTCTTATTAAGGTATATCATATATTTTTATAAGCAGAGAACTCATACCACCATCTTGGATCAGTAACTTCGATATTATAAAAAAAGTAAAGTTTTGGCGTTTTGAAGATTGCACCTTGTTAATTGATAGGTATATCGCCTAACAAACGACTTCATCATACAGGGTCGATTGTTAAACGGGTACGTAGTTCCTCCCCAAGCTGCGAGTTTGCGTCACATCCGGTAAGTTCATACATTAATTCAATCTGCCGGATCTTAGCATATTTTATTGGAGTGAGTATGCAAATATATACGTAATTATCATGAGACAGTAATATAGTACTTCGACTGTGAGTATTGTAGAACTAGTTTTTAACTGATAGGTACCTATATCCTTCGTCCCTTATGTATTTTTAATTTTATCTCCACGAATACGTGCAGTCTGCCGACATATCTTTTTTTAATAAACGATATTAAGAAAGGACGCACGATGTTCGTTATAATCCTTAATTACCTATCACGCGCTTAAACTGTGAAGGAAAATATCGTGAGGAAACCTGCATGCCAGATATTTTCTCGATGGCGTGTGAAGTCTGCTAAGTGGACTACAGTAGCCTAATCCCTCTCATTCTGAAAGCACCCCGCGCCCAGGACAATAGGTTAATGATAAGATGATGAAAAGGAGGAGACAGGTACTCAATACGACTGTATGTTGTCTTGTGTATTCATACTCATATATTTATTGTATTCCGTAATGTACCCATACAGGATATTTATGTTAAGAAATATATTTGCCGATCGTGAACCGATTTCAATGTTCCTTTTTTGTTTGACAGAATATACTTCCTAGTTACAACGGGCCAAAGATATACCAATAAGCTTGAAGTTATTTATTCTACTGCTGTGTTCCTAAGGAAAATATAGAGTAGTAAAAACAGTAAGAAAAGGTACAAATATAACTAGATATAAATAAATATAAGTAAGGGAAGGTTATAACAGCAGTACACTGACCTTGTATGAATCAGTGTGATTGTATGTAATTATGATATTAACTTAGAACTGTGGGTGTGGTAATAATGGCGTCTGTAACTGTTAGGCTGTGTCCTAAGCTATGACTAATATGATCTAATAATCTATAAGTACAACAAGTGTCTAATCCAAGGAAACACGAACATTTAGTATCTATCTTTGAAAAGTTACTTTGTGTTTATTTCACAATGGTAAATTCCTCTGAAATCAATTCATATTTTAAATTCGATTTGCAGGGCTAAAATGCTCACTTGCATCTTCTACGAGTTCTGAATATAAACTGATTCCAGACTCCAGAGGGAACAGACATCATCTAAGTAGCTTTTGTACCCTCCAAAAACTTGAAAATGTTCTAATACGAATCATATTATGATTTATCAAGAGCAATCTTTATAGCCTATAATCTATATGACTGCCTCGTTAGTCTAGTGGTTCCAAGCGCGACTGGTACGCTAGAGATCCTGGGTTTGATTCCCAGGTCGAGCAAAGTGTTATTGGGTTTTTCTAAGAATTTCCCAGTAGCAGCTCGGAGTCTGGATTTGTACCCGGTTAATGGCAATAGGCTCCCCCCTATTACATGGGACCTAAACATACCGGCGAAATATGGGTGTATTAGTACACCTCTGCCTAACCCTTCGGGGAATAAAGGCGTGATGGTATATTATGTTAATCTTTATAGCCCTGCAGGACAATAAGTATATTAGAGTTTTAGTGGATTTTAATGGATCGTCTGTACCCTAATGGCAGGATCTGTCGGACTATTACTGACTAAAAATCGCACTCACCTTCCCTTGTCCTATAGGCTCGCCATGGGATTCACGACATTCGCCACGACCAGGAAAAATGACTAATGTAATCTATCATCTCGCTATGATAAATAGGCTTTGCATATGTATAGTCACTTTGTTCTTACAATTTATGCTGCATCTGTACCACCCAGTGTTCTCAGTGATAGATAATCTTATAATAATTAATTTGATTTAGAGTATACTTTTTTCCATGTTTTTAGTTTGCAACTTTGCAGAGCTGGTGCCTAGCTTTATATCTCTTAACTATCACCACGGCCGCGATGAAATGTCTGATAAAAATACATTGCATGCTATCTAGTCCGGTAGTTAAATTTAAATTGTTCAGAGAGGCACGCGAATGATCATTAAAATTTTATTACAGGTGAAATTTAAAGCATGTCAATGACTTAAGTATATATTTTTTTAAATGTTTTCACGCCAAGTTGACAAACGGGCCTAAGATGCAGTTGATGTGAACAATAGCCGTCGATTTCTGCCCACTAAGCGGAGTCGAGCAGTGCGGCGTGGTGCGAAGCGTTGCGGATTGGTGCGCAGTGTTGCAGAGTGGTGCGAAGCGTTGCGGAGTGGTGCGAAGCGTTGCGGAGTGGTGCGAAGCGTTGCGGAGTAGTGCGAAGAGTTGCGGAATAGTGCATAGGGTTGCGGGACGGTGGTGTGGAGCTGAGTGGAGAGGTGTGGTGCGGTGTGTTAAGGCAGAGTATAACTGAGTCAGTGAAGGTGTCAGTGGTTCGTGGGATACGAAGCTTTGAGGAGCTAGGTGAATTAAGCATTAATGTACAGTGGGTTATAGCTGTTACCTGACCCACCCTAGGGTGGGTCAGGTAACAGCTAGACACTTAGGCACTTAGACGCCGCCGGCCCATCTAGATGGGCCGGCGGCGTCTAAGTGGGTCAGGTAACAGTATAACCCACTGTACATACGGTTATACTAGTAAGCAATTTTATCACATTGGTGGTAAGACTAAACCAAATAATTTCACCAGAACCTCTACTATTTTGAACCCTTCAAGTGCCATATCTTAATATGGAACTTGAAGGGTGAATGAAAATCTATTGCTGTAGTCGCCGGGGCCCGCACGGGCGTTGACACTGCATCCAATTAATACAGACTAAATAGGCGTACCTGCGAACACGTTAAGAGTATTGTAACGATATGCAATAAGAACCAACCAATAATTTAAGCCCGGAGGCTACATTTGTTACAAAATGTGGTATGAAACATTACCTCGTTATTTGTGGTTTATTTAAGCTAATACCGACCTCACTAAAGTATAGAAAATATTACGACATTTACTTCATTAAGTTATATTATTTTAAACCATTTTGTAATTCAAGTATCCGGAATACATAGTAGTAGGTTAGGTAAACATCGTGTCGAATTGGATTAAGATAGAGAAGTTTATCCCGTGTGACCACGGAAGAGATAAATTTATCAAGCTGAAGTGGCAAATGGGTCGGTCACATCTGTTGGAGAAATGACAAACGCTGGAGCAAGTGAGTTCTTGAGTGGAGACCACGTCTAGGCAAGCGTAGTGTAGGACGCTCGCCGGCCAGATGGAGTGACGACTTGCGGAAGGCAGCTGGCAGTGACTGGATGAGAAAAACCGAAAATCAGGCTCTGTTGCGTTCACTAGGAGAGGCCTACGTCCAGCAGTGGCAGAGTACAGGTTGATGATGATGATGAAGTAATGCTGGAAAAACATTTAAAAAATGCGATATATAAATAAGATGTCCCTTGAGACTGCCTTTGACTGACTTTCGACTGCCTCGTTGGTCTAGTGGTCCCAAGCGCGACTGCTACGCTAGAGGTCCTGGGTTCGATTCCCAGGTCGAGCAAAGTGTTAGGTATTGAGTATTTCTATGAAATTCTCAGTAGCAGCTCGGAGTCTGGATTTGTGCCCGGTTAATGGCAATAGGCTCGCCCCCTATTACATGGGACCTAAACATACCGGCAAAATGTGGGTGTACATTAGTACACCTCTGCCTAACCCAGGCAGGAATACAGGCGTGATGGTATGTTATGTTTTATGTTATGTCCCTTAAGACGGATAAGGAGAAAGAGAAATTAAATACCACAGGCACATCTCGGTAGCTTAGTCGTCCGGTTTAAATTAATACCCTAGTACTTAACTGCCTCATTAGTCTTGTAGTATCAAACGCTACGCTATAAGTTCGATTCCCAAGTCGAGCAATGTAATTGATTTTTTTCTGTAAAATTCTCAGTAGCATCTCGGAGTTTGGATTTGCACCCGGTTAATGGTAATAGGCTCGCTCCCTATTAACCGGTACTTAAACATACCGGCATAGTGTACTTTAGTACACCTCTGCCTAACCCTTCCGTCGGGGAATAAAGGCGTGATGGTATGTTATAATGTCTGCAGCGACAGTAACATCGAACATGAGGTGTGCCAATGCATATACCTAAGCATTTTAGGCAATTAAGAAACTACCAACACTTGTATTCCAAGACTTATGAACAAGTCAAGGTCGTAGTCAAACCGATCTCTTACATACTGTATATCGAATTACCTACTGATGTTAATGAAGCATTAACCGGGCCTCCGCCACTCGTGCGAAAATCCGCCACAGCATAAATAAATACGATCACACAGATCAGATGATTATCAAAACAACATGAATAATATTTATTTAATTAAATGTTTAAATGGACGGGAAAATCAATACGCTCAACATCGAATGAAACGTTAAATCTAGTAGTGTGGTGTTCGGTGGTTTGTGTGCCGCTTTACATGATACGGGGACGATATACGAGTCAGTGGGGAGTCACTTTTTAGTTTTTGTGAATTTTACAAAAACCCTATACTTGCCATACAATAAGACTAAGAATTAGTCAAAAATAATAACGTTTCCATACATTTTAATGAAATTATTATTCGATATACAAATAATAAGTGTTGTATGTTGTACGGATATGTTTTCCTGTGGCCTACACACTAGGTCAAGCCTGTCTCGTGGAAGCTTGTCAGTTTAAGATTTTTAACCGCCGACGGAAAAACGACGGGGTTTTATAAGTTTGACGTATCTGTGTGTGTCTGTCTGTGGCATCTTAGCTCCCGAACGGATGAACCGATTTTGATTTTGTTTTTTTTTTTTTGTTCGAAAGGTGAAAATCGGTTAAGATATAATAGTCGGGGGATTTTTTTACAATTTGACAATAACTTAAATACTTAACGGAAATGTATTATAGCTCGTTGTGTTCCCGTATCTCCGTGAATCATAATAGGATTCACCAAAGATAGCGACTTCAGACCCCTTGCCCAACATTTTCCCCTTGCTCAACTTAATATAGGAACAGACAATTGCGCTAAGTAATTCCCTACCGCTGAAGTACAAAACATTATTCAATCGTACGACGACTTTTAAATTCCGTTGAGATACTACAATAACTATGTAGTACGTTATTATTACCAAGTTTTACGTAGGGCTAAAAGGACCGTTTTTGATGATTCATAATAATGATTAATATTACAATATTGATAAGTTTCTGCTACGGGTTTTACGGATCTGCTTTGGGCTAGCTTTGTAAAAATTAAAATAGGTACTTTGAAAGTGTTTACTTTTCTTTCTTTGCTCTTTCATGACGTGTGTCACCGTGTGTCAAAAAAAATGTTCCAACTGTAATGAGTGCAAGGTTGACATATATTTCCGTTCACATTATATTAATTAAAATATTATTAATTTATTAACTGACTCATTGGGCTACCGAGCGTGAGAACTAAATTAAGTATAGGTATTTCAACGTCAAGTGCATTTCATAGGTGCACTAATTAATTCATACGTTCTAGTGAGTGACATGTTACAATTTTAACTACAGTGAACCGGTCACTTTGTGCATAACATTGACGATATTTTTTTAATTAGAAACTTTTTTTTATACAAATTCAAATCAAATGTTTTTATTTCAAATAAGCTTTTACAAGCGTTTATGAAACGTTATTGACTCACTTTTTTATTTATATCTAGTTATAGCCGTTGAAAACGATTCAACTAAAAAAATATATGTTCAATAAAATAATATATGTTCAAATGCTATTAAATTGCAGGCAAATAAAAGAATTTTAACAGATTTTTTATCTGATATATTTATGAGAGTATTTGACCGCACGTAGACCAATTTTGTCTCTCGATAAAAAATATGAAAGTCCTCCAGTACATATATATATCATAAAAGAAAGTAGATATTATAATAAAAATAATTTCAAAAATAAATCATTACCTATTAAGGTATTTTTTAAGGCTTCGCAAAGTCAGGGTGTCTGGCTCAGTCAATAGTCTAGTTGTCCTAAGAACAACTACTACAGACGGGTTCGATTCCTAGGTCTTGCAAAGGGTTATTGGGTTTTCTTTAAATTCTCAGTAGCTCAGGTCGGAGTTTAGAATTGTGCCCGGTTAATAGCAATAGGTTCGCCCCCTATTATATAGGACCTAAACATACCGACGAAAAGTGGATGTATATTAGTAGGCCTCTGCCTGACCCTTCGAGAAATACAGGCGTGATGGTATGTTATATTATTTGGCAGTGCGATAATGACACCCAAGACGAACGAGAACGAAAAGGGGAACAATATAATTTGACAAAACGCGATTACTTAACGAAAAGGGAAACAATATAATTTGACAAAACGCGATTAGACTGCCTCGTTGGTCTAGTGGTCTCAATCGCGACTGCTACGCTAGAGGTCTTGGGTTCGATCCCCAGGTCGAGCAAAGTGTTATTGGGTTTTTCTATGAAATTCTCAGTAGCAGCTCGGAGTCTGGATTTGTACCCGGTGAATGGCAATAGGCTCGCACCCTATTACATGGGACCTAAAACATACCGGCGAACTGTGGGTGTACATTAAGTACACCTCTGCCTAACCCTTCGGGGAATACAGGCGTGGTGGTATGTTAAAACGCGATTACTTCGAGTAATTATTATTACTTGGATACCCTGCTAAAATCATACCCGTGACGGTTATAGATAAGAAGGTGTTATGTATATATTATGTACTTAATTAAAAGATAATTAATAAATTGTAATAATAAAGGGCATGCTCCGATTGCTCGTGTTGAAACTTCGGAGGAAATACTAACGAAAGTATTTACATTAGCTAGTTGAAATAGGAAACTAATTATATCAAAATCTAAATGCTGGTGTGCAGTACATAATTTATATAAATACTGAAGTAATTATCTTGCGTTACATACTTAATTAAAACAACATATAAAAAACCTAACGATTTCTACTTTTTCGAGACGATGCCATACTTACTCATAGGGTTATTTATCATAAGAATCTGAAATTTATTTACATACTTAAAATATATCACTATATAAAATTTTTTGTCATTGCTGTTTTCTTTTAAGTTATTCATATAATCGATTAATTTATTAAACATCGATTAATCCAATATCGATTTAATATCGTCTCGTTCCCGTATCTCCCGCCATAAAGTACATCGCGGCCGCGGCTATGCGTGCAACAGCCTAAGTTTGTCTGACACTACGCGCAAACGTCAATCTAGTGCTGCGTTCAAACGGCCAAGTAAATACCTGCCAGTTGTAAAACACTCGACTGGTATGCGATACCTGCGGTCCTAAACAATTATCTTGTCATCTGTCTGTAATAATATACTTTTCTCGATCAGGTATTTTTGACTCGGCTAGAAGTCTGGTACGTAAACAGTATTTTATACAGTATGAATCCTTTGTCTAGCCCAATAATAGGAGATGGAGGGAATTCATACGTCATGCAAATTATACATTACTAATTCGAAGTCATTAGATACCCGCGCTTCTTTGGATCTCATAAGTACTCGTCTAAGATGAAACGATGAAAATATTTATTTATCTTAGTCTTGCGCACCCATTTTCAGTCTAGAAAATCTTCGTGCGTCATCTGCCTCCATAGATAGGGTATGTCCGACACATATCGACTAAAAACCAACCAAGCACTTGCCTCCCCTACCCTTTGGTCGGGACCTCGAACCCCATAGGCTATGGCAAATTCGCCTATAGCTATTTTCAAACGCAATCAATGAACCCTTTTAAAGCTCTCGGCACACTACATAGTCAGGTCCTCTAACAATCAGTTGACTATTTAAAAAAATCCAAAGCGAACAATTTTACTATGACGCTCTTACAGACATGTCATTTTTTTTTAAACTAGCAATGTGGATCGCTCATTACTAGTATTCTTGTTAACCCCTCGTGCTAAGCTAAATGCTTGTGTTACAATTTGGTTCACGTCGGTAGTGCAATGGGTGGGTTTCGAACCGGCAACCACATGATCGCAAGTCCGACGCCCTAGCCATTAGGCTACCGCCGCTTTAGGTATTAACAAATGATCAATCCACCAATTAACCGCGGCAAGTGTAACTTAACCTCACAGATCGAATGATCCGCGTGGTCGTTATTTATCCACTAGCAGTTGGTATGCGAAACAAATAGTCCTTGTCGATTATCTTGCATTACATTTTAAATGTCCTAATTTACCTACCTGACCGCAGCCTAAGTATAAGGTTTGGCCGGTATTCGATAGCCTGGGGTTGTAGTTTATTACTTCTGCAATACATTTTGATCTTAACAAAAGAACAATACGATTGTTGTACATTGCAGTGAACTTAGGTAACACACAACATGTTCAATTGTAATTGGAATAATATATGTCATTCAAAATTGATAGACCGTAACTAATTAAAGACGTGAATATCGTGTAAAAAAGAAATGATAAGTGATAAAGATAAAGTGGTAGTCAATGATCGGAATATAGAAGTGCTGGATCTCAAGCAACCTGGGGCCAAATATGTCAATTCTTTGTGAATGTATCTAGTAGTAGTAGGTACTTAGTGCCTCGCTGGCATGTTGACATGCCAGCCTGAATGGGTCGGCATCACAGAACATGTTCTGTGGTCGGCATGACCAGGGAAGTACTACCCTCCCACAGAATATCGACGTCGAGTAGCAGTATGCATACTGTTGCGTTTTGTACCATGAGTGTGGAGCGCTGGAGGCCCAATTCCTCCCTCAGTCCCCTTCCTTCACCTTTTCTTCTTTCCCCTTCCTTTTCCTTATATAGGCTCGGTAACGCACCTGCAACCCCTTTGGTATTACAGGTATCCATGGACGGCGACGACTGCTTACCATTAGGTAGCTCGCCTGGTTGTTTGCCGAGTTATCCCATAAAAAAAGAATGGTCGTCCAATGATACTGTGACAGAAGGACTGGATTGGTAGCCAAAACTATTAAAATCATGATTTCCAGCAAAACTACATGATGAAGCCAGCCGTCTAAGTACCCTTCTAGCTGTTGTCATTACGAGGAAACACGGCGAACGGACTTTCAACATGAAAAACAAACAGACATACAGAGTAACTCTCACAATTATTATTATTATTAATTTTGTTGTTTGTTTTCAGAAGTAATAAAGAAATTTAAAGTATTAGTAGGATTTTATATGAAGGACACAAACTAACCAATTTACCGGCCATTAGAACGATTTTCTCAAATAGTTACCCCAGATACATATCAGCGAGTTGATAATATAGTGTAACGGATAACTATCAATCATAATAATCGATCAACTGAGTAGTAGCAGCCTCCAGCTAATGGTTATAATCAATTAGTTTATCTATGACTTATATCTTAGCGCCTGTCTTTACTTTACAGTTGGCAGTGAGGTCGCGAACTTTGTGTTTGTATACTGTGACAGCAGCTGCGATTACGTATATTAAATAGACGGACACAATAATATCGAAAACTTTACTTTAAAATTCCCAGTATTTCAGTATAAGGTATTAGAAAATACGAACATAAAATACCATTTTACCAAGTGCTATTACTATTTTACTTCCAAGTCAAAGGTCGATATATACGATTTCAAATCAAGGCACCTATCTCTACATGACTTTTTATGTGCGTATTAATAATTCATTATCACGCGCTTAAACGATGAACGAAAACATCGTAGGGAAACCTGCATGCCTGAGGCATTTCCCGACGGCGTGTAAAGTCTGCCAACCTGCAGTAAGTTAGCTTGGTGAACTATAGCCTTATCTCTCTCGGATTTAAGAGGAGACCCGTTGTTCCCAGCAGTTGGGTAGGTAATATCAAGGGTTGATGATGATTATACCATTTTACAAGACGCATTTCTTACGTGCTTGAAAGGCGAAAATGTTGAGGTATGTACCTATCTACGAAGGTGCTCATAGCGTTTGTTGTAACTTTAACGTTTTGTGTCACTTAGGAAACGAAACAGCGAACTCTAAAAGTTCTTAAAATGTGAGTGAAGTCTATCAGCCTGCACAGGCCAGTGATAAGGAATGTATCCTTGTCTCTCTTAAATCTGTGTTATATCTTACGACCAACAATGTTCACAGTTTGTTTTCTGTTTGTCCTGTCGCATATCTTTCAGATAAACTTAATAGCCAAATATTCAAGATAATTTGGATTAAGTACAAGTAAGTATGAGGAATGTCAAAAGTATCTGGGCTTCTGAGTCTGAATGCCCGCAACAACAGTGTTTGTTTGACAAAAATGACAACTCTGTATTCTTGTGACAAGACGTGACAACTTAATTTATAAATAGACGGCAAATAATAAGTTCGATTCGTTATCAAACATTTTATATTTACTTTTAGGTGTCTGTCTTGACATATCAATAATCTAAATTAGTAATTAAAGCCGCATGATTGAGTCAAATGGACGCGGTATGTTTAACTGGGTTTGCCATACCTTCAGGGCTAAAAAAAAAACGAAACACATGTGTCACTGTAGAACTAAAGCACTGTAGAAACTCTAAAAGCTGCCAACTTACAATTTGACCGGTATCATAGTGATCGGTGCTGGGCAACCAGTGGCGTGACTACCGGAGGGCTAGACGGGGCAGTGCCCCGGGGCCCCCAATTCGGGGATTCTGACTTACAAACTATAATTCGTCTTGTTCCGAACTTAACGTACTCCAGATTTCTCATAACCGAAATTCGTCGTAGGTACTCCAGATTCGCCTTCGCTCAGATATTTTTTTTTATTTCCATAAAATAGTTTTTATTTGTTCATTACAATAAGTTACAATGTGTATTTGGTTTTTAATTTTATTATGGAGTCGACTGTAGGTATTACGATGAATCTAGAGTTCCTACGATGAATCTGGACAAACTGGAGTTCGTCGAATTCGGAAGTCGACCAATACGGAACAAACGATTTTAAATAGTTTAGTTGGGGCCCTAGTTTATTTTTTGCCCCAGGGCCTTTAGTTACCTAGCTACGCCACTGTAGGCAACCATAAAGCAAGGGAAGAAAAATGTAGATTTTATCGGCACAAGTCCAAGTCATCCCAGATAAGGTTATACTTGAGGTATTTCCGCATAAAATTTTAGGTTTCTTATGTATAGATATATCTATATATATAAAAATTAATGCAACTTTTCGTTGTAATTTCATAACTCAAGAACGGGCTCACCTATCTAAACCAAATGTTTACGCTTTGTTCGGACTATTTAGTAAATGGTTTATGTGAGGTTTGCACAAAATCGGTCGAACGGTTCTTGATTTATCACATTTTTTTACATACATTTTATTGTACAGGAAAGTGAAGAAAACACGCAGGTGAAGCCGTGGGCGGAAAGCTATATATTATAGATATGTATCCTCTAAGAAAGGTTATGAAAATAGGAGATGAAAAACTAACTTAATAAGTACTTAATAATGTTTAAAGAACAAACGTACAGACAAAATTGTCATTGTATTTATTAGAATTATTAGTGTCATATAGATTAAGAGCCTACTCTTGCAGGCTCACTAGATATAAGTGTCTATTTGATCTAGATAAATCCAAAGCGCGCTTTGATCCGCCTCAGCAAAAATGTGTTTAACCTCATCCCAGTTACAAACAAACTCTAGGTCAACGAGCCATGAACAGAAGCTCTTCTAAACAAGGTAACAAATAAATTCCACAACCAAATTCTTCGGAAAAATATGTCGATGATAGTAGGTACTTGGTTTCCATCGATTGGAAATCGATATATTTTAAAATAAATATTACAGTTTACAACTTTTAACACTTCACATTTTTTTCTGCGTTCTTTGGTTTCGTTTTTATTTTTCTTACACTTTTCTTAGCTCCTTCCACATCTCACACCATTCATCTTAACACACTTTTCTTTTCACTCAAGACCATACGCCGAGAAGCATCACATAAATTATCGTACATATTTATATCTGTAAATAGATCCTTTTACAAGTCAATGTTTTTTCAACGAGATGGGGCCGGCATTTCCTATCTGAAACAAACTCAGATAATCATGGTCTCTTTTATAGTCCAGACAGTTGTATGTAATATTATCAGATATGCGAGTTTTACAATGTATATCTATTTTATAATCTTTTAATATAAAGCAAAGTCGCCATTTTCGTCTATCTGTTTCTCCACTAATTGCTTCTAAACTCCGCAATGGATTTTGATATAGCTTTCATGATCATTTAGAGAATTATCTCCAGAAGGGTTATTTCTATAATAAATGCATAGTGTAGCAGAGAAAAGGCGAGAATTCTATAGTTATACGACCTACGTCACACTCATCGTACAACTTTTTAAAGCCGGGTCGAGTCGCTAGTTTTATCATATAAATTATTATTTCTACCACTATTAGTTATAAAGGTTATTTACTATAGATCTAATAAATCTAGATGTGCTTATCATTTAGAGCAGCGCTTGCTCGATGGAGAATTCAAGACACATTAACATTTTTACGCTAGACAAAAAATTGTTCCGGGTCAAGTATTTGCTTTGAGAGCATTCTCTGTAAACTCTCTGTACCCACTGTCTGTTGGAGGAGTCGAGGACTTATACAATGACTCATTCTGGTGAGAGCCTAATCTTTTTACCAGGGCATAAACACAAACAGAACTGCAAAGTGTGAAATCTGTTTATTTTATGAAATTTTCATTCAAGTTCGGATTTGGATTGCTGAAAACATCGGCGAATGGTAGGTTACAGTGCCTAGCACATGCTTAACATCGTCATTATCTGCAACCCGCTTAACGTCCTACTGCTTGATATGGATCTCCTCTCAGAACGTGACGGGTTAGTCTATCTATAGTCCATCGCACTAGTCGCTAACAGGGTTGACTTTAAACACCTTTCGAGAAAATCTCTCAGGCATGGAAGTGTCCTCAAGTTTTTTCCTTCAAAGTCTAGACGAGTTTTAATCAAATTAATAAAGGCTTAATTATGACTGCAAAAAGTCACAATACGCGTCTTGACTTGGAAACAGTCCAATAGCGATATCGCTAAATTATCACTATTCAATATATCTCTCGACAATTGTTGACCCTTTTTCACCAACTTACATGGTTATTAATCTGTGGGTTATATAAAATTTAATTGGGTTTTTCTTTCTGGGGTTTAGCAGCCTGGAATCTGAATTAGTGCCTGGAAAGGTTAGGTTACACCCTACACGGTATATATCAGTACATGCTTTCATCATTGTCATCATCAGCTTGCAGTTACTGGGCACATAATACATAAATACGCTTTTAGAAAACCTCTTATACTTCTACGAAACTTAAAACTATAATTAACACCATTCAATCTATCGTTACAATATACCGATACACATTTGTCAAAATCAATCAAGCAGCTAATTTATAGCTACAAGGTAACAACCATTCATAATTAAATTCACACAAATAGACAGTTAATCTATCAAACCTATTTAAAAATGGAATGTGTGAGGCAATATAGCTTTATGGAAGGATTCTAGGTAAGTGTGAATCTTGAAATCAGAAGTAAGTAGTTGGCAGATTTCCCCGCAAGAGTTCGTGAGAGTTTTGTTACTTCAGCAACTGTCTGTCATGCAGGTTCCTTAAAAAAAGGGTGTGAAATACTTTAAAAGATACTAAGTGAAGTACTTAAACGTCATGAAATAAAATGATTACTTAATTATTAAACATTTACACTGCACTGCATTTAGTGCATGCAAGCTTGATCATGTGAAGGTCATGTTCAATGCTATGTATACTTAAATATGAAGTTAAGTATTATTTCACAATATCTATAATCAGCATTAGAAAATGCAAACTGTCGAGCACTAAATACTTCAAATGCCCGCCCGACACTATTGATTAGGTATTATCATTATTTATCTGTTCCACTGCTCATTGGCGCGAAGAAGGTCTACGCCACAGATAAACAAGAGATTAGGATTGTTAACGCAAGATTACATGTTGTAGCCAATTCGATATTCAAAACGCATAAGTTGGCAGTGTCTTACTCAAAATTAAGTTCTAAATTTAAATTTTCCATCATTATAAGAGGATAAAAAAATACATTATTTTTAGTTGAGACCTTTTTACTACAAAACTTTTCCTTGGAAGTTCGTACATACGTGTGATAATACATAGTATAATTATAGCCTCGACTCTCCATAATCAACAAAATGACATAACTCCAATACTAATTACATGCATAATAGATGTACAAAATCACTAAGTCGGCAGCCATTAACGAGCGAATAAATACTCTTTATGATTAGCTAGCTACCGCATAATACGGCAATATCATAATTTAAACTTTTAAGACTGCTTTAATATCATTCGGCCGCAGGCAAACAATTAAACTGGATCTAACATTCAAGTACAATCAATTACTGTAAAATGTCGACGAGTTTTTTATAAAACTTTAATGATTCAATGCCACTAAGATAACGAGGCTAATAGTTATGTAATGTTCTCACAGTGATATATGACGACTTTTTTGTGGAATTTATCATGGATACTTGTTTCAAGAAGGATTAGTTTTCGTTGTCCTGTTAACACGGCAGGATATTTTTGAAAAAGTACACACAAGAAGGCGGTATAGCAGTGATGGCCCATTGGTAACGACCGCGAATTGTGAGTTGTAGGTCGTAGGGTCGAAACCAGACGGGCGCTTTACTTTGTGCAAATTATTTCCTCACCACTGCTCGCAAAATGGTGAAGAAACTGGCACTACCAACCCGCGCTGCGCCCGCGTGGATTACGGTCCACTTGTTTTCACCGAGAGGAGGTCTGTGTTCCAGCAGTAGGAACATTATAGGCCGATTAAGTTGTGTTGTGTTGGTTTGAGGCCCCAGTGACAAAGTTGTTAAGGAATCGTTTGTCTTGGTATAGGCACATGATGAGGATGAAGGAAACGCCTATGACTAAAGGACTGATGAATATTAATGTAGACCTATGGAGGAAGACCAAATAAAAGATGGATGGATTGTGTTAGGGCGGATATAATGATGGAAGTCTGACGGCTGACATGAATGAATGGAAGAATATGACATCTTCAGGGCAAGAGGATGATAATTATAAAAACTTAATAACCATTTGGTAATGCGTAGCATAAAATTAAAGCCTTCTAAAAAACAAATGATCCTGTTCACGAGTGATCGTTTATAATAATAAAAGTATATAAACAAGAATCTAAAATCGTAATCGTAACATCTCTTTGAACTGGTTTCGAAAAAATAATATGCAACCGCATTTATGATATATTTTTTTTTTTAAATCAGCCTTTATCTTCCCACTGCAGGCCAAAGGCCTACCTACTCTCCTTCCACTCCTCTTGGTTCCTAGCTTTTTGCGGCCAATCCTTCCAATAAAGGTCTAGTTCGTCCCGCCATCTCCTTCTGGGCCTGCCGCGACGTCGTCTGGCGTTGTGTGGGCTCCACTCAGTAATGAGTTTTGCCCACAGCTCATTTGACATGCGGCAGACATGACCAGCCCAGTTCCACTTTAGGCTTGCGGCTTTTTGACCAGCGTCAGCGATTTGAGTTTTGGAGCGCAGCATATTGCTCCTTATACGGTCTGATAGCCGGACTCCTAAGATGCTGCGCTCCATAACTCGCTGGCAAACCCCGAGTGCGGATTTACGATCAATGCTAACTAAAAAAAGAAAACAGATGCAAGGGATAGATTTCAGTTTCACCAAAAGAGGTATCGTATTGGCACAAAGATCAAACTAGTGCCACACTACAAAAAAAAAAGAGATACCGTCCTTTACCAAATGTTTTTAAATAGTTCTTATTTTGAATAATAAAACAAGGTAAACATGCAATGTATAAACGAATCTTTGTCCCTAATATTGTTTTTTTTTAACGAAGTTTTGCTAATTACTGCTATTTGAATTAACCTCGAGATACTTATCTATTGCAGACGAAATGTTTCAAAAGCCAATTATTGCATACGAACTAACAGGTGTAGATTCACTTGATAACAATAGTTACAAGTCTTATCAGTCACATCAATAGAATATAGTTTTTTTTTAAAAAAAAGAACATTATAAAAATGAGTTTTTTTATTATCTTTAAGTACTTACTTACACATAGTTACATTGTATTGTATGTCACCATAAATTTGTAAAAACCAATCAGCGTGTTACGTCGCGTGCCTTTTCACGATTTGACGGTTTCACTTCGATATATTGTAATCTACCGAAAAATAATGCGTTAATAAATTTTAGTATGCATTTACAACGTTACGGAGACATATACAGCAAGTAGATATCGGATGACGTATTTATACAAGAGAAATAAAATACATTAGGTATAATGTAAAATATAATTTTGGCTTTGAACAAAATTAAAACCTGATTTGCCTCATTATTCTAGTAGTTCCAAGCGTGACTGTTATGCTAGAGGTCCTGGGTTCGATTCCCAGGTCGAGCAAAGTGTTATAGTTTTTATATAAAATTATCAGTAGCATGTCGGAGGTCTGGATTTGTGACCGGTTACAACCCAAGACCTCGCGTAGCAGTCGCGCTTAGGTCCTAAGCGCGACTGCTACGCGAGGTCTAGACTAATGAAGCAGTTAATCGATTAAATCCAACCAAATGTACCTAAATCAATCAAGAAGTAAGTAATATATGTTCGTACAACTTATTTTCCGGCAGAGCTACATTCATGTTTTATTCATTAATGTAATTCTTTGTTTTATTTAGTGAAGTAGAACATGCTTACATTACTGTGATGTTTTTTTCACGAATGATGTTTATGGATAATATTCTTATTATCCTTATATATTCTACAATACGCGTACAATATTCTGATAAACTTTCTAGTTTTTCAGATTATTGTACTCGACATTTATGCTGACAAAGATGTATTTATTTATTTTAGAGAACGAAAAATACGACTGCTAATAATCTTTGCATGGAAAATGCCTAAAAAATACAAAAAGATAAGATGTATTTATTTTATACTGTGCCGTTTTTATGGACTCCCAGTGATTTTGTATACTTACATGCCGTATTTTTTGGACAAATGTTTTTATGAAATTAGATGTAGGTATGTATTTCAGGATTTTATCTGCTGGGTCAACTAGTTTACAATAAACATATAAGATAAATCTAATAAATAAAAATAAGTCGGGTTTTCCTTCCTGACGCTATAACTCCAGAACGCACGAACCGATTTACACGGTTTTGCATTCGTTGGAAAGGTCTCGGGCTCCGTGAGGTTTATAGCAAAAAAAATCTGAAAAAAAAACACGGGCGAAGCCGTGGGCGGAAAGCTAGTATTAGATATAATAGTAGGTACTTAGTAAGTTATTATCTTTTCGTAAGGTTACTCTTATAAAATCTTCTTTCATTATCTTTGGTGTAACCTTGATTTATTAACCATTTTATATTTTACTAGTTAAACTAACAAAATAGATACCTACCTAATTATACCCGCCATCTCAACATACCTGAGTTCATTTAGTGCATGAAACAAACTCGTCATGACCGTCGAGGTCGTCTGATCGATTCCCGGATCCGTATATACAATAACATAGTGCAATTAATACGAAATAGCTTATTAGTAGGGCTGCCACTATTGAACATTTTACAATCGAGTCATAAAAATAATCTAAATCCCTAAACTAACGTACGAATTAGATGAGGTAGCAAGTACTTAGGGTAGGTAATAATACTCTTTTTATAAAAACCCTAACTTTTTACCTCGAAAATAAATGTGCCCAAAAATAAGCAGCTTCAAATACCTAGTTTTTCTGTACTCAGTTATGGTAGGTATATAGGTGTAGGTATGTTTAAAAACAGAAAGAAAACATAATATTTTATTATTTAATTGAAAATTTAGTAAAATGCTACATAATTCATAAAACTATTTTCATTCGAAGTGAATGGGTATTGTAAGAGATTTAGATCCGCTATTATTTTTCTTTAAAAAGCTTACTAGCAAAGTGGGTCGCACATTACTAATATTCCTGGTAACCCCTCGTGCCAAGCTAAATATTTTGCTATCAGTTGTGCATGCAAATTGTACAGTGAAATCATTTTTAATTTACCTAAACAAATGTACGATCATTATACTAACTAGAATTCGTTGTCACAATCAATTATAAATAAAACAGCAAATTATAAAATGTAAAGTAATTTAAAAATATGATAATGTTAAACTTAATGCTACGAAAAATATCAGTAAGTATAGTAGTTAAGACTATATTTATTTTATATTAATGCAGGTAGGTACGTAAATTACTGGTCGTAAGGATTTCCTTCTAAATATTCCTTCATAACTTTTCAGTAAAGAATTATTTTAATTTACGTTTAAACAAATGTAGGTCTTCTCCTTCTGCAATGTAACAGGGTAATTTATTATATATTTTGGCGGTCATACAGTATACCCTTCTATTCATTAAAGATGACCTGCTTGGTATCCAAATCTTGTGTTATAACTAGTACCTACTATTCAAACATTTATATATATATATTATTTTTAACAAAGATTAAGATTTAAGCTTAGTACCTCATAAATGTATAAACTTGGAAGTGTAAGATTTTTTTTTAAAGTACCTACGGCTGACAGCTATCCTTAGTTTTTAAGTCTGCATATTTAAAGTCTGAATATGTTAATATGTAAGTAAAATAATTTGACGCCGTCGGCAGCTCTGGGTGAAGGTACACACAATTACCCACATTACGTTTTTTTTTTATCTGAGTATTGGGGAACTCTTTTCGAGAAATGTTTTGATGACTATAGTAACAAGCCCACCTTTCTACATCTATATATTCATATTTACTTTAAAAATTACTTTTGCTCGATGGTCTCGTATTTTTTTTATGGGATAACTCTGCAAACGAGCAGGCGAGCTACCTGATGGTAAGTAGTGACTCGTCCATGGACATCTGCAAAACCAAAGGAGTTGCAGATGCGTTGCCGAGCCTATTTAGGGAAAGGAAGGGGAAGGAGAAAACGAGAAGGAAGGGGATTGGGGGCGATTGGGGGAGGAATTGGGCCTCCGGTCCTCTCGCTCACCGAACGAAGCGCAGTAACGAAACGCTACTACTCGGACGTCGGTCTTCTGCGAGAGTGTGGTACTTCCCCGGTCAAGCCGGCCCATTCATGCTGCGAACAGCGTGGCCCTACCACAGCAAACGATTAATATTTTCGGAGTTTTTCAACGAAATAGTCCATATAACACCATTCACAAAAAAAAGGTTGCATCGAAATAAGTCAATAACACAGGTTGATTTGCATAAAAAACCTAAACTGAAAGCGATCTATCTTAGAAAAAAAATATAAATAAAAAATCCATTAATGGCATCCCTATAATGTTTTGACAACAAATAGCCGGTATCTCTTCCTTTTACCTAATTCATATAAAAAGTTTGCATTTAAAAATATTTTATTATACTTACTAACAAAAGGCTTCATAAAGGTGAACGCACACTTATCATGGAAGCAAAATAGCCGAAAGAATCTAGTTTAAAATTACTTTTATGAAATCCCTTAAAACCACGCACACTTATTCGCGCCGAATCGGACGAATCGCCGGAAGAAATCTGAAGGTACCCAAATTGTTCGACTCCTTCGGCTCTGATAAGTGTGCGTTCACCTTTACGCGACCTAGCGCAATATCCTAGCAGAAACTTAGTATGTTGAAACCGGCAATAATCAAGTTCAATAACTACCTCTGATTCGAATCAGTACTAATGGCCGCTAAGCGTATAATTTTTCACACTTTTAATAAATACGTGTGCATAGTTATTTTTACGACATACGAGGTTGATAGTGGCAATTATTATTACTAATAGTAGGTTTACGCCTGGCAGGTGAGGTCTACACTAAAACCAAGGTGATGAATAACTAGTGCAGACTGTGGTCTGTCACTGTGGTGCAAGCACAACCGCTGAGCTTGAGGTTTGAGGTTTGATTCCTAGGTCCAGCAAAGTGTGTTGCTAGGATTAGGTGTCGCTATTCTCTTAAAAAAAAATACCGCCGAACTCTAGTTATTTCAATACATCTTTAGGTAGCACGCATGAGAATACAGGGGTATAACTACATACAGATGGTAAGTTTGTGGTTATATGAATCATACATGGTATGAATCACGTCTGTATTCCCCGAAGGGTTAGGCAGAAGTGTACTTAATTTACACCCATAGTTCGCCGGTATGTTTAGGTCCCATGCAATAGGGTGCGAGCCTATTGCCATTTACCGGGAACATATCCAAACTCCCAGCTGCAACTGAGAATTTCATAGAAAATCTCAACAACACTTTGCTCGACCTGGGCATCGAACAGTAGTAGTCGCGTGGCTCGTTGGCATGTCAAAATGCCAGCATGAATGGGTCGGCACGCCCGGGGAAGTACTACCCTTCCATAAAATATAGACGTCAAGTAGCAGTATGCACACTGTTGCGTTTTGTACGGCGAGTATGTAGCGCCGGAGGCCCAATTCCTCCCTAAGTCCCTTCCTACTCCTTTTATCCTTCCCCTCCCTTTTCCTAAAATAGGCTCGGTAACGCATCTGCATCTCAAAAAAACTTACTTCGGGAAAACACAGTTACTTGTAATAAACCTATTAGGTACCTATACATAAATACTTTAAACCACAGATTATAAATCATACACATTGCGTTGTATTAGGTCATAATATTTTATAACACATTTGCTCGTAAAGGGTCTCTTATTTCACCAATTTCAATATCGTAATGTATCTCATTACGTAGGGGAGGGCGGGGTTCAACGTGCCAATTTCACTAAAACGCAAGATATTTTCCGCATTATCTACGTAAAAAATATCTTTTTTGAAGTATGTTAAGTGAAATTTTATGTAGTTTTTGAAACAATAGGCTGTCTTTAATCATATGCGTAGTTAATTAAATTATAAGCAATGTTATACAAAAAGTCAGAGGAGCACAACTTACCCCATCAAGGGGCAGGTTGTGTTGATGATGAGGTAAGTTGTGCCGCTTATATTTATAATATGTTAAAGTAGACTTTTTGGGTTTTAAAACAGCAATAAAATGTGTAATTTAATAATAGCGTATATTTATCAAAAAAATTACAACTTGTAACTTACATACATTTATATATGTAAAAACATTGTACTTTTTTAATGAGATCAACAGAGCAACTTGTCTATTTGAAACAAAACTTCAAAAAAATAAACATAAAACTTAATATTTAGCAATTATTTTTCTAATAGTCATAAATCAGTCTATAAGGTAAACCTGAGGTAGTATCTTATTAGATATTACAAAGTTATATTATTTTTATTATTCGCTTGAGTCAGAAAAATCAGAAAAGCAATTTGGGCAAGTATATGTCGTGCAATTTTCATCAGTGGTGCATTTTGAATGTGCCCATTTTTTGCATATAGTGCATTGTATCCACTGCTCTCCTGGTCGCGAGTTAGAATAGGAGTCACAACAAATAAGACAATAGCATTCATCGTCATCTTCTTCATCTGTTTCTTGCAATACTTTTCTTTTTGCTGATTTGTTTCCTGTTTTTTTTGCGTTAGTTTTTGTTTTCTTTTTGGTACTTTTTCCCTTTCCTTTCTCTTTCTTGCTTGTAACTGTTTCCACTTTCTTTTTCTTATTTGCTTGTTCTTCGGCTATCGCATTCTTTTCTGGGGTGTCGGTAAGAACGGCACTCTTTCTGATTCTTGGTTTACGCCCTGTTACCACTCGAGGTGGAGCTTTGGGTAGTGGTCTAATACTTTCTGGTAAGAAAGGTGCGTCTTTAGAGGTTCCTGGCTGTGGTTCGTCATCGTGAGCTGCAAAGGATGGCTCTTGTTCCGTCTCGGTCTGTTCTGTGGTGCTTATATGACTGATATTGCAAACACCAGTTTGAGAATTTTGCTCCGAAGATTCTTTAAAAACATCTGGGCTAGACGCTGTAGATTCGTTAGTCGTTTGTTGCAGTCCTGATGGGCCAGGCTGGTTCGCGAGATCTATGGATTCATTTTCTGGCTCTGGACGATCGGTAACAAAAGACGGTGCAAAATCATCATCTGTAAAAATGTTTGGATCATATGGCCAAACGCCAGTTTTCTTAAAAGCGCTTGTGATATTTGTAGGAGTCGATGCCAAAGGCCAAGCATATTTTACCATGCCTGGAATTTCGTAGATAGACATCACTTTGCCGGGGTTATTACGAAGCCAGTTTTCTTGTGCTTTGGCACAATATGCTTTGAATGGGCCATTGATGCCCACATCGAGTGGTTGAAGGCGGTGAGTGCAATGCGGCGGAAAAGATAACATAATCACTGAATTGTTCTTCGCTTTCTCAATCACTTCGATGTCGATATGGGATGCATGGTTGTCTAGAAGCAATAGTACTGGTTCTGCAGCGGTAGGTTTAGTGTATTTTATGAAGTGATCTAAATATACTAGAAATTCTTTGTTTGTCATCCACCCGGAGCTATTGCCAGCTCCAATACACTCCATTGGCCCATCACGGATAAAGAGGCTTTTGAATTTCAGGCGCGGAAAAATAAACATGGGTGGTATGCTGTTTCCTATTGCACTCACCGCCAATTCCACCGTCACTAATGTACCACGCTCTGCAGATACGATGGCACCCACTTGCTTCACGCCTTTTTTAACAATAATTTTTTTCGGCTTCAAGACTGTTGTAACACCTGTTTCGTCTAAATTCCAAATTCGTGAAGGGGTGAATTGGTACTTGTCAAGTACGCTGCCAAGTTTATCAAAAAAATTGCTTACATTGTGCTTATTAAACGACGTCGCCCGACCTGCGCTTGTAGCTTCTGGACTCCTTATGGAAAGAGTCGGATTTCTCTGCATGAAGTTTGTAAACCAGTCTTTACCAGCCATGCGGTTTTTATGCCACGACGGGGGAATATTTTGTTGATTGAACTTTAAAGCGCATTCATAAGCAAGTTTTTTCACCTGTTCAGGTAAAAGACCGAAGTAAATTGTGGAGCATCTTATTAAATACGAAGCTAAGGCCGCCTCTTCTTCAGCATTGAACACCAACTTACGGATATATCCAACTGTAGGAGTTTGTCCGAGCTGAAGTTTCTTGACATATCTTTGTAATGTAGCATAACATATTTCCAGTTCACGAGCTACAGTTTTTAATTTTCGCCCGTCATTTATAACAGCTTCAGCGGCTTTTTGGAGTAAGTCTTGAGAAGTGGTACCCCTATTTGTCTTCCTTTTGTAAACTCTCATCCTAAAAACAATACAAATAATAATTAGATTCATGTGGGGTTAGTTGTGCCCTAAACGGGGTTCGTTGTACCGCGGCACAATGTACCTCCAACCATCGGCACTTTTAACCCCTTTAGCAACACAACAACCAACACCCCGATATCAAAAAACAAGTTGAACACAGCGTTATTACACATTATCTTCACGATTCTTTAATAAACTGTAAACAGTTTATACACACACTTAAAACAATAGGTTGAAAAATGACAGAAACAGACCAAAAAACATAAACAAGAAAATATTTACTTACGTAGCACCGTGAAGGCACGTGGCGGCGAGCTACTCAGACCGCGGCGCTGACGCAACTAAAATGGCCGCCGAATGTGCGCGTGGGTAAAGCAGTTTTCGACGCAAGAACGGAATATGTCTATCTCTTTTCCTCTTTGAGATATTCTGATCGGCACAACCTACCCGCGGCACGTTGAACCCCGCCCTCCCCTACTTGTGCGTTATTGTAATGTAAAATCAAGATGCTCCGTCTAAAACGAACGGTACTTTTTTAAATCTTTGCAAAGAGTTTTTATGTCAGAAAAGTGGTCAAAATTTTATGAATAAAATTAACTTTGGGACATAAATAAACATTTAGTTCTTTAATTTAATTAATTTTGACCATAAATTACAACCATTTATCTGTAACGAAACACAAAAATATTAATTTACTTTATTAGTAATGGCTGATTTGTGCCTTTGCCTTGAAAAAAAAAGCGAATACGCGCGCATCGCTAATTTGTGACAAGTAAAAAATATTCCGCGCGCTTTTTCTTATTCGTTTCAGATAGTCTGAGTTTTATTTATTTCCTCGCAAATATGTTATAAAACGTCATATGACATACGTGCGCTTCGATAATTAAGTACAGCCTCTTCTTTCTTGTAGCCCTCACCTGCGGCTCGGGCTAGCAATATCGCCTCGGCTGTAATTTTCAACTTACCGCACTTATATCATAATGTACTATTATCATTGACGTAATGCGTATCACTATGTAGCTAATTAAACTATGAATATTGAAGCACTGTTTCCGCATAGGTTCAGTCAAGTTCCAATTCAAATTAATATTACGCCTCCACTAAACTACAAAGTAAAGGTTAATCAATATAAACATTTCTAGAAATATGACAAATTAATCCTAACCCAATTAGTAAGTCTTTGAATATTCAATCTTAACTTGAGGATTGGTATATAAATAAAATAGAGATAAGAAATAATTTCCATACATTGTGTAATATTTCTGAGTCATTGTGTTATAAGTGTGATTTTAAACGTCTAAAACGTGCCAAAATTTCCAACTTCATGCAGTGAAAGTAACTGAAGGCAGTGAACACGCGATCGACCACGAAAACGTTTGAAAGTCAGAGAAAGCATCTTATTGTTAGTAACTGTCTCTTCTACAGCTCAATAAAAAATGTGTTTATTACACACTAGTGTAATGAACACATTTTTTAACCCTTGAATTGTGTACACGTAGGGTAGGTGTTTATGCACTATGTAAAAAACCGGCCAAGTGCAAGTCGGACTCGCACACGAAGCGTATCGTACCATTATCGGCAAAAAAATCATGTCTGTTGTAAATATTTATTTTTTCTGTTTTTTAGTATTGTTTGTTACAGCGGCAACAGAAATACATCATCTCTGAAAAAAATTCAACCAAAAAGGAGGCACCTGGAGGCAAGCCCATTGACATTAACGGGCACAATTTTATTCCAAACTAGCTGCTACTGAGGAAAAAATCCCAATAACATTTTGCTCGACTTGGGAACCGCTTGAGACTTTTTTTTAAAAAAAAAGCTTACTAGCTACTAGCGTAATTTGGGTCACACATAACCTACTAGTATTCTTGTTAACCCCTTATGGTAAGCTAAATGCTTGTGTAACGAGTGGGTTCACGTCGGTAGTACAATGGATGGGTTTCGAACCGACCACCACATGATCGCAAGTCCGACTCACTAGCCATTAGCAACCAAAGAGGCAGTTACACCCTGGGGAAAACTGAACGGAATTATGCCTGATTCAGACAAGCGCATACGATGTTTATCAGTCTATCTAAAGCCAGGATCCTAAGATTTGCTCACATTCTCCACAACCACAATAGATCCGGCACGCCCCTGTCTTTCGCTCGTTAGATCAGATTTACAAATAACTTGTTAACCTGGCATGCGTCGCGTGCGCCGCGCTTCACTGCGCATGCTCAGAATTGCGTTAATTGGATTAAATCATTATCAAACTTATTTCGAATTAATCAGCTATTTCCTCTTTAATATTGCCTTACGGAGTTCCGATCGCGATATGGATCTTATTTGTTGAACTGACTGAAGTCAGTCAGTAGTACTGATTGCTATATAAACGCGCTGTATCTCGTTGAAATTTGGCAGATCCACACTATAGAAGCTTATTATTTATAGACCAATATGCTCAAGTCTTATCAATTTTTATTTATTATTCTTTTAATTTACTGTAATCGGGAGTCTTAGATTACGGTTAGGTTTATGCTACATTTAGGATTTAATCAGATAAAAATTGTAGCGTTATGCCATCTTGCTGTAACGTTGCAACACCGTAAATGGGCATTAGTATAAATAAGTGTAAGTGTTCAATTCTTCGATCGGAGCCGCGCCCACTGCGCCTGCGCCGCGTGCGTACGCTCGTGGGCGAAAGTGTTAAAACCAACAAATACCTGATTCCAGCCGGGACAAATGACAGCTTTTGAATTATGATGTTGACATTGTCGCAGGTGGTAGCTCAATCGACAGCCTGTAAATTAGCTATGTGCATTTTAACATCGACTTGTAGCCTAAACAAGAGTTTTGTGTGATCGATAGACACTAGTTTCTCATTTGCATGCTGGAGACGCTAGTTATAGGCACATACATACACTATTTTGTCTCATTTCGGTCAAATACTATTATGACAGTAATTAAAATAAGATGCAGTTTCCTCCATAGGTTTTCATAAATAAGTACTTACATAGGTAAATACATGACAAGCATATTGTGCAAGACCAATAAGACCTCAGGCAAGACCAAGTCATTCGTCCTCCGATTTAGTGAAGAGTTTTTTACAAAATGTTATAACTTAACCTATAAATAGAAATTGTTTAAGTCTTTAGGTAGGTACCTACCTATACAAGGTTCAAAGGGTTAACTTAATAACAAAATATTGGTATGTGATCAACAAGCGAGTAGGTATCTGAGTAATTAAAGTAAGTATAGCTCATTAATAAAGTAGAAACGTTAATTAAAAATTTCGTAATTTATATACCTAAAAGGTGGATTGGTGAATAAACAGAATACGTAAGCCATAATAATTCAGTCGAATTAGGTAAACTTATGGCTAGCCTGCAGCCGTACCTAAGTATTAAGGGGGGAAACGCGCTAGGTGTGTCTTTATCATAACCAAGACCAAAGCCACAACATTCAGTGTGGTTGAGCTGGGTAGGTCAACCTATACCTTACCCTATACCACCTTTGCCCAAACTAATCTTATGAAGCGTCGGTAGCCTAATGGCTAGGGCGTCGGACTTGCGATCATATGGTTGCCGGTTCGAATCCCACCCATTGCACTACCGACGTGAACCCACTCGTAACACAAGCAATTTAGCTTAGCACGAGGGGTTAACAAGAATACTAGTAATGTGTGACCCACATTGCTAGTAAGCTTTTTTTAAAAAAAAAAAAAAAAAAAAAAACATCCTACAGATCTGTCTGTCCGTTGCGTCAATAAGAGTAAGAAATCAAGGGTGACATCTTATCGTAAATGAATGCCAAATTATTTTTTTCCTGTCTGTTTAAATTTCATTGTTTGGAATCATTTGTCCTTAAGCATGTAGCACCTACAAAAATGCAACCTAACCAAGTAACGAATCGGTCTATCAAATAATCGATCCATTCATCTTGATATAAAGGCTGAAAATTTTTGTATTGAAACCTAAGTACTTACTGATTTATTATACTTTTGGGGTTACAAAATAAATCAAATGTTTCGTAGTGATGGACGTACAATAGTCCAAGTTAATAAAAAAAATGCAATACTTAGACATTTTCGTCGTTGATGTTACATCGTCCGCTATCAAACACAAAGCGTTGTTGTAAGTTGTTGGTGACCGGCCGGCTAGATAAGGGTTATGTAACGCACGCAAGGTAGCTCCACTTTCATTCTCCGGCTGATACAATTTCACTGCTATAAATATATTATTTAAATACTTACCTTCTACGATTTACTCATAATTAACTGCGAATAATATTTCCATTGAATCCCTACGCTAGAATTCCTGCTTTGTCTAGGGTGTGTTTACAAGAGCATCAAGTTCGCTACTGCCTTAACAGACGTAATAGAATCGTCCTCGAGTAATCAAGGAACATACATTAAAAACATATGACGAACTGTAAACTTACTCCTTTTTTGAAGTCACATAAAAACATCAAGTTAAAGATAAGTAATGACATTTTAAGTATGTTCAACGCATACTGCAAGATTTAAAACAGCCCTCAGTCAAGTGAAGGTGTTATTACTGATCAATCACACCTTTAAACATAGCTAAACGGTGATGTAACCTCCAATTCTCCAAATATTATAAATTCCGACAGATCGCGATAGACAGTCACACTTGTCTTAGTGCGTGTTACCCCACGATAAATTACCAAATAGCCCCCTGCTATAGTCCGGTCAAGACTATCCGAGAGATATTGGAGCAAGAACGCGGCGTTGGGCGTGGGGCACGCTACTGTGGGCGATTAATGAATGAATGCGGTAGTTTAGTATTATTCGCTGTACATTGCACAGTCGTATTCTTCATAGGTACATGAGATGATGAACCAAGCTCTGCACTTGATGTTCTGTTACTGATTTCTGAGGTAGCTACAGGCAATTTAGTCACTATAACAACAGACGTAACTCTCCTTGCCATCTCTACCAAGACAATGGTGGGGTCATCGCTTATCGTTGTCCCCTTTTCTGTAAATCATATTCGTATGGATTGTTCTTGACATAGCCATGGGCTCGCCAGCATAAATACTTCTCTTAGGAAGTGCCACCGCTCCAAACGTGTGAAGGTGCAGGCAAAATGCTTTATTATTTTGCGAGTCTTGGGCTTTTACCAACAACCAATAAACAGTAAATGCTTAGCTTTTAAATACTGCAGGCAGCAGTGTACACCACTCCAGTCAATATCTCCGCTCTCCCGAGAATACTTACACGATACTAACGTTAAAGCAATTTGTCCCAATATATCATTAAGCACGGCAGCTATGACAGTCGTCTTAGTGCTCTATAATAGCTGCTCTAGATAGTTCTAATTTCTTTTTCCGTTCTTCTGTAGTATCGATAATAATTATTTATATACATGTTGGTTAACCTTTTAACCAACAGGTTCAAATTGTAGCAAATGTGATCAAGAGTCCCATGGCACCGACCATAGATACGGTTAAGGAAGAAAAGTGCGATTTTTTAGTCTGTCATTTGTAATACTAGCCGTGCCCTAAAGGTTAACCCGCTTGCTTTGTCCTTAAAAATATTTAATATATAACACCGCGATAAAATTCCTCAAGAATTGGGATATCAAATTAAAAAAAAACACGGTAGGTCCAGAGATTAATGCGTTCAAACAAACAAACTCTTCTGCTTTATACTTGTAAGTAGTATAGAATTATTACTTATACGCAGCTTTTCTTGACCACATAAATACGACATTGCAAATTATTATGACATTTCAATCTTTTATGCATTACGTACTTAATTACATTTTATTGGAAATGTTCAAGTTAATTAATATCCTGATTGTCTTTATTTATTAAAAAAAATACATACTAGTGCAGATAGTTCTGATTCTTGACGTACCAGGAATCCCATGATATCTTAATTAATTATCTAAATATATAATAAAGAATACATGTACAATACGTGTCGACTTTAGACTCTGCTCCTTTTTTTCGTCGGTTTAATATAATGGTTTAAGATAAATATAATGGTGTAGTTTCCAGATCTGATGAACTGCTAAAAACGTTCGTCGATTGGTTGTAGTCAGTAGGGGTCTGACTAAATATCCGTGCATTTCAGGCGAAGGGGAGGAAAATAAATATTTACATAAGAATATTAAGAATCAATTAGGAAGTTTTAAATTCCATTAGTTAAAAGGCACATCAAAATCGGTTCACGATCATCGAATTCAGCCTTGACAATTTACACCTTAATCGGCTAAGATAACGTTATAATAGTCAATTGTCGCAACCTACCTAGAACGTGTTATAGCCAAAAAATGGAATTTCGCGCCCAAAGCTGAAGATTTACTCGAAATTAGATCTCCTTTTTTGAAGCCGCTTAAGAAATCAAAAAGTAGGAGGAAAATCCTTGAACCGGACGTACAATGATAGACTTGGCTATTCAATTCAAAAGTAAAGATTTTGATCGATGTTCACCTTTAATATAACGTGCCAACACCAAATTATTGATCCATATCCGTTTTACAAAAATGCACTTCATTACAGAGCCCAACAGGTATTCAATAAGCTATAATCTTGGCCATTCGGCCTTTAAATAGGATTGACCTACATTTTGACCTTTTGCACCACACCCTAGACCATTGCCAATAAGTGTGCAACCTATTTACTAATCTAACTAACACGACCACACGAAATGATCTAGTATTTCATTACATGTCGCAACATAGTTTCTGGACGAGTGACGTGACACAACAAATTCAATAAACAAAACTTAGTTGTTATTAAAAAACAATCTATATAATTTTCTTGACTTTTGGTTTTCGAACCTACACTTGCATAACGGATTGCTGGTTATGAGCAATCATAGGTAAATTACTTTTTTTATTATTGTGTTACGCACCATAAGTACTTACCTAGTATTTCCTAAACATCTGTATTCCTTACAGTATTGCAGAATGACGTGGAAAATTATGCCGGAAACTTTAAACATGACAGATCGATCGCGTGTTTTACGACAACAAAGAAGGCTGACCAAAGAGATTGGCAGCAAAGAAAGCGCATATAGAGCTCGTTATGCAAAACGGTCTTGGAAGGGCCTGAGAAATATGCATCATAGAGCATATAATTGCTAGGCCACTTTTGAGAGGCCTGTGACTAAGTAATAATTTTGCTATACTGATCAATCAATCGAAGTATAAGCTGCATTGCCACGGTCAATCTATACATGAATCATTCTTACCACATCAAGAACCACCGCCTTGAAGAACTACGTTAACCCGTCGGTCTGTCCTGACTTTCATGCACCCATAAAAATCGGTAGTGGGAGTCAGAAGCACGAAAGGATACCATATCACTTTAAACATGGGATATCAGTCTGAACCACATTATGGCAATCGCTTCGTGTAAAATGCTGATATTTAGTCGCATCTGGTTAGAGTTGAAACTGATTCTAGCTGAGAAAAGATAGGAGGGAGGGAGGGAGAAGGCTTGAGAAGTGCTCTCGTAGTCACATTTGAGAACACCGTGTGTCGCTCACTAGTCAGGTCAAGTTGCTCTTCTGAAGTCGTCCGACAAATTCTAATAAAAGAATAGGTACGGTAATATTCAATGCTACATAAGTTTGGTAAACAATTCCAAAGTTCAATAATTACACAGATATTGGGTACATTTTCCGTAAATGGATTTATTGGACTCAAATACCAGAATATTTTACCCATATTTATAATATTAGTTCAGCGGCAAATGTCTCTGACAAAATGCTAATTTATAATTTGTGATAAAATATTGAATTCTAGGTAATTTTCAATTAAATTTCAATGACAAAATTATTAAGTCTGCACTGTCCCTTTGTTGGTAATTGGTCGTTTATTATTTGGTATTATGAATTGGAATAGCGCATTAGACTTGTGCGATCGAGTGATAAATTACTATTGGATTATTATCGTACCACGCATTGGTCGATATTCATCAATCTGTTTCAGAATTTTGAATTTAATTGCATTTTCTTTGCATAGCTAATTCCTTGACGAAGGTCTGAGGTCGAAGGATGAATAAAACGGATTAAGTAAATGATTACTCCGTATTATTCATCCACATAATGCCATATGCACTTGAAAAAATATTTGAATTCATAAAATAACAGTAAATAAAATGTAAATGACACAGCTAAATTCAGATTTCCTACATATACCCCTGACATCTACATGGTAGGACCAACTATAGGAAAAGAGAAGGTAAGCCCCGTTTTTAGTTGCTACGAGCTCGTCTTAAAGCTACCTCTATGGTTAGGCTACAGTAACAGTAGTGAATTTAATTTTAGAACCCAAGTATCTTTGTTTGTACTATTATTTCTGGTTAAGGCCCTCCAGAAAGTTTATCATTTTGTTCATGTGTTTTTATGTATATTATGTTTTGTACTTATATGTGGATTGTTTTTTCTATCGGCCTTTGTCGCCTGAAAATAAATAGTAAAAAAAACACCATGATCAGTGGTGAAGTTATAATTTATTTATTTGGTGGACAACGCCAATAAGAATGCTAATAGCAATGTGTGTACATGTAACTTACCAATAAAAAAAGTCAGAACGTTCGCTAAATACTCAGGGTATTCCTATAAAAAATTTAAAACTAAATATACGCTAATTCTCTGTACCTAGGTCATATATAAAGCCTATCTGAGGAACAGAGCTGGCATCTACCAGGGTCGGTAAGGATAAGATCGCCAAGAGATGTACGGTGATCCACAGGGATCGGTCCGCGGCCCGCCTCTGTGGAAATTTAGTTACGAATGGGTGTTGCACGGTGTCCTACTCACCGGCGGCAGACACGCTGGCCAGAGTGAAGAGAGAGACGCACCGGTAGGCAGCCTTTATCGCTACAGCAGGGGTTACGTGCGCAGGTCGTCAATAAGATCCAATGGTTGGGTCTTAAGGTAGCCCTCAGTAAATCCGACGTGCTCCGGTGGGGCCTCCAAGATCCCAGAAGCGTGACGTGAATCTACTGAAAGTAAGGCCTGTTATGGAGGAGTAGCTGGAGAGGTTTCATGTCGCTCTCAGTTTCCTGAGAAACTGCCGTGACTGCTTAAGTTGGAATAATGATAAAATTACACCTTTCTTGATTTACCACGACCTATGCCTATTAAACGGTATCATAATTCTTGCTGACTTAGATTTCTTCTTTAGTCTAGTGGCTCTAAGCGAGACGGTTACGCTAGAGGTTCTGGGTTTGATCCCCAGGTCGAGTAAAGTGTTATTGGGCTTTTCCTATGAAATTCCCAATAGCAGCTTGGAGTCTGGATTTGTGCCCGGTTAATGGCAATAGGCTCGCCCCGTATTACATGGGACCTAAACATACCGGCGAATTGTGGGTGTATTTTAGTACGCCTCTGCCTAACCTTTCGGGAAATACAGGCGTGATAGTATGTTTATCATTTTATTCTAATAGTAAAGTAACTAGTTCCTGTGACGTATGGTGACGTAGGAATTAACTAGCTTTGCGTGCTGTAGTGGGGGATGCACGTACCTAAGTGCGTGCAAAATACTCGAATACGTATCGCACGCTCTTTCTAAAACAGCAATCGTAGCGACAACACGTCTGACACATATCTTCAGGCGATCCGTCTGCTTGTTTTCCTCGTGTCCCATAAAAAAAACACACCCTTATCGAGTGTTTTTTTTTTTATAATAATCTCAGAAACAGAAGTGGCGACCTGCCAGGATCTGCGTCAAACTCCTGCGTGACAGGATAGAACCGTGAGTAACCAAATAAAACCATTAATTGGAGGACTACAAATTGACCAATGTTATCAGTGAAATAAAAGCCTTTGAAGTACTTAACTATTTCATACATATTACAAGTACTGAGGTATTTGTCTATTTTATATCGTATTCAATGTGAAATAGTTAAAAAGAGGGAAATTAATATAAATAGGTCGGACGTCGAGGTGATTGCTTTCTATATCCAGACAAACCTTAAGTAGGTATACCTCAGATCAAATAAAAAGTTAAGATGGGACTTTGCGAACAAAGAAGTGAGGCCGGCTAAAACTATGCCTTGCGGTGTGTATTGTCTTGCACAAAATTAAAATTCCATAATATTGAACCGGTTTTTTTGTTGTTGTCTATTTAAAGATATTTTTTTCAAGAGACATAAAAATAATCAGTCAAATAACTTATTAAAAAATTTAAATACATGACGAATTGTCTCTCCTATGGCGCCAAATTTTTTTTTTTAATAAGATGGAGACGTACATACAATATGCGAAAACCAAAAAAAATAATAACTTGACTTCCTTATTTTTGGACCAATTTTAATTTTGTTTTTGTTGTTCGGCTCTATTTATATTCAACTTTTTTATGGGACTATAAAAAATATTGTGTACAGTGTAGTAGTGCAGTGATAGCCTTGTGATATGACCATTGAACTGCCAAGTCAAAGGTCTCGAGCTCGAATCCAAGGCACGCACCTCTGTCTTTTCGAAGTCATGTGCGTATTAATAATTAATTATCACGCGCTTAAACGGTGAAGAAAAACATCGTGAGGAAACCTGCATGACCGACAGATTTTCTTGGCGGCATGTAAAGTCTGCCAACCCGCAGTAGGCTAGCGTGGTGGACGATAGCCTAATCCCTCTCGTTCTAAGAGGAGACCCGTGCCCAGCAGTGGGACACTGTAATGGGTTGATGATGATAAAAATATTTGTCAACTACCGTAATGTTGTAATTGATGTTTGATTTTTAAATCCCGAGATTATAGCTCCATTATAAATATTCCGGGATTTTGAAGAAGTAATAATCCACTTTACGTTACTAACTTTCTCGAAGTTGAGGTAAATATACTTAATACCTGTTCCGATCTCTGATTACTATGACTACCATAAGTCATGAAATGCTTTTAATTTCTTATGTTGTGTTTATATTGCATGTTACACTTAACTACTTTTTTAAAAACGCATCATCGTCTAGGTATATGAAATAAAATGTAGGTACGTAATCTATTCTAGGTAATAATTTAAGGGTTATCCCCAGTGAATATAAAATAAAATTGGGTTTATACAAATTAAACAATGGTTAGTTACAAGCACAGTAATGTTACCTAATACTTACTGTGGTACAAGGACACTCAGATAAAATTTTCCCGTATTATGTATATAGGTACCTAAAATTAAATTAGTTATTGTTAAGTTGTAGCCTGATCATACTTTATGGTCTACCTATTTGGATAACCTTGTAGGTACAGTTTTTAATTTTTTGGATTGGGTATAATCCGTATAATACACAAATACAGATTTATTATATGGAGTTTGTTCGAAGTAACTCTGCTTGTCTGAAGTTAGCCGTTCCGAATTATTATTTAATAGTTTAATTAAATATTTTTATACATGATCATCACAATCAGTAAAGAAAATAATCAGAAATATGAAAGATTTATGACCCTAATTATCTTTACACTTTCTATTTAAATTTACCATTGCTAAACCATTTGCGGACAACTTCAGACTAAGTTATTTCGAACAAACAGTAGGTAGTAGTAGTAGGTAGTGTACTCACTTGACGGGATTTTTTCCAGATAATAAAAAGAATATTAAAAAAAATATTAAATCATTGTTACAGCGAGCCTTAGGTTTAGGTTAACAACAATTTTACGTCTGTAACTAGTTAAAAAAACTTGTACATTAATTGATGCGAACGGTGGTCCCCAAACTAGGTAACGCCTGTCTCTTGGGGGCCGGAGTGATGGATTTTCATCCCTTGGAGTCTTGATGGATTTCCATCCATTGGCAACTTTTCCCAGTGAACTTTTTGACGGTTTCTTCCCGACTCGATTTAGTCGACGGTGGAGAGGCGTGCAGTATAACGCACTCTCTCCATAGTGTAGAATAATAATTATACTCTCTTTGAGTGACTGAGTCCGCAGAATTCGGCACTCCAAGCGACAATACGTCATGCACACCTAACACACCTATTTACAAATATACCATATTACAAAGTATATACAATGTCAGTGAGTTATATTATAACCGGTTAATTAAAACCGTTTCAACAACTTGTTATATTACTTGTAACGCTTAACGAATAACGTTATTTCTTGTGTTATCTGTGTTCCATTATCTTTTATTCCATTCATTCTATCATTCGGTCACACGGTCTCATTCTCATTTTATTTAAAAAATCTAATACGTATTTAATCAACATATTATAACAATACAGAACTTTATTTCAATGATGTTAAGAATTAAAATTGAGTGTGACTGAGATATAGCTTAAGCTTTTCTTACTTGCAACCGTTTTTAGAACACACAACGCACGACTATGTACTTTGGTGGTGGGTTTATTTTGTTAGTAAGTAGTTGTGGTCGTACGATAAGCAGACTCTTCACGTTTGACTCTGAGTCATACTGTGTGTATTTTGTATTGCACCATTCCGTGAAACTCTTTTGGTGCTTTTCGGTGTCCAATTAATATAGCAGTCGGCAGTTCTTTTAGAAAACTTCACAAAGTAGAGGTAACTAACGGAATTACTGAATAATTATTTTGTTGTAGTGATGTCATAGCACTGTGTATTAGAATTCAACAAGATCTTGTCCATTTGATTGTCGATAAAAAATTTAAATCAATACGATAAGAAATAATTGTGTTTCAGTTTCTGAAGTCGGAGCCTCCGATTTGGTTGGATGTTTTGTTTTCGCCAACTTTGGAAGCTGTTTGTCATTAATTTACATATTTTATTTATTAACATATTTTTTATCTTTTTGTAGGCGGTGTTACTTTATCTTATGGTTATTTTACATCAAAATTTGAGTGACGAGTTGTAGGGTAGGTACTAGTGAGCTTTTTCCTGTAGGTTTAATCTTCTAGGTAGGTTCTGACTGTCTTATTATTCTAGTGGTCCTAAGCGCGACTGCTACGATAGAGGGCTTGGGTTCCATCCCGGTCGAGCAGTGTTATTGGGTTTGTCTATGAAATTCTCAGTAGCAGCTCGGAGTCTGGATTTGTGCCTGGTAAATGGCAATAGGCTCGCCCCCTATTACATGGGACCTAAACATACCGGTGAACTGGGTGTACAGTCGCCAGCAGGTCAAGGTATACAAAACTGTCAAATTTCTCCAAATGATTTTAAACCTTAAACTGTTGAAGATAAAGTTCAAAATCAACTGAGAAAATTTGACATTTTGTGGTAACTTCATGTGCTGGCCACCGTACATTAAGTACACCTCTGCCTAACCCTTCGGGGAATACAGGCGTGATGGTATGTTATGTATGTTATGTTACATATGATTTACAATGTTAAAGTTGAATGAAAGTTACACAGTTTACCGAATACTTCCCGGAGATAGACCTTTTTAATAGATTCCCCTTTTAGAGACTTGATCTAGGGCGCAATTAGGGTTTTCGATGCAACTCTGAACTAACCTCTGATATTAATGAATAGACGTGAAATATGTATGCTTTAACCCCTCGCCATACATGCCAATTTTTGTTTATATGACTATATTGTCAGTTTTATATTGAAATATCTCTAAAAATAAAAACATTTCATTTCCAGATCATCACAATGCCGCCGCTGACGCTGGAAGGTGACACGCTCGGCATAAAACACCAACATTACAACAAACTCGTTGAGGAAGCAATTATTAATGAAAGTTATGAATTAGAGGCGATTAGTGGCGATGATAGTGACATAGACAACCTTCTGAAAATAGACATAGCTAGTAAAACTAGAAATGTTAACTATATCATCGAAACATTGAAATGTCACGACATGCTGTATGTGTCAAGGGCTATAAAAAAGTCCACATGGATGATCACCGACCCGCAATTCGCCAACATCATTAATCCAGAGTATCTACACAGTCAACTATTCCCAAGCATGGACACTAGAGCAATTAATAAACTAATGCTTCACATAAGACTGAATTTGAAAGATGAAAGTAGAGCCGAAACTTTTTATAATTACCTTAGAGATTCAGATAATAGTTACAAATGGTTACACAATTGCTCAATTCCTTTTATAGAAAATGTTATACAAAATGTTATACACGATGTTCCAATTAATCTTTTGAAACGTTTGTGCAAAAGGTCTGCTAATTTTCTTAGATATTATAGAAGTGAAGATGGTGTAGTGAGTTGGGAGATATTACATTTCCTAAAATCTAATACTGCTGAAGTTTTGAACATTCTGGAAGCCAAGGATAGCCCTCGATCCTTTCCTTCAATAGGAAAAAAAAATACAGATTTTTTAATGAAAACATGTCCACAACGAATTTTTGACAATTTGGAAAAATATATTTACTGCATTGACATTTCCGTGATTGCAAAGTATATAAACAAAAAAGATATAAAAGCTTTTCTTTATAAGCAAGTGAATAATGAGAAATTGGTTGGGTTTTTTAACTCGTATGGTATTTTAATACAGTTCATAAAATACATGCCAGTAGAAGAAAGGGTTGAATTTGTAAAAAAATATTTTATCGATAAAACTAGTAAACCACCGACTAATGAAACGATAAGTTTAGAAGAAGAAAATAGTAATATGCGCTGTGCTATAAAAAACACTTACCTTTGGTATGAGTACCTCCCATTCAACGTAGCATTTGGTGATTTGAAAAAACTAATAAGTGCAGAGAACTCACCCTCTGAGAGATGTGCCATGCTATCAGTGCTAATTAAATGTGCTAGACATAGCCCAGATAATATTAAGACATTGCTTAAGTTTTTCTATAAAAAACATATTAATGAAACATTTAACTTTAAAATTGAGTTTGTTAATAATCTACTCATAGAAATATCTACTCACGACCTGGACATTGAGACTTGGAACGTCTTGGATCAGGTTTATCACAGTTTGGAAGTATACACCGAATCGGAAAAGAAAGTAGAACTATGTCTTAAATCTATCATCGTATACAAAGTTCTGCATGATGAAAAGATACCGGCAATTGTAGAAAAAAAGAAAGGCTTTGATACTTTCAAGAAAACACAATATAAACTAAATCAAGAACAAAAGGACAAAATATTTACTTATCTCTTTAATTCTGTTTCAACAAAGATAAAATGTCAAAACTTTGCAAATGAATCCGACTTTAACGAGGTTGTAAATCAAATAAGGCATGCACTTAAATTATTGATTGATTGGAAGAAAAATATCAATAACTATCCATTAATTATAAATAAAATCCAGGAACTCATAAAAGTAAAAAAAGATAACTCATGGGAAACAGAACTGTCTGAGCTATACAACATGAAGAAATCGTGGCGTAAGCACATGTTTGAGGAGTCATTGTCACTGTGTTTGTGCGAGGAAACGTGCCTGAACGTACTCAAGCACAAGCCGCAGCTGTTAATGCGCCACGATGATGATTTAGAGACGCTACGAAGTAACGAAGCCGTATCACTTCAGCGATTACTTGCCAAGATACGTGTCTACTGGCCGGACTCCCTTAGGCAACACTGGATCAAAACCTATTTACATATCTTAAGGAATCCCATTGGGCAGAAAGCTCATGTAAAAGGTCTATTTCAGCTCCTACCTCAGAAACACCTCCTTGATTTGGCAAAAAAATATGTGCCTGAAGATTTTAAGGTGAATTGGGGCGAGACAGATGAGGCTGAGATAAGTATACGTAAAAATATCGCAAAAAATTTGCACGTAGCGAGGCCATTGATACCCTTAGATGCAGTTTTATGGTACGCTAAAGGAGACTACTTACAATATGCGGTGCCGTCACTTAATGCTGTCTTACACTACTTGAGCGACGTTGAAAGTCATGAGTATTTGCTTAGACTATTGGAAGCCCCAGTGTCGTTGCAAAAATTTGGAATTCAGCTAGCATGTAAAAAAGTTCAATTGGATGATTTACAGCCAATATTTTCGCAAATATGGAAAACTACTAAGAATTCTACAATCCGATCCATACTTTTTAAGCGTACATACACTCTGATATGCATGGTGAAAAACCAATCTTATGAAAAACGTTTCTGGGGGTTATTAAGTATGTATATAGATGATCTAACGGCATATGAGATGAAAGAAATATATGAAAAATTAAGTAATGTTATTAATGTTCCCAAAAGTATAAATGCACAGTTTTTCATGAAGAGTTATGAATTTTTAACATCGTTACCGGATAAAGTTAATTGTGAAAGATATGTTTTCAATTTACTAGAACATGCTCCAAGCGTAATGATATTACTTGACGAAGAGTTCGTTATAAGTAAAATATTTTCATCAATAGCAACAAACTTTAGTACGGTTAAAAGTGAACATTTGGCACTACTTGCATGTTTTGTAATATGCGGCAAAACTGAGGAAGATCAACTGGAAAGGTTCCGAAAGACACTCCATCCAATGATAGAACATGCTTTTCAATCATGGGATGATGTCCGTAACGGAATATATCACATAAGAGGTAACTTCGATACAATGTTACGTCATTTGGTTGTGAATTTTAGAAATTTCGTTTCGTTGTATAATACAAATACAATACCTATACCAGTAAAATTATTTGCGGAGATAAAAACTTTAATGGAAAACCAATTGTCGTTGCTTGACAATTATTTAATGTATACAAGTTGGAAACTTATGGCACAATACATTAAATTAATGGGGGAAAACAAATCTTCGTTCAGAGTATTTGAATCCAGAAAGTTTTCTGAATCTGATATCCTAACTGGATTGATGCCTAATGAAATTGAAAATTTATGGAAGAAAATTCATGTCGAAATAGCACCTAAATTGGGTCCAGTCATTGTGAACTTACTAAAAGAAGATACTGATCAATATTTCCCAACCACATGTTTACTATTTTCCAAAGCTGTGGAAAAAATGTTTCATGAATTATATTTTTCAAGTTATCCCCAATGGTACCTGCTAGAAACCCTTAGGTACATGTTGGATGATGATTTTATCCCAAGTTATGTATTAGTTATTTATTTGATTCCCAAATATGTCGAACGTGAACAAGAAAAAATAAGATCAGAGATACGTCGGAAACTAAGATCACATCCATCTAAAGAAGTGCGGATGCATTACTACTGCGCTCTCCGGAATACCCCTGAAGACGACCAATTAACATAACAGTTAAACACAAAAGACGCTTGCACCCACCGTGTCACTGTATTACATTAAGAGGTTACAAACGTGGTTATTTTTTGTACCAAAAATATTTTTATTCAGATATAGATTGATTATGTAAAGAGGTTTTACTGCCTTAAAGGTCTCTGTAGAATTTGTTGTAAGGGAAACGATAGAATATAATAATAATCATTTATTTCAGATAAATTACACTTGATATCCTATGTTTTTTTTTTCAAATGTGTTAGTTAAAACAATAAATTATGCTTTGTAAAAAATATTTGGCCTTTAAATCTTGTTTTCTAAACAAATGTACCTACTCGTGGGTAAACCGCTTGACAGATGGAACTAGTGATTGCAGGAACTTAAAAAATAACTTTTAACAAAAAAGTTAAACCGCCTTCAAAAAATAATAAAATAATTTTGTCTAAAACAGTTTGGGAAGTCGGTGGCGAAAATAAAAGACCCACTCAAATAGAAGTCACCGACTTCCCAAACTGTTTTAGACAAAATTATTTTATTATTTTTTGAAGGCGGTTTAACTTTTTTGTTAAAATTTATTTTATTTTGTAATTTTTAGTGGAAAGTTTTGTTTAGAAGTATTTGTTAGCCAACTAAACGCTCTGCTCCAATAAGACAGCGATGTTTCGGCGTAAACGATAATATCATCGATGTAAACAATTTTTAGATTTTTGTTGATATTTTCAAAACTGTCCACCGATTTCGATAAAATTTGAACGGGACCACCTCTGAAGTATGACCTACCAAATAAAAAAACAATCATCAAAATCGGTCCACAACTGGCGGAGATATCGCGTAACAAACATACAAAAAAAAACATACAGACGAATTGAGAACCTCCTCCTTTTTGAAGTCGGTTGAAAATGAAAGAAAGAAAGAAAGAAAGAAAATTTTTATTTTTGGACTTAGACAGAGCATAGAACACAATAAAAAAACAGATCTAAACAATCAAAATGTTAGCAGCCCTGCACAATGCCAAAAAAGGGCCCCTTTCTCAGCATAATGCTGTGACATTAAATGCCACAGCGCTGGTTTTCAGAAAGGGCCGTAGAGTGATGACACGGGCAGCCGCGAACACCATGCAGAATAAAATAAAAATAAAATAAAAAATAAAACAATTTGATAATATTAATCCTAAAATAAAAATAAAAATAAAATATATATTATGCAGTACATTGAAATTTAGCAATAGAAGGAAGAGATTAATGTATGCTTTCAAGCCTGTTACCTAATTAATTATTTATAAATCAGTCAGTCAGTCAGTCGTCGCTTCCACATCAGTTATAACAATTTACAAATGAAGGGAGCGAATGCGAACGCACCGCAATGTTGTTTGTCATTTGTCATGTCAAGTTCAAATCGAAGTACTGTCAGTGTCAGTATAAATAGAAATAATGTCGGAGGTACAATATATTACCTATCTTGCCATCAAAAAAAAAAAAAAAAAAAAAAAAAAAATATTACCTATCTAAAAAAGAGTGAAATGTAATAAAATAGTAAATATTGTGTATAAAAATATGTGAATAGTGTAAATAGATATGTTGCTTATGTGTGTTGTTTAAAATAAATGTAATTAATGTGCTTATTTATGATGTTAGATTATCAGTAACCACCAGTTTGTGTACGAAACAAAATAGATAGCTTGAGCTATTTCTGCAGTTGGTCAGGTTAAGGATACACCTGAAGCATGACGCATAAAAAAAAAATTTTCACTGCCATTTTACCGCTATCGTGCACACCTAAGGTAAGATTATGGAACCTCTTTCTGTACACGCAACAAGTGTTCTTTATAATGAGTCCTAAAGGAGTGAACAGTCTTCATAGCACGGAAAGGAGGTGGCAAGTCATTCCAGCAGTGACTAGCTGCGAACTTGAAACAACCTCGAAATGCCGCAGTTTTATGCCTGGGGGTTGTTAAGCGGTAGGCAGATGCCCTAGTATTTAATTTATTAAAATCTCGCGACCATGACAGTTTATGGTAAAGATAGTCTGGCTTTTTAGTTAATATGATATCAAAAAGGAGGGTGGCAAGATGAAGTTTTCTACGTGCTGCCATCTTCATTAAATTACCCTTATTCAGAAATGGTGTAATGTGAGATCGTGGAGGCACATGAAAACAAAATCTTGCACAAGCATTTTGCACCCTTTGAATCAATTTTTCTGTCCTACCAAGAATGCAGGTCCCATAAACAGTGTCAGCGTAATTCAGCCTGGATAAGACAAGCGACTCACATAGCATGACACGCATATCCACACTAATGTAGGGACGGATACGGTAGAGTAACTTGAGACGGTAAAATGAGTTGCGCACAGCTTCCAATATGTGCGTTTCAAAATGTAGCTGCCCATCAAAAACAACTCCAAGATTGCAAGCTTCTTTTACTTGCTCAATAGGACAGTTATTAATCTTCAGTTCCAATTTAAAAGAGAGTATTTTATTAATTGCATCCTTGGACCCCATGACTAAAAATTTCGACTTATTAGGGTTCAGAACTAATGAGTTTTTCTCTGACCACATTAAAATTCTATTTAAATCCTCATTTAAACTCCTTACAGCATCAACTGTATCCCGGGGGAGAAATGAGAGGTACATCTGAAGGTCATCTGCGTATAAGTGAAACTTTGAGTTGACAAGACAGTTGGTAATGTCAGCACTGTATAAGATGAAGAGGAGCGGGCCCAGGATAGATCCTTGAGGGACACCTCTGACCACCTGTTTAGGACTCGACACCAGCCTGTCTCCATCTCTGGCATTTGTCACCTGGACAAACTGATACCGACAACTCAAATAACTATGGAACCATTTGATAGTGTCTATGTGACACCCATAATATGCCAACTTAGAGAGAAGTAAAGAAGTGTTAATTGAGTCAAAGGCACGAGAAAAGTCCAGGAGAACAAGCAGTGTTCCCATGCCATGGTCCCTGGCCTCCAGTATATTTCCTACCACATCCAGGAGGGCCGTTGCGGTGCTATGCTTTTTACGGAAACCCGACTGAGCTGAAGGTAATATTTTATGATGCTCTAGATATTCCCTCAGTTGATTACATACAACCTTCTCCAAGACCTTAGAGAGGCAAGGCAACAGGCTAATTGGACGAAGGTCTTTTGCGCTAATTGGATGAGATGATTTAGGTATGGGCCTAACTATTGCTAATTTCCACAGGTCTGGGAAAGAGGAGCTTGCTATGGACCTGTTAATGATGGCAGTTATCACTGATAGAGTCCTTGGAAGCGTCATCATCAGCATATCCAGAGATATATCGTCTGAACCGCGAGCATTGGACCTGAGGCCGCATAGAAGTCTCAGCACTACATCCTGCCCGACTGGTTTCAACTGAAAATTACTGGTCCCGAATCGGTTGTACTCAAAATATGTTAAATCTGAGATTGTTACCTTACCACTGCCGGGCACCTCCAAGAAATGTTGATTAATATTTTCTGGGTCATTACACCAATGCGGAAGACATTGTTCAGGTTTTTTGGATATGGCAACTGTTGATTTAATATGGTGCCATAACTTTTTCGGTTCTTTAATATTTTTATTTATGTGAGTTTTGAAGAATGCACATTTTTCGCTCTCTATTGCAGCTCGAACTAGGTACTTTAAATCTTTATATAACTTGATGTGACTGTCGGATTTAGTGGCTCTGGATCGCTCATGATAACTGTCGCGCAATTTCATCATATCAGTGACAGTTTCAGTTATCCATGGCCATGAATTATCCTTAATTAATATTTTTTTAAAGGGTGCATGCAGATCAAAAAGAGTTAAGATGTACTGGTTAAAAGTTTCTACCATAGAATTTACATCCTTAAAGCTTTCAATATGTTCCCACCTAATTTTATTTAAATCTTCATTAAAAATATCCAGTATAATGTCCCTAACAGGCCGATAAGTAATCCAATGCGGGGCAGGTTTTTCCAATTTAAATTTAAATTCAGCTGAGATCATTGCATGACTGCCGAGTTCAGGTATGTGTGTAGCCGATACCCTACACACAGCAGCGTCAGTGCAAACAAGATCAATTAAAGTTTCACTATGATCTGTAAAGTGAGTAGGCTCAGTGATAATTTGCTTAAGTTTGGTATATATTAAAAAATTATTTAACAATTTGGTTTTATTTTCTAGTTGATTTAATAAGTTAATGTTAAAATCACCGAGTAGAATAACCTTGTCGGCGCTAGAAAAAGAGGTAAGCGAGTCAGTTAGTGCATCGAGGAAGACGTTAACATCTAACCACGGAGGTCTGTAGGCCGTGCCGATGATGACTGAGTGCGATTTGACTTTAAGTTTAAGCCACATCTGCTCAACTTGCGGTACCGGCGGGAACGACACGGCTCGCACGTGCACACCTCGTCGTAGGTAGAAGCCTACCCCGCCCCCTCGGCCGCCACGCACTGTACTAGGCCGCGGCACATGCCGCAAACGGTACCCCGGCACAGTTGGCGCGCGACCCTCCTCTCCCTCTCTGAGCCAGGTCTCGTTAATCGCCATAATATCAACCGCATGATTTGTCATGGCCACAAGAAATTCATCATGCCGCGATCCAAGTGAACCTGCATTGAAAAACCCAACTTTCAGATTTTTTGTTTTGTTCATTTTTGAAAAGTGTATAAGTAATTCGTGTGGTTGGTATGATTTGGTTTTGACTGTAGTGAGAAGTATGAATATTCTGTATAAATGGTGATAATTGTAGGTTGTAATTGATTGTAAATAATGAATGAAATAGATTGTGGTGTACATAGTAGTAATTTGATGTATTTTAATGTAGTTATCACAGACAGTAATGTAATGTAAACTGTTATGTAAAGAATAATATATATATATATAAAGAGGAAGGGTGAAGAAAATAGGTAACAAGCATAGATCACAGCCATAGGGATAATTAGTTCATAGAATATCGGCCAAAAACATCCAGGAGGAAGAGATGTTTGCTGCGCAAAGGAAACGCTAATATACATAACTAAAATTACGGGATAAGCACTACAAACACTATAAGTCACATTAAGCCTCTTTGACGACAGACAATTCCTGCCCAAAAACCCGAACGAGGTCCTCTTCTGAGCGGATGCGGTGTGTGGTTTTACCGTCACCCTGCTTGGCCAAAATGCGCCCGGACTTGGTCCATATGTATCTCCACCCCAGACGACTGCCAGCTTCCCGTGCACGGTAAAACAAATATTTATTAGTTTTGGAGAGCCTTTCATTGACATAAAATCGTCGCGGTGGCGAGGGGAATCCGAGGTCGGCTGTGGTGGCACCTCGCCGCACTCGTGCACTCTGTCAGTGTCAGTAGATTGTCACGCAGTGCGCACCGAGTCAGGCGGACCACTATACGCCGCGGACGCTCGTTTGCTCCCGCTCCTCCAACCAGGCTCCCATCCACAGAGCTCACACCGCTTGATCCGGTTGCCACTACACCTGGCTGAGCCTTAGGTTCAACTCGTTGGCCCACCCGCTGCGCGAATACTATATCGCGCTCCTCCAGGGTCACCCCTAGCTTTGCAGCCACCAGCCCGACCGTGTGCAACACATTTTCACCGGAGGTTTCGGGGATGTTAGCTATCTCTAAGTCAGAGCTAAGCAAATCCTGATCCCGGTCATTAAGCTCCAGCTGTAAACGTGTCACGGTGAGCTCAAGCTGACTTACTTTGTTCTCAGGTGGGTCAACAACTTGCCTGCTTTCGAGAACCTCAATCCTGGCTTCTAAGACATCAAATCTCTCAGTGCAGACGCCCATGGATGAATGGAGCTCAGCCATTTCACGGCGAAATTCCCGCATTTCATCCCTGACCTCTCGCAATTCCGACCGGAAAAGCCTAATTTCCTCCCGGAGGGTTAGTTGTGATTCCGGCGAGGGCTCACTGTCGCTCCCAGCACGGGACTGAACCGCAATAGCGGCCCCAGTAGCGGGAACAATTTCAGCGGGGCCACTGTTTAGCTCTTTCACAGGGGTGGCGGTGTTATCACTCCTGGGCATCTTCCTTTTGCAATCCGGGCATAACCAATCAGTGCTTATCTGCGTGGTCTCCGGCAACAATAAACAGGCGAGATGGTACCTATTGGCGCATGTAAACTTGCTGCAAATAGCGCCCCCTTTCGCCGACAAGAATTTGCCACACGCCGCACACTTTGCCATGGTTCGCAGTAGTTCTGCCGAGAAAAACAAGATGTCTCTCCTACCAAGACCCAGTAAGGCGGTAGATGTCGCTTGTCGCGCAGATATTATTGATCAGGGCTATACTATTATATAATCTGTGCCGAGACCACAGATGTTTTTGAGTCAATGAACTTTTCAACACTTGTTGGAGGTATCCAAAAAACTAATTTTATTTCAAGTGACTTAGTTTTAAATAATCGATTTCAATATCAACAATTAATAAAGTGATTTATGCACAGTTTCAAATGATGTATAGCCACAGAAACACACACACAAGTATAAAACAGCGTATCGCGTGTAATTAAAACTCTTCTACACGGAAGATCGCGGTAATTTTTATTTTTAAGTAAATATGCAAACAGCTGATGCGCAGTGTATGCCGTCCGTGACGTCACTGCGATTATCGATCCGATTATTGACATTTTGATTACTGTCTGGTTTTGATTATATATCGATTGTTTGGTTGTCGAATCGAAAATGGTGCAACGACGACCAATAATAAGTATAATATTCATCTGATTGTATTATTTTTTGTATAATATTCATTTTCCATCCATTTCTTTCCAAAAATATTGTTTAATTTATATTTTATTGATATTAGAGTGGATGCCATGTTCCGATACTGATCCGTTACTGACTTAATGTCATTTTTCAAAATGATTGCAGCGAATACATTCGATTGCATCACTAGACACGGTAGAATGTTAGTAAATTTAATACGCTTAACAATCCCTAAATTCCCTTCCTTTTTTTTGAAAATCCGTTACATTTATGGTATTATAATGTTCTCAAGAAATCATACATATAATTAAGATGATTGAATAAAAAAAGGAACTTACTTAGATAAAATATTTATTTTGTTACGCATTTCAAAGTTAACTTATACGTAATCTGGAACAGCTACACTCTAAGGTATCTGTCAAAAAACGGTTCACCTAAGAAATCATAAAAAAGATAATTGAATAACATAAGGTAGATAAAATATTTATTTTGTTACGCATTTCAAAGTTAACTTTTACGTAATCTGGGACAGCTACGCTCTAAGGCATCTGTCAAAAACCGTTCACTTAATGGACAAATTATAGTTGTCTGGCTTATAAGTTTATTAAATTAATAAGCTAATTCGTGTATAACTGAATTCTAGAAAATACTTATTATTCCACAAAATAACGGTTAAAACGATTTAATCGTTTTAACCGTTATATCTATAGGAATAAAACAAAACCGAGACTTTCGAAGTCATCAGTAGGGTTAAGGAGCCTTTTTTTGGGGTACGGAAAATCCTCATGGATCGTATGTCAGTTGGGAGAGAGCAAGTATGTCAGACTTATACCGACCAAACACAACACTTATCTTTCCTATAGTTACGGCACGACCAAGGGATTCATGACATAAACGTACCATGACCGTGAAAAGCTGATGAGCCTGTAGAATGGGTCTGATGAGAGATGATGAGCGTTATGCGTGATGTGTAAATCCCTTTGGGACCCGAGTGAAAACCTCGTACAACAGCTAGTAGTAATATACCAACAATAATAGACTACTTATTTTTCAAACTTTCCGCCACAGAATCAGCAAACGAAAAGAAATGTGTGAACGACACTGCTCTTGGACAGAACGACTTGTCATTCATTCTTAAATAATATTATAATTATTATACTTTTTTTTACTACTTTCTAATTTTATTCGAACAGACATTTTTGTATGTTAGTATAGGTAAACTGATTCTTTAAAAGGTTGTAAACGTAACGTTGTAACACGCTTACGACTAACATTATTCCGTTATTTCTTAGAGTATTTTTAGACTATGGTAAAAGTGGAGCTACTTGTCTTGAATAATGAATCAAATGAATGAATGAAAGTCAGGCAGACGGCTAGTGCTGCGATTATAAACAGCAGTGAGATTCAAAACAAATTAATAATATATATTTCAGTTACCAATTTGAAATACTGTGTGTAATAATATATATTTCAAATTGCAGTCAGCAATTTGAAATATATATAATTAGGTATATACCTCAATTCAATAAGCTCGCCAACATCTCTTTCTTGTTCCGAGTTCGTGTAGGAATCTGTGGTGCGGTGTCTGTATTGTTTATAGGTAGGTACTACTACTGTCTGAGTGTATATACATACAATACAATTTATACCGGCTCCTCGATTCTGAGTCACAATATTATTATTGCACCTTTGCATTTTGGTAATGGGCTATATGCTGTGTGCATATTTTCAGTGTTCAGTTCAGAGACGCACTTCTTTGTGAAAGCATAATAACACCACGGTAAGTAATAAACTTTAAAAATATATTTATTTTGAAGTGACGTCACCGCACTGCGCAAAGCTTCTAGTTTGATTCGATGAGGTCACCTCCATTCGATATTGTTGTACTATTTTTGAAATTAATACATCAGTGCCTAAAAATAATAGGTACTTAAAAAGTAGGTTACTACACTGCCGCGGAAATTCCATTTTTAAATTTATAGGGAAAATAATAATTATTTGTCATGGTAGTAGGTAGTAACTACACTTGTATCCATCTAGGACCAGGACCAAAACTACCTACTGAGCTGCAAGGGTTTCGCTGCCCCCGCGACGGGATATTGATAGTTATTGGTCTGCATCTATTTTAAAAACGGCCAGGGTTAATTTCCAAGAAAAAGAAGTAAGGATGTACTGCCTCAATTGTGACCGAAGAACATAAAAATATGAAAATATAAGTAGTAATTTATTATGATAACTGATAAATTTTAATAGAAAGAGTCGGTGTAAAGATTATTAGAGTCGTATTATGTTTCACATTTCTAATTATTTCGTTTACGGCTAACTTCTGATCGGCTTACTTATTTCGAAAAAACTGTATTTAAGCGCGTCACGTACACAATGTGCATTGGTGGCCAGTGGGGCTCACACATTTCAGGGTGACGGTGAACGGGTAATGAAGCCAACAATGGTGGATTTAGGTACCAGTAGGCTGAGCTTCGTAACAGTTAGTGCTGAAATAATAGGAAAACAGCAGCTAGTGCTCGATGAGATAACTTATTCAACAAATTCAAGGCTTCATTCAATTCTTAGTTACACACTTACACCGCACATACTACGCAAGGAACCTATTCATTTATTTTTGTTATTCAACAAACCCAAGCACAAATTTTAATTAGCCTGGAAAACGAAAAATACGTTATTTATGAAAAAAAATACACATTGTGAGTTTTTTTTCACGCTGATGTTATTTATAAAATAAGGTTAAAATCCATATAAAATATAAATATCCTAATATTTATTAGGGATAGTGGTCATACTATGGCGGACGAAATGTACTCGCAGATCTTGTGGCTCTGAGTCTGACCATAGGTAATAAAGCGGCAATGCGCAATGTAGGTAAGTCGTTAGGGCCTTACTATAGGCCGTACTAAAATGTCCAGTGATCCAACCAAATTAAAGCGAACCCACTCGTAACACCAGCATTTAGCTTAGCACGAGGGGTTAACAAGAATACTAGTAATGTGCGACCCACATTGCTAGTCAGCTTTTTAAGAAAAAATTATATATATCTAATTCCCAAAAGTATGAGACATTGGAAAAAGCATATTTATATCTTATGTAAGTTTTTAAATACGGGAGCGTAAATCTTGAAAATACCTACCTATGCAACCTAGGTATATGAATACCAAGGTTGCAAAAGTAAACTGAGCTCAAACTCATAACTAACCATAAAAAAGTTTAAATGATTTATTAAAACTACTTTGGATCACATTGCTTTGAGATATTAATCTAGAACCTAAAGTAGATCCTTAGCAATTTTCACATCGGAAGTTGTCTGCAAGTGGTTTAGAAGTGGTAAATTTTAATAGAAAGAGTCGGTGTAAAGATAATTAGAGTCGTATATGTTTCACATTTCTAATTATTTTGTTTACTAATTTCGATATTTATGTATTAAAACACTTAATTAAACGATTTTATCACCGCGGGTGTTCGGAACGGTTAACTCCCGATCGGCTTACTTATTTCGAACAAACTGTATACAGTGTAATGTTTTTGAATTTGTTTACTTTACTAAACTTTATTATTTTTAATTTCCAGTTACCTACACAGTATGGCGCCCCTAGACCTGTATGGTGACACTCTTGGGGAGAGACATAAACATTACAATCAATTGCTCAAAGGCGCAGTCGCTAGTCATCAGCCAATCTCAGAGTTCACGTTGGATGACAACGACGTTGAAAACTTGTTGAAAATAGATCTAGCTAGTCACAACAGGGATGTAGATTACATTATAAGTGTGTTGAAGAGTGGCGACATGCTAAGCGTCTCACGAGCGCTCACGCAATCCACCTGGATGATTAATGAGAACCAGTACGCACGAATAGTCAATCCTGAGTATCTACACACACAACTACATCCGCATATGAGCACTAAAGCTTTCTTAAAACTTTATAAACACATACGGCTGCACCTAAAAGATGAAGCCCGTGCTGAACAATTCTATCTTCATGAAGAAAAATTAACAGACGCCGTAAAATGGTTGCCAAGTTGTTCGGAAGTTTTCATTGAGAAAAACGTTGAGAAACACGCGAGTCATTTAAAAGTTAGAACATTTAAACGGCTTTGTGAAAAATCGATTCGTATGTTTGAGATTACTCTAAAATATATACCATTTTACGATAAACAACGGTTTGCCCAGGCTGTAACATTTTTCTTGAACACAGACGTTGATAAATATTTAGATGTATTAGAAAAAGATAAAGATTCAAATATGTATGGCTTACCCAAGTTTAATGATAAAGCAACAGCATTAATCATGAAGAATTCTCCGAAAAGGGTAATTGATAAATTTGAACTATATTTACCGTTCATACATATACCGACATTTTCTAGATTCTTAAAACCAGATGAAATTAAAACATTTTTATATACACAAGCTAAAAAACAGGAAGATACTCGTGAATCTTATAAATTGTATAAATTATTTAAATATGATACATTACAACACTTCATAAAAAGATTGCCTAAAAGCGAGCAATTTGATTTCGTTCAAAAAATATTCATTGATAAAGAAAATGCTGAAGCTGTTGAAGAAAATTTGACGGTTGGTACGGAAGCATACGATAAGAAGAAATTGTACAATGCAGTTAAAACACCCAGTTATGAGTGGTATCGTTTTGCTACTTTTCAACGTGCCTTTGACGACATCACTAAATTGATATCTAAAGATTTGGACAACCAGAATAAGAATTCTATGCTGATAGTGCTAATAGCATGTGCTGACGACAACTTACAGCACATCCAAACCTTATTAGAATATTACATAGACAAACATAAAAATGAAGAACATAATATCATCATAGAATTCGTCAAAGAATTACTGAAACAGACCCATGTTTACCAGTATGATGAAAAAACATGGAATTTGCTGAACGAACTATTCAAAATTTTGAAAATATATGACGAATCCAGCGACTCCATACTGATTGACTCATGCGTTGAATCTATAGTTATATATAATATTCTGCATGATCGATATGTACCTACAGTCGTAGACAAACAGCTGAGATCCTCGATTCCAACTTTAAAGTTTAGAAATAAACTGAGCCAAGAACAAAACGAAAAGATATTTCGTTACTATTATGAAAAACAGTTGAGTATATTAAATAAACCTATTTACATTGAGGAAGACCTAAGAAAATCAATCCACGCATTGTCTAACATTTTACAATTATTACGAGATTGGAAAAAGCAACTTTTAGATTTTCCTTTCGTTATTGACAAGATAAAGCAGGTTGTTGAATTAAAAAGAAAAAAATCATGGACAGTGGATTTATCTGCGTTGTATAATGATAATAAGTCTTGGCGAAAGATCATGTTTGAGGACTCTGTTACAATGAATCCGGGTGAGGAGGTGTGCTTGAACGCGTTAAAGCACGACCCACAGCTACTAGCGCGCCACAACAGTGAGGTAGCAGCTCTGCGAACTAACGACACAGTCTCTCTGCGACGACTACTCGCCAAACTGCGCGTCTACTGGCCGCACTCCATTGCAAAACAGTGGACTGACGAGTATCTACAAAACCTTAATAGAGCCGACAGCCATAAGGCCACTATACGCGGGCTTTGCACAACACTCCCACAAGACACTCTTCTTCAATTTATAAAAAAATACAAGCCAGCACAAGCTAAAATTGATTGGAATGCAGTTGATGATCGTAGTCTCAGTATACAACGGGTTTTAGCCAAAAACATGCATATCGCTCGGCCCCAGCCATCTCCAGACGCTATCTTATTATATGCTAAGGGTGACTACTTGCAATTCGCGCTTCCGTCATTATTAGCTATATTTTACAATTTGGATATTACTCAAAGTCGCCAACATATTCCAAAACTTCTAGATGCACCGGTATCTTTACAAAAACATGGCATTAGACTTGCATTTCAAAAGCTTGATCACGAAGCAATTAAAAAAATATTTCTTGATTGCTGGAAAACATCGAAGAACGCGAGCATCCGTGCTATAATTTTTAAATTTACTTTTAAACTTTTATGTCAGGAAAAAGACCCCGTGAAAGCTGTTAGTCTCTGGGAGTTAATAGGACTATTTATTGACAACTTATCATTCGAAGAAGATAAAACAATTTACGAATTGTTACCTAGTGTTAGTTATATTCCACTCAACATCAGAGCAGACTATTTAATGAAAAGTTATAGATTTATGCAAAATTTAATTAAAAAAGTAAAAGAAACAGATCGCGCAAATTACGAAGTTCTTAGTGCACAATTGGCACATCACTCTAGAGAAATAATGGAAACTTTGTGTCCAACCTTTGTCACAGATATAATACAGGACTTTTTAGGCACAGATTTTTTCGGCTCTCAGAACAAATTTGGATCAATTGAGTCGTCTTACGGCATTATCCCTGTAATTTCTGCATATTTACTATGCGCCAAAAATGAACATATTCAAACACAAAAATACGAGCAAGTTTTCGTTCCCTTAATGAACCGTGCTTTTGCAATGTGGGCAGAGAAACGCGATGGTATCTATATTATTCGATCGCGCTTTCAATATTTGCTTAATCGCCTTTATCTAGACCTAAAAGAATATGTCGTAGAGAAAAATATGATCATGCCAGTAAAAATGTTCTTGGATATACAAAATGAACTACAAAAGTCTTTATCAGTATCAGAAAACTATGTGATGTTAACAAAGTGGAAGTTAACTGCAGCTTTAGCTGTTAAACTTGCAGAGAAATCAAATTCCGACGCGAATGAATGGGACAATATGTGCTCTAAATTAGTTCCAGAATTCGGCAAAATTTGTTTGGATTATTTAAAAGAAGATGTAAAATTGCATTTTTCTTGCATTTATAAACTTTTTTGTAAAGCTTTAAAAGGCGTTGTTCAAGCAACTATTCCTGAAGATGCAACGTTAGGAATTTATGAATGCTTGCTGTCTGATATCGACTTTGTACAGGGCTACCTTGCTGTAATCAAAATCACTAACGAATCATACAGATATGACAAGAGTACGTACGAGAAATTATGGGAGCATATACTATCTAATCCTTCTGTGGAAGTAAAAATGCATTATTATTATTATGGAGGGGAAAGAGTGAACAGAATAGGGTAAATAAGGTGTCCATGAAAATGGAAGGGCGTAATAATTAATTTAATTTCGCATAAAAGTAGCAAGAAAGGTTTTTCATAGAACATATTTTTATTCTGTCATTTATTCAGCGATTATTAAAAACCCCAAGAAAACAAACACAAAATACATACCTTTAAACAAAACTAATTTATTGTATTCACATTATACAGGGTGTTTGGTGCATCGTTTGCCAAATGGAAATAGTCGAAATGCCGTTGGAAATGGGATAGACTATACAACATTTTAAAAGAAGTCAAAATCATAATAATCGTTTTTAGTTATTTTTTTACAGCAATTTAAAGTTGAGTATTAATAGAATTTTTCTTTTTCAAAAAACTTTGTGAGATTTTTAAAAAGAAACTAAGTAGATGTTAATAGCAAGTAATTTTGAATTTCATAGAACCATACAAGAGTAGACATCAAAATGACAATGAAATTAGAACGCAATACTAATTCGATTTTAGAAAATTGGAGCATTAATGCCGAGTTCTGGATTTTTTTCAAATCAAGTTTCAAAAGTTGTTATAAAAAAACCGGTGTTCCGAGGAGTTAGTTATTGGGCCTGAAGAGATAGCTAATGACCTCTTCTATCGGCAATTTCCATTTGGCAAACGATGCACCAATCATCCTGTAAATTTAAACCTTATTAAAACATATATTTAATAAGTTTGTTTGTATTTTTTATAAAGTGTATTACCGTTTGTGAATTTGATTAGTTTTTTTTATATTCAATAAATACGCTTGCCAGCTTCGGAGATAATTGTATTTCCAATAAATTTTAAATTTAAATTTTATCTTATTTTAAAGCTTAGAATGTTGATCAACTGAAAATTGAAAAAAAATACATTTGTGTTAACTTGATTAACTACCTACGATGTGTGGCACGCTTGAGTACGTAGTTATGTACCTATAAACCTGCTTAGCATTGTTTTGTCAATATCGAAAATATTTTCGATTCCTAACCCGACCAGTCTTGGTAAATTTGGCCGGCGATTATAAAATAATGCTATTTTTTCAATTTGATTTACATAGGTACGCACGGCTACCGATCAAGCTATATATATTTTATAGCTTGGTGTGTAGCCATGCGTACCTATGTGATTTGAGCTCCTGTAACTTTTTAGTTTTATCGATTTTGGTGTAAGTAGTGGATTGGGAGAAAAATTACAACTTACACCTAAATCTCCTACGATAGCGATTTTAAGCAAAAGTTTTAACACTTTTTACTCAATCGTGAATAAGTTATTGTTGATGTCACAATTTCTACTGTAATGTAGAATGTGTTATAGCCGAATAATTTGCGAAAAACCAAGAAAATTTTGAATTTCGCGCCCAAGGCTGACGCTTTAGCCTTAAAATAGCTTTACGGATAAGGAACACGTATTTAAATAACAGCAAATCTTCACTTTCATTGGTTAAATTCAAGATAGGATTAAAGCAGACTAAAGTACTTTTGTATGGAGCGCAGAGCAGACTATCCTCATAATTCTTAAAATGCCACCGTAGCAAAATACCCCACATTCTCAAAAAGTGCTATCACAATTTACTATAGTTACAATGAATGCTGTCGAGAAATCATAAATATATATACCTATACAAAATAAAATGTTTTTCCATTTAATTTGGAAACGATTCAGCTGTACAGGCTTCATCTATTTGGCAGTAATTTTACCTTCAAACGACACGGGTCTTCCAGTCTAACCAGAGGCGGCTGAATATTAGTATTTTACTCATATAAGTGGGAGTTGAAAAATAATAGTCGACATGTTATGCAAACATTTTTACAATGCAGACTTTAATCGTGTAACTCATAGCACTTAAATTATTGCCAATCTTAGATTACCTTAAACTAAGCAGAAGACAATGTCACTAGTAAACTTTACTTACTTCAAGACATTATTCCTATATACTTCCTTTAAAGGAAAATAATCTGAACTAGAGATATAATAAAAATAATGTTAAGGTGGTTGGACATGTTTTTGCCAGTGATATTCTATTACAAAATTTATATTATTTGAAGAACATGGCGGTTAGCGCCAAATTTTGTAATATTACGTAACAAAGTGTTTAGTTTATTCAAATAATAATATCAATCTTAAGCCATAAAGAACTTAGCGTATGCTCGCGATAGATGCAGATTTTGAACCAAAAACATCGTCATAAATGACCAGTACACCATTGTACAGTAATTTAAACATACATGGTAAAACCTGTGTTATGTACATTCTGTAATAGATGATAGAACCAGTGGTATTTTTTCCTACGGACTAAGTTGTTAGTAAAACATATTGTAACATTACTCTCTATTACAACACAGGAAGTCAATTATAGCTACTAAATCATTATAAGAAGTATTAGTTACTTGTTATTTTATTTTAAACATATAAAAATGGAATCAACTTATTTAGGTCAAAAATAAAATCTAATGATATCCTTATGATTTAAGCTTTTATGTAACAATACATATCATTGTCTATACTTAAAAGTACCTATTAAAAACCCAAGACTCCCAATGATTTATACAATTTTTAGAGAGTCACTTAATAACTACAATATTAAGTAACCCTATATCACTATGCTATAATTTTATCTTTAATGATGTTACTTGAACGAACAAAAGCTATTTCTGCTAATATAATGATCATGAAACCTAGAATTTCCAATTTCCTATAGTTAATAACTTCTTGGTTTGAAGATGCGGAAGATCTGAAAGAAAACAGTGAATGCATTAGACATTTAATTTTTATCTACATCAGCCTACATAAAATTTGACCCTATGCTAAAATTGGTAAAACTGGCGTTTTGCCACCCACAATTTCCCCATAGATAGCAAACCTATGCCAAAAATATTTGAGGGCTCAAATCCAAACCCAAGATTGCTACTACGAACATCATAGAAAGACCATGAACATTTGGCTCAAACAAAGAATGAACACGGACCTTACGCTCAGCAGCAGCGCTGGCGACGAATAAGGCGATAAATAAGTATTAAGTAATTAGTTGCAATCACGAACTTAGTAGTAGTTACCATTATCCCTAGTCTTCGTTGCCGGCCTCGTCGGGCGCAGGCGTGTGCCACGTGAGCCTCTCCTCATAGAACTGGATCACCACCTGTGGGCACCGCACGTTGGCCTGTTTGGCCGGCACGAGATCGGCCTCGTCAGTCCCCTGCCACTTCATCAGGAACATCAGCTCACCACTACTGTCTGTCGCTCCTGTCAATCGTGAATGGAATTTTTATATAAATAAGCTAACTTGTTACTAAGATTGCAAACATGTCTGCAAGTAATGTGTTTCCTTACACTAATTTAAGCCGTAAACATGTGTAGACTACCGACTATTTTACCTAAATTAATTCATCATATTTTACTGAATTGATTACGAAAAAATCCTTAGCAAAGTTAGTACAGCATAGTGACATAATATGGGACTTACATATTTTCAGTATAGTATAATATTTGGGCTAATGCAAATAGAAATTATGTATGTGATTAATAAATAACAGCAAAGAAACAGAAATAGCGCAAGCATCAGCAACCTTTGTTATTATGACAAGCAAGTTTTTATCCACTACAAAAAAAAAAAAACAAAGCAGTAAATAAGATTAAAAACATTACAGAATTAAAAATGCAGTGTACATGCTCAGCAAAAAGTAAATATACATTTGCAGTAAAGATCAGCCGCTAAACACTAAAGACCCATTTACACAGCGCAAAATTATTTTTTAATTTCGTTACATAGGCAGTTAAATTGCATGTAAATCAGCTGTTTTATTGTTATAAAAGCAATAATAAAATAAAGACAAATTTCTTCCATTTATTTACAAATGGGAAAAAAAATAATAGTAATAGCAGATTCAGCCAGCATCATGCTATTTTTAAGGATTGTGCTAGAAGGTCCAAAATCAAATCATATTAGGAATTGTTAATCAATTTTCTAATGAAGTCAGAATCACATACATAGGTCATTATATAGATCAAGTAGACTCCACCACTATAAGAATGATTAACTAAAAAAAACTCACCGATAATTTTTTCAGGCTCTAGACCACGGTCAAAACCTGATGCCTTTTTGTCATCACTTTTAGCCTTTTTAGCACCTTTTAAGTCTGGTGTGGGGACAGCAGATTTGCGCTTCTTAGCATCCTTGTCTACTTTCACATTTTTACCCTCTGGAAATAAAAAAATACCTTATGTATTTTTGTTTTCTCACACAATGTTATAGAAATATTAAAGAACAGTTTAAGTAAACTTTCTTCCCCTTTTCGTATAGAATTTCCCAAAGGTCCAGTGGTCTTAATAGCTGTTTAGGAGGATGTGGACAGGTTTGATTCTCAGATCAAGTAGAGCTAACATGTATTTTTTTATTCTTGATACCTAGCTGCTAAATGTTGGCATTGATGCCATGCAATACTCAATAATTATTTTTATATTAATATGGCTGGGTTACTAGGGAACCTAGCCCTGTGGCTCTAAGTATGTAAATACTTATAACTAACTAAACTGTTAACGGTAACTGAAAAATTGATATGATATGATAACATTCAGTTTGCTGGCCTTTCTTGCAAGGTAGCAGATTACAACTTACAACCCTCCGTATCATACCAAAGGCATATTTGTGTCAACATGATGATCAATAGTCAAAATAGAAAGTCTTATACTTTCGAATATGACTAAATCAAATTCTATAGGACTCTGAATAGAATTTACATTTTACTGTATTTATTTATATTTACATACATACATACATACATACACTCACACCTTTTTCCCATACTAGGGGTTGGCAGAAACTACTACTTCATTTACATTTTAATTTATAAATAAACTAACCAGCTTCCTTCTTTTTTCTTGCCTCCTCAAAGGCTGATATAAGGTCTGGGCAATCAAGATTCTCTTCAGGTTCCCAAGTATTATCTTCATCACTGTAACCTTTCCATTTCAAATAATACTCAACCTGAAACCATTTTCATTATTATTTCATATATTCTGTTTGCACACACAGCCTCACATTGAGTTATATAAATCAAATCAAAACCCCCAAGGACAAACAATCCGGCGAAACATGAGAAATGCTGATGAGTAGCCATGTGTTTAAGTTGACTTAGGTACATAAAAAGCTAATTATGTCTTATATTGTATTCAATATAAGATGTAATTAGCTTTTAGATGATAATCTACATTATTATTTAGGTATCATGATTTCTATTGATCTGCAAATAATTTGGTTAGTTTTGCTTAGACACAGAGTTCCTTCTATGTTGTTACCTCTCTCCCCTGTATATGTTTTTTCAAGTAATGATTACCATAATAAAACATGAGATATGTCTCACCAATGTGATAACCCTCACTATAAACAAAGGATACAGAATACTAATATTTAAATTAAAAGAATTAGAAAGAAGATTATGTTACTACAAGTATTACCTTGCCATTTCTGATGCGACGATCCAGGACTTTTTCTACAGAGAATTCTTCCTCACCCTCAGGTTCACCATCCTTCTTCTTATCAGCCATTTTTCTGTAAATTATGTAATAAAAATTTGCCTAGTTCTTCAGAATATATATTCATTCCAGTACCTATGTACAGATTGAAAAAACGCGCGAATACAAGAAAAAAAATAAACAATAAAATGTCCAAGTTGGCATGCATATTCGTCAAAGTTTCTGTTGTAAACTAATTGATGTTGCTGAAAAATTAACTGGTTGATTTTAAATAACCATAACATCTCATGGGTGATGAAAATAACACAGAAAAAGCGTACTATGATTCTCGATAGCTAGTTGTGTATAACCTTTACAATAGTTTCTTCTTAAAAAAACACTTTATTACATTATTTGGACTCTGTATATATTTGAATCAGAGGTACCTAACTAAAGATTTTTCCGAGTTTGTAGATTAATCTGACAAACATACACAAATCAATTTCAGCATCGTGTCCCGCCATTTTGACTAATGATAAACCGCAAGGGCTATGAGCCAGCGTCTTGATAATAACAATAATTCAACCAACACTTACATCAATACAAACTCATAACTGCATCCAAACATATTATTAATTTTACGCTAAAATACATACCTTTGTTTTATGAATCAAACAGAAATAACCGGCGAACTTTAACTTTCCTTCCGTTCCGTCGCCGCTGTTTCAATTCAACAGTCTGTAATCTGTGGTTTCAACTTTCAATTTTAACTTTTTTTGACAAATGAATGAACCGAATGAATGAACGAAATAACAAGCTAATAAAGCCAAAGCCAGTACATTTTTATTTTAGTTAAAAAGTCCTTGAGCCAAGACAAGCGCGGGGGACCCAGTTATTCAGTAATTCTTCCTTTTTTGTAATATTTTTAGCATGGCTTCAGAAGCCTTTGCGCCATATCTTTATTTTAAAAGTTATATTTATAAAAAGTTCTTCATTTAACAACTATTTTTTATCCCTTTAAAACTTTCCAATTAGTAGTTGTACATGTATTTATAAAGCGGCAAAAAGCAGTCTTTGTTTTGTAGTAACTCAGTAATTCTTTACGGCCTGTTCAGGACCTTGGCCTTAGCATAGAACGGCGCGGCGGCGGGCTGGGGGTGGAGCGTTGTGCACGCCACGTACATACATACATACATACAGTTTGTTCGAAATAAGTTAGCCGATCGGAAGTTGTATGCAAGTGGTTTAGAAGTGGTAAATTTTAATAGAAAGAGCCGGTGTAAAGTTACTTAGAGTCGTATATGTTTCACATTTCTAATTATTTTGTTTAATAATTTCGATATTTATGTATTAAAACACTGAATTAAACGATTTTATCACCACGGTAGTTCGGAACGGCTAACTTCCGATCGGCTTACTTATTTCGAACAAACTGTACATATTGTCACGCCTGTCTCATGGGGGTAGGCAGAGACTATGGATTGCCACTTCCCACGATCCTGGCACACTACTTTCGCACTCGCCTTAAATACTTGTTTCGTCAATCTCCGTTCATCCATTCTCTCTACATGACCAAACCAACCATCTTAACATACCTTTCACAATTCTTGTCACTACATCCTCTTTCACTCCACAACGCTCCATTTCTCACTCTGTCTTTCAACGTAACATATACTTCTCAAAGCTCTCATCTCTACAGCATTTATTTGGCTTTCATGTTGGCTGCCATACCCAACTTTCACTACCATACATAAGTGTCGGCGCCAACAGTACAGTTTGATCGAAATAAGTAAGCCTATCGGAAGTTGTCTGCAAGTGGTTTAGAAGTGGAGTCTGTGTAAAGATAATTAGAGCCATATATGTTTCACATTTCTAATTATTTTGTTTACTAATTTACATTTACATATAATGGTAATATACATTACCGAAATTTCTTGTACCTGAATAAGATTGTGATAACAGTTTGCTGTAAAAGGTGAGACTTTTATTTTTGGCGAACAGTACAGGTAAAGTCATTACAAAATGACTATCTCAAAAAGTACTCGTACGAATATAATGAAAAAAAATCACAAGATGTAATATTGACCCTCTAGAATAATAATTCCCAATAACCACTCACACGTCCCGGCCTAAATACCTATTATACCGTTGTCCGTCCGGCTACGCGTGGCGCTGATTCTGTAGGTACCGCGCTCGCTTGTTGTAACAAACAACCTTTATAGCTTCTTATCTATAATACCTAGAGTAAAGACAAATACTACGAAAAATTGCTAGAAGACTTCAGATTAAATCTATGTATTTTTTAAGATCTGTAAATTAAATTTTAGGTATTAAAAATAGGTGTAAATATTGAATTTGGAGAAAACATAACATTTAAATTGTATAAATTTACACCACAACGAAAAAATATTGTTTATTTTACCAATTAAACAATGTCACAATAAACTAGACGTTTTTTCCTTTAAAACGATGCATGGATCTTTATGTTTAATGAATCCTAAGTAGTTAAATAAATCGAAACAAAACACATCTCTTCATAATTTTACCGCGATGGTCCCTTACCGGCGCGATAGGCGCGATTACATTTTTAAGGAATCTTCCGTGAATATTGTATATTTCAGTTTTTAAAGTGTATTATTATGTTTATGACGAACTATTACTCTTTGTTTAAACAATATTTTACTGAAAAACTACGTAATAAATAACTAAAATTGGATCAACAACAAGAATGGCCGCTCCTATGCCATTTTTTTCGAAACAGCTACACTTTGAATTCCAATTATGACTCGATTTTACTCTTAAAACTGTGATATGTATACTTAATTATAAAGCACAAATCATCTAGTTTATTTTTATGTATAATAATCTATGAACTGATAAATAAAACTAAAGTACTTTGGACATAATCGCTGGAACTTAAAAAACACTTGTTCACTAAACACAAAGCGTAGAGTGGACTGCAGATAAACGTTTGTTTTTATTCGTAGAGGCTTCTTACACTGCCATCTCGTGATTTTTATTGTAAAGTAGTTCGTCAGCTATCGACTACACAACTTAAACACGCAAAAAGTAACGCATATTGTCAATAGATGTCGGTTTTATAAAATATGTCGCTATGGATATAAAACTATCCTTGGACGTACAACGCCCTTTTTTTTTGTGATATCAAAGTATCCCTGGACGTGTGAATGGTTATATCCTTCTCCAAGGTCTAGTCTATTTTGGTACCAAACTTCGTCAAAATCCGAACGGACTTTCATCCTCTATTTCATCCCCACACAGTTAGAAATTTCAAAAACTCTGCATCAATTATTTTTTTATTTTTATCAAGTGCCTCAATACAAAGTTTCGTCGTTATATCTTCAACAATGACAGACTCCCATACAACTTTCACCCCCTATTACAACCGCTCCAAGAGGTTTTTTTGCGAAAAAAGGTAGCCTATGTTTTTTCTCAAGCTTTAGTCTATCTCAGTACCAAATTTCATCAAAATTGGTTGAGTGGCCTGAAAGCGTAACAGACAGACAGAGTTACTTTCGCATCTATAATATTAGTAGGGATACTTGGGAAGTAGGGATAACAGAAAAGTAAATCGATTTAATTATATATCGAATAGGTAACCCGATTCAGTGTTCACTCGGTACTCTATATTTTTTTAACAATGTAACTAAATGTATTATATTTATCTGTGCCGTCTGTCTGTGTGTGTCTATGTATGTCTGTGTATGTCTCAATACGGGAAAGTTGTAAATAATTTTCAATAAAATTTCGACAAAGCTCGTTCTACAAAAGCCTAAGATAAATAAAAAGTGACCTAATGATAACAAAGTGAGTTCTGAAAGTGATGGGAAACCATAAATGGTGCGCTTTATGAAACAAAAAACTATCATTGCGCACGATACCCCAACGCCATTTTGAAGCGAAATTTTGTATGTAAGTGCCAAGTATTTCGCAATATTTTCAATTCTCGCCCTTGTAAAGGGGGTGCGTTTGATAATAATTGATAACAGTGGATGTGAAAGAAACCAGCGGAGGTGCCAGTATGTGTTAAGTGCTTTGACCGATGCCCAGACTCGGTGGTTGCGTCGAGGTGGGATGCGGCGCCGTTTATCAGGAGCTCGCATTAATTAAATTAAATAGTAGTATATTGAACTGACAAGTTGTTCGTATGTGATGTGTGCAACAGTCAGTAAAGTGCGAATTATTTATGTGAGATTTGAACGGGAGTGGTGAGTGCGGGGTAGTGATTTCGGGGTGGCAAGTGTTATCGGCTGCGTTTCCGACTGTTGCAGATAGCGGGTGGCACGGAGGATGGCCCGAACCGACGAGAGTGCTCTCAATAACTGACGGACGCCGCCGGCTTACAGCTGGCGCAAGCAGTGGGTTCTATTATTTTTCTTTTAAACAATTTTACACAAGAACTCTAGGCAATACAGACAATACTTTGACATTGAACATTTTCAAGTTATTTACTGCAAATGCATTGATTTACCTTCGAATGAGTCCCTAAGACATCTGCCGCTACTTTTACCAATATGTTATTGGCAAACTAGCAGTTGCTAATGATTTGACTCACATTCCATAGTACTCATTGAGACAAATGGTAGCCTATGTACTTCTTCAAGGTCCTATTTTCTCTATATCAAAATTCTTTAAAATTGGTTTAGCATTTTAAGTGAATAAAACGACATACTGTTTTGCATTTTTAATATTGGTCTTGTTAATGAAGTGTTAATAATGGAGTCCCTATAAAACTCTGCCCCTAAGGCTAGTCTCTGACCAAATTATGTACCTAGTTTATGTTACCACTTACTAATTAGGTATTGTCAATTGTGCTTATTGCAATTTATTTAGTTGGATACATTTTCCCTGTTATGGTTGGGGCAAACATATCCCATTTAAACTGTTATCATAGAATAATTAGAAAATAATGCAGATTGATTGAATTGTATATTTATTTGAATTGTAAGCAAGTATATTATTTGGTGTTGAATACTCCAATCAAAATGTGGAATTCAAAGATAAGGAAAACTAATTTGTTACTCAGACAAAGAATTATTCATGTTTAATCACTACAACTTGATTTCTTTTTATCCCTAAAACATTTTTTACATGATGTATTATGTTATTCATATCCTTCCTAATAATTATCTTACATATAAAAACTGAAAGAGAATTTGGATCAATAAATTTTGTAGGTTATAATGTCAATACATTTTCTATGGATAGTTCATATCATTATATCATAGATGGAAGTCAAAACAGTAGCTACTATTATTTATTCAAGTAGAACCTAAGGTAATTGATATGTTGTAATTATTGTATTCTTTCTTACTCGCTTTATTTGATTATCAGATGATTTCCATTGTATGAAAGCTTCAGTACAAGTACTTATATTCCTGTAATGTTTGGAATGAGAAACTTAACTGGACTAATTATATAATTGTTTCAGATTAAAATGCCACGACCTGGCAGTCTCAAAGACCCAGACATTGCTGAGTTATTCAGCAGACATGATCCAGAGAAGATCTTTGAGGACCTTCGCGAGATTGGTCATGGGTCCTTTGGGGCCGTCTACTATGCTCGCTGCAATCTCACCAAGGAGATTGTGGCGATTAAGAAGATGTCATATGTGGGAAAACAGAGCGAAGAAAAATGGCAGGATATCTTGAAAGAAATAAAGTAAGTTGCAAGTAGTAGTTTTGTTTTAACCAACAAAAGATGGACTTCATATGCATTTCTATAATACAATACAACAACATTTTGTTCTATATACCTTCTTAAAAGAATGAAGGAGTTGAACATGATATAATCTTATGGAAAATAATAACTTCAATTGACATATCTTGCAATATTAGAAAATTAATTTTGTACTATGAAAATATCAAATCTATATAATATCACAGATGCAGCAAATAATATACAATCAGATTAGGAATTCAGTACTACATACTGTAGTGCTTTATCAAATAAATTTCAAATAACTATATATATGTATATGTAAGGTACACCAATCACAACATCAAATTAATAAATCATATATTTTTTAGATTCCTGAAACAGTTGGAACATCCTAACACTATAGAGTATAAGGGATGCTACAAAAGGGAGCACACAGCATGGCTTGTCATGGAGTATTGTGTGGGTTCCGCATCAGACATCATAGAGGTAATGCACTTTTACTTCCACCATTATTGTCTCATATTATTTGCACCTATTATCTGAATGCTTCTCATAACTATGTGTGAACAACATCTACTACATAAGTAAATCCAGTTTCACTTAATAAAAAGGAGTGTTGATCTCTGCCACAGAGAATCATACATAGTGTCTCATTGAAAAAAGATAAGCAACACTCCATTCATGCCAGATAGGGTAATATCATCACCACTGTTGGGTCTGTTGTCTTCTGGGACTACTGTCCCTCTGTTGGGTCTCCTCTGAGAATAACAGAAATGAGGCTGTAGTCCACCAGGCTAGCCTACTGCAGGCAGTGCAAAATTATAGCGATTATTGCCGCTACGCCGTGTTTGGCCATTCTGATCATCTGTGATTCTCTAAATGCTTTAATAAAACCAGTAAATACTACAAGTAATACAGTAAATAATCTGAGATACTGACTGTGCACCTTATCACCAGTGAATCTCTGAGCAAAAGAGGTATGTCTTTATAACCTTCTTTTACCCATCTTTATAACCTTAATTATGTGTGGACACCCTTAAATTAGATAAAAGACTAATTTAAGGGTGTCCACACATAATTATCTTTGGTCTTGTCTAATTCAATAAATTTTTCGTGTCAAGCCTACTTAGATTTAATATTGAGGATTAATCTTTATATAAATCCATTTTCTATGTTTCACTTGTACGCACGGCTACGCTTCGTGCTATATAAATCCAATTTAAACTGACACACATTTTACTGAAAGCCTATACATTGCGAGATTAGCTTATACTGGAAATGCATAGCTTCACTTGTAGCCTTGTGCGTACCATTATCATAACAATAAATATAAAACTTTATATTACTATTGTTGCAAGACTTAAGTTAAATTTTTCAGTTTTTTTATTCAACCTTGACCTGCTTCTATTTATATGGATTAAGACCTAATGATAAAGGTTTTGCATACACCTTTCTAGTAAAACATTGTCACTAATTTCCGAGATAAATAATATTGGTTGCATTGTATTTATTTAATAAAAAAAAAATATAGCTCAGATCAAATAAAAAGTTAAGATGGAACTTTGCGAACAAAGAAGTGAGGCCGGCTAAAACTACGCCTAACGGTGACACGCACATATGTATTAGTTAACTACGCCTTATCTTGTCAGTCGAGCTATCGAGGTATCGAAAGCTCGACTTCAGCTTCGACTTAGCCGGCTTCACTTCTTTGTTCGCAAAGTTCCATCTTAACTTTTTATTTGATCTGAGTATTATAAGTCATCTATATTATAGGGATAAAATATTATTAAAGGGACACACTTGCAAGAGTTTGAATATTGATGATTCAGTTAAGCGGGTGGCACACTTGTCTTTATCGTTAGTATACATTGATCAAATGTGTGAAAAGTTTCGTCAATGTCAAATAATATTATAGTATGTGTGTGAACACATATTATAATATTATTTCACAAATATTATGTATCTATACTAATATTTATATATTTATATATATATATATTATAATAAAGAGGTAAAGTTTGTGAGGTTGTAGGGGATAATCTCTGGGTCTACTGAACTGATTTTGAAAATTCTTTTACCAATAGAAAGTCACGCTATTTGTGAGTGTCATATCGCAACAAAGTGGGCAACAATACTGTCAAATACAATATCGTCACATTACGGTCTACAAAAGCTGACAAATAACATCATTAACAGCACATCTAAAGTAAAAGTTGCCTTAGCCAGACTTTTTATAGGTCATCGACAGAATTCTGACAAGTGTCGATCCCCTAAGCTAAAATTACATGACTTTATACACTCAACATTCTCGGAATTTTAATGACTAACTTACATCCGAAAATTGAAATTCTAATGCTCTTATTGTATGCGCTGTTAGTTATCTTTGATTTCCCAGAAGAAATTCAAATAAACTTACGTAATACATACTCACCATCCGGTATTTGAGTCACCTATAATTATCTATATATTTTTACATATTTACATTGTAAACTGCATACTAATCATATGTATTACAGTTCAAACCAGCTTAAGAATAAGAACTTTTCCCGCTTACATGATGACCGAAGCATTTATAAGATATTGAGATTTCATAGAAAATCCTAATAATACATTACTCGACTAGGGCATCGAACCCAGTATGTCGAGTTTAGTCGCGTTACACTAACGAGCCGAATTGCAATTGCAAATTGCATCTCTTGTTGTTGGATTGTCCGAATAATTTTGCGCCCAATGATAAAGGGTGTAATGCGTGTATGATGGCAATATTTAAGGAATCTGTAATTATTTTATTGGAAATAATTATCTTGTAGCTTCTCTCTTCCATTTAATTGCCCTTTTAAGCAAAAGCAGATCTTAAGATCGTTTTTATAGGCAGTAGTGTCCCGCTGGTATGCCAGCATGAATGGGTAGGCACGACAAGGGAAATACTACCCTCGATTAGGGAGCAGTACAAACAGAACTGCTCCCTAATCAGAGTGTTTCGTTAGTTGAGTGGCAAGCTTCTCGGAGGCCCAATAACTTCGTCAACCATTTTGTTTCTTTCTTTATTTCCCTTTTTTCTTCCTAAGGTTTGCGTGCTGTGTGTTAAGCATTTAAAATTTTACAACCAACTTAAAAAAAAGGAGGTTCTGGATTCGACTGTATTTTTGTTTGTATTTTGCCGGTTGCGGACTGATTTCAATCTTTACTTAAAGTATACTCCTGAGGTGGTCCCAATTAAATTTGGTAAAGATCTGGTCGCTAAAATTTGGCAAAAAATATTAACTAAACTGGGAACTGCTCGCCACTCAAAATATTCATCATCATTATCAACCCATTAAATTGTTCCACTGCTGGGCACGGGTCCTATCTCGAAACGAGAGAGATTAATTAGCATATAGTCCACAGGGTTGGCAGACTTCACACGAGGCAGCCTTCAAAACAATAATTAAAAAATATATATATTCAAATCAATTTCGGAAGTCGGTGGCAAGATTGGTTTTACTGGGTTGTCTTGGTTTGGTCGCTGGTTTTACTTTAATTCAATATTTTTTTCTTTGTCATACATCCTTATGAAGGATGGCAGAAACTACAAAATACCACTTTTCTTTTACTTCGTCTCTCTCTTTATATTCTTGAACTCTATTTTCTTTTGCCTGTTCTGATAAGAAATAATCGACATCCATCCATCCTGTATAGCACTAGCCGCCCGCCCCGGACGGGTTCAGGGTCATCAGAATTTCTTCGAAATGTTGCAGTGATTCCGGGGATTGCCCTTCACATCATACAAATACAAACATATAATATTCGTTCTCTGTATTACATATATATATGTGTATGGATTTTCTTACATAGATGATGAATACAGCTGCCCTGTATAGAAATAGAAGTGCTACTGTGACTTGCCATCAGGGCCCCAATTCTAATATTTTATTGTGTCAAAATCTTCATTGATTGACTTCCGAATTGTTGATTTATGACGGTTTTGTCTACGAAATCGGTCAGTTCTTATGACATGTAGTGCATAGATCGACCATTCTGATACAATTGAAATACCAGACTTTGACCACTGGATGGGTGTTTTTGGCTTTAAGAGGATAGTATCCGCTCCGCGCTCCATACAAACGTAGTTTGGTCTTATCTTGAACATTAACAAATGAAAGTCATTGATATTTTGCAGTAACAATCTTATCATTAAAATACGTGTTCCCTGAATGTAAAACTTCATTTAAATGCATGTTAGTTAAAGTTGTTAAAGTTAAAGTTGTTAAGTAGTTAAAGTTACATGAGCTCAAAGATTGGTAATTTTCGATGAAAACGCCCCAACTTTATGCTAGTATTTCAAGATATTGTATCAATACAGAACCATTTTGACTCATGGGGAACCCAGATAATATAATGAATAACCTTTAAGAAAAAAAAATCTAGGTAATAACTATATTAAAGGAGTAATCTCCAAATTTCGGAACAAGAAATACGCGCCTAAATGTTGCAAATGTATTGTTGTTTCACCTCTCGGACACGCGTTCACATCGTGAGGGATAGAGACAGTGACAACAGTGCAACATTGTTGCGTTCGCGAGGGACACTCCTCTTAAAGTGTTGTCACGCACTTGGTGTAATTATTCTGTAAAATACTTTATTTATGTTTCCACAGACTTCACAAAATGTCATGTGTTGTCGGGTTCTGTCACTGGTTATTTAATGAATGCATACCGCATACCGACGCGCGCTACATGCTAATAAAATAAAATATGATATAATGTCATATTGCTTCCTGTTTTTGTGTTACATAATACAATCTGACTTCCGACATCGTGGATCGTGCCTTTCGATGCTTTGTTTTGTTAGGATTTTTTATAGTTGATGCTCGTCGTAAATATTATTTGTAAAATATAAAAATAAATAATTGAATTTTACTTTGCAACTGCCAATATTAATGTCTAATAAAGAATGCAGTGCTCCAGAGTAGTGACAAAAATGGAACCCTTTCAAATCAAATCAAATGTTTCTATTTTATATAAGCTTTCACAAGCTTGTTTATGAAACGTTATTGACTCTAGTTGCACGGTTCGAAAAAGGTGATCCTGTTGACAAGAATCCGGCAAGAAGCTTCATGGACACTTATTTAAAATGAAACTTTGACTCCATAGGCACATAAAGACACTGAGGCACTTGAACCCAAAAAATAAATAATTAAGACGTAAGGTGACTGCCTCGTTGGTCTAGTGGTCCCAATCGCGACTGCTACGCTAGAGGTCTTGGGTTCGATCCCCAGGTCGAGCAAAGTATTATTGAGTTTTTCTATGAAATTCTCAGTAGCACAGCTCGGAGTCTGGATTTGTGTCCGGTGAATGGCAATAGGCTCGCCCCCTTTACATGGGACCCAAACATACCGGCGAACTGTGGGTATAGATTAAGTATACCTCTGCCTAACCCTTCGGGGAATGCATGTAGGCGTGATGGTATGTTATGTTAAGATATAGGTTGGCTTGACTTTCCCAACCGTTTGGTTACTATGCCTAGTGTTGTGCTATAGATATAATTATCATGATCATTTCCATTGCTAGGTACATAAACGGCCGTTACGCGAGGAGGAGATCGCTGCGATATGCGAGGGTGTCGTATGCGGTCTGTCGTACCTACACAGTCTTGGCCGTATCCACCGCGACATCAAGGCAGGCAACATCCTGCTGACAGAAAACGGCACGGTCAAACTGGCTGACTTCGGTAGCGCTAGCATCAAGTGCCCCGCCAATAGCTTCGTCGGCACACCCTACTGGATGGCGCCTGAAGTTATACTAGCCATGGATGAAGGGCAGTACGATGGGAAGGTACATATCACTCAGGATTATACCTCTCAATGGAGAGATTCATACCTTCATATTAAAGTACTGCTACAACGTAATTTGTCTTCTCCATAGTTTTGAAGAATACAATCCATAGGGATTCTGTGATTACGGCACTATTGTATGGTGTTGTTATTAAAGCAATGTGTCATTTCCAGGTTGACGTGTGGTCGCTGGGTATAACGTGTATCGAGCTTGCCGAGCGCAAGCCGCCTTACTTTAACATGAATGCCATGTCCGCGCTGTACCACATCGCGCAAAACGATTCTCCTCCCTTACAGGTAACTATACTGCTATTATCTCTTTAAATCTTGCATATATTATATACCGAACTATTCTAGAGAATATGTATCTGTTTTAATGCTTGCCAATCGGAATATTTGACATTTCTGTTTTTTTTTATATGATTTCTAAACAAAATACTTATATACAAAAAAGTACGTCTTGCAGGCACCGGAGTGGACGGACACATTCCGCTACTTCGTGGAAGCTTGCCTCCAGAAGAACCCTCCGGATCGTCCATCTTCAACCAAACTTCTATCACATCCATTCATCACGCGGCCGAGGTCGCCCAACGTGCTGGTGGACCTCATACAAAGGACCAAGGCCGCAGTACGGGACCTCGACAACCTCAACTATAGGAAGATGAAGAAGATACTGATGGTCGACGCTGATAACGAAAGTGCTATAGGTATGTACTGATATGTTATCACGTTATGTTTAGTAACACTTGACCGACTTTTATTGTGCTTATTTGACCTTTATTATCGTTCACAAAAGATTGATACTAGTAATCATGGGTGATGTTTATGTATAGTTCGCAATGCGTAGTATTGTTTTTATAAAAAACATGTTTACTTAAATATTTGATGATTGAGAGATGCGACATAAGTGTTATTTTTGGAAACTAATTACTATACAGATCATTATTCTGTGTATAAGAATTCAAAGGCGGAATATTTCAGATTTTTCTAAGAAATGGATATAGAGTTGAAATTAATTCTCCAATATCTTGAATCTGTTTTGCCAAAAAAACTATCAGGCACATAATGTTTTCTGACTGTTTTCTTTCAAGGAATGATAATTTAAATTAATTTGTGCCTCATCCTTGGCTCATGGGCAATGAATGGATCAATATAATTTTTACTTGTCTTCCGAATAGCTTAGTTAACTATAAAAACTGAACATCGAAAACCAAATAAAAATTGGTTAAAATAATTAAGAAGTTATAAGCATTTTAATTTTATGCTAGACAGAGACTACTGTGGGACGTTGTGACCTCAAAGCGTGTTTGCGCTGTATAAATTCTATACCAACACTCTTATTGCGGGAATGGTAAAGACTCTCTAAAAATTTTGAAAGCTTATATTTTAAAACTTTATATTTAATTATATTATTCAAAAGGTCTGTTACTTTCAATAAATCAAATATCAGTCATCTTTTGTTAACTGCTACACATAGATTGATGTTTTAACTGTATATCCTTTGTCTATCACTGGAAGCAACTAGAGAACTTCTATAAAATTGCGTACCGTTAGTGGAATGTAGTCGTACCATTCACTACTGATTAGACCTTAAATGTTACTGCACTTCGGGGTGGTGATTGGAATGAAAGAGTAACGGCAATGTATTGTGTAGGTGATAGTGAAGAGACAGCAGGCGAACGATCAGGCGGTGACAGTTCCAAGTCCAACTCTGCCACGTCGGAGCACAGCGCGGCCGGCGCCTCCAGCCAGAGCTCGTCCTCCGGCAGTCTGCGACGGCGACCACACCCTGTAAGTAACACACACACAGTCACACCTTAGGCAAGCGAATGTGGCTTACAATATGTACAATCTATGTGCCTTCGTTCCAAGTGGCCGTGAAAAGCTTATTTGAAATAAAAACATTTGATTAATTGATTTGAAACCTAGCAATGTGTTTCACACATTACTAGTATTCTTGGTAACCCCTCGTGCTAAGCTAAATGCTTGTGTTACGAGTGGGTTCACGTCGGTAGTGCAATGGGTGGGGTTTGAACCTGCAACCGCATGATCGCAAGTCCGACGCCCTAGCCATTAGGCCGCTTTTACATGATTAGTAGGCATGTAACATTAAATAATTCTTGGTACTAATAACAAAAAAATCTATACTTACCTATCTATGTTTACCAGCAGGTGAACGCGAACCACCTTGGACAGCATCAGCAGCAGCCGCAGTACACGCACCTCAACCATCAGCACTCCTCCCACTCCACCAGGTAAGACAACAGAACATACATACTACATAAGTATTGTATAGTTAGTTGGTCATGATATTCCATTACCATCCCAAGGTGAAATGTCGATCAAGAACTCAATCTCAATATAATAATAAATAAATAAATAAATAAATCTTTATTATCACATTCAGTTGTGCTTACATCATTTAGTTGTACTTACGAATAATTACTAATAAATAATAATTACACTAATATAGTTAGTTAGGCTCTGGTACCCATGGTAAGATTAAACTTGTGTTATGGGTACCAGTTCCTCTCCCTAAGATAACATGAGACGGTAGATTGTAAAGAACAATGATTATGAATTAACTACTAAATGTTGTGTGTGTGTGTGTGTGTGTGTGTGTGTGTGTGTGTGTGTGTGTGTGTGTGTGTGTGCGTGTGCGTGTGCGTGTGTGTGTGTGTGTGTGTGCATGAAAGAGAGAAAGAGAGTGTCTGTGCACGCGCGGGCATGTGTATGTTATAAGGTGGTGAGTTTTAATAGATTTTCAATTTGATCGTAGTTCAGGTCTAATAGCCAGTTGGTAACTATGGTTTTACATTTAAATTTGGTTTGATTATATATTTTACAATGTTTATTGAGGGTGTTGTATAGATGTCCAGAGATAATACGGAAATGCCGTTTGGCTAGGGCACTACTGAAAGCGACAGTAGGGCATACTTTGTATGAGCGACGTGTGTTTAGGTTGTTTGGATCATATTGTAGGGTATAATGTTTACGCATTACTGTTTGAAGCACAAAGATTTTACGAACTGTGAGTATGTTACATTCGTTATATAAGTGGGTAGTTGGATACCTAAAGGGTTTGCAAAACATGACTTTAAGTACCGCTCTTTGAGCGCGTTCAAGCTGAAGTAAGACTGTTTTGGCAGCACCTCCCCAGACGGAAATACAGTATGCCACAATAGATTGGCAGAGTGAATAGTAAACCATTTTTAGTACGTCGAATTCAGCTGAGTGACGCAGTTTTTTAAAAATGAATATGAGTTTCCGAACACGAGAGGTTAGGTTATTTATATGCTCATGCCAATTTATGTTGCTATCTATAATGACGCCAAGGTATCTAATGTTTTTGCTTCGGTGTAGCGTAGGACAACAACAAACATTTCTACTAAATTTGCAATAGTGCGCCTTTATTTGGAACGTTTCCGGTTTAGGTTGTGTGCTCAGGTTTGGGGTAAAAGTCAAATACATTGACTTGTCCACGTTCAGAGTAAGAAGGTTATTCGAAAGCCATGAGATTACTTTCTCCAGGGCGGACTCGGCTAGAGCGAATGTCTCAGACCAGTTGGAACCGTGTATGATTAGCGCTGTGTCATCGGCATACGTGAAGATGGAACAATTTGGTATAGAGAGGTTGCAGAGTGAGTTTATATAAATTAAGAAAAGTGTCGGGCCAAGTACGGAGCCTTGGGGAACTCCATAATTGAGGGTAGCATAATTACTTATTGAGGAATCTATCTTAACACATTGCATTCTTTCGGTGAGATAACTTTTGAAAATTTGGAGGGAAAGCCCGCGGATGCCAATCGCATCCATTTTAGAAATTAGGTGGGAAATAGAGACAGTGTCAAATGCCTTGGCGAGGTCGAGGAAGATACCGAGACACTTCTGTTTATTATCCATCCTAACTATTATGTTGTCTATGAGGGATGCCACTGCGTCTTCTGTGGATCGATGGTCTCTAAAACCGAACTGATTATCCGCTAAAATTTTCTGACTTCGTAGGAAGCTCTTCAGTCTGATATTCAATATTTTTTCTAAGATCTTAGACATCGAAGATAGGATGGATATTGGTCTATAATTGCTGACACTGTCTCTATCACCCTTCTTAAAAATAGGATGTACGATGGCTTTTTTAAAGACTGCTGGGAAAGTACCTGTCTCAATAGCCATATTACAGATATGTGTAATTGGTGGGACTAGAGTAGAAGAGCACATCTGGAGCAGGAGTGAAGAGATCCCATCCCAACCCACCGCTGAATCCCTACGGAGACCAAGGATAATTCTTTCGACTTCAGCTTCATCCGTTGGCAAGAGCGCCATGGAGTCTAGCGGTCCACTGGCTTGATTAGTTATTTTGGGGATTTGGATATTACCATGTTTTTCAGCTAGCTCGCGACCAATATTTACAAAATAAGCATTTACCATGTTGATAGAGACTTCTGGATCAGGGTCAATTTTTAGCAGCTCTGAGGGGGGACTATCTTTAGTGGCAGTATTGACTATTCTTTTTACTACATTCCACGTGGCTTTAGTGTTTGTTTTTGCTTTAGAAAATTCATTTTTTTGATATTCATTCTTAAGATTTTTCAGTAATTTATTACAAAAGTTGCGATATCTGCAATACGTTACTTTTAGGGTATAGTTCTCGGCATTTACCTTAAGTTTACGACCCATGTTATCCCTATTGCGAATACAGCGAAGCAGTCCTTGTGTAATCCAGGGTTTTAAAATTCTGATTTTTGAGGGGATATGTGATACAACCGTGTGTTGTTGAATAATAGTGCCAAGAGTGGAAACCAACCATTCGGCAGCAGGATCAGCTTCCTGAAAGTTCATAACGTGGCTGAAGTCTGTAGCGGAAATAGCCGAAGAAACAAGATTGTAGTCAATTTTGATCCGTTTTCGTTTGGCTTTGCAAAGAGATTGGGCCAGCTTAATGCTGAATAGAATGGGAGCGTGGTCGGTAACAAAGGAGTCAAGAATTAATGTTGTGGACCTTTTATCCGACTTCAGTAAGACATGATCAATACAGCTCTTATCGCGTGTAGGGTGTACATGTGTCGGCAAGAAACCATGTGACGCTGTAAGGTTTAGGTATTCATGAGCATGTTGAGTCAGGTTAGTTGGTGTAATATTTATATTTATATCACCTACAAGCACAATGTTCCTGAAGTGCGAGACCGATGAGATTACATTGTTGAGACTATTGAGGAAACCATCAAGCTGTCGACAAGATGGTGAACGATAGATGGAGATTATGGCTATTTCAGTACAGAAAAACTTACTAACCAAACAATTCGAGTCTTTAGTTAGTGGTTCCTCTACCTTATGCTCTAAGCTCGATTTAATATATACTATAACGCCATCATTTTGAGTTTTATTATTCTGTGTACTATGTGACACGTAGCCCACTAGTGGTGGAATATTAGGGCATTTGCTATTCCAGCACTCCGACAATACTATTATGGCTGGTACAATGTTTATGGTCTGTAACAGTATGTAAAGATGTTCAAAGTTTTTGTTAATACTACGAATATTTAGGTGTAATATATCAAACGAATCCCGACCCTGATCAATGTAATCTGTACATTGTTCCGGTTTACAAATAAAATTATTATCGCAACCATAGGAATCTAGTTCTGTGTTTACAATTTCCACTTCAATTGAATCGAACATTGTTGATTAGTTGATATCCACTTACGGGGTATCTTTTTATTATGCTGATATGGACATAATAGCTTGTCATTGCACACGGGGTTATTTTGTGCGGGTTTATTACGTCGAGTGAGCAGGGATTAGAAGCTGCAAGAAAGGTTTTTATTAAGATATTATTAAATTCAATGGTATATTGTATTAATTTTAATAAGAGTAGAATAATTGAGTGTGTCGTGGTAATTGCGTTAATGATACAGTGTTGTGCTTTAAGCCATGTGTTAAATAGTGTGTGAGCTTTCGTAGAGTTACAGATTTTTGTCGTGCATAAAAAGTACTGGTTAATGTGAGGCGTCGGGTCGTTTAGAGAGTGTATTGTGTAGGTTGTGTGTGTGTAAACAAAATAATTTTTATGCAAACTAAAGAAAAATATGATAAAACTAAAAATATAAGAAAAAAAATGCGTATATAAAAAACATAGGCTATAGTTATTGTATTTTAGCAAGATTACCAAGGACAGCCGCTGAAGTAACGCATACTGAATCCATTCCTTCACGTTGGCGGAGAAAAATTTTATTATTTTGTGACCAGCAAAACTTGTAGTCATGCATGCCAGCAAATTTCCGTGCTTCATAATATAATTTTCGCAGACTACTGTGTAAATGTTCAGCCACATAAACAGGCATTGGTTCCCCTTTTAGGCCTATAGTATTGGTATTTAGCTTGTCTGCGCGTGCTCGAGTTTGATTGAACTTACGATTGGCATCCAGGACCTGTGTTTTTAGAGAAACGTTCACCATCTCGGCTACTATTGGTCTATTGGACTCCTTTTTTCCTGGCATACGGTAGACATCCCTTAAATCTGAGTTTTTCACAGAAATCTGGAGAGCATTACATGTTTGTAGAACCACGGAAGTTAAGACTTCTACGGTTTCCTTACCGTTATATGGTATGTTTCTAATCTCCAAACTGGAGGAGCGTGAGTACTGTTGCAAGTCAATCAACTTCTTTTCCAGCTCAGTGATGTACACACTTTGATCTTGACGCTCTTTTTCCAATTTTTCGATCGCTTTTTTCATATTTTCATACGCCTGGTTCATAAACTCTAATGATTTTTCTATTTCCGAGTTAGTTTTTTGTATATCTTTATTCTGTTTCTTAATGTCTGTGATATCCGATATTAATTTGTTCAATTGTGCACTCTGGTCGCTCTTCCAAGCATTAAGTAAGCCCATTATTTTATTTTCAAATTCGGCCAGTTCACTAGTGTTCTGGTCGGGGGAGAAATCTGGCCTTATGCGTTTGTTCCGTGACGTTACGTGCGCCTCAGTGTCGAGAGTAGAAACGTCCGGTGATGACATAACCCGTTGCCTGCTACTTTCACAGGACTTAGGAGGAGAGCGTTGAACCTTGGGCATCGTAATTTTATTTTACTTAAAAAGTTGTTAATTATACCGTCGCGCGCTGTCTTTTCACTGTTCGCCGTGAGTCACCAGTAACCGCGCCGTCGCTGCACCCAGTGTGCCGCACGTCGATCGGCCGCTCGGACTCGGGATGACGTCACTCGCAGCTAGACGAGAGTTGTAAGTTCGGTACCTGCGTAAGCGCACCAGGTGGCGCGGCGGATTACCGAGCGACTGAGGCGCGCAAGTCTTGAGTTCGTTACTCGCACCAATCACGCCAACACAATTAGTAAAGTTCAACGATGAAACACTAAAACTAAGTTTATCTCTCTCAGGGGGCGGAGTCCCGCCGTTAAATGCCCTTACGAGTAAGTGAGAATTGGAATTCAACAGATACACCAATGAAAATTTAAGAATTGAATATTACTTTAAAATTGTTAGCACACACGACACACGTCCGCTTCCAGTGACGGCTGAACGAGAGAGCCGGTATAATGGTGGTGGATGGTCATAATCTACCTTGCCTAATATCAGTTGTCAGAATAAAATAACAGTAGCTGAGATCGTTATCTGCTGTAGCACTATTCTGGGCGTAATGGTCTTGGATGTAAAATTACATGTGGCGTTACATATCAGTCGGTAAAATGCTCGATAAGATTTTAGAAAAAATGGTAAAGAATTTTGTTGAGGTACATTATTATTTGTAAATTTATTACCTATAGATGTACTGTAATGTTGTGTGAAAACTATGTGACATTGTTGTATAGCTCAGATGTTTTTTTCAGTCGTATTTTAAGTAGTATGCTTCCAGTAAAATTTTTGTAATGCATGATAGTAGTGATTCAGCATCAGTGTCATAAAATAAGCATGGAAATGCCTACTTTTTAATTAATGTAAAAATATAGTTATATCGCACGCACAGTAGAGCTTACAGTATGCACGTCCCGCACTAGATAGAGCCGCACTTGCCTTTCAGAGTTCGCAAGAGCTGGCTTTACTCATGTTGGTGTTTCGTACGCAGAGAGAGCGAGAGCCCTCTGCCGGGCGCGCACGACGACTACGTGAACAGGGACGCCGCACGCGAATACGCCAACAGGGACTCTCTCTGCGACGACTACGGCGACGACTACGCCAACCGCGACGCCATCCGCGAGGCGCGCGAGCGGGAGCGGGAGCGCGAGCGGGAGCGAGAGCGGGAGCGGGACCGACCGGCCAGCGACTACCGCGAGTACGTGAACGCGCCCGCCGCCTGGCAGGACGGCGACGACAACCGCAACACGCAGCGCCGCCAGACCAACAGGAGTGAGTACCTACTGCCTATATCACCTGCCTCACTTGCTTCATTCGCCGACACAATCCAGCCGCGGCTAGTTACATAAACTTGCATTATGTATGCTCAAGATGTCGTTACATCTGCTCTCACCCTCTTACCAAAATGGATTTATCTTCATCTAAAAACACTTAGGGCAATATTTTTATTTGATATCAGCAAATAGTATTACTTTTGGCTTTAATATCAAATTCTGTCATTCAGGTCCTATGAGCTGCATGTAAATATTAAAATGTCCTGTCGATATCGCAGGTATAAGCAACAACGTGTCGGCAGCGATGTCATTGGTGTCGGAGCACGGCGCGAACAACTTCGCTACAATAAGAACTACCAGCATCGTCACCAAGCAGCAGAAGGAACACAACCAGGTAATTAACTATTCTATTGGTTATATTAAACACGATTTAAACGACATACTCTTAAAATGATAACATTATTACCAATCAAACATTATAATTGTATGGTCATATGGATCATACGAGCCTTGTTTTCTTTTATTTATGATATAAAAAATCCAGCACTTCTGGATGTTGTCATAGAAGAAATGAACATCTAAAACTTGCTGTAAACTCTTAAAATTCAGAATAAGCAGGATTTGGTTGGTTTCAGGAGATGCACGAACAGATGTCAGGTTACAAACGCATGCGCCGTGAGCACCAGGCGGCGCTGCTGAAGCTGGAGGAGCGCTGCAAGGCCGACGTGGACGCGCACAAGGCACAGCTCGACCGAGAGTACGAGGCGCTGCTGCAGCAACTGTCCAGGGAACTGGAACGGCTACAGGTAATTATTACTCTACCAATTCTAACAGGAGCTGGATTACCTATATAAAGCAAATATTTATTCAATATCAGAGAACGAATACTGAATGAACTAAACTTTTACGTTCACTAATTTCATAACAGACAAAACACGCGCAAGAATTAGAACGCAAGCAGAAACAGAACGCGGCGGCGGAGAAGAAGCTGATGAAGGACATAACAGCGCGACAGGAGCAAGAGCGCAAGGCGTTCGAGACCCAGCGCAAGCGCGAGTACAAGGCCAACAAGGAGCGCTGGAAAAAGGAGCTCAGCATGGACGACGCCACGCCCAAGAGACAGCGGGACGCCACGCTGCAGTATGTTCATTTTCACTTTATTTATAGATCCGCGTGTTTTCTCGACTTTTCTGTACTATAATATGTACGTATTATACATATAAACGTTCCTCTTGAATCACTCTATCTATTGAAAAAAAAAAACCACCAAATCCGTTGCATAGTGTTAAAGATCTGAGCATACATAGGGACAGACAGACTTTGTTTTTTACTATGTAGTTATTAGCGTAGCTTCTTTTTGAAAAAAAAAATAAAGCTCACTACCAATGTGGGTCGCTCGTCACTAGTATTATTGTTAACCTTTCGTGCTAAGCTAAATGCTTGTGTTACGAGTGGGATCACGTCAGTAGTGCAATGGGTGGGTTCCGAACCGGCAACCACATGATCGCAAGGCCAACTCCCTAGCCATTAGGCTACCGCCGCTTTTCGTTTAGTTTACTTTTGGTTCTTTCCATTCCGAATTTCCTTTTTGCGAGAGGTTCATTCATGCAATATAATAAACAAAAAATAGACCACCATTATTCATACTAAACATTATTAACTATTTTAATAACGTCTTTAGTGCGGATAGTAAAACGCTTAACTACAAAAGATGAATTATTGTGTAATTGTTGTATTGAATCCTTCTCAAAATCGTAATATTATGTCACGATATTTTAATGTTGCAGGTCTCAAAAGGACAACCTCAAGCAAGCGGAGGCCGCAGAAGAGTTGCGGCTAGTACGGTCGCAGCGGGAATATCTAGAACTCGAACTACGACGCTTTCGCCGTCGCCGCATGCTGGCGCTGCACCACAAGGAGCAAGAGCTGCTTAGAGAGGTATAATCTCCAGAAATATAAAGTCTTTAAACTAGTATTTTGTCATCTTGGCTGTTAAAAAATTTAACTAAAAAAATTACCATCAAGTTTTGGAACTACAAACTCATACATAACAAAGATTACATTCCGTTGTAACTAGGATTAGGCTTAGGACCTTTTCTTTACACGTCTCAAAAATAATCCTAAACTAGATGACACCAAAGTAGACATTTGAGTAATTATCTATTGTCTTATTATCATTTGTTCTGAATCCAGAATAACCTAAGAATAACTTAGCAATTCTAGAGGCCTAAATTGTCATATAAATCATATCAACATAAATGGAGGACTGAATGTTGCTAAGATAGCTGCGTAAAAGTCAGTTTGGCTTAAAGAGTAGATGTTAAGCATAAGCACTATCGTTTGCAGGAGTTGAACAAGCGACAAAACCAGCTGGAGCAGGCACATGCCATGTTGCTGCGCCACCATGAGAAGACGCAGGAGCTGGAGTACAGACAGCAGAAGGGCGTGCATGCGCTAAGGTTAGAATTTTCCGCATATATCATTACGCTATTGAGTAACAGACGTACAGACCTCATTATTCGGAAGCCGTTCACCTCTTGTAGTATCATCTCTCGTTTTTTTTTCATTTAAAATCTTCGCTGTACTATCACTGGACGCGAAATTGACAGTACGATTTTGTTTACAGAGAGGAGCAGCTGTCTAACCAGCACTCGACGGAGCTGGCCAACCAGCGCGAGTACATGCAGCGTGCTGAGCACGAGCTGCGCAAGAAACACGCGTTGCAGCTCAAACAGCAGCCCAAGAGCCTCAAGGTTAACAACATACTCTAATAAGCTCTACTCTACTCTAATATGCTCTGGCTAAAGCTTTAAAATTGTTAGCAATTGTGGCAGAGTGACTGAGCCATTGAATTCTACGCCAAGGGTTCAATCTCCGCACGGAACAAACATTGTAACATATAAGATCTACAGATATTCTAGATCTCGGTGTTTGTGTATTTAATTACTTTTGTGATTTTTTTTTAAAACAAACCCCTGTTTGTTCAAAAGATGGTTCAAGGTTTTTTTTAAGTTACGGAAGTTCCTTGATCCTTTGTCTGTTTACAGCAAAAGGAGATGCAGATTCGCAAGCAGTTTCGCGAGACGTGCAAGATACAGACACGTCAGTACAAGGCGCTCAAAGCGCAGATACTGCAGATGACCGCTAAGGTAATAAATTGTTTATTTCAATTTAGTTCTTTGCTAAGATTGTAACTCTATCGCTACAGTTTACAGAATATTTCAGTATCACCAATTTTAGAGAATCGCTGAATTTTAAACTCACAAATTAATAAAATTATATTTAGCATACAGGACTCATTTGTTCAATACGACGAATTTAATTTATTTATTTATTGAAAAGGGTCAGTCGAGCTCCTGTCACGTAGATAATAATATGTTCTACGCACAATTTGGTGACGTCTCTTATAAAATTTTCATATAATTTTAGGAGCAACAGAAGGAAGTTATAAAAACGTTGAAGGACGAGAAACGTCGCAAGTTGGTGCTTTTGGGCGAGCAGTACGACCAGAGCATCACTGAGATGCTGCAGAAGCAGACCGTCCGGCTAGATGAGAGCCAGATGGTAAGCGTGACTTATCAACAGATTAAAACAGATTATTACCTCGTAAATTGGTGGCTCTAATTAAATATCAGTATTAAAATATGTGTGGACTAACCCATCGTATCTTTTGTAGAGACTATTACCAAATGTATAAAAAGAGAGATTGGTCAAAATTCCAAAATACTGATAATAGCCATATGGGTTGATCCTTTCGATTTATAAATAGTTGAGGTGTGTCCAACCCATACAAATTAAAATTTGGTTTTTAGATGGAGTGTCAACAACTGAAAATGCAGTTGGAGCATGAGCTGGATATGCTGACGGCATACCAGAGCAAGAGTAAGATGCAGGCCGAGGCCCAGCGCAACCGCGAGAGACGCGAGCTAGAGGAGCGCGTGGCCGTCCGCCGGGCACTGCTCGAGCAGAAGGTACTCTAAGCCAAACTTAATGTGCATTTTAGAACTGAAAAACCTTTTGATTATTCTGGAAAACTAAACTAGTATAGATATATATCTATATTACGTATATATTTAGCAGTACCTGCTGACATGTATATATGCAAGCATGAATGGGTCTGTACAACCGGGGAAGTACTACCGTCCTACAGAATATCGACGTCAAGTAGAAGTATACTGCTGCGTTTGTTATGGTGGGTGTGGAGCGCCAGAGGCCCAATTTCTCCCTCACTCCCCTTCCTTCTCCTTAAATAGGCTCGGCAACGCATCTGCAGCATTCATATGGTATTGCAGACTGATGTCCATGGGCGGCGATGACTACATACCATCAGGTAGCTCGCCTGCTTGTTTGCAGAGTAATCCCACAAAACAAAGATGTTGATTTATAACATACTATAACGCCTGTATTCCACCACGGAGGGTAAGGCAGCGATGTACTAATTTACACCCCCATTTCGCTGGTACATTTAGGTCTCATGTAATAGGGGGCGAGCGTATTGCCATTAACTGAAAATTTCAATAATATTGCTCGACCTGGGGCTCGAGCTCAGACCTCTAGCTTAGCATTCGCGATTAGGACCACTAGACTAATGAGGCAGTCATTTTTTATATACATAATTATATTTTTTTGTGTATGATTAGATGGAGTCGGAGGGTGCGCAGTTCCTGGCGGAGCGCGCCGAGAGGACACGGCTGCTGCACGAGAGACACGAGAGGGAACTCGAGCACTTTGACAACGAGAGCGCGCGCCTCGGCTTCAGGTACTCACATACTATACATATTTACGACAAAGAAAATGCATAACCCACCAAGCTTCGTACGGTTGACGAACATCTACTGAGTGTTACAGGAGTAAACTTTATCAATAATAGCATATCTTTTCTGTGATGTAGTTTAATTTTGTTTATTTTCGTAGCGCGATGGCGATCGCGGAGGGCAGCCGGGAGGGCTACGGCGAGGAGGAGCAGTCGCTGTCGGGCTCGATGCTGTCGCTGGCGCACAGCAACTCGTCGGCGAGCTTCGCAGCCGGCTCGCTCTAACCGCCGCTCGCCGCCTAATGCTGTTGCCAAACCTACTCGCTTATACACGCATTACGTGTATGCTTACGTAGATCATTGCTTGTTCGTAATCGTGATGGAAACTTTGTATTATAAAATGAGATGGTCGACGTGCGATTTCTTCACCGTCTATGTTTATGACTTGATAACCACTGTGATAAGGTTGTCCCCTCATTTAAATATTTACGGTCCAGTAAACGCAGTCCCCCACTTTCGGCACGACCTACCGTGCGTTGTGACGCTCACAAAATTTTGTGGACCCGGGTGTAATTTAGTATTGTAAATTGTTTCTCGCGAATTTTTGAAGTGTTATACACTCGCCTCGCTCTCTAATATTCAGAGCGTTTACATACGATCGATTGTTGTTATTATCGTTAACAATGTTCACGGGCTACCTCATTAGACTTGTTACGAAAAATTGTGTTGAGTGAATCGTGTGAGTATATTGCGGTCCGCAGTATTATTTCGAGTATTGGGCACAGTACGATGTTTTGGCACCAGCATTAGATCTCCATGTCCCATTCTAATTACTGAGACTGTCTGCCCTCCCGTGGTGTATAAATTCATGTTAATTGGCAACATGAGATTATATCATATACTGTTCGACACTAATATAATATTAGCCTAATTTTTTATTATATTTTTTTGTTAAGTCTTCCAAAATCGTAAGTATGGCCGATTGTCAATTGTTTCGGGAGGGCATTTCCTATTTTATTACACTATTAAGTTTATTGCACTCCATAATTAAATAATTATCTCTTAGCAACAGTTCGACAGAGTCGAGGAATAAACTAGAAATTTCAGTATGCGATAGTAGTTCCTATTTGTATAAGAATGCTATTACTATTGCATATTTTATTCACGTTATATATATTCATCGACCCCGTTGTTAATGCATCACCATGTTTCTGGCGTTTTGATAAAAAAAATATCTGAACTGAATACATCTACATTTGTACATACATAAATATTATGTAGTCTTCGGTTATATGTTTTACCATATCACTTTCAAGTGAGTGATTATTATTTATTGTATTTTATATTGCATGTTTACGTTTTATAATAAAGTTGACTTTAAATTATAGATGTTTCAACCATCAATCGAAAATTGTGCCTAACTCTGCCTAAGTGTTTTTCAAAATATCGGAAACATGTTGTTACATATTATGAAGATGTAATGATAACAAAGAGGTTATACGCGAGTTTGCTTGCATATGTCTGAGGTTATTTAAATGATGAATAGATGTGAGAATGAGACGCTTCTTTTTATTAGAAATTTACTCACGATATGACACTGTTCCGTTGACTTTCCAGCCATTGCGGCGCTTTATAACTTGTGAAGTCATATCAGTTGTAAAACTGAAAAAAATATATATGGTCAGTCGCCGTCACTATATATATTATATATTTAGAGTGACGGGAACAGAATTGAAGTCTACCCAAAATAAAACATTAATTTATTCTCTTCGGAATATTCGATCTCTTAGACATAAGAAATTTTATCATCTTTAGAATATCTTTAGACCGTCCATCGTTAAACTGCAGCACACATAATACAACGGAACAGTGTCCATTAGAGGGCATGATTACATTTTAAAATTTAGTATTCCTGATCCAATCTTGTATAAATTGTAGTTTATCTAAGATTCCACAGTGGTTCTAGCTGATATTTCATCTTGATGCTCTAATGGAACAAGATTGAAAAGTGTAAACGGATTACTGGGATCACGTCACATATTATTTTACGGTAAACTTTGTAGAGAAACCAAGCAATGTTGATCCTCAAAGTGTACGCTTAAGAAGTTTGACAGAAGGCATTAATTAGATGAAGTAGTCAGTGACGAGGCACCGAGCCGCGCGCACCCCGCCTCACCTCACTGTTGACAGAGGATGTTATTATTTACAACATTAGATAGACAAAATTCTAATATTCATATCATTAGTTTTTACTTTAGGAACATTTTCGCATATAATTAATAATGTAGATTGAATTCTTTAAAAAGTGGTCTGATGGTATTTGTTTATTGGCCTAGTATTGAGTTTATTAAATGTTTAAAATGTTTTTTTAAAGAAAACTTTTATTATTATGCTTATTTTAGATGATTTTTAGAATTAAAAAAGATTGTAACACGCTTTACTAAATCATAATAACAATGTGCAGGTGGTGCGTAACGCGTTGCCACTGCCAGTTACGTTGTGTAAATATATAAAGTATATAATTATAATATAATATGTATTATTGTGAATATGTATTAGCGAGCACACGAATTGCCTTAAGGGCGGAGGGGCGCGCCGAGCTCGGCGTTGTGTATATAAAGAACAATAATATATAATAAAATATTATAAATAATTTGTTACTTTTGTAAGGTGCGAGTGCGGTTTTGTGTACATTGGAAGTGCGACGCGGCGGTCCCCATGCGGGGCCCGACTATGTGCTATTTTCTTTATTTAGTGTCCTAATACCCTATCGTATTGTGTACTAAGCTTACCAGTCAAATATGTATAGCAAATGTATTATTTAATTTAAAATGGATTATAGTCATAAATACCCAAATTTAGTTAATACTATGTTTAAAGTATTTTTTATTATTTTTATTAATATTCTTTTCCTAAAGCATCACATAATGTGATCGTATTATTTGAGTTTGTTGGAGGTTTCTTGACGGATTAAAGTATCGAAGCCTAAGTACTTAGGCATTAAATTATAATATACAAAGCGTTTGACAACAGTTAGCTGTTTATACGTGAATACCTTTACACAATGTTATTTACTACAATTATATTATTTTAAAATTTGCTTCATTTCCTAGATAATGCAAGAATATTGTAAATGGCTTTGTGTATAGATTTCACATTATTAGTAGATGCCACATAACCCCCCTTCCTGAACTGACCAAATATATGACAATAATCTCTAGACACAGCCTAACTTGACTTGTCACTCTGTCTCTGTACATAATTGTAGACTACGAGCGCGAAGTGGACCTAACCGTTGGGAGTACTGTGCTGTATATAACTCGTTGAAAACCATATTTTGCGAAAACACCATTTCAAACACATACACACAAACACATTAATAATATTAACATTAACCTAAAATATTATCCCAATGATTGTTTGGTAAAATGATAAACAATTATCTCGTTACCAAAACAATACACAATAAATAACAGCTTATCCTGGTTTGCGTTATCATCCGGCTGAATGACAATTTAATACCGGTGCTATTCAGCTTAGTTACGTCCACTATCGAACTCCGCCGATGTCGTAGCTAAATAAGAACCGAAGCACTAAGGAATTGAATCGTAAGCTGTAACTTTGCTTGCGTGCAATAGATGGTCGGTACTTAACGTAAGGCGCGTAGTATTTGCCGCTGTCATAGTACTCTGCCTGAAAACTGGCGACTGTATTGTACCGGTCTGATGTTATGCAAAACTGGTTCTACTTCTAGCTAGTCGGATGGCAAGAGAATAGTGCGTAGGCGCGTCTTTTTCCTATTCCAACCTCTCCCACCACTTAGCTGTTCTAGAGTTAGATGTTATCATTTTTCTGTCACCTTTCAACGGTCACGATCTAAAAAATAATTATTATGAGATAGAAGTACCAAACTCGTAGTTAGCGGTCACGTATTTTGTAAATTGTAACTATACAATTTTTATATTTTACCATTGTATAGTCTTTTATCACAGATAGGTAGTTAGCAATATTGTGACCGATGTGACAAGGTGCGCGCGCGCGACCGCCGGTTATTGAATATAGTTTGCGATTATTCGCGGCTCGCTCGGTGCACCGTTGTTTTCTTTTTATTTTTTGTTACATAATATTTAACAATGAATTTCTAGATTAACTATTATCACTAATAATACTGTAATATAATCTGGTTCATGAAAAATCAAACCGAAATAAATTAAATGGAAAGAAAATTGACGCCTTGTATTATTTAATGTTGTGTTTTATGTGTAAGAAACATTGCGTTTTAGGTGTAAGAAAAGTCACTTCAAACTGTTTAAAAATTCTATTTCTAAAATATTAACAGAAAAATTAAAAAAAATGATACAACAACAATACCAAAAGTACATTATTTTAGGATGACCTTGATTTAAGCCTAAAATTGATCTTATATTTAAATTACCGTTTTATTTTCATAAATGCTATCAAAAATAAGAAAAGTAGCAGTTAAATATTTTTATAATACAATTACTAACGCCGTGTCTCCACATCGCGATGTAAAAATTATTATGAAGACAACGAAAAATATTGTGCTATTTCATCGTCGACCTGTCGACTGAATAATCATAAAAAAATAGGCATAAAAATGACGAGACGTATAAAACTTCGTAATAACAAACAATTTCAATTCTAATATTTCGACTCTTAGGTGTTTCAATCAACTGTATAAATCTAAATTAATTCATCAAAATACGAATTAGTTGATAAATGTTTTTTGCTCTAGTTTTTTATACTAAAAAAATAGGTGAGATGACGTCCTACGTCAACGTCGTTTCCTCTTTTGGGGAAAAAAGTTATTTATGCTGCTACACTTTGATACACAAAGACACGATAAATTGTAAACTTATTTAAGTTTTTCTTAAATTAATTTCCTATAAAATATATTTATTTTTATAACACCCCTTTTATAACACTGTAAAAGCTGGTAGTATTATTATATTTTATGATAATCTAGCAATTAAAATGGGGCGTATTTTACGAATAGTTTCCATTGAGGATATTACCATTGAAGTCTTATATAAAAATAATTTTCGATAAAGGCAGTTGTTCCTTAGTGTAAATGCGGTCGTCGGAAACAGCGTACTGGTAGCATTTGTCTACTGCGTTGGAGAGAATGCTGTGGGCTCGAGGATGCGGCAGTGCATCTCGCGGATCAGTGGCACTGTGTATGCCACGCACTCGTCCCAGCCGGGGTTGCGCCACGTACTCTCACGCGTTTCGCGTCTTGCTTGCAGATCCTTGTAGCCTACAATCAACAGTCGAAAATGAAAACCTATCTTTTTAATCAACTTAATATACACATGGCTACACATCAAGCAGCATACTTCTAGAGTAAACTGACCTCTTTACAAAAAGCCTGATCAGCAATAGGTATAGCTTGTTGTGTATTCATGTGTACACAATACTAATATCTGCTTCAGCTACTCAACAAAGAAAACTCACACCAAATGTGATGTACATTGTAGAGTCGTCCAATTTGCGAGAAGTACCCAGCGAAGGCCTCGTTTTGTGAGCGGCGGTACGTGAGGCCACGAGCCCAATTGTTGCCCCACTCAATCATAGTGCCAGGCTTAAGACTAAAATGGATAAAATTAAGTTAGTATAATGTCAGGGAATCTATTATGTTTTTTTTATGAGATAACTCGGCAAACTAGCTGGCATGCTACCAGATAGTAAGTAGTCGTCGCCGCCCATGCAAATACATCTGCATTACCTACCAAAGGGGTTACTATTATCGTAGATAGTAGGATAGTCTTAGAGGGAATTTTGTGGATTTCATTAAAGTCATTAGATATCAACAGTTTGAGATGCTGTAATGCGCGAAAATGTTGCCTGCCATTGTCTTTCACTACATGAATATTGTTACTCATAAAAGTGCAGAGAACAGTTCATTTACCTGTAGGATCTTATCTCATAAATGTTGCTGGGTGAGCGGGGCTCTCCATTGGGCCAGAAGCTAAAAGCCAGCAAGTACTGTAAGTGTCGTGACCTCACGAAGTTGCCGCGCTCTTTTTCAAGGGTCCGGTAGTCCTGCACAATAACATGCAACATGAATACAATAGTTTGAACATGTTGGACTGCTATGATTATCACTAATACAAAATTGTAAGAAAACAATAGTAAAAAATCTTATCAAAAGGTCAACAACACAACATAGTCTACTCCAGAAGCCTAACACAATGTTAAAAGATAAAAAAGTTATAGCAACTTATCAATAAATAGATGGTGTCAATGATAAAAAATTCTTACAGCATTTTCTTTGAACAAAATCTTTGCTTTATCAATTTTTTCAAAGCCGCCAACGTATCTCCACAGGTGCAAAGCCTGGTCCATGTCTCCAACCGACACTGTCCATGATCCCACCAATTCACAGCCAAGCTCTGCTTTTTGGGCATGTACAAATTCCACTGATGTTTTGCTAAAAAATATAGACATATTTATTTGGTATTTTTTTTATAAACAGTTTAAATGTCACAACTTCAATATATGGTTAAGATAATGCAGCTAAAAGATTTCAGGCATCTGTTAAAAATTTACATTATAAATAAATAAAGCAAAGAATTTTCCTTAAAACTACCAGCTGTACTTAGTAAATATGCTTAATCTGGAGAGTAAGGTTTAATGTTTACAATAACATAGGATTTCTAATGATTTCTTAGTGTAATACTTATATGCAACATTCTATTTACAGAATGTTGCATAATAGCTTGTTTATTCAACGCCCGCCGGCATACCTGGGTAGCTTAAGCACTTATATAATAATATTTATGCAAGCACATACTAATTTTGTAGGTATTTATCCATAGAATCGGGCCTTATGTTATGTGTGTGGAGTGCGTAAATTATCTCCTTGTCACTAAGCATCCGACTATGGGACTCCTTCGTCGGCTCTATCCTCCGAACCAGGAGCTTCGAAAACCATCCATCGTCAGCGTTCGATAATCTTGCACTTGTATGAATAAACCTACAAAATAAAACAAATCTCTTAAAAGTAAACGAATGTTCCAAATTTAAATTAGACACTGTACAAAACATCGACACGAAAAGTACCTCGAATTTTTCGGTAGAGTCGTACATACACTTATCATTCTATTGAGAGAATTCATATTCATCTTGAAAACACAACACGCTTATAAGATATTTAACAACTAAATAAAGGGTTGATAAAAATATTAATTCTTGTTGTTATCAATAAATTGACAAAATCACTTGAAGGTTATCGTGAAAATAGATTTTGTGTACGTAGTGACATCTGTTAAGAATGACCGAAACTAAACAACAATAATATTTTGTGGACTCTCTGGGGCTATCAGACACACTTCCCATCCACACTTCTGAAAACTACAATCTTGCAGAATGAATCAGATAACTTGACTTTGAGGATGACTTTCAATAGCATTCAATGACCACCAGCTGCTGTGCGACACATTGAGATATTAAATACGAAGAAATTCTCCGTTTAACTCCATCTCAATGGTCTGACATTATCTCCTCTTTCAGTATTATAATCCATAATTTTATTATAATGTACTCTGTGATCTCCTCCATATAACGATGGGTAGCTCGCGAATGAGAAATAAAAATGAGCTAGCTCTTTGCTTCCAATCTAGTTCTCACTCGCTCATTCGCTGAGAGACTAGCTCTCCGGCTCAATTAGCTCAATGAATCTTCTTTGTAAATCGATCTTTATATTTATGGAGATAAAATAAAAATACTTTATCATATTTACTTATCTAGCTCTTCGCATCAATTAGCTCAATGGATGAATGAACATATCTAGCTCGTTGATCGCTCACATGTTGTATTGAGAGGGAATGTAAGTATATCTCTCGCTCACTGAATAACTCATTGACTCGGGAATTGAGCTAAATGAGTTAGAGAGCTAAAAGAGTATATATCTCTTTCGATTGAAAGAGTTATATCTCTCTTTTCTTTTCATTGAGCGGTTTCTCGCATCGCTACCTCCAAAGATTAAAGATTATTACAACTAAAACAGTTCGTTCGAAACAATTAAATAAGAAGTTAGCGGTTCCGAACGGCCGCGGTAAAATCACCATAAGTTTATTGTTTTGGATAAAAAGTAGCAATATTAGTAAAGACAATATTCGCAAATGCTAGACATTTGACCCTAATTGTCTTTAAATTTAGTATAAATGTTAAAATTTTGCGCCTGCAAAACCACTTACGCACATCTTGACACAATTAACAGCTATTTCTATGGAGTGTAGAAAGAAAGGAGGACCATCTTGTATGGGGGATTAGTCGAAAAAGTGTCCACTTGTATACAGCAAATTATGGTTCGAAAACTCACCGAACTAGCGCTAGTGTAGCAAGTGGAAATGATATGAATGTAGCAGCAGAGTGAAGTGTGCTGAGTTGAAAAATTGTTTTTTATGCAATTTCGTTGATACATTTTTGTTATTTTAATGATTTTATTGTTGTTAATACAAAAAGAACAAATATAGACGCAATGGGAAAACTTTGTTCAATGAAAAGTTGTCCAAGTGGACGAAAATTGAAAAGTAAAGGAATTGATAAGTCTCAACCTAGATCTTTTTTTCGACCAACAGTATGTACAATCAATTTTTATTAACTATTTAAATTTTCTTTCCTTTTTTAATTTAGTAACCTACTCTAATAATTTGTGGCGCTCTTTTTAAAATTCTTCCACTTGCTACTACAGCGCCACCTTAATTTGCTCCCTTTCAATGGACACTTTTTAATACACTGAGATGGTCCTCCTTTCTTTCTACATTCCATAGCTATTTCGAACGATCTGTCATTGTGCCTGTCACTCGAGTGAAGTCACTTCTGTCAGCCGCTCTTATAAGCCGGTTTATTTTATCTGGATTTTGAAACTCTCTCTGAACTGTCAGAATGACCGACTGAACGAAATTATTCTTTTTACGCAAAAGTTCGTTATCAATACAATACAGTTTATCACCTGAAACTTGAAAATACGGAACACTTTTGACGATAGACCTTAATATGCGAATTATATTTTTAAATGAAATATTTATGCAGAAGCATTTGTATTTTTGTATGTAGATATTAATCCGTATCCGTATCTTTGCATTTTTGCATAACCATTTGGCTTCGTATAATGAAGCGGTATGTTTATTGACTGATGGCCGACAAATTGCTGACATTAGATACATTGTCATTTTCTAATTTACGGATAAATACTTTTTTTATCTAGCCGCGAGAACTCAAGGCTTTTTTAAAGATTCTGCATCACATATAAAAAACGTCGTCATGGGTGAGTAGTCAGTGCAAATTGTATGTTTTTTCCTTTGTTTATAAATTGTGGGCGGTGTTGTAATGTTGTTGGTGTCAGTCTTGTGACTATGTCGATTTGTGTAGCTTCGAGCGAGGTGACAAAGCTTCAGCAGCACCTAGCGCTGCTGAAGGAAGAGTATGGTAAGCTGCAGAGTCACTGCGCGGAGGTGGAGCGCAAGTACACGCTGGCAGCAGCCTCGGCCGGCGACCTGAGCGAGACGAGCTTCGTGGCGCGCCTGCTCATGACTGTAGCCACTCTATACGGCAGAGAGACTTATTCGGACATTAGCATCAAGCTGCAAAGCAAGTCCATGCCTGGCCACAAGTTTGTGCTGAATGCACGCTCTGATGACTGGAATGAGGATGCCTTGAAAAATCTCGAACAGTTAGGTGAGACTTATAAATTTAAACTAATAAATGATGATGTGTACCTCCGCCCCTAAGGCGACTGAACATTCAATATTTTATTGTCATAGTAAACTACCTGATAAAAGTATTCTGAAAATTTCATAGTTATGTGACACAATTTTTGTATTTCAGATTGGTCTGGTCTTCCAGACGACATTGGTGCAGCCCTACTTAAATGGTTATACACAGACGTAGTGGACCTGTCTCGAGGAGACAGCTTTGCCCTTCAATTAATGAAATCTGCAGCAAGCTTCAAGCTGTATGGATTGGTGGGCAAGTGTGAGCAGGCACTCATAGCATCAGTTGGAGTTAGGTGAGGCTCTGATGCAAAACATATTATATCACACAAATTTTTGAGTTCAATGACATTTATATGATTTAACCCACTTGTCGTTTTTAAATGTCTTTCATGCATAGACACACAGGTTGTGTATAGTTTTATAATTGTGTGTAAATAATTATTCTCATCTTATTTCCAGATCCTGTGTGAAGTTCTATTCTGCAGCTGATGAAATTGGTGCGTCTGCCCTCAAGGAGCACTGCTCAGGACTTATATCTGCACATTGGGATGACCTGACAGGTAAACCATTGTTATATAATATTTTGCATGTATAAGTTTGGGTATACCAGTAACTTATTTGCTCAGCTGGCACTCCTCATTATATTATGATGGTGCTAATCATTAGAGCTTATGTGATAATTTGTGTATATAATTTCCATAATTTTGTTACATAGTCCAGCTAATGCTGAGCAAGTCCTTTCTTTATTGTGATGATAAATGCACTATATGCTTGCAACATTTGCACCACTTCCATGAAATATTGGATTATTTTATGATATATTTGACATGTTATTAAAAATGAAATTAATGGGCTTGTGATTATTTATTAAATGAACATTTGATTTAGAGATAATCAATTATAATTTATGTATGTAATTACCTAGAAGTTGAACAAATTTGTGATTAATATAATAGCCTTACATTTTTTATTAATTTTGTACATACAAACTGGCTGTATTTAAGGCTTTATAAAATAATATAATCCTTCAAAATGTCTAACTAAACCCTTACCTGCAAACTTGCAACTGAAATACTTTAACACTTCACTCATTTATTTCAACTGACATACAGTGCCAGTATCTGGCTTAATAATATTTTACCATTATCTTTCTATAGAATAGTGCAATATCAGTAGTGTAATCTATAACCAAAGACTGCCAAACGGGCTTGTGGCAAATTGCTGGGAAGGGCCTTTTCCCTTCCCTTTTTGCCCTTGCCTTGAATGTAAAGAGACACTAAGCCAACATAATGGCTTTCTTTAAATAAAACATTTACACTTACGCTATAGTCATGGTAAGTTATACACAACCATCATAAGCTGACCCAGAGGCTTTTCATACTCATAGAGGTCAGCTTATACAGGGTATTAGGCTAGGTTAGGTTAGGTAGGGCTTGTGGGACTCGCTTTCAGGGTGGGGGTGGGGTCATTTTGCCCGATCTGCCACCCTATCATTACGCCATTGTCTGATATAGTTGTATAATTCAGTGACTTCATGTCAAGTCCTATATTATAGACACAATGCAAAATATATTGTGAGCGTCGCTGAGAGCCAGTACGGGCGTCACTAAATTATATTAAATAAGCTTTAAAATTATTTTTTTACTGGTTGGTTTATTTATATGTATTGTCAGTTCTTTGGACTAAAAGTGCCCAGAATCTCCATAGATAGGTATTGTTTAGTTATCATTACCTTAAGTTTATTTGTTATATATTTGTGTCTAGGTGAAGACTTCGCGCACATGTCGTCTGCGCTTCTGTATCGCATGTTGAAGAGCAAGACACCGCAGCCGCTTCACGGCGCCGTGCGGTTGCTGCGCGAAGACGTCGTGTTCCTCTGCCTCGTCGAGAACCACGCTAACGTAAGTAGGCGCATGCATACACACTGCCAACCACTTTGGCGCACTTATTATGGCTATTCAGAATACATAATTAGGCACTTGGAAAAAGTGAAATTAATGAAGGGAGTATGCAATATCAAATGGAGTGCATTATTATTGTTAAACAATGCACATACTCCATTTTTTTTACGAACTCGTGAAGGAATATTCTAGCAAAACGTTACTCGGCAATGTAGTAAAAGGGGTATGTGTGGTAATTCGAGCATTATCAACACTTACACTAAATTTATTATTTTAATTCCTGGAAACATTCCATAGCAACATTGTCAACACCAACTAAAATGGATAATACAAATGGGGAGTGACACAAGTTTCTGGTCAATATTAAATTGCAGTATTTTTTTTATGAAACACACATTACCTACATAATATAATAATGAAGGCATTTTGATTTAAACGATGGTCTTTAGTTTCATATGGTATGTAGTTACAAACTTACACAACCTAGTTATGAATCCGAGGCACATAATAGCTCATTTACATGAACCGCGTGCATTCTACAAACGCAACAAATACTCACTCTTATAGCTCCATTAGTCGAGATAGAGTTATCCTCATTTGTACTTAGTCATTATTGTAATAAAACTACTTTTCACGGGAAGTCTTACCGTGAAAATGAATGCTGTAAAGGATCCAACACGTCGGGAATTTAATAATATCAATATAACGCCATAAAACCCACAAAAAATCGTTTTGTTTCAATATCTAATTTGCGCGTGTCAGAATTAAGTTATTTTTATTGAATTCATTCAATGTACTCATCCACTAGATTTTCCCCACGGACACGGAAAAAGGCTAAACCCAAGGCCGTAGCTCAGGATTTCACTTGCGGGAGGGTGGTGAACAGGTCAATTAAGAGGAGTGTCCCTCGCGAACGCAACAATGTTGCACAGTTGTCGCTGTCTCTATCCCTCGCGATGCGAACGCGTGCCCGAGAGGAGAAACAACAATACATTTGCAACATTTTCACGCGTATTTCTTATGTTCCGAATTTTGGAGATTACTCCTATAATATTGTTAATACGTAAAAAAAAATCTTGTAAAAATATATTCACTATATTATCTGGGTTTCTGTCGAATCAGAATGTTTCTGTATTGATACATTGTCGAGAAATACTAGCATAAAGTCGGGCCGTTTTTCAACGAAAATTGCCAATCTTTGAGCTCGTGTAACTTTTTAACCGTATATTGAAATGAAATTTTATACTACAGGAACACGTATTTCAATAATAAGATTGTTACTGCAAAATTCCAAAGACTTTCATTTGTTAATATTCAAGATAAGACCAAACTACGTTTGTATGGAGCGCGGAGCGGATACTATCCTCTTAAGGGTAAATGATTTTATATCAACTGTCGGTGTTGTCGGTGTCCTCCGTAAGAGAAGTAAGAGTATCTTAGAAAACTTCCGCCACCATACGATGTGTTATCGAAATGCGTTGCATAGTCTAAAACAGTGACTTCGTTATACGTACTTAGCGACTGTCGTCACCAGTCGACACAAAAGGATTTACTTACTTTTACTTGACTTCTACGCGTATTAAGATGAAACATGCACCTCCAGCAATCCGAAGCTGAACTGTATACAGTCGCCAGCACAGGATCACAGCATCAGGTTATACATAACTGTCAAATTTCTCCAAATGTAAAATCATTTGGAGAAACCTTAACGTGTTGAATATTAAGTTCAAAATCGACAGAGAAAAAAATACATTTTGTTGTAACCTGATGTGCTGGCAACCCTACAAAACTGCATCCAATTTTACGCGATCCGCGTACAAACATACAATACATACAGACGAACAAAAATTCTAAAGATTGATGAAGTCTAATATTATTTATTCTTAAATGTCTCCTATTTTCAGACATCGATCTGTTATAATTATATTACTAGGTTTTGATTTTTCTAAGCCTACTTATTCGTCCATGGGAGAGGAGCCGTGGTCTCTCTTTGGACGAATAAGTAGGTTTAAAAGAAAAATAATAATAATAAAAAATCGTTGTTCATATTGAAATGATTACGATAAAGAAGTCAGGCTCTATTTCAAAATCTATTCCACGGAATAAAATGACATACATTTCTTAGTAGAACAACAAACTTTGCTTAAAAAATCTTTCTTGTAGCAGCTCTATTTTACAATACTATCTGCTACGATGACGATTTTTAAGCAAAAGTTTTTGTACCTACTCAGTTGTAAATAAGCTACAAGATAATGTCGCAATTTTTACTATACTATATTTTTTATTGGCGCCCATGGCGTGGCGTTCCGCGTTAATCAGAAACTTTGATAGAATAGTGATTGATCTCCCCTTTCTATACATACAACAGAGAGGTCAAGGTCACCATCTATTCAAATGATTAAATTAGTATGTACCTCAGTATTTAAGTTGCAGCATAATTATGCTTTTAAATAGTGAATACACAATTAAAATCTATTTATTTGTGTTTGCGCCAACCCCTAACAAATAGATAAAAAAATCCAAAAATCTCTTCTGGTTTCGGTGTCGTGTATGTTTGCACTCTAATCCACTTGTTTTTTTTTATTTATGTACCCACTCAGGTCTATACATAGATAGAGTATGATCGCAAACTTCGACCAGCGTATAAATCAACAATGCTTTGAATTTCAAATTGGCAAAAATAAAATAATATAATAGGAATAGGAATGATTTATTTTAAGTAAATAATGCTAAAATAAAATAGAAAGTATATTACAATACTATTCGATGACGCTTAGTTAAAAAGTCAGTTGTTACAATTTCTGTATACATATATACGTACTTATTATGTATTCTACTTCGTATGACTTCTATGACGCCTCCACCACATTTAAATAATTCAGGCATATAAGTAAAATGTAGCGTCTATACTAAACAAAATTAAGTATCGAATCCCTATCTAACATTTGTGAAAAAAATCACAGACTTGCAACCTTGACTAGCAATAATGCGTATAATAATAAAGCACCACTGTTCAAGCTCTTTGGAATAGTTCATAACTTTGTTCAACTAAAAGTATCTTAACATTATGTATGGCAGTATAAATATAAAGACCCGTATGAAAGTACTAGGGTTCTTATAAAATAGCCTTAAATTAAATATTATTAAGAAAAGTCACCGTTATTATATAGTAATGAGTTTACACATATTATAAGGATGCAGGTATCAATATTTTTTAAGTTATATAAAGCTTACCTTTAAATAATGTCTACTTTGTCCTACCGGTTTATATGGTTCCTTCTTCTTCTTCTTCCTTTAGATTGCTTAGAAGATGCAGCTGAATGAAATGATATATTTTTGTTCGTTCCGTGATGATATTTTGTAATTCTCCGTTTCTATAATTCGACAGACTAAATAATATGAGTACCTACCATCACTCCATTTCCTAAATGATTTGTGATGTGATTCTAAAATGTTGTGTTCGTTGTACTGTTCTTACGAATGTACTATCCAGTAAATATTCTCGAAGCAAAATAATCTATTTCTAATTTTTACAACTGCCATTTCTTATTAACTCAATACACACAACGACATAATTGTTGCTGTTAGTGCTAAAATATTCCGCATTGCTTTCTGTGCACCATTACAGCGGTCTCCTCTGCAGTAGCAGTGTAAGGTTTTCGGGGAGCGTTCGGCGTAGCTTGGGTCCTCGGAACACCCCTCTTCGTACGGCTCGAATATGTCGTTGACTAGTGACCACTTGCGGTTGATCTTCTTCTGATTGCCACTAAGAGTTTGATGCGCGCAACCACGTTCTATGCTATACGATTTTACTGTAACAAAATAGAGAATAAGATATTGAATTAATTTCATTAGCCCTTACTGTCCATTAGCTGCTATCCGATGGACCTTGTGCTTATGGAATTCAGAAAGTGTTAATATCATAGGGGATCATTAAATAAGAGCCCTATCAACATTATCATCAACCTACATTGTCCCACTTGTCTTCTGCCTTCCCTGAATATGATGTCCACCACCCTAGCCTACTGCGGGTTGGCAAACTCCACACGCCCTCAAGAAATCTATCAGGCATGCAGATTTTCTCACGAAGTTTTCCTTCACCGTTTAAGGGATTCATTGACATTTGCCACGACCTTGACGGGTACTTTATAACGCCTGGTACATTAATCGCATACCAAAGAGTAGACTGATGTCCAATTTCTGTATCGTAGTCTTTTTTGCTAAAGGAGTAAGTTACCCAGGGTGTGGCTGGTTATACTCATTTCGACTGTTATTTCCGAGTTTTTCTATTTCATGTCTTCTTTGTAGACGATAGATTGCCATTAATTTGCCATATAACACACACTATGTACACTATGTAGGAGGTGACCTGATGTCGATATCACATACATAAAACCTTCATTATTATGCAAGTAGTTACCGAAAGCTTACGTAGTCCTGACACGATTGTGAAAGTTATGTCTGTGCACTAATCATTACACTATGCATCCCGCAACACATGTGATTAGAACTCGATGCGCTCGTTAGGGTTACCGGGCATTTTGACAAGGGTTAGTATCTTTTGTATAAAGTGCAAAAAATCCACAACATAATTGAGCATTGACATCTTCAGAAGCATGCATGCAAAATTTGCGTGTTAAAAATAGATTGTACATAGTATCGCCGTATGTGAGAGTACCAAGTCCGTACCAAGAGCCTGCCTCTAAAATAGTAAAAAAAGAGATCAAAAAGTCCAAAACATAGAGAGAGTTCGTCTATAGTGCAATCTGTCAGTTAAGCCCTGCCGGCGCGTGCATCGCGGCTGCGATGCGTGCAGTCCTCATTAGCATCCCCGGTTTACAAGAGGAATTGATAATTCGTGACTCACATGCCGATTCACAATTTTGTTTGCCATTCGCACAATGTTGTTATTTTACACTTAGTTACTTGTCATGAAAATTCCCACGAAACACAGCCTCCTATTTCCCCATAGATGAACCAATCCTTGTTCCTTCAATTTAAAATGGTCGATGTGCCTTAAACCACAAAGTTTTATACCAATTTCAGTTTTAGACGACTAAGTGAATTTGGGTCCATGATCGCCATTTGTGTATAAAAACTTGCGCAATTTCACAAGAATCGATTAAAAGCACTCCCTCTGGTATCGTCGCAGAGTAGAATACAATTGTGCGATGTAAAGTTACGCCACAAACGTGCCATATGACACATATGCCTTAAAAGGACCATTTCATATGGAAGCCACGTTAACGGTACCTACTGGGTCTACACATTATTTTTATTGTATTTACCGGATGATTAAAGCGAATATAAGTTTAAATACTTTGAGTACAGTCAATTACGAGTACAATGGTAGTCTTGGCTCTGGCTTTCTCAACCTGATAGGAGGCTTGAGTACAACAGCAAATTTTAAACAAAGAAAGGAAAAATTGCGTAATTTACAAAATATTTTTAGCTATAGTTTTGAAGAGCAGGGCCAGTTCAGACAATTTAATTGTTATAGAATCCATCCAGTAGAAATTACACTAATACGTGTTAAACATTTTTCAATAACGTTAAATTCTATTTTTTGATTGTGCGCGGCAGAGTTGTAACTTATAGGCCAAGGGTCATTGCCACTCGCTCGGGCAGCTGTTGCCTAGATCTCGTCTGTTAAGAATCCTTACCTTGGCGCCATTACCAAAGGTTTTGTTATTTTCAAGTTACATAACATAATATTATTGTATAATGGGTTGAAGAGGTCGATCACACCATTGCTGAGGAGGACACGCATTATGTTCTTACTGAAAAAATGGTTTTAGCAAAACAACATTTTTTGCAAATTTTACGCCATAATTTACTTTTTATTATGGAAATTACTTAGCACAGGAATGTACTTAAGTGTTTTAAAGATATTTGCATCGTCACTTATCACTGACGACAATTAGAAAATTTGTAGGAACATATTTTTGGGATATAATATATTTTGTGTTAATGTTATTGGTATCCCAGCTTGACTTACAGACACATCGGATAAGCAGCTTTCAGTAGGACGACTATTATTCACTGCGCCTTTGATGTATTGAGTGGTTATTTTACAAATGTTGATACGAAAGTCCATGTTACATGCTTCAAAATCTAAAATAAAGCTATTCTAAAATATGATCCTTGTAGTGTTATGGCCGTTGTATTCGTTTATAAATATTTACTTATTGTATTGATGGACATGCCTGTGGCGTGTGTAACGATTTATGACTAAAATATTACTTCAAACATGTTGCTGGAGTTAAAATTTTAAATCTGAGTCATATTCATTATCTGAATTTATTCTAAAGCTAATTCAGATCGTCTAAGAATTATTCAATGAATCCAGTTCTATCTATTTTTCCACAATGTTTGGTTGGTTCACTGTATCAAATTCCTTATCAACATATAACGTCAGCGACTCCTAAAAGTGGACTGTAGTACTACCTATATCTATTCTGTGTCTATTTCATGCAGGCTGAGGTAGCTAACAAAAAGAAAATCTAGCTGATAGGATCTGTTAATGGTACCTATCCTAAATCACTCATTCTGAAAAGTCCATTAAGCAACGGGCAGCTAAGGTGTGCATCATTTCTAGTGCTGTATCACTTTGTTGAGATTAAAATACCCAAGGCAGACATAAAACTTAGAGTTTTTCTATTGTAATTAGGAGGGCCCAATGAGTAAACCACATCTTTAGTTAAAACTAAAAGCCGAGTTAGGCCGCCTGAGATAAGAAGCCCATGTTATCAATCGGTTACTTTTTAGAAGGGACAGTTAATGATGCTTTCTCTTTCTCTTTACTTACATCCACTACTGAACTCGAGGGTGGTGATCTTCTTAACGCACATGCTGGAGTGTTCGCACTCTGTTAAGTACTTGTTGCTGTAGTCAAATTTGGCGCATGCATACGACGTGTGCTCGGGATCACACTTGTAGCACTGCATGCTCCATGACACTGTAATGGAAAACATAATGGAATTTTCTTTTACTTTATTTCCTTAGCCTAGATATTGGTTACCATTACCAGTAGGTACAGGAGAACAGCCTTCAAAGTTTGGACAAACGGTATGTCCAAATATTCGTCTGGTATGTGGCATGTGACCCCAGAATGAAAACTACCAATGACATAAGAACTAAAGCGCTGTTACACATAAATTTACAACTTGAACACCACTTCATTAAAACCTTATGTTTGTGATTTCTTTAATGTTTGATGATATAGTTTTCCTGGAATCATAAAGTATCTAATATGTACTCTAATTAACTTGTCCAATCAAGGTAAGTTGACAGGATATACAAAACCTCATGTAGCCTATTGTTAACTATGAATCGTACACAATGTTATTGTACAGTGCACTTGCGTGGAACTTGATGTCAGAGTATTTTCCAATTATAATTATGATACCGCTGTCACATAATAATAAACATTACCCTTTTTCCTTATGTTTCACGACGGGAGCTAAAAATTTGACTACGTTATATTCCGTGTGAATTTCTTGAACTTTGTAAAAGGTGATGACCTCTATATAATAATATCTATATCTCAGCCATGATCTTGTATTAATATTTATTTTGAGTTTCGGTCTTACTGATATGTTCTTATCGTTGACAATATTATCACCTAGAATTGTTTTCTAGAATGACACTTTTGCGGTGCTCTTGAAATTACGAAGCTTTGAGGTAGGTGTGTGTTTGTGATAGTGTCAAATCTGTTCACAAGTAAAGATTAGTAGATGCTACATGCTTTTTAACGTGCTCGTAAGCATAGTTATAAAAACAAGAATTTTCACATACCGCTGAATAATTATAACACCCTATTTCAGTCCTATTCTGAAAACCGCACGACAAATTTTACAGCATCCAAAGAAAATGTTCTATATTAAATATAACGACAAGGTACATATATGTAAGGAAGTGGTGACACAAATATCTAGACTATTTATATGTAACGCACAAAGCTACACAACAAAACCGAGATCCTTCCAAATCTTTGAGGAAAATTAAGACATCCTCCCCGGTTGATTAGCGAACATCGTTTTAAACAATTAAAGTACAATTTCATGAAATATTTTTATTAGTCTGTCTGTATAGTATTATCGGTAATAAAAGAATGCTGTTATCTTGTTAATTCAGCTCGTTAAGAAACAGCAGAATCGGCAAATAACTATAAATGTCTGTGAATTCTGTTTCATAATCGCGATAGTGTAGTTTACATTAAAAGATGGACGTAAATCGTGATAAAAGACGCCTTTAAAATTACGCTATGTAATATGTAGATGAGAATGCAGTTTACACTTGACCCACCTTTTCTGGGCCGGTCTCTTTATGTATTTACAAGTCAAGTAATCATGAAGCTTACGCTGCATCGGGAACTATGGTCGTTTTGATTATTTTTACCAAATAAAAATGTTATCAATTCTTCTGTATCTATCTATTATTATTATGTGTAAAAGGTCGCCTCAATAAAAATAAATAAAATTAGGCACTGTGAGATATATGAACCAATTATCTTACTCATGACAGTGGTAAAATGTTTATAAATTGTCGTATCTCTACCACATTTTATGGCATTAAATGTCTGTGTGTACTTTGTTTTCTACTCGCATAAATAGCGATTCATGCTAGGCTTTCTTCAAAGAAAGCGAAATACAACATCTTTTATGCGACGTTATATATATTTCGAACAAAGTTCTATAATGTAAATTAGTATTGCATTGCATTGTATTACAAAGAAACAATAGCCATGTCAGGACTTGAAGGAGACATCCTGAATCTATTTCCTATTATCGGTCTGATAGACGTACCGCCAAACGGTTTTTATAGCTATACCTACCACCTTTGAATAGTTACATTTGAATTAGCCTTCATTACGCCTACCACAAGGTGACAACCTAAACCATATGAGAATGAATAATGAGGTTCGATGCCCACATGATAATATTAATTTACTGATAAATTGGTATGACGATACATGGCCGCTTCGCAGTTTATTACCCTGTTGTTTTTTTACTTTATATGTAAGGTATAAAAAAAATGTTCAAGGTTTTTTGTGTCCAAAATAACAAGGGTTCAAGACCTTTTTAATTCTGAACTTGATAAGTTTACCTATATATCTGCTACTTAAGTACACCTAATGTATTTTCCAAGGTTTTTCTTTCCAAAATAACAAGCGTTCAAGACCTTTTTTATTATGTAATTGATAGAAGTACCAACCTACTACGATATAATATACCTACACCAAAACATACATTTTCTTGTAAACAATAAATACACTTTATTATTATTATTGTATGTACATATTTTTAGATATGTTTATTTATCCTCTTAAATGTACTTGAAAATGTTTAGTATGGAGTTAAGGGACAAGGATATATATATATTCTTAAATTTAATGAAAACTAGTCAATTATACTTATTACGGCCTGTAACTATGGTAAAAATATTATAATTACTACGTACAAAACCTATTTTTGGTGCACTTTCAGATTTAGGTCTTTTCATTTAAAATGTTAAATGGAAAATAATTCTGGCGTAAAATGTTATAAAAACTTCACTTACATTTCCAAAACATAGTAAAAGTCAACAACGACGCAGCCAAATCCATTTTAAAAATACAACACCACTTAAAATTACGACTACTACATACACTAAAACTACGTAATTTTTTAATTAAATTTGTTTTATGTTACAACGTTGCGATTGCGGCGCATGTGGCCGGCAGGGCTTTACACTGAACTGAAATTGGCACCTCCGTACTCAACTCCATGATTCACAGGAAGAAAGCCCAGTGCCAAAACGGGACATGTCCAAAAACTATGAAATAAGGTTCTTATGTTCGCGGTATTAACGCTGATTCATGCGATCGATCCTGGCGCCGCCGCGACACTGACCAACATTTGGCGGTCCCACTCTCTGTCACTTTTGTTTGTTGCTTTGTCTCCGGATTCCGATGATTAGTTTTATTTTAGATCTTCAAAAATAAAATTTGCAAAATATTCTTTCCTCGGTCACTAGTCTATTTAGCATTAAAACATACAATTTGCAGTATTTTTGCGATATATAACGACTGGTACATATATAGGTAGATATTATATTTTTAACTGTATACGTTCGTAAATTTAATATTATATGATTATTTATTGCATTATGTAAGTGTTAATTAGATACTGAACGAACCGTAACAATGCAATTAAGGATTTTACTTTTGTGTTTTTTTTTTCCTCAAAATGTTGTTACTATGAACTTGTATTAATGCTTTTTGTGACATTGTCTCTTCTCGATACTACAATATTAACATGAAATGAAAAAAATATCTACAACTTGACCCATTAAACATGGTCGCTATCGATGAAAATACATTGTGTCTCATTATTACAAGTTGTCAATAATCTTGTTGCACTGGGGTAGAATGAGTACGTAAAAAATCTATTAACTTTCGGTCGTTTTAAAGAAACTGAATATCCAGGTACGCACGGCTACATAGAAGGGTATACAAATCCAGTATGTGCTGGTCTACTATTACACGGAAAGTCTTTACTATGCAAGTTCAGTCAATAGTGGTTTTGTATAGCTCCAGGTGTAGCCGTGTGTACTTGTTTTAATTTGGCGAATCAAAAAACGTGAGCCATGATTAACAGTTACCGTTGTTTATTATTCTTCACTAAGCGGATGTTGAACCTGTTTTCTGTACTATGTAAAAGATTCAAGTGGTTTGTTTATAGATGTTGATCGGGTAATCTTTATTTAAGACATATGGTTTTTATTAGCATTGATGTAATGGTATCAGCATTGAATCTTTGACTTTATCATATCAATGTACCTACTTATATAAAACGATGTATCTGAAAATATTCATTTTGTGACTTAACTCATTCGTTGTTCATTGCTTTGTGCAACATTTTACTATTGATATGGTCGCCTGTCGCCTCGCAACATCCTTTATTATTAGCGATAAAAATGACATGTGTTGGCAATTTTTATGTGGATAAGTTAGTAATGTCGTGTCAATGAATCACTTGCAGATTTTTGGTATTGAGTTGCTTAGAGCATTTCTGTTGCTTAGAGTGTTTCACTTTTGGAATTAAAAGTATCTACCAGAACAGTTTCTTGGATCGTCTATTGTATTGTTAGTCAATCATAATCATGTGCTATCGCTACTTACCAATTAGATAGGGGTAAAGTACCTTTATTTAATAAAAACTTCGTACTCGTGATATCTGTGTAGTTTCATTATTATCAAATGAAACATTCGCCATGTAATTATCATTTGTCGTGTACTACAATACTTAGTAAACAGGTTATCAAATGGAACGGTCACATTAAGGTCGATGATACTACAACAAACGACAGTTACTGTTATTGATTATTGTGATCTAGACGTGGGTGTGTCTCGACTCTGCCCCTATTTCTGTCACTATTTGTCGCGACTAGAATTATTTTTTTAAGTCGTGGGAAATACTACTGCTCCATACTTTAAAGAGTACTAAGTGTCACTTCTTCTTCTTTCTATAGCTTTATCACAGAATCTGGGATTTTCTGTACGGTTACCAAGACATCTATTTTGTCTGTACGGGGTGACACTTCTATTAAATATAATATACTTACTTAAAACCTACTCGAATTCCATTACCCCTACTGCCAATCATGAGATTGAAAGTTATTTTTTCTACTTCCGATGACAGGCAGCAAATTCTAGACTAATTGACCTTTTAAAGAAAGACTCACATAACGGCAAGAATGTTTTATAATATCCAAGCTCGATGACGTAAATCAGGTGCTAAAAAATTCCAATTCGACTGCCGTTGAAGAAAGAGATGCACCATGGATGACGTCAGTGATGCGCCACTATTTAGGTAAAAAATCGGTTACGTCTGACGTCATCGTGAACTTTGTAAGTCAGCACTGGCTATCACTGTTGTTTTCTTTGTTCTTTTTTTTGTTTAAGTCTCTGTGACTGTCTTTTTTAATATCTTCAATAAACATCTTAAAAAACAAGTGGATACGAGTAAATAAATGGTATCGAACCCGAAAGAGTAATGTTTGGAATTTTTGTATGTCTAACGCATAAACTACTGAAGTGATTGAACGTTTTGTGCTTCAACTTACTACTTAGTTACATCTTATTTCAATCATTTGAATGGATCCTGAGATATTGCTTGACCTCTCTGTTGTATGTAGACCGATAGAAAGGAGTTTGTTGTTCAATTTAAAAAAAAATACATTTTATTTGGTCGAGTAAATTCTAAGAAAGAGCTTGACCTCTTTATAGTATGTATTTCGATATAGAGAAGGGTGATTTTTGTTTTTCGTTCTAAAAATACATAATACTTACTTATCCCCCTCTGGAGCGAAGCCGTGGAAAAATAGTAGGTATGCAATATAGTTGGTATCATTTTATCTACCTGATATACCTAAGGTAGGTATATCTCTGAGATAGGTAGAAGATAATAATATGTCAGTATAGATATACCTACCAGTCAGTCTGTATAACGTAATAAAAATTGCCTGAAAAAATACTTTTCCTCTTCTCTCTTACTTTTACTGTGCCCGACAGGGTGCATAATTGATTCTAGCACACAACATTATGGAATGCAATTAAGTTGAATTGAATGTGTAAAAGACACGTCAAAACAACAAATTTTGCTCTTTTCCAATTTATATGAAGTACCTACCTAATAATATTTATAGGAAGTGGATAAGAACTAATATTTATAGATAATATTGGAAGTTAAAATAATAGTAGGAAAACTATTTGTGTTAGATACTTAATGACAAAAGCCTGTCATCACCACGAATTCCATTTCTGTAACTATATGCCTATTTATTTTTGCTATAGGGCATGGTAAGGAAAATGCGTTTTTATTCAGTACGAGTCCGATATACCTACCATACCTGCTATTTCTATTCAGTAGGTTGGTATATCAGCCAAGTGGATCCATGAAATGAAAGGAGGCCAAAAAAATTTTTAAATGACCTTCGTTTATTTCTATCGACTTTCACTATTATTCATAGGACTTATCATAATTTTCTCACTAAGATTCAATCTAAATATGTAGGTAACATACTTATTTAGAATCTTAGTTTAATATGCAAATACTAATTGGCCACTAAACTTGGTGCAATTTTTTAAATACTGAATCTGTCGCCTGCGGTTTCACTTGTGATCTAAAAGGTTAACCTACTACTAGCTAGAAACTGAAAATCTGTACTCCGTAGGTAGTTTTGATAGATATGTCACGTAGCGTAGCCCAGTATATAAGTTGAAGAATATGCTCACAATCAACACAAAATTAAAATCTATTCAGTAGTTTTTGCGCCAACCCCTAATTTACAGACATTTATTCCGAAAATCGGATGTGAGGAAATCTATAATTGTCTATATACTATATCTACTTAGTAACCCACTTGCTTTTTTAAAATATTTACTATGTACACACGATTACACATCATGCTAGAGCTTAATTTAAGCTGACCTTGTATTGTGTAGGCTAGAAATTGGGAAAGGTACATCTTTGTCAACCGCCGTTCGTACGAATAAATATCACATAATATCTATATGGATGATATATTAAATAATAATCTTTATTTTGTAGACTTGAGTGAAAGTAGATTTGTTTTTTTGCGTTATAGTTTGTCCCCTTTTTTTTCAGCCTTTATCGTCCCACTGCAGGCCAAAGGCCTCCCTACTCTCCTTCCACTCCTCTCGGTTCAGTTAAAGGTCTAGTTCGTTCCACCATCTCCTTCTGCCGCAACGTCGTCTGGTGTTGTGTGGACTTCAGTGGTGAGTTTTGCCCACAGGTCATTCGACATGCGGCAGACATGACCAGCCCAGTTCCATTTTAAGCTTGCGCCTTTTTGACCAGCCTCAGCGATTTGAGTTTTGGAGCGCAGTACATTGTTCCTTATACAGTCTGATAGCCGGACTCCTAAGGTGCTGCGCTCCATAGCTCGCTGGCAAACCCCGAGTGCGGATTTCTGATGTTTCGTAAAAGACCAAGTCTGAGCACCGTAGGTGAGAATACACACGTCTATGAGTTTCTTCTTGAGGGTTAGAGAGAGATTACCCTTCATGAGGTTTTTCATGGACCAATTATAGCTCCTCCAGGCGTTTTCAGTGCGTCTGCAAACTTCTTTGTCTTGTCTCGTCTGGAAGGAGACTAATTGTCCCAGATATACGTACTCCTGGTCGTATTGTATCTCTGCGCCATCAACTTCTAACCTACGTTTCGTGCTATTAGTCATTAGCTTGGTCTTTGACATATTTATCTTTAATCCGACCTCGTGGCTTGCTCGGTTGAGTTCAGTGATCATGGTGCCTAGTTTGGATGCTGAGGGGGAAAAAGCAAGATGTCGTCGGTTTATCCCCTTAGTAAAAGTATTTCACAATGATGAGTATAACGACAGGACCTTGGTTATAAGACGACACGAATGTCACAATATAAAATGCCACTAAGTAAATGAATTACCATTAGCATATGTGACAAATATATTCGTGGAGAAGTATTATAGTGCCGACAACAAAACAACATTGACCTACTTAACAAATAATTATTTTTATATAATTAAGGTGTATACCCCGTGGCAGATTTAATGCGTACTTAGGTATTTTACTTGTAAACAGTGTTTTCCTGTGGTTATTTCAAAATGGACAATAGGTAAACACCAAACTTGTACAAGGAAATTGTTATCAATTCTTGCTATAAAATATTTTTGAATTCAACTACTCTGGAAATAATACATAGAGTTAGTTGAGAAGACAAAAATGTTTAAGGCGTTGTAAAAAATAAAATTAATAAAAATAACCAATATGACAAAAAAATAAGAATTTATAGACTAGCTCTATAAATTCTTTATTTTTTGTCAATTTTGTTGGTTGTACCTACCCCATTGGTACTTCACAGTAATTGACACAATCACTGTGAAGTACCAATTAGGTATAGCTTCTTTGCTTCATCATGATTCTGGAGGAGTTCTAGTTTACGTTTCATAAAATACTAGATGTGCCCCGCGTTTCCTCTTTTTTTTATTTCTATGCTCACAAAAAAGTAAAATCGCCTTCAAAAATATTTTTATGTCTAAAACAATTTCGGAAGACGGTGACTTTAATTTGAGTGGTTTATTTGTTTTTACCATCTACTTCCGAAACTATTTCAGACAACAATATTTTTAATATCTTTTGAAGGTGGTTTTACTTTTTGTTAAAAGTTATTGTTTTAAAAAATTTTAACAGTGAAGTCATGATTATTACTTTAAACCTAACATTAAGTTAAGAATTAACTATGCAATATTTACATTAACATTCAAATATAATCAATCATCAAAAAGGTCAAAGGAATGATATAAGTATAGAACTATGAAAATTATACATAAAATAATGTTATTGTCATTGTTTACGCCAGTAACACTATTTATTTTATTTTATAGCTCATTTTTACACTGTAACCTTGCATTAAAGCGGACTTTCAACATCATAATCTTTTAAAACATGTGGCTGTTGCCCGCAGTTCCCCTTTCGTCCCAAAGAATAATTAGTTTAGTTGACAAAGTATTGTCGCAATCGGTGAACGGTCATGGCAGTGCATAAAACATGAACAAATAATTATTTGTTTAGTATTATACCGGAACAATTGTATACGGTTGTTTTCTAAAACCTACAATAAATACATACATTTATTACTCACGAAACTGTAGGTAACAGTCACTCAGATGTTTGAAAACGTAAAAAGGTGTCACCAATATTCCTTAAACATTATGTTTTTGACTTCAACTATGAAATGTCTAATTTATTGTCAACGGGACATCATTATTACACAAACTCTTCAATTTCTCTTTACCGATAAATAACTTCTGTACAGTCAGTAACAAAATTTATTTAATTAAAATTAGAGACAACACAGATATACAAATATAATTTTGATGTCTTATATTTAAAAGTCACTATACCCTTTCATAAATATCACAAAACATTGCGAGTAGTTGCGTGACACGGAGTAGTTAGTAAACGGAGGGTTTTCCTTTTATTCTGTCCTCCGTAATAATAGTATCGCTCTTGCGAATCGGCGACATTCGCACTCATACATTTTGTCTATAATGTCTTCTGGAAGGTCATTTACCCATGTCACTTTACATTTACTACTCTAGTGTTGCATGGCAACTTGACGTAATAATTTATTCCTAGGTGTAACTGCAATTACTACCTAAGGCTGTTGATGTATTTCATGAGGTTGAACACCACTATGACGCCCATGATGTCCGTGTAACCTTCATGACTTGTGGTCGGCGACGCGTTGCATAAGTTATTGCGGCAGTAGCAGTATCTGAAATGTAATGTACAGTGTTTTTCGATTATATATGTTTTCCAGAAACCGCAGGGTTGTTCCTGACTAGTAGAGGTTCACTTACGGCAAAAAAAAAGTTACTCGAAAACTATAATCGGTCATTTATATAAGTTGAATGCAATAACGCAATAGAAAGTTTAAGTGTAAATTGCGAAAAGTACTTCGGAATAGCGTGTCATTATTAAATGTTGAAAAAAGTTATATCTGCTAATAATTAATAATAATAATATATTTTGCCTATATAAGCTAAAATACACCCGCCACTAGTTTCAATTACTTTAAACCATTGACGATGTACTTATGTATACGCAACAGCTGTACGTTTTCACACTCAAGATCTATTATTACTCAGTTTTACTACCAACTTTCTTAATAAGATACATAGACATTTTAGCCAAGCAGAAATATACACTAGACTAGAAGGGACCGCACAAACAGTTCTGCACTATTCAAAACTCCACCATACCTTGTTGGTGTACTTCTTTCTCCTTTATCGTCTATGTTAATGCACTCCTCTTTGTAGGGTTCTAATATTTCCATCCTTGGCGACCACCTTCCATTCTTGTAGTCCTGGTACTCGTGTTTCTGAGGCGCACAGTCCCTCAGTACGCCATTAATTCTCACTGAAATATATATTAATATGACGTTAATAATATATATAGGTATATATATATTTATTTACATAACAATTATTATGCCTCCTCTAACATCGTCCAAAATTTTATATTCTGTATAGGTACCATGAAGAAAGCGCAGAAAGCGATCGAGATCGTCTCGCCAAAGTCTGCTCGGTCGATTTTGTCTACGAATAATGCTCTTTGCCCAGAAGTGGACGAAACAGTGACATGACTTCAAAAAAAAACCAATTCTTACTTTAAAAACAAGTGAAATTGACTGTTTTAATCATAATTCAAACAACTCAATTTATTCATTCCATTTACAGTGATAGTTAACATAATCACGTGACATTACATTGCGAATTTTAAAGGAATGAAAGCCTTAAAGGAAGTTGTGGAAAGATATGGCGAGTGGTATTTGCTCTGTAGTGGGATTTTTAGTAAATGTTACTAAAATATATTGACTAAAATATATTTCCTTGATATAGTACAGGTGATCGTTCAATCAAAGTGCAGTTTTAATGCTTACTGGTTGTAATTAAAACTTCCGAGTTAATAGATTTAGTCAGTTGTGTTAATTACTACGCGGCTGCATTGCAATTATTACTAATTAGGCTTACTTTCATTTACAGTTAAATATAATTTCATTAGAATTAACCGGGACTATCAGCACTGACAACCGTTCAGCTCAGGATTGCCATGACATTAATTTAGGCGTTCACTGAGGTCATTTAGTTCAACCAATCTAACTGTATTGTTCTCACGTATAGAAAAGTTTATTAAACTATGTAGAGAATCATACTTTTTTAAATATTTATAAAAATATTGTAATAAGCATTCAATACTGCTAGAACATGTCTCATGAAAATTGTAGTAAATTCCACATCTGTTGTCTTGTTTTATTTGTCTTAAGCAAATTGCCTTCTGGCTAACAAACCTGAACCTTGATCTGTTTATAACAATCTGATCTGTTTGATAACAATCGTACTTTGTCACCTTGAACGCATATTATGTTAATTACCATTTACCGTCGATACCCTTCCGTATGTATTAACAGAGAAATACAAATTATTTGTAATTTCAATTGATGAATGCTGGAATCTTTCTAACTTTTTGCCTCGAATGTCATACTGATCGATGCAGCTTTGTTTATTAGTACACGTCTTGAAAAAGGAGACTCAAAATCCCATGACTTATTAATCTAGTCTAAAGTCTGTTTTCTAAAATAGCCAGAATTTAAGACTGAATGCAATAGGGTGGTTATTTGAGAGTTAATAATATTGGAGAAGTGCCTGTTTAATAAAAGGCAAGTTTATACACACAGCATAAGTGCATATACAAAAGACTAAGTTAAATAACAAGTATAATAAGTCCTCTTTGCTATAGTTTCCAATACGCACCTCCATTCTGTATATCAAGATGGAACTCCTGCTTCATACACATGGTGGAGTACGGGCAGTCGACTATGAACTTATCGGAGTAGTCGAAGTTCACGCAGAGCCGCTTTGTGGTGTTGTAGTAGTGGCCCGGAAGTGGGTTGATGAGGCAGTGGTAGCACTGAAGCGACGATACTCCTGGAAACATCGAGATATGCTCATATCTATAATTACTCTTATTTACTGTATTGATTTGTGTTGCTTTTATGTAAATTATTATTTTCGAGAGTTGAGATAATACGGCGCCAGTTTATGTCGCGGGGCGCGTTTATGTAGTGCTAAATCGCTGTGTGTCAGCGATTCACGCGCAAGTAGGTACTGCTCGTATGTGACTAGAGGGGCGATTAGAGAATCCCAAGAAGATAGATGAAATGACATAATAAAACTCCGTCGCGTCGCAGCTCCACTACTACAAGATGACGAACTAGCCTAAAATACTATTTTAAATAGAGCTTTATTTTATATAGGCAGATATTTTCTATATAAATTAGATTGGAGTTATACTTTCAATTTTCATTATAATTCTCAGCAGTTACAATAGGTATGCTATTTTATTCTGATCTAAACCTGTATCTCGTGTCAACCTGTGTATTTTACGACGAATTAATTAATCAATCAAGTGCAAAGTTATTAACGTTCTCGTTCCAACATTGTAAATGAACCTGTCTCTAGTTAATTCCTCTGTAATTAACCTATACTATAGGTACATCGCGTGTCCAAAGCTAAGTATATCTCGTCTTGCAAAGAGCTAAGACGCACTAAACCTGGGACCCACACGCAAACTAATACCAAGATTTACATGCAAAATGATTGCCTTAGGGTAATGTTGTCACAACCCAAGAATATTTTTGTAATAGGTAAACTCATTGGTACTTACTATGCTAGAAATATCATCATCATAGCCATCGTAATGAAAACGGTTGGCAGGGTGACATTGAAAGCAATAATGTTAGAGCGAAGGTTAGCTTTTCCCACGGAATAGTTAAATAAGGTAACTATTCCGTGGCTTTGCCTAAAGACCTTCATAAATCCTAACCAAACCAACGAATTTGAGTCATATTTTCAAAACATTAATTGGTATTGCAATAATTTGCTTCATAAGCACAATATCTGTCTGTTTGCGTAGGAATGCACTCACTGCAGTGTGCAGTGCCTTCGGCAAATAATCTTGCGTCACCACGGGTGGATCGCAGTGTCCATGACTCATCTCCATGTCTCTCGTTAGAATTCAAGTTAGCCGATATAACATTTTTATAATAACTATCTTCTGTTCTATTATACTTCTACGAGCATACTTCCTTCATTAAAAAACAGGGTCTCTGGTTGAACTGTGGTTTATACTTTTTTAGTGGTTTTATTGCGTTCAAGCGGGGCAAACCTGAGTCCCAGAAAATAATTTTGTATTTGCTGTGGTTAAAATAATAAATGGAAACCATTGCATTACCATACATGATACACATACAGAATAATATCTCTTTAGTAAATAACGACACCACATACGTAAACGTAACATGCTAGTCACGATCTCAATAATACTGATCCATTCGAGTCATTGAACCTAACACATGCTTGGATTTGGAAATTACGCTTGAAATCAAAAAGCCGTTACGATTTGCCAAGATTGAAGACATCATCTTTTAATTATTAGCGTTATCACAGGGCAATATGCAACATTATTCTATTTTGGATTTTAATAAATATACAACATGGAGACAACAATAAATGTAACAGCCTATACTATTCTAAACAAGCATTTTTTTTTTTTAAATATATTAAAACTTCTTACATACTAGCTTGTAATGGAAAGCTGTAGTGTTTTGGTATATTTACCATTCTATATTTTAAAGTGTCTCCTTAAACTAATATAGGCTGTAGTTTCGCGAAATATAGTAGCATCATCTTCACCTTGTATATACATATACTAGCTTTCCGCCCGCAGCTTCGCCCGCGTGGACAACACGATTTTGCCGGTTTAGGTTTTTCCAAAGTAACATGTACTATATGTATTTGTTATTAAATGAGCAGCATTCGTGTTCTTACAGCTAGAGCGATAGTCTATCATTCTGGAGGTCTCGTAGGATCGATTTCCTCGGGGAGGTACAAATAGTGGTAAACCACTTTGCTCATTGGTGCTTTTTCTGTCTGGTGTCAAAATGACCAGATTGATATTAGTACGGACTCTGTAACAGGCAACGTAGAATTGCTCATGAAGGAAGCAATGTTCTCTGAAATCTATGCCTGCCACCCTTAAGCACTCACCCTGAATTATTTTTATGGGCATTGCAAAGTAGAAATCGTACTCAAAAACATAGTCGGATGGTATCAGTGGTATTTGAGGTAGGAAAAGTGATTCCCCCGAATACATCCAGTTATCACAGTGGCTCTTTAATATTTTTGTGCAATGCGGTTACTCGCAGTCTAGTCCCGTTACATAGTTTAAATCGTAGCATTACAGGTGTCCCAAGGAAGGGTAACACTGTTAAGGAACTCATGATACATATATAAGGAAACATGATAGTAAATTGCTTCATCCGCTTGTAGGACTGAATCGATAGACCTGTATTCAATTTCTGAGCCCTCCAACGACTTAAGAAGTATGTAATTAATAGCAGCTGCAATGTTTTTTTTATGGAGTTAGTATTGCACGTTTGCACAGCCAATCTATAAACTTGTTTGTTTATTAGAAAAATCAGGGTACACTCTAACTATTCAAACTATCATAGGCACCTGTCACTACTGTTACCAGCAGAGATGGTATACATATTTTCCTTTCGGATTCGGGATAATCCGCATTTCCTATTTTAAGTAATAGCTCTGAGAACTTTCCAAGAACCGTATCTCTCATATTTCTTTTTACGGATAATCATTAATTTGGGCTAGGGCTATAGGTATGACGATGGTAGGGATGCTCTGATTTCGTCTGCTCGGGTTCCTCTAGATATAACAGAATCTGACGGCATTCCCCCGTCTGCAACTCAGGAACTCCACCGATCGCTCTTTTGCTGCCTCTGACATCTTTAAAAATCTAGTGTGTGCTTCAATTCCACCTTTGTGCGCCTTAGATGTCTCATCCCACACGATAAATCTGCGATTTCGGAGAATTTGAGCCATGTCACTCTGCTAAGATATTATTGCACAACGGAGTTTCGACACGAATAAGACTAAGCGGAAGTTTAAAAGGCAGAGCCGCTTTCCCACCTTCCCACCAAAAGAGGTGTTATTCCAGATGCAGCTACAGCTAATGTCCCGATTACTTTGTATTTTAGCCAAAAGTGAGTGCGTGACACAAACTGGTTGGCTAAATAATAATATGTACAACTTTGATATGATTTTCGAATATTGTGATTCTCGTATTTATTTATTTTGAACGCAATGCATAACGTATTCCGTTTTAAAGGTAATAATAAAAATTAGGTGTTAATACAAATGCCAGATTTCTCTACTTGCACTATATAGGGGAAGTAACTCTTTTTACGCGACTAAGGGGTGATATTGAAATTTTGTTGCTTTAATTGTATTGTACAGCTTAAATGCATAAGTTCAAGCACGATAATAAACAATTTATTTCAAAATACGTGTTTCTTTTATTATAATGAAGAGTTTAAATACTTAATCTCAAGTAATTTTGATAATAAATAATTTATTTTTGTACAGACTTTAACACCCCTTTTTAACCCTTTTAGGGATGAAATTCAAAAAGTCCTAAAATATGTGATTCTTTAATTATATTGAAGAGCATAAATATTAAGGTTCAAGTAATTTAATTGATAGTATATAAAACATTTTTCACACAAATTATAAAACCCCTTTTTACCCATTTAAGGGATGAAATTAAAAAAATCCAAAAATATGTATTTCTTTAATTGTATTGAAGAACATAAATATTAAATTTCAAGTAATTTTGATAATAAAAAAATATTTTCCATACAAACTTTAACACCCATTTTTATCCATTTAAGGGATGAAATTAAAAAAATCCAAAAATACGTAAATCATTAATTATATTGAAATGCATAAATTTTCAATTTCAAGTAATTTTGATAATAAACAAAAAAATAACCATACAAACGTTAACACCCCTTTTTACCCATTTAAGGGATGAAATTTAAAAAATCTTTAACGACGTGTTTTATTATTTTGTATTTAGAGGCTTAATACCAAATTTCACTAAATTCAAATTAGAAATGACAGAGTTTCATACAAACTGTAAACCCCCATTTCACCCCTTTAGGGGATGAATTTCGAAAAATCCTTTCTTAAATGACGCCTAGAATATAAAAGCAATATCCTCACAAAATTTCAAACTTCTATCATTAGTGGTTTCGGCTGGGCGATGATATGTCAGTCGGGACATTGCCTTTTATATATCGGGTGGCGATTAGGTTATCACATTAAATTAAACAGCGGTCATTCCAAGTTATCATTAGTCTGTTTGAGTAATAAAATAAACAATTTTACTAAAAATAAAAAACTAAATTTTTCAAACAAAATAAATACCGTAAATATTGGCTCGAAATAAATCACCCTCAATAATATCAGTATACTGACCTGTAAAAGCGGCAACGTCGCCGCCGCCGCCGCGGCGAGTAAGTACCTACATACTTGCAAGTAGGCATAGGATAGGACGCTCGGAGCGATGATATCAACAATTCAACACAAACTTGCACAATAATAATAATTCAATTTAATAAACCTACACTTGTCCAAATGTTCAATTGATTAATTAAAATTTACGTTATGGCCGCCATGCAACTGAATGCATATGAGCACCGTCATAGGTAGGTACGATATACCTCTGTCGGTATGTTCGTAACACCAGCAGCGCTGTTTTGGTTGCATTCAATCAACCATGTCGGTGTACTCTGATGATAACGTATGCTCACCCACTTTCACTAACTTCACTAACTAATAAAATGTCCTATCACAAACAAAAAATGAGAAAAGCGTCCGATCTCGCAGGAACTGTCACAACACTTAACTAATCTACAACTAATAATAACGTATCCAACAAACAAAACAAGAAATTTACGAAAATGTTCTCAAAACAATTACAATAAAAATACGAAGGGCGCGTGTGCGAATAAGCAACACACGAACTATCCTTAAGGACCCCGGAAGCGTACTGAATCTTCGTTCGCTTCCGTTTCTTTACTTTGTAGTCGCGCGCCGCCGCCGCCGGCGCCGACAAAGGACGAATTCTGACGACACCTACCCCCGTATCGCGCATAGAGATTTATGCCTTAAACAAATATTTTTAAGAACGTTTTTTATTTATCTTTCGCTGTGGTCCCTTATCTTTTAATTTTGCGCATAGACAAGGCCTAATAGTGTTAGTTATAAGGTCATTTTTAGCTTAACTAGTTTAAGTTTCTAATAATTGTTAGTAATACGGAACGGCAACGTTTGAATTTTCTCGGGTCTTTGAACTACTAGTTTAGGTCAGGTGATTATCGTTATTCAATACATGATGTTGTTAAATACTAAAATGGAAAAAACGATCCCAGGGCTAAAATGCTTATTGTACTTATTTTTTTTAGTTGTGTATGGTCAAAATACGTTATGTAGAATATGTGGTTGCAATTAATGTGATAACCTAATCTCCACGCGGTATATAGATTATCATTTTGTATTTATTTTGTGTGAGTCACCAACATTCGTTATGACAACTCCTACGCAGATTCACATTACGCATACGCCGCTGGTGAACGCTCGTTCTTGAAATCGAACAGTTCAATTAACTGTCCAATACCTGATTTAAAAAATAGACCTCTTAGGTTAGGTTTTATAACGTCTATCTAGAAATAAATTATGTCCAACATTAATTTGTCTAACTGTAAAGTCAAAATATTTGCTAGTCACTCTTCGGACAACGACCTCGCAATTTATATAATAAATACGTAATGTACATACATTAAATTTAGTAGAGCTCCCAGATGACCGTGCTTGTACACACGGCTACAGGTCAACCTATACAAATCCAGTTTAAGCTGATGTCGCATTATATAGACGTCCGATACAATAAGAGCCCAGCGTAAACTGGTTTTGTATAGCTTGATGTGTAGCCGTGCGTCCAAATGATTGTGTACATTTTATTATGACGCTTACCTGTAACTAGTTAGTACCTACTCACAGACACATGTCTATGTCCCTACTGGTACTGTGTGATACAATTAAATTGATTATATAAAACAACATACGAAGTTATATCAAATTGCGGCATAGCAATAATTTTATAAATCACTATTATGGTGCCAACTATGGGACTTCGCCCGGGTGACTACTGACATGTTGGCTGTACCAATGATTCATGCAAAATCCATGATCCACCCACAAGACGCGTGTGTGTGATGTATACTGATGCCTGGCTAATGTCTACTGATAATCATATTTTATATCATATTAGATTAGAGATAGTTGGCTAAAATACCAGTAGGCATTATTTAAATGCTTCTTAGGTATGTAAGTGTTATTTACATATCTAAGAAGCGTTTAAATATTGCCTACTGGTATTCGATTGGTGTTTGTTTATAAAATCTAGTTGGCTTGAAATTAGTGTCAAAACTTCGCATAAGTCCACACGATGAAATTAACATTAATAGTAATTAGTTTCATGATAGTGGCTTGTCATAGTGTTAGTATAGACTACTACTTCGGTAATAAAGAACCAGATCAAGAAGTTCAGAAGAGTAATACGACTCCTTTTAAACCACCAAAACATAAACAATTACAAAAAACAAAAATTACACGAACCAATATAAATAAAGTCTTTATAGAAAATGTGACAGAGCATGGTCACGATTCATATTACGAAGAACTTTCCGATATAGAAGAACAGGTAAATAAAAAATCATCCAAGAAAGCACCGATAGTTCAAAATATTTTTGATGCTGATCCTAGGGAGACCGAAATTGGTTACGATTCAAAAACCGTTATGCGACAAGGCGGAAACAATGAACTATCTCAACTCAAGTCATTACAAGAGATATTTAAGGATTATGTATACCCTGAAGACAGTTTAGTAACGACATCATACCCAGTGCTACGCGATAAATATAAAAAAAATAGTACTACTAAACCTGATACAGATATTGGGACCAACAAAATTGTAATTCTAAAAAATGCAACAGAAGTGGATAATAATTCTGAGAAGATATCCATTGACTTTTATAATTTAGTTCCGGCTTCAAGTGTAAATAACGATCATGAAGATAATTTCACTTCCTATAACTTTGTAAACGACAATATTTGGTATGTCCCGGAAAACGCTCCGTGTTGGGACTTACCTATTCTATATGGTGAGTCGGCCCGATCAATATTATTTACGGATGTTTTTCTGATGTATCCAGGCAGTGTAAAAAATGTTATAGAAACAGAAGACGTGCCGAGTCAGCCGTCCAGGCCACTGTATATACCCGTATCGCAAACAATGAATAAGTGGTGTGCTGCAGGCCCATGTTACGGTGACCATACTTTGTGTCTCTTCTCGGACAAAAGCAATTCTAAGTTATGCAAAAGTGGCTACCAAGTATTCACTCCAACGATGGTAGAGCAGATAGGATTAGTGAATACTGTCAATTCAATACGGAATCGCATCGCTAATGGAGAAACTGAAATATACAAACATCTACCTAAAGCTGCTGACATGAATCAATTGATATACGACTTTGACTTGGAAAGTATGGCAGTCGCATGGCTTCACCAGTGCCTGCCAGGCCCTGCAGCTTGTTCTGCGCTCGATGAAAACTATGTTACTCAATTAGAATGCACCAAATACGCGAAACATTGTTGCATAGATTCCTATAAAACTGAGAAGGCTTCAAAATGGTATGCTTTTGAAATATCTAATCATCCTTTCTACTTTTACCAGAATGATAATATTTTTAATATTTTTCCAGTATACCGCAATATGAATGCTATGTGGATGCTATTATTGGCTGTATTCACGTTTGGTATTGGAATGCTGAAAAAAAACTAACTACAACAGATGTACAATGCGGTCATATAACATCGTCAACTTTTAACACTGTTCAATTATTTTGGGCAGAAACAAACAAAATAGGTTGTGCATATGGCAGAAAACCAAATGGTGATGTGAGGGTTGTGTGTAACTTCGCTCCTGGTGCACCTTTTTATATGGAAACGAAGTTCTTTTGTGGATTTATTGCTCATAAAGAAGTTATGGAAAACATTACCCAGAATATCACTGATCCACAATTTTTAGCAACACTTGGTATATCTTTAACACCAGTGAACATTTATAATACTAACCAATCAGAAATGTCTAGTCATCATGTTAATTACTCATTGAGGTTTTCAAACATAGATATTCTCGCTAAGATCTATAAGAGGAAATGGGTACGAAATAAATTAAATCAGAATTTTAATGGCACACTAGGTTTGGTCGCACGTTTAGTGACAAAATACACTTTTGGTGAAGAAAGCAGGTCTCAATGTGATACGAATGAAGCGATTTATGAGACTGGTGAGCCAGGATCCAAGTGCGTGGAGCGAGGAAGACGGTTCCATGCTCTATGCTACGATTTTCGTGACCCCACGCCCGGTTACCGGTTGGTAGCTGTGGTTGCACCGGTTGCCTTATTTTCTCTCATTCTGTATGATTTATTTAGCGGTGTAGTACGACAAACGAACCATTAGCAATGGCTGCACGGTATGACTAACAATTTTAATATTGAGCTTCACATAATAGAACATGCTATATGCTATGTTGTCGTCGCTACCTAATGAAGTCATGACATATCTAATGGGTATTAGTACACACCGTTCTCTATATCCACAATGGATTTTCATAAATTAACATCAAATAGTTTTAATGTTTGTTTGGTTTTGGAAACCAAACAAACACTAAAGACGTTTAAAGCTTATTGCAAAATATTGACTGGTGTGCCTCTATCCTACCCAGTCATCGTATGAACAAATCGAGACTTTACAATTACAAACTGATATTGATCACCTTCAATGACGTCTGAGTCACCGCGTTTATACATTGTAATATTATAACTTTTAATAAATTCATGTCTCGTGGTAAATATTCTGTTTAAATGTGAATCGTACTAGTTTTACTCGTACCGTTTGTCATCGTGAGTCATTTCATTCGCAAATACACAGATAATATTAAAAGGCGTTATGCCCTTTGCGAGAAATCTTTTGATTGCAGTACTATACTTTTTCTTTTTCAATTGTATTTTCAATCATAATCTATGGTCTTTTCTGATCAAGATTTTATATGGATGCCAAAAAATTACTTACTTCATCAGTTCCAAGTAAATCGATACAATAAAATATTATTATTTTATAGGTATCCTCCAAACATAGGTATCCTCCAAACATAGGTATTTCTACACTCATGGATGACCCGGTAATTGACGAACTGCACAGTCATCAGGGATTGCAAATGTATTAGTGACCTTAGCATCTTCGCAATTTTCACAAAATATATCTGATATAACGTCATGATTTTGCATCAACTATATAAGTGACTTAATAGTTTATATTCACAATCTATACTATAATTGCTTTGCTGAACCTGTAACCTATGCCAATGCTGTCGTCTGCCTCTGACGGGGGAGGTTTATAAACCTCCACCTTTTTACTACTCTATTATTCCTTGGCGTATGCAAATAAATTGTTTGTAGCGTATGATTAAATTGGGTATCAAAATTAGTGTAGCTATAAAAATATATTTGTTCTTTACATAATATGTATAAAACAAAGTCGGTCTTGCTGTACAAACGCTTAGATCTTTTAAACTGCGCAACGGATTTTTATGCGGTTTTCAGCAATAGATAGAGGAAGTTAAGAAAATTCGAGAAACCACGCGGGCGAATTTAATAGACCCAATAATATGATATAAACACTGATATTGATATTTGGATATAAAATATATTACTATTAAAGCGAAATTGTCTATAGATGCCAATTTTGCATAAATGTACCTAATATAAGTTGCACATGCCAGCAGGCCGTCCAATAAAAATAAAATTCCATGTTACGAACCTGTTGTTATCAAGGACAGGATAGTGTACACCACAGCTAGCATGCAATGCTCCATACTCGTTACTTTTGCTGGGGATATGTATAACGCGATTTATTTTAAAATAGCCAAATCATAAGTGTTCGTTCTGCACACCCCTCTGAATCTTCACACAAAGACGTTGTTGCTGCCATTCAACAATCTGAAAAAAAAAATGGATTCATCAGTATCAGCACAGGGAACCATGATTTTGAAATTGATGTATTTATACAATTGAGTACCATATCAAGTGTTGTAAGTCACGTTCACTTAGCCGATAGATGACCAAAAAAGATTACTCTACGACACCTGATAGTTATTAATACTGAGAATGAACTGTTGTATTAAATTCAGAACTGTTTTGATGCTGTAATACACACCGGCTAACACGTTCAGTTCTGTAGCTGTGAATTGGCGCACTCGTGATATTTTCAAGGTCCTGACACGCTTGTTTGAGGCCTTTCCCCCCGTCGTCGCGCCTAGGGTTGGCTTTCGAAAAATTATATCAGTGATTTATTTAATATCTAGGTATTGCCCACAGTCCAACTCGAATTCTAAACAATTTTTTGAGACTAAACTTAGCCTATAAGCCTAGTCTTGCTCCAAGGGCTAATTTATCTCTATCAAAATTCTTTAAAGTTGGTTCTGCGGTTCAGGCAACGCATTTATATGATTAGTTTGGATATACAGGGAATATCAATCTTAATTGCTAGTAAGCTTTTTTTTTTAAAAAAAAATTCATTAAAAGTTCAGCTGTTATATTATTTTATATATGTATTGTTGTACCCTTTGTTCAAGCAGTTGTGATGTGTACAATAGGAACCTTATTTTCAATTCGTTCAATACCTTACATACTTTGTTATAGTATTATAAAGCCTCTACCTATGTTATTATATTAAACATTTATTCTAATATTTGGAATCTGCTGTCGATGTCGACTTTAATTATGAGATTTTAACCTGTAGAGCTTGTTATTTATCTACATTAATGAAGATTAACATATACTACACTTAATAAAAAATATGATTTTAATCTAACGCACCTTGTTAAAAGATACATGAACTTATGTAAGTTTAAGTATTATTCAGTTATGTAATGTTACTAGAGTTGTAGCTAATTGGTTCATTTAAACGAGTTCGGCCACGTCAAAGTAACTCGGTACAAACAACGAAGACAAAATTACAACATTCAGCTCAGTGTTGCGTATGGGCACTGGTTCAGTGTTCAACCATGAAATAGAATTATCTGAGCATTTGTCTCACCACTTGTAAATGTTGGCATTGCAGAATTACTCAATAGCATTACTGCTTTTCTATTACGATTGATTCTGCAACTGTTGCAGGTGAAATATCCGTAGTTTTCCGGCGCCATCGCTACCGCACCGTGGTAAATCATTTTATAGAAGAAAATACCTAAACGACTGGTATAAAATTTGATTAAAAAATAATTAAAAAGAAGGTTGGATTTTGTGATAAATTATTCAAGTTTCTTCACTTAGTTCTAAATTTAGATTTTTTCAAGTTCAGAGCCGTCTTCATAAATAACACCACTTGCGTTTTTTATTAATAAACATTGATTGATACTTTTTTTAATAAAATGAAATATACGTATAGCTATTACTTTTTTTACAAAGCAAGCGGGATGTCGAGCAATTTACCCGCGAATTACAGTCACTGAAGTAAATGATCTTGTAACATAATTGCACCGGACCAAATGCAAGTAGGTATTAGTTATAAGTATAGCTAGTAGGTAATTACTATTTTATTTTGAATTTCCAGGTCACGATAAATGATAAACTAAGAAACTTAATTGAAATTCTCCAAAAAAACATTCGTTAGTAACTAATGGATTTTTTGTTATAAATATGAAACATGAAACATTTGAAATAATTAAGGTTAATGCAAAGTATTATTCAGCCTTTATTCAATTTGTGCTTCAACATTCCAGTTTTGGATCTCGTATCTTTCGACATTGTGCCGCGGCAGAACCGTGTGACCGTTACATAACTTTTTTTGTTTTAGGTTTTGGCAGGTTAAGCATGCACGTATCCGAAGTTTGAAATATTTTAAGGAAGGAAAATAATGTTAATAATCGCTTCTGCAGTTTTTAATAGTTTGAAATAGTACTTTATTACCTGTTTTGGTATGCCTTGAGCCCGATTACAACGCGTATTCTTAAATACTCATACGTTACTTACAATAGTTTTTATTCACACGTCATTGCTTCGGAATAAAATACCGTGACTACGTTTAACGAAAACAAGTAACACAAGTTAACTAAATTCGATAACATTAGAATATCACCTAATGTTCAATTGCGTACCTAGCATACGTAATTTATTGAACTGTGCTCGACTGCCTAGCATTTTCCTTATATTTAGGTGAGCTTCAAGTCTAACTACATGCGGCTGAATATCAGTATTTAAACGAAGCGATTGTCATCAGATCTCTACAACCCATTTTTTGGGCAATGGTGATATCCTGAGGATAAACTAGGTGTCAGGTTATTCTTGCCCATGACCACGACAGTCGTAGCTCAACCTTGGAGAGCGGTTGATAGGCATATAAACATGCGACATTTTAACCACTGTTTCTTGAACAGTGATACAGTTTTGATTAATTATTTATACAACATATTGTTACATCACTAGCTATTTTCTTTAATTATGTTCTTTATCTGTGAACAAACAGGCATAATCGGCAGATTGTCCTAATCAAAAGGATAGTATTGTATTGTCCTTTAAACATGAAAACAAGCCTTTGGCCAAAAAAAGGTCAAATTAAGCAATGCGAATCGTTAAATTTGTCATTACCATGAAACAAATTCATTGCATCATCATCAAACATTTCTGTTTTGAAAAGAATGAAAAAAATATTTATAGCTATGTTTATTAAATATGATGAAGAATGATAAGATTTATGAATGATAAGTTAATTCAAGTAGAGGTACTTATATTAATCGTGTCAAAGACTAATGAATTTTTGGTTAAGGGTATTACATCGCTCAAATCCCAAAAACACCCTAGGTTTAAAGAAGTTTCTAGATGAATCCTTATGTGCCTTTGCCATATAAAAAATATATGTTATAGTTAAGGTCATCACAAATAAATTGTATTGTTTATTTTTTTCATAAAATTGCCCCATTTTTTTTAAATAAATCCAAGAAAATAGTCCTTTTCCAAACTAAATTGCATTTTGTCTCTTTAACCGCTTAATAGTTTGTCATAAATGTTATATCAAAAAATTTGTAATGACACACTTAACAACTTGTATTGTTTAATTATTCCTATTTCTTTGAATATTTTTAAATAATAAAGAAAAACCCGAAACTTCACTAGCGCCCCCCGTGAAGCACCCCCGCAATGCCCGTGATGAATACTCAGGACGCGAATATCAGTGTCTCGACGACTCTTGCGACGGGTGGGCTGTACGTGCGTTATTGTTTGCAAATAAATTACAAAAGTGGTGATTTTTGAATGATTTTTGAATTAAGCAATATCGTAAATAGTACAAATATAAATATTACGTAGAAATTAAGTTTGTAAATATATATTAAGTAGTTTATAATTTTGTTTTTGTTCTTGATCATTATCATAGACTAACCATAGTGTTATGAAATCTACGGGCGCACTCCTTTGTCTGGCTCTAAATGCCGACAATCTTTTTTAATCATTTTAATTCAATTATACATAATAATCATGTTATCCAAAGGTTGAATGAGCCTCGGAGTACCTAAGTAGGTCGGTACCTACTTGGATACTAGTTTAACTGACCTCGTAAGTAAGCTGACCTTTTATTGTATGAAAGTCTATATAATGCGAGCTCAGCTTATATGTATAACAAGCTATACCTACATCACCAGTACAAACTGACCGCTTATTGTACGGACAGTCTATACAATGTGAGGTCAGCTTATACTGGATACGTAGGTTTAACAAGCTATACATATCACCAGTACAAGCTGACCCTTTATTGTACGGAAAGTCTTTACAATGCGAGATCAGGTCAATAAGAGTTGCGTATTTTCATGTCACCAAAAGTCGTTATTCCCCTCTTTATCGAGACGTATTTCAAAATCCAAGAAGGCGCACATAATTTAAATAAATTGATATGGGTGTCAATTTCGAGGTATCTTGGGGTACAGATGATGAAAATGGCATTGATTTTGTAATCCAAAATGGCGGACATTATTTTTCTTTATAAATTGATATGGGTGTCAATTTCAAGGTTTATCGGGATGCTTATTACGAAAATGACATTAATTTTGAAATCCAAGATGGCGAACATTATTTTTCTTTATAAATTGATATGGGTGTCAATTCCAAGGTTTATCGGGATTCTCATTACGAAAATGACATTAATTTTGAAATCCAAGATGGCGGACATTATTTTTCTTTATAAATTGATATGGGTGTCAATTTCAAGGTTTATCGGGATGCTAATTACGAAAATGACATTAATTTTGAAATCCATGATGGCGGACATTATTTTTCTTTATAAATTGATATGGGTGTCAATTTCAAGGTTTATCGGGATGCTAATTACGAAAATGACATTAATTTTGAAATCCATGATGGCGGACATTATTTTCTTTATAAATTGATAAGTACCTATGGGTGTTAATTTCAAGGTTTATCGGGATGCTAATTACGAAAATGGAATTAATTTTAAAATCCAAGATGGAGGACATTATTTTACTAAATATTGATATGGGTGTCAATTTCAAGGATTATCGGGATGCTAATTACGAAAATGATATTAATTTTGGAATCCAAGATGGAGGACATTATTTTTCTAAATACCTACATAAATTGATATGGTTGTCAATTTCAATTTATTGCAATGCTAATTACGAAAATGATATTAATTTTAGATATATTTCAAAGCGGACATTATCTTAATTAGCATCCTGATAAACCTTGAAATTAACACCCATATCAATTTATTTAGAAAAAGATTGTCCGCTATCTTGGATTTCAAAATTAATGTCATTTTCGTAATTAGCATCCCGATAAACCTTGAAATTAACACCCATATCAATTTATAAAGAAAATAATGTCCGCCATCTTGAATTTCAAAATTAATGTCATATTCATAAACCCTGAAATTGACACCCATATCAATTTAATAAGAAAAATAATGTCAGCCATCTTGGATTTCAAAATTAATGTCATTTTCGTAATTAGCATCCCAATAAACCTTGAAATTGACACCCATATCAATTTATAAAGAAAAATAATGTCCGCCATCTTGGATTTCAAAATTAATGTCATTTTCGTAATTAGCATCCCGATAAACCTTGAAATTGACACCCATATCAACTTCGACTTCGACTTTGACTTTGACTTCGACTTACGAAACTTTCTGCATTTCATGCATGTTTGTTTGTCGTTACACTTTTAAGTGTCGTTTTTTTCCGTCTAGTCCCCTTTCGCAACGCGCGATAAGGAACTTCGTTCCAAAAAGTAAAGTCAATAATGTATCATGTAGTAGCACCCACACTCGATTTGATGAATGTTGAAAGCCAGCTCATCCTAGCTATCTCCGTTTCTGAGAATCTAGAAGGACTTACCTGATCATCATCAGACCCTCAGAATGTATCATGTAGTAGCACCCAAACTCAATTACATGAATGTTGAAAGCCAGGTCATCCTAGCTATCTCCGTTTCTGAGAACCTATAAGCACTTACGTGATCATCATCAGACCCTCAGAATGTATCATGTAGTAGCACCCACACTCAATTAGATGAGTGTTGACAGCCAGCTCATCCTAGCTATCTCCGTTTCCGAGAACTTATAAGCACTTACCTGATCATCATCAGACCCTCAGAATATATCATAATTATAGTGGCATCCGTATTCAATTATATGTAAATATAAATAAATGTTTTAAGCCAGGTCACCCTAGTTATTTTCATTAGGTACTAAAGTAATATGTAGAAAGGTGTAGGTATCCCTTATTTCAAAATTATCAAGAATTACCTATAATAATTATAGATGTAGGTAACTCGTACAAGACTTTTATCTAGAGGAACAAAATGTCTTAAATCTTTCAGAGAACGAATAAAATAGGTAAATACGATGACGACACTGCGACATATCTGTATTCTTGCTTAATCTTCAGTTCCTTTTATTGAGTACGATCAAATGTCGACAGATGGCGCTGAAGTAACAAATACTAGCACAAAAACCCGAATCGTCAAGGTCATTCGGCAATGTAATACCCTTAATTGGACCCATTGGTCACTGGACCGCGGGATCAGATCACTCAGAGTTAGAGAGACAGAGGCTAAATATCAATCTATCTGTCCTCTAAATGAGGTGAGCCTTTGATTTCATTATAATTGACCTTACTGAGCCTATTGCTAAAATAAAATAACTATAAATAATGCTTTTGCAATCGCGGTTATCAGAACGATCGTTAAATCGCTGTGGAATGAATACGAAATTCGAAATCTGAGGCTTTACATAATATACTGGCTTAAGAATTTACTTCGCAGGTAATCAATTAGGTGATATTGATTGCTGCTCTAGTGTCAAGGACAACAACATTTATAATAATGATTAGGTTTTAGCCAAATATTTAGCGGATAAGTTACGTAAGCATTTAACGTACTTCATCTGCAGTTCCAATTCGGTATTGTCAATTGGACCCACCAATTTCATAATTAGGTTTTAGTAGTGCCTCGCTGGCATACATGCCAGCATGAATAGGTCAGCACAATCGAGAAAGAACTACTATGCATATGGACATACTGTTGCATTTCGTATGGTGAGTGTGGAGCGCCGGAGGCCCAATTCGTCCCTCAGTCCCCTTTCTTCTCCATTTCTCCTGCCCTCCCTTTTCGTTAAATAGGCTCGGCAACGCATCTGCCACTCCTTTGGTATTGCAGAAGTCCATGGGCGGCGATAACTGCTTACCACAGGTGACTCGCCTGCTCGTTTGCCGAGTTATCCCATAAAAAAAGTTGGGTTTGGTATTCCAAATACAAAAAAAAAATGAGTGAAAGAGGCGAGGGCATTACAAACATAATATGCAATAAATATTGTTCTCATTAAAATGAAGAAATACTGGGATTGGTATTTTTATTATTAATATAAGTAAAGACTGACTGTACGTTGGTTTTTGTAACAAAGACGACTTTGATCGATTTATTTCTGGTCAGATTCCGGCTTGGATGTATGTTGAGTCATCAATAAAGATCATGAAATAATATTAAAAACAGAACATGATGGTAAAAATTCTACAAGTTAGACATATAACTGTAATAATCAATTCGAGCTCTATAACTCTTATTAATAAGACTTAATTGGCTGAAGAATTACTGCGATCTACGTAATCCAACAAACAATGTAAATTTTGTAATGTCAAAGTCATTTATTATACAATACGACGAGTGCGTCCAGAACACGTTCATACTTAAATAACTTACGTGTTATAATTAAACATATATATTACTTCTTGGTTTTATTATTATCTTGAAGGCTATGCTCGATGAATGAAATAGTCTTCTGCATAATGCTTGGTAACTCGTCTAGTGAGATTCTTGTAAGCCAATCCCTGACCTTCTCGGCATAATCTATGCACAGGTTTTATATACGTTTCCAATTGCTTAATTTAGCAAAACTTGACATTGACTTTTGTTTGCATAAAAAAAGCAACCACCCAAACGTCGCTGTGGCATCGACCCTGAATAATGTCAGTCAACATACGCAGAATTAGTTATCATACACTAAATAATATGTGATGTCTTTAGGTTTATATTTTGTTTAATTCGGTAGGTAATTGTTTGGAAACGGGACTGCAATCGATATTCAATCAACTTGATCCATAACAAAGTATCGAAAACCCGAAATCTTGCAAATTGAATGAGCTGTATTTGTAAACAGAATTCTGTTTATGGACTAACAAACCACTCAACATTTAGTCGAACTACCATACCATAGTTATAACACCTAAATTGAGATTTGTTTTCGAGTTTTTGACTTGTCAGACTGGCTGGATACACAGCGCAGGCTGCTCATAATACGAAAAATGTTTTAATTTGCATAAGCACCCTTACTTACTGTTTCGTATGTACACATTTACGCTTATTCAACACACATATATAGGAACTTATTTGAAAATAGTTTCTTTGATTATTTCACTTTCGTATCACGATTTCGTAATTAAGCACGTGTGTACGTTTATGTTGCGGGTTTGTTGATTATCAGCACGTGTAACACCGTGCGAAGTCGGAGGCGGACTGGACGGCCAATGCCAAACAATGCCTCTGACATTTCTCGCGCAAGGACTTGTGAGACAAAACGTAACGTAGGGCACTGAATGCGCAGACGCACACCCTGCATTTGTCGCGCAGTCGCGACAGCGTTGAGCAAGACCAACGGAAAGTATCTCGAAACGTGATCACTGTATTGTTGTTCAGTACAACAACCATGGCATACTAAATTATTTTATAATTTCCATTAACTTCTAACTAATTTCGTCAATTCTCAGTGAATATTCTTGGAATAAGAATAGCTTCAGCTATTTCTCATTCACATTATCATCACATAACATAATAATTTATGTTCTCATTTTATTGTATACATACATACAGTTAGTTGGCAAAAACTTCTATACCTTAAAATAGTAGAGAATAAGGTTACAGGTAAATCCTAACAAATGTAACGTAGTTCCACTGACAGAGTAACGTGCTCACTGACACGGAACGTCATTAGATCATTACTTCAAGCACTATCATCCGGCCGACATCAAAAATCAACCAATTGAATAGTCCCTGACACTGCACATAGTCATCAGTTCACCACACACGCCATTCTGTCAAGGGGAGCTCCTAGATGTCGATAATTGATTTTTTTTTCCTAAAAAGATGTAACATTACATTTTACATTACACAGATCGATACATCCTCTTCTTTAATGTAGGCGTTAGTTTCATATTTATAATGTATTTCGTGCCGAGACTGATCTGAGCACTGGACGGTCCAATATAAAGCGGCACTTATGAATAGATCTTCTAATATATCCAACCCTTACATGATAAACATTAGAAAGCGAATTAAAAGAGCGTTAACCTTTTGCACGCCAGAGTATATACGTATCGCCGTACCCCTGACGACAGGCCACTTTTTCTGTCAAATTACACAAGGTAGTGAAAACACACTAAAGTAATGATTAAATTGTTTATTTCATAAAATGGGCGACGTATGTTTTGTCATATATTTGTGACGTTGGCGTTCAGGGTAAGATTTCGTTTGTCACATATATGTGACAATGGCGTTCAAAAGGTTAAAAGCGCGTAATCCAATCAGTTCTTTCGGTCGATTTTGTACAATCGATCGATTTATTACATACAAGATCTTATCATAAGGAATTTCAGTCACGATCAAATACGTTTGCTCTATATTTTATACAATGGTTTATAGAATATAGAATAAGTATAATTGCAAATTCTTTAGACAGACCGTCTATATCATACTGCATTCCGTTCAGTGACGTCATATCGATAACATATCCGATATTCTTGACTTTGCTTTTATTCTGAATGAATATCTCCAACTTCTCATACGTTGTGCGACTTGACAAGAGGTTTGGACAAACAGACAATTTGTTCTGAAAATTGATTACAGTAAACTGCCTCATTTGTGGTCATAAGCGCAACTGCTACGCTAGGAGTCCGATTCCAAGCCGAATAGCGGACGTGCTCAAAAAAGGTGCCTGAGGAGGACTTTATTGAAAAGTGATAATGATGTCAGGATCGTAGCAAGTGAAAATCTATAGTCACTGCCTAACACCATTGAGAACAGTCAACATTAACCCTTCAAATATTTAATTACAGATATAGCAAAATCAATAGTCTTGTCTCGGAGGTTCTAAATATTTTTTACAAATTTTAACACAATATTATTGAAATGTTGTTTACACATTGCTATGTACCTAAATAATTTAGAAAAGATTAGGTTCCTATAAAAGATGATTATTCACAGTTTATCATTTAATTTTTCTTAAATGCAAGTGGTAAGGGCAAGTTCAGCTTGTTTTTAATTCGTTTAGTGTTCGTAATGCTCCTTGGACAATAAATTGTACGTGGATATGAATAAATATACTAATAAAATATACCTATTTTAATAAGATTAAGGTATTTCCTATGACGTGCTCATCTCAAGATTAATACCACGTTCACTGCCTATAGACGCGCATAGAAAACAATTATCTTTTTTTTTTTACAAAATTTTAACATGTTAGCATTAATTTTAAAGCAGTGGATTGTTTTAAACTTCAAACAAAACGTTACTTTTACAGAAAAGAGGTAAGTTTTATTAGATTATACTTCAACAACAACAAAAATGCTTTGGACTCATAATAAAGCCTTGTGGCACTCCAGTTGTCATTATCGTTATATTTTTCATGACTAACAAGACGCCTTGGTTTAGTTAGTTTTTATTACAGATGAAAGTAAAACCAGCAGCAGAAATGCTAAAAAGCCGAATAATTCGAACCGCTTAGGAAGTTTACTTAAATTTAACCTGTTAAATGCTGTAACTAAATCTGTACCGTACATACCGTACGTACTGTTACGTAAAATAGTTAATATAAATAGTTGTAATAATAAAAACTTTTTTATTTCGTGTTTTCTTATAATGTTTTTTTTGAGACCTTCGTCTGAGACCTATTCTATTTTATGCTATGAGATACGCTAGAGTAATTTTATAAGTAACGTCGTAGCTGTAGTAGCTTGAAGTTTTTTTATAATTTGGTAGACAGTTATTGCAATTGCGCCTGTGTGGGAAAATAAGCAACTATACGAAGGTTTATTTCATAATGCACAATAGAACTATCGTGTTGGATATTATTTATTCGTGGCGACTGTTATAGAAGTCCCTATATATATTTTCTAACTAAATCCTTTAAATGTGATAGAGCCAGTAAAATTACTAAACATAATACTATAAAAATTGTTACGAACATTAAAATTTTAGACAGAATTTTCTACAATGTTATAAATTGGCGCAGTATTATGTAACCGTGAAAGTGTATTGTAATTCATCAAGTAATATTAACGCGTAAATATGTGTCACGCACCAGTAGCAAGGCACACACGCTGTATTTTAATTCAGTTCCGCGGCATGTAGAGGCTGGGCCTGATACTGTGCTGTCGTAAGGTGAAGGCCTTTAAGTGAACGGGTGGCGGATTTTAATACACAGGTGTTCCGCTGATGCGATCGAATAGGTACCTATCTGATTTGCATGCGGCGTATTACAGAGTTGAGATAAATGTTTCTCGAAACAGGAACATCGATTATAATTAAACATATTTAAAAAAATAATTATAACATCAGAATGACTCACTTCTCGGAATTGGCTTTAACATGACATAGTGTGAAAACCAGTGTTTTCCCCATATATTGTCGTCGCTTTGTTTGAGTGACTAGGCTTCTGCATAAATTGCTGAACATAAACAGCATAAATTGCCGCTAACACCATGAAGCTTTTAAACTATAAAAAAATAAATACCGAGACATAAAACCTATTTGTAACTAAATCTCGTCTACAACTATACCTGTGACTCGTCCGCTATTTTCGTAGCCCGATCACAGTTTACAAATTAGTAGTAGTGGTAATACAATTTGATTAAATGCTTCCGTTACGTCATTCTTTTCCGTAGACACTCGTTACTTAACAGTATTGATTGATGTTTGGGAGTCATCTAATAAAGGGAGAAGTAACCAACACCTGTTTCCCTTTACGACAAGACAAAAATGCCAGTGAACTAAAACTATATACCTAGATCTTCTCATCAAACTGGTCGGGTTTGTGATGGCAAGAAACAAGAGTCAATATAACCATCCTTTTGCCGGGCTGCAGAGATCCACGAGGATGTCCACGCAAAAGTAACACCTCATATTTATTTTCTTCATTACGTTTTCTATTGCCAGGGTTAAATATTGCCAACTGTCTTCTTTCTACATAATTATGTTTGTTGGCACATTAACCATACAAATATATCTGGTTTCACAATATCATGCCAGTAGCGGGGCACGCAGTTTCATACGTGGTGAAGTGCCACATAACATCCATATGCATTTAAAACGCTATTTGATGAACCATGACTGGAACTCACAATGCAATTTTAATGTTAGTTAGTGCACAATTATATTATGTTTAAGGTCCCTTTATACACCAGCCAACCGTGATAGCTGAACAGATAATTTCTATAAATTTTCGGTTCTGGTGCTAGTGTTCTTAGACTTCTATAACGTACACATTCCAAGCAAACTGACTTTGTTTAATGCCAATATTTCCACCTTTTATAAACGAAAAATCTTTGTTACAGTTAACGGATATAGTAAACGCGATGTCTACACGAGGCGAGCTGCCCTTAGAACTCGCTCTCCGCGGCCGCAGCTCCTCAATAGCCACGACTTTGCTGCAGCACTGTGCCGATGCGGACGCGCGAGGTCCGCGCGGCAGAACCCTGCTGCACCGAGCCATTGACGCAAGAGACGCCTTCTCCGCTAAGTTTCTCGTCGATAACGGCGCTGACCCCAATTTAACCACTAAGTTAGTATTTAATGACTTTAGTAACATACCGATGCCCGTACTTTAGTATGTTCATCTTTATCATGTCGAGCCCTTGAAATTTTAACATTCGTGTAGGAGGTATACTATAACAACTGCGAATAAAATGCTCCTTGGATGCGCCAATGCTATTAAATTTTAAGATGGCCAGAAATTTGGCAAACACTGATTGCAAGCCCACATAATAGGAAACGCACTACTTTCTGGTCACTTAGAGAGGCAAGAGAAAAATAATTATAAATTGTTTCTATAGATATTAAGTTGTCCCTAAAAAACAGCTACGTGGTATAAACGGATATAGCATATTTATATCGGCTGGCGATTTTGTCACTATTGTTGTAGGCCGAGAGATGTAAAATGATTACAGCGTGCGTTGGGATCATCTAGAAAAATATTGATCCCGATTTGATTTGATTTATTTCTTTGTCAGGCTGACGTATGATACTAGGCATAGCGCTTTATTACCTAACAGTAACATGTAGTTGATTACTATGTTGTTAGTTTTGTCTTGTCGCTCGTAATATTTAAATGTCTGGTTTTAGATATGAGACTGGCATGATAATCTTTTTTTTATAGCACACTTCAAAATTCACAATATCATTGCACATTGTATTGTTAGTAATGTATGTATCGATCAAAGATAACATCTAAGCCACATCACATTGTATATAATTTATTCATTATTCCTGCTGCATTTAAAGTGCCTTAATAATGCATCCGAGTACGATTTCATGTTTCGTTCTGTTGTATTAGGGAGGAAGGTGACACAGCGCTGCATCTCATAGCGTCACTAACGTCAAGTTCTTGTGACGAGGAGACAATGGAGCAAATGGCAGAGATCGCCGATGTCATGGTTCAGAAGAGTGCTGATATCAACCGACAGAATAAAAAAGGATTGTAAGTATTGCTAAATACTCCTGATCATATATTTTGACTAATAATATGTTATTCTATTTTGCCTTATCAGTATAATCTTTACTAATTAATCGCGTTGGTTCCTATAAAGAGAACAAAACAATTATGGGATAATTCGGTTACAAAAAGTTTTACCTGTTTGACCACGTTATTACTGGGCTGACGTAAATAAGTATTTTTTTCTTCTAGCTCGCCACTCCATCAAGCAGTAATAGCTAGAAACCAAAGGATATTCGACTTGCTTCTCAAGCAGCCGACTGTAGATACGAACTTACGTACGCTAACAGACGAACACCCGCCTCTTTATTACGCACTAGTAGACGACAGACGTGCATCCATATCATCCAGCGAAACCTTAGTCATGAACGGATCCAACCCCTTCGACACTCCTGTGACGAACAAAAACGCCTTTACCGAAGATCCAGTGGAGGGCAAGACTGAGAATGTCGTCGAAAGAGGATTTGCTGCTAAGCTGCTAGAAAAAGGTTGTCAACCTAATCCTTTGTACTCGGGTGCTGGGGACAGCTTGCTGCATATTTTGGCGCAAGGATGGTTTGAGGTAAGACATAAAATTACTTTTTGGTCTACGTCTTATGGGTATTTTTTTACAAAAGAATGCATATTTTTTAATTCTCTGTGGCTTATTATTTAATTTCTACAAAAACCTACCTTACTTAAGGTTTCAAGCTTCCTTTCTTCTTCAGTTTAAGGTCTTGTCAGAAGCATAAAAATGGCTTTTTGCAAGATACATAGTTATGAGGCTAAAAAAACCATTCGAGACTACAAATAAATCTTAATGGTCATTGAATACATTTGGAAGGAATCGGCGGTGTTCCTGGTGACTCATTTGAACGGTGAGCTGAACCACACTAACGAGGCCGGCCTGAGTGCGTTACATGCGGCCTGCGCCAACGGACTGGCGCGCCTCACCGCCGCGCTGCTCGAGCACGGCGCGAGGCCCAACCTGCAGACTGCGTATGGCGAACAGGAGGATACGGTCTATAGGTAACAATATTATATCGGAACGACGCAAGGATAGTCACATTTACCTATTTACATTATACGTTCAACTTAAAGGAATATTTAATTATTATCAATACAATGTCGACAAATAAAAATGCTTCATCATAATGGGGAGCATACAGCATGAATTGCTGCAGTGCTGTTTTTCAGTACAGTAAAAAAAACAATAAATTAAATGTCGTTTGAGTAATAAAATGTCTTAGTAATGTCTGATCTTATCTGTAACCCATCATGACAGTTCTAGACACGTCTGACGAATGGCCGGATGACATCCATTGGTCTCGTTAAAAGCAATGTGAAGTAAATTGGATGTTAATGTTATATTATTGTCATCGTTTATTTCAGACATTAAATCAATAACCTTTACTATTTCTAAATAATACTTTAAAACTATGTTATAAATACATGCAAATTTGACATTAAATTAACCACAAACAAAAAAAAAATTAAGATAACATATTATATGATTTACACTAACTCAAAGTGTAACCTAATCAATGCCACATTATTGGACTCTTTTGGCCTGCCGCAACGCTTATCACGGACACGTCTTACCTATTAGTGATACAGCTCTCTTTAAAACCGTCGACACGAGCGTCGGCAAACATGCCTGCTAAGTTTTAACTTTGTTCAAGTTTAATTATATTGACAGACAGACACCCCTTCACTTGGCCGTGCTCAACAACCACGAAGGTGCAGTCCTGGCCATTATAGAGCATAAGAAGCTGATAGAGAAAGGCGACATGCCCGCTAACGACCGCAGTAGCATCGCTCTCACACCCAACCTTAACCTGAAGAACTCTGAAGGAGACACGCCCGTCAGTCTAGCACTCACTGAAGGTAATGATGTACTAGATTAAGTTGTTCATGTGAGTTTGTAGAGGGTAAATTCTTTTACCAATAGAAAGCCTCGTTATTTGTGAGTGTCATAGGGTCAGCTAGTAGTAAAAAAGAGTCTAATAGAGGAAGGCTGTTGTGATAGGGCCACGCTGTTCGCAGCATGAATGGGCCGGCTCGACCGGGGAAGTACCACACTCTCGCAGAAGACCGACGTCCGAGTAGTAGCGTTCCGTTACTACGCTTCGTTCGGTGAGCGAGAGTGCCGGAGGCCCAATTCCTCCCCCAATCCCCTTCCTTCTCCTTTTCTCCTTCCCCTCCCTTTCCCTAAATAGGGTCGGCAACGCATCTGCAACTCCTTTGGTTTTGCAGATGTCCATGGGCGGCGATGAATGACTGCTCGATTGCCGAGTTATCCCATAAAAAAAGGCAATAAACCTGCCAACTACCGCAGGAATTTCGGTCTCACCGAAACTCAACTTACATAAAACAAAGGTGGACCCATTGCGTGACACGGATCTATGAAAAAATCTCTCAGACATGGAGAGAAATGTTCATGGACCATGGACTGACAAGGCTGTTTACGACTGCTTCTACATTTGATAGCTCAGTGATATGACCATGGTCCATTTTAATATAGTAATGTTGCTAGAGCAGTACTTACATATTTTATAGTAGCTAACATCTCTGAAAAAGTTGTGAAAATCCTTTATAAATAATATAACATACCTACAGGCAGAGGTGTACTTAATGTACACCCACAGTTCGCCGGTATGTTTGGGTCCCATGTAATAGGGGGCGAGCCTATTGCCATTCACCGGGCACAAATCCAGACTCCGAGCTGCTTAGCTACTGAGAATTTCATAGAAAAACTCAATAACACTTTGCTCGACCTGGGGATCGAACCCAAGACCTCTAGCGTAGCAGTCGCGATTGGGACCACTAGACCAACGAGGCAGTCATAAATAATATATTACTTTTAAATAAGGAATTATGTGAAAAATTAAACATTGCGTTAAGGGAGCTCATAAATTGATGAAGTTTTGAACCCTTTTTTTCTAGTTCTTTGGCTTCACATGACACAATCGTTATATTTACCTAAGTTGTGATAAATGGTGTACAATCCTAATTAGTTTTACTTTTGGCGTTTATTTTTATGGATTCTCGACTCATTTGCCATTTTCCCATTAAATTAGGTAAGCAGTTGTGTAAAAGGCAGATTTGAAAGCAGCTTTCGCAATTACTTTAACTTTTCTACTTTGAGCTGTAATAGTTACCATAGTTTGAATATTTCAAATGTCATACAGGTCATAAGAACTTAGTGGCACCCCTGATTGAGGGCGGCGCGGACCCGAATATTCGGAACGGCAAAGGTTTCACGCTACTGCATCAAGCCATCGTGGAGGAAGACTCCCGGACTGCTATATACGTACTAGACCATGGAGCTGATATGAACGCACTGTGAGTTACTATTACAGATCTTAACAGGGAGGTCTCTATTAGCCTAGCCTAAGGACAGTCCGTTTTTAGCCTGATTTAGCCCAACAAAGCATTGTCAGAAATACACATTAGAAAAATCCTGTCCAGCTGTATGAATTGAACCTCCATCTGGCGAAACTCTAAGTCTGTTGTACTTTAAACACCTTTAAAAAAATCGCATCATAATTGATTCATTCATTAGGAAGCCACGGTAACACTGACTGATATATAATAACACGTCAACTAATAACACCCCTCTTTTTACGTCAGGGTTTAAAAATATATGTATTCGGGAGCCTCAGTTTTTTTTTTCTGATTATATGCGGCCAGCCTACGGGACCCTTAGGCACACACTTAACTTACACAAAATTATGAATTCGCATCGTATTGTAAAAACCTGCGAGCTAAACAGGTTTATTTATTTATTTATTTATAGGCTTACCAACTAAATACACACACAGCATTACATAATTATCTTTTAAAGTATTCGAGTATATTTAAATTAAAGGTAAACACAGCATTATTATTATGGTACGTTGGTCGATTTTATGAGGAAAAACAAGAATCTTAAATAAAACATAATCAGGGTTGGTTGAAAACAGTTAATAATAAGGAATTTAATTGTAACTAAAGGATACTTTCGCCATGTGAACTAGCCACAAGGACTTATACAAAAAAAACAAGTTACAGGTAGTTACAAGTAACTTAAAAAATATGACATTATAATGCAGACAGATAGAATTACATATTATTGTAAATCGCTTTGTTAAATGAAACTAATTTATTACAAAAAATATTAAGGTCACATTTATGGAAGGTTTCGTTACATCTTCTAAGAATATAGGAGAGAGGCGTATTGTAGCCATATGTTCCAATGCGTCCTAGAGCTCGCAGATGTTTACAGTGCGATCCGAATTCACAGTTTTGTGTAGGAGCCCTTAAGTGTCATTATGATGATACAGGTTGTTTGAAACAACTCTGCTTGTTCGAAATTAGTTGACCGAACTACCGCGCTGATAAAATCGCTTAATGAAGTGTTTTCATACATCAATATCTAAATTAGCAAAGAAAATAATCAAAAATGTGAAGCGTATAGGCTTCACATTTTTGATTATTTTGACACCCCAACTGTCTTTACACCGACTCTTTCTATTAAAATTTAAACTAAACCACTCGTGGATAACTTCTGAACAGGCTTAGTAATTTCGAACAAACTGTACAGTACAGAAGCAGGCGAGACGCCGCTACAGCTGGCGATCCACTGCCGCCTGGGGCTGGTGGTGGAGGCGCTGTGTGTGCGCGGCGTGGACATGAGCCGGCTCGACGCTAACGGGGTGCCGCCGCTGTGGGCCGCGCTCGACTCCGGACAGGAGGAAGTCGCCAGCGTATGTTCACATGGATAGCTTACTACTACTTTAATATCAACGCTTATATTTGAGCTATGTTAGCCAAAATAATGTATTTCATGGGAAACCTCGTTTCAAGGAAAAGAAAAAAAAGTTTTTCGTTAGCACAAAATGATGCACGACACTTGGACTAAAGGCCAATGTGTCAGAAAAACAAAAAATAAAAATACAAAACATAAAAAAATACAATGGCACCTGCCCACGTGACCACACTAATTAATGATCTGTCATCTGTCGTTTCGTTCGATTTGAGTGATTTAGTTCCACCATCGTTCAGTCTAGTCTACTAACGTACGCACAAGCTATACATTTTTTATTTAAAGTGTACGAAAAGAGCTAACAATATGGTTTTACTGTGTAATAATATAATTCTTCGTATTTTTAGATTTTAGTAAGAAACGGCGCGGACGCAGATTGTTGGGGTCCAGGACCTGATGGATGCTTACAAACGCTACTGCATAAGTAAGACTATTATTTTAATTTAACATGTATATAACAAAAACCGCATTTGTGAAGAATCGATTTTCATTAACCTGTCGTGATCTTGATGGAGAAATGTTTTCCGGCCGTAGCCCTGGTTCGTAGTTCTAATAAAAGGTTGAGTTATAAGCCTCCTAGCCTTATGACGACTAGATATCAGTATTTAACACGAAGCGACTGCCATCAGTAATTGCGTTGCCTATTTTTGGGTCTTTGCTGTTTCCCAGTAATTATTGTGATACCATACCATACATACCACGACCTTATTGGTGAGATCCTTCAGAAAGGTCAGGTGCGTAGTACCCGCAACCGTTGCAATGTTTATGACAAGCTATATGAATGTGGACGAAGCAAAAGAAGTATGCAAGAATCGTAGCAGATGGCGTTCTGTAGTTTCTGCCTATGGGAAAAAGGCGTGAGTGTATGTATGTATGTATTGTAATACGATTGCCTATGAAAACCAGAATGGCTTTCAATGCTCTTTAAGGCACGCAGGGGTCTCAATGTGTTCACAATAGTCATAAAGGAGGTTGATTGGTATCCTGAAGTCATCCTTCACAGAGCAATAGACGAGAACAAAGAGTCGCTAGCGATGTTCCTGATCCGGTCGGGCTGCGACGTGGAGTCCCCGCGGCGGCTGGGCCCGGCCGGGGAGGGGGCCGACGTCGCCAACGAGAAGCACTCGCCCCTGCACCTGTGCTGCACCTGGGGACTCACTGAAGTTATACAGGTACTTCAAGCTTCAATAAACTTTTAGAAGTATTTAAAAAACGTTATGAGTTTAGTTTAATGGTTCCAAAAAGTTGATGGCGAAGACTCTATGGATACTCTTTTAAAATAACAGATGTAGGTAGTTTATTTTGCTTTGACACTTGGCGATTTTTAGCTCATAAAGAAGTCGTGCCCGGTGAAAGGCCTTACTCTAGCTTAATCAAACCATTACATTGTCCCACTGCTGGGCACGGGTCTCCTCTCAGAACGAGAGGGATTAGTCTATAGTCCACCACGCTAGCCTAGTGCGGGTTGGGTTGGCTAGATAATATAATTTTTACATTCAATTTTCTTGAGACGTTACCAGATAGTGTAGAAAATTCTAAACTAAGTCGTCGCGCGTATACCGATGTATAAAAAAAGCTTTTTTTTATTCAGACACTATTAGAACACGGGGCCAACATAAACTCAAAAGATGCAGAGGGAAAGACTCCACTGCACATAGCGATAGAAAACCAACACGCAGGCATCATTTCACTGCTGTTGTCTCAGCCGGGCATCGAACTGTCGGCGAGAGATAACCGAGGCGTGTCGCCTTTCGCGGCCGCACTCACCGCTAGAAACAATAAGGCAGCGCAAGCTATATTAGAAAAGAATCCGTCAGCTGCTGAACAGGTCAGTCTCGTCTCGTCCCTTTATAAGCTCGCTGGAAGAATAAATATATCTATTTAATCAATGTACATTACATACACATAGACGCTGCCATTATTTTTCCGAATTATAGTTGATATCCAATTAATCAATTTATTTTAGTCTTCAAACAACCGTAGTCTGACTTACTCCAAAGTTTAATGGTAACTTCTGTAGCCTAAACTAAATAATTGTAACTATAAAATGCTGTGCCATTACTTTTAGTGTTTTACTAATTTTATCGATAGTTTTCAAAGCAAATGAGGGAGTTCCTTATTTAGCGGAAAGAGACTACACATTCATCGATTAATTATTATTCTGTGAAAATTCATGAATGTGCGTGTCGGTACTTTAATGCAAAGTTGATCTTTTAATTGTTAAATTAATAGTGATTTTATCTTAATTTAAAATTATCTGGAGGACAATGTCACATCTTCATTGAAATGTATGGATTTGACATAGTTTCATCACGTCACATATCAAAAGCTTATGGCAATTCCATACATTTCAGATTTATCTAACTTCGTTATCGATATAGAAATGTAACATTGGGTAGGCAACCTGGTCTTCTAAAACTATAATAAGTAGATATAGAGTATCATCGCAAACGTGTCTATGCGCAGGTTGACAAAAAAGGTCGCAATTTCCTACACGTGGCGATACAGACGTGTGACGTGGAGAGCGTGATGTTCCTGCTGTCCGTGGAGGTGGACGTGAACTCCCGCGTACAGGACGCCTCGCTGGCGCCGCCGCTGCACCTGGCCGCCGCCACCGGCCACGAGGTGCTGCTGCGGAGCCTCCTGCTGGCTGGAGCCAGGCCCAACGACCGGGACGCACACAAGTATAAACATCATTTATCTTTTTTTAGGAGTATTAATGCCTCGCTGAGTCATCGGCACGACCGGGAAGTACTACCCTCGCACAAAATATTGACATTAAGTAGCAGTATGCATATTGTTGCGTTTCGTAGGGTGAGTGTGGACCGGAGACCCAATTCCTCTCTCAGTCACTTTCCTTTTTTAACGTTCCCCTTCTTTTTCTTTAAATAAGCTCGGCAACGCACCTGCAACCCCTTTGGTATTGCAGATATCTATGGGCGGCAGCAACTACTTACCCTAAGGTAGTTCGCCTGCTTGTTTGCCGAGTTATTAATGTAAACCAGGAACAGAGAGTAATTGATCAATATGGATCAAGCAGCAGTATGCATACTGTTGCGTTTCGTAGGGTGAGTGTGGAGTGCCAGAGGCCCAATTGCTCCCTCAGTACCTCCCCAGCTCCTTTTCCTTAAATAGGCACGGCAACGCATCTGCAACCCCTTTGGTATTTCAGATGTCCATGGGCGGCAGCAACTACTTACCATCAGGTAGTTCGCTTGCTTGTTTGCAGAGTTATCAATTTTATCCAGGGACAGAGAGTAATTGATTAATATGAACCTGATCAAATTAATTTTGGCAATTCTAAAATTGTAACATAAACAGTGTTTATTTGGGACAGCTTACTTTAGTTGGCAAGATCAGAATACAGTATCGACAATATGATTACTGTGCCGTTAAGTATGATTTGACAATAGTAGCTACTTACCTTTCTATTGTTTTTTTTCATGATCTGGTCTAGCAGGTGGCACCCGGGGCTGCTTACCCCCCTTTAGTTACGTCACGGACTCCTCAACCGTTCGGGAGGGGTACAGTTATATCATACGAAGTATAATAATCGTATGTGTGTGGGTAGACGCACGGCGCTGCACGTGGCGGCGGGCGCGGGGCACGAGTGCATGGTGTCGGCGCTGGTGTCGGGCGGCGCCGAGTTCAGCGCCGTGGACGCCGCCGGGGACAACGCACTGCACGTGGCCGCGCGCGAGGGACACGCCCCCGCCGCGCGCGCGCTGCTCGCCGACACTGACATCGACGCAGCCGCCACCAACCTCAAAGGTACCCCCCCCCACACACCACTATTCGTATTAAGTTGGAAACAAACTATCAGACTCGGCTGACGGACGCAACTGACAGCCGCGTTTGATAAGTGTGCACAATCTTTTGGTAGGTCGCTTGCCAGATCCCTGTCAGACGTCCGAACGCTCAAATTCACCACAAGGTTGCGTTCACGACTTACATCCGATAGTTTGCACGGTTCAGTGTACATTTATTATCTAGATTCCTATACCTCGCGGCTATCAGCCGCGTCCGATAGTATTTTTCCAGCTTTACAGTCAGCATCAGATAAAAGGTATTACATTCGACATCCGATATATAGTAGCGAACAGACTGTTCATAATTATCTGAGCAACTAGGAATATTAAACTTTATCTCATATAGGCCGCGTTCCACTTGGCGATCACAACGATCACGCTCACGACCGTTTTTCCGTTCCACATGCTTGTGAGCGTTGCGTCGTAAACTCAAGTGGAGTTTAGAGTTTTCTCAACGGTCACTTCGATCCACCTTTATAGATGGGTCGTTGTGGGCGTCGCGTGGGCGTAAGTCATGACGTCTTGAGTGACGTTTTCACAACGACCGCGGTAGCCATGTGGAACGGCTAAAGGAGCGTTTTGATCGTTGTGATCGCCAAGTGGAACGCGGCCATAATATCTCGAGATAAATTATATGTCAGAATGACAGCTGCCATGTACAGTCGCCAGCAGGTCAAGGTATACAAAACTGCCAAATTTCTCCAAATTATTTTAAACTTTAAATTGTTGAAGATAAAGTTCAAAAACAACTGAGAAAAATTGACATTTTGTGGTAACTTGATGAGCTGGCCACCATACGTCGTTCATTATAAAAAATCCTTTGTGTATCAGGGATAAACCTTCCTTGTTGCTCAAATAATTATTTACAGTATCGATATTAAGTTTAGTAACTTGTGTTGCCATTTAAATGAATTTAAATCTAATTTGATAGTCTTTAAAAAAATAAATATTTTGTATTACCAGGTAGAAATCCACTACACGAGCTATGCTGGTGCAAGAAGGACAACGCGGCGACAATCTGTGAAATATTCCTAGAGTTCATGCCAGACTACCCAATAAATAGGACAGATCTTCAGGTAGGTGTACTAATTGATCTTTCACTATATTTTTACGAAATGTGAGATATAGTGCCCAAATATAACAGGCCAATGTTTTTTTTAAAATATGAAATTGTTATATTTTTTATCAGGGCAACACTCCACTCTTACTAGCGTACATGAACGGTCAGGGCGCGATGTGCCGAGTACTCGTGCGAGCTGGAGCATGTCTTGCACAGGAAAACAAAGATGGGATATCCATATTTAACTATCAAGTAAGTTTAGATTTTTATTAGTTTTGGTCTAACTAAAATCCTTTATCAAGAGCTACTCTCGATGCAAGAGGTCCTTGCCAAAGGAAGAGGTTCAAAATCATGCTTTGTAGAAAAATTACTTTCTTTTGTGCAGGTGGCAACGAAACAATTACTGCATAGACTTCTAGACGTTCTACCAGCAGAGGCGCCGTGGGCGGAGAGTGATTTGTGCCAAGAGTGTGGCACTAAGTTTACACTCACTATGAGGAAACACCACTGGTATGTTACATGGAAGGCTATTATAAAACTTTTTGTACGATTTTCTGCTCTCCTTTCTTCGGTTTGGCATCAAAAACATCAGTTCATTCTTCAGGATGTTTCTATGTTGAGTGTGTCAATGGTATTGTGATACTTATACCTATTTTGTTAGACACCATGTACGGTTTTTAAGTAATAAAATGGTTTCAATAACAAATATGTCAGTAGATTTGCTACTACTAGTAAGCGAATCTACCGACGAGTAAGTTACTATATCGATACCTTAATTCGCAAACCAGCTAACTCCATATGAGCAAGTTTTTCAGGAGACACTTAAAACTGTATAATATTTTTTGTAGACTACTTATGAAAAAATCTAAAATACAGTTGGTAGATACAAAAAATAAGTAGATTTAAATAAATCGGTCATTAAAAAAAAAATTGGCAGGTAAAAAAAATATTATACAGTTTTAAGTGTCTCCTGAAAAACTTGCTCATATGGAGTTAGCTGGTTTGCGAATTAAGGTATCGATATATAAGATTTTGACATTACTTAGAACAGGGATTCCCAAAGTGGTCGATATCGACCCCTTGGGGTCGATATCGACCACTTTGGTCGACATAAACGAAAACTGATATTGGGGGTCGACGAGGTCTAAAAATCGACCCCTATTAAATTAACACTAGTTTAAAAATTTCAAGATAGGTAGGTAGGTACTGTATTGTTTATGTTGTGTTACGTGTACTAAGAAAGTAGGTCATTTGGCCATGGGGGTCTGAGGTAACAGTTCATTTTGGAAAAGGGGTCACTTGACCAAAATAGTTGGGGATCCCTGACTTAGAATATATGGACGTTGTCAAAATCCTAGCAAGCAAATCTACTGATAAATCTGTTATTACAACCGGGCGTTTAATGTTGTTTCAGTCGTCATTGCGGTCGCATGTTGTGCAACAAATGCTCCAGTCAAGACGTTCCGATTCTCAAGTTCGGCATGAACAAGCCACAGAGGGTGTGTGAAATCTGCTTCAACGTTCTACAAGTCGGCGCGAGTTAGTGACAGAGGTCTGCAGTGTCTTCTTCGGTACTGACGAAATACGCCGCTCGAACGAGGGCCGTTGTTATCCCGACTTCTTGAACAAGCGTTTGTACACTGAATCAATTCATACCTTTAGATTGGATGCAGTGCACTAACGCACTATCGCCTGAAGCAGTTTTATATGGCACGTCCTCATTGGCCAGTTTTCGGCACGTGATAAATGTCAACCAATGATAAATGGGTCGGGTGTTTAGTCTCGGTCTTTTTTTATATATGACGCGGTTGTAGGTTTCCAATTTCAGTTAGTCGCCGCTCAAAACGAGATTTTTACGTTTATTTTGAAAAATTTACATCACATCCCAGTGACTTGAACTAGTAATTAATTCCTGATGAGGCTAAATCATAACTACCCCCGCTTGCATATTAGTATAAAGGTTAGTATGTATACTGTTTTAAAAAAAATCCTTCGCAATAAATTACATTATAATTATGTAGTTATTAGTAGGTATATGGATTATTCTACTATGATGATACTATGAAACGTAATGTGATTATTAGGCATCTAAGGTCACAGTTAATGTCTAGATGCGAATTATAAACTACATAGTAATGCCTATAATTCAAAATCTATAAAAGCAAAGCGCGTCCATTAGATATTATCGAAAAAATGCTTGAAAATAGTGCCTCAAATTTTTTTACACCTTCCTCATAAAATTTATATTTTTTTACGTGCTTTTATTTCCAATATTTAGAGCTTTAATATTGTAAATTTGTTTATATTATATGGTTAAACATTATCTTTAAAATTTTATGACGTTTATGGTGTTCACACAAACAACAAAGTATAGCATTCCAATCACTGCTGTGGCCCATTACATTACTGAGAATTCATACGCATTCATCAGAAATGCTTAGAAACTTCGAAAAATCTTTAGGCAAAAATAACAATTTCAGCAGTATAGATACTTAATGTCTAGAAAGCAATATTTTTTTATCTGTGTGATCATTATTAACATAATTAGTGCATCAAAATAACTGCATTTCATACGTTTTGAAGTCAATTTTCATTACTTTAGTCATAGGAATAAGAAAAAATTATTCTTTTATGCTTAGTGTTAAGACAATTATTATACAGTGTTTACATTTTGTAAAGTATCATTTGATAATATTTGGCATTTGTTTTGACATTCCGATTATGGTGCACGGGTTTATGGAAATCACACTCTGTTTAAATGATACTCACCACTTTTATTTTAAGTGCCATTTTACTTGTGATGTTCCAGAGCTTAAAAATTGTTACTTTATTTTAAAAGCAATCTTTAATTGATTATAATTATTATTTTCTTTTCAAATTTTATACTATGCTATAATAAAACTATTATATTATGCAAAATGTTTTTCATTGTTGATTCATTGTTTATGACTATTCAACCTAGTCAAAGTATTTTAATGCAATTTTGCTTAATAAAAAGACGAAATTAACGGAGATTATTTATTTACATTTACAAATAAACAATTAACATCAACTCTGACGATCTTCACACTTGGAACATAAATAATTTGCTAAAGCTACATGTACCCTTTGTACCAGAAAATTCTATGAAAACAATAATGTAACATAAGATTGGGTATTATGGCAGTACAGGGCAGAAAATTATAATAAGATCACTTTAACCTTTTGAAAAGGTCCTTAGTGACACATTTGTCAAGGACATGCAGGTAGTCAATGAGTTCCTCCTCACAGGTTTCGGCAGTCTGGGAGCGGGAGTTGACACGGTCATTGCACTCTTGATACTTGCCCCAGAGGTTCTGGGCGTCAGGCTTCTGGGAGCATGTTTCCTGGAATCATAGTTGATATGTTAGTGATTTTATGATAAATTTCCAACATTCATTTTATAACTACTTGATACACAATTTTTACTGTCAACAAATACCTAATTATTATAAAGAGATTTTTTAATACAAACTATTTTAATTATAATGATTGTTTCAATGGGTCTAGCTAACTACAACAAAGACATCTAAGTAAACTTGATGACAAAAAAAAACATGAATTTAGGTTACACAAAATTAAAACCTTCAAATTTCTTGAAAACATTGTCTTGGTACTAAAATAATTGAATCTAAAGAGAGAGAAAAAATTGCATTATTATTTAAACATAATTATGTGAAGAGAACAAGTGACCCTAGCAAGAAGACCCTAGAAAAAGAAGAAGGCTGTATAGTAGAATATTGCTATACAACCACCTTCTTTTTCTTTCTGCTGGGGACTGCAGGTGTTAGATATTTTCCTCCAATCACAATGTGAAAGTGTGCAATTCTACAACCATGCATACGGGATGTATGGTTGAAGAATTTTTAGAACTCCAATAAGAAATGTTTCTTCTTTTCACCCGACTATGAAAATGGAAGGGCACCCCTGACAGTCTCAATTTAAATATAATTATGGTGACCAAAGCTATAAACTGAAAAAACTATTCCTAGACATGAAAACAAATATTATTTCATGCTTTTCAATTGATTTTTGTATTCAGGTTTTAGTTCATAAAAATAATGTTTCCAGACTCAGGTGCAGAATAACAGATAGACAGCTGTTATTCTGTGTTTTTAGTATGGAATACTTACTTTTCCCACATTTTAATAACATGTTTGAGAATATCTGTCAAACTGTTGCGTTGGGTTTGTGGGCATTATCTAATGAAAACATAAAATTATACATCAAAAGGCTACTCAAAGATATTACACATGTAAGTATAACATATACATATCACAATCTTGGATAAAACTTAGTCTTGGCTTGAGTCTGATGTTTATTGAAACCTTAAAATAGCTGCAGTTTCCAATTTCTTGACAAGAGAAATCTAATAATGCCAACAATGTCTGTAGACATCAAAAAATATGGTTAAATTCAAATTATTATTTTTAATATGTGAAACAAGTTTCATACTTCAGACATTATAATATATCACCTACCAACCTATTATATATTATTCAACTGCTGGGCACAGATCTCTCAGAATGAGAGGGATTAGGCTATAGTCCACCACACTATAACCTACTACAATTGTTGTTTTTTAAATGTGTTTGCTCTGTGCCAGTAGTAGAAGTAATGTTTATAGCATGGTCTCATATGAGTTACTCCTAGTTTGTCACTGATGAAGCAGTGATCCCCTACTTCAGAGGCAGGGAATAACATTGTTAACTAAGCAATAACTTGGTTACTTCATTCATGACAACAATATCATCACGTCTGTATTTTGTAAAGGGTTTTTAGGCAGAGATGTACTTATGTACATCCCACTACTAAGTATTTTATAGAAAATCCTACTAAAGCTTCACGATCTGGGCATTGAATCAAGGACTGCAAGTCGCACTTATGACCACAAGACCAATGAGGAAGTTAAAAAGTTAACAAAGTATTAATAAATATACTTTATTTCTGCATATAATTTTTCTCCTCTTTAACGCCTCAGTTCCGCCCCTGGCGGCTCTCTTGTTGAAAGAGCCATAAAGGGTTTGAGCAGATCAGGGCCAGCCAAAGGCAGCTCAATTTTATGAAAGTAGGTTATGTTATGGATCAGATCAGCTTTCATGATGTTCCTATCATGAGATTTAACTTAATAGTGCTAAGTGAAACATACCCTTAGTTGGGTCTGAGGGTCAACAATTTCTTCCTCCTCAGCTGCCTCCTCCTCGGCCCTGACAACAGGCATAATCTTTTTGTCGGACATTCCGCCTGAAATTTAAATTCACTATGTAACACAAGCTTCGATAATGACTTGAAAGGACAATTTTAAAGAATATATCTCATAAATAAAAGCCAGAAATATATTTTTATGCGAACAATTACCTAAATCGATGATGCAACGACCGATAGCAAGTAAGCCAATGTTGCCAAGATATAAAATTATAACCTATTTGTTATTCATCTTCTTTCATTCATTTATTAAAATATACTAATACTACTTTAAGTAGAGTTTTCGAATGCTAGGTAACCACCATTAATAAGTAGCAAAATATGCATCAAATCATAATCATGCTTTAATAATTAACTGCGAGATCATTTATTAATAATGGCAATATCTACCTATTAAAAAATGACAATGACATTATTTACCAGGTAGGCAACATAACGGAACTGTTATCTGTCCATGAAGTACAACGTTTTTGACGTAAAAAATTGCTTAAACTTGTAGTTGAAAATAAGTATACTTTATGGTAAACATTGTGCTAGTAGTCAACTGAATATTTAATTTTCATTTTATTGAAATAAATAAAATTATAGTTGATAATGAACTTATTATACTGTGACTTAATAAATTTGTTGATTTTTCTTACGTAGAAGGATACGAGTAAGTATGTTTATATTCACTACACTCGTCAGCTCTGAACTGGTCGTCACCATGGAGAGAGCTTGCTATAGAAAAATATTTTATAATTCGATATTGTGGTGTTAAACAAGTGAAATTGTCATTGCAGCTATGCTTATTGTAATTAGGACATTTAAGTATATATAAAGTTTAAAATGATATTGCGTCATACTGCCAGTAGTCAACAAAAAACTGGAAACTATACGATTTCCTAACATATTGTTTTATAAACATTTCAGGTTCGTTTTGTTAAAAAGGTGATACATTTACATATTTACCTAATCTCTTACAGGACCTGACTCCTTGGACTAGCGCCTAGCAATCATTATTGTAATGAATTGATGATTTAATTGCAGAAGTTGAGGTTATGTTTCATAAAACATTTTTACTGTTTTATCTTGCAGAATGAATGGAGGAATGGAGCATAAAACCCCAGGTCACAATGCGGTGCTTCATAAAGCACCTAAAAACTACAAACTGCTCATGGACCCGTTCCTGGTCAAAGGAGCAACAAAAATATATAGATATGATGGTGGTGCCTCTGGTGATACAACATTTCCACCTATCCAGTGCCGGGACCCGCGGTCTCAGCTCTCAAGAATCTGGAATAGACTAGAACCAGCTGACCTGCCTGTCCCTAGGTAATCAACACAGTTTTGTTGTAATCACAAAAACATTTCCTTAGACCCAAAATATCTTGATATCCAGCAATAAATGCTTTAGTAATCATAATAAAACCATTTCTATTATTTTATAATTATCAATAACAGTCAAAATGTTTGATGTTATATCTTAAAATAACTTTCTTGAAAGAAAAGTCTTATTAGTATCCCGGTGGTACTAAATTGACTTATGTGGATAACTTGAGCATGCTTTATTCATTTTCACATGTCATTAAATGTAAATAATCGCACAAACATGAATTACTTAAGGATTATATTGTTAAAAATATTAATTTTGGGTTATATTCTCTTTGTTTTTATTATAGCTTTACTTGCAGTACTGCCAACATGACATGTTACGTTGACAGCTCTGTATGGCGGCAATTTTAAAATGTATAACAAATATTTGTTATTTTCAGGTTCAAGATAGATAAAAATTATGTAGGAACACCTCCACAACTGGAAATCACAATAGGAAATTTAAATGACAACATAGATAAAGCGTTTTTGGCTGACATGATGAATAAAGTTGGTCCATGTGAGGAATTGACAATATTCTACCATCCAATCACAAACAGGCACTTGGGATTTGCAAGAGTAGTGTTTCAAGATGTAAAATATTCAAAGTTGTGTGTAGAAAAATATAATGGAAAATCTGTTATGGGCCAGGTATGTAAATAATTAAAAGTAATATTTATTAATACACATATTTTATGTGTCACATATTCTATGTACACATGCTGTGATATGGCCATTGGACTACCAATATAATAATTAAAATTTATTATCATTCACTTAAAATGGTAAAGGAAAACATTGTGAGGAAACATGCATTCCTAAAAGATTTTCTCAACTGCCATAGAACATAGATATGATCCTTGTCCCTCATTATGAGAGGAGACCCAAGTCCAGCACTGAACCAGTATATGAGTTGATGGCGACAAATCATATAAAAATAATGGTGAAGGGTATCCTTGTATTATGGTGTGATTAAATCTTTAATTTAATGTATTTATTTGGTAATCACTAAACCAAGTGTAAATGTAATCAACGTAAACCTAATGGTTGGTATGAGTAATTTAGGATAAAAACTGTTTAACAGAAGACTGCCCATTAGTCAAATGGTCCTAAGCACAACTGCTGCACTAGCAGACTTGGGTTTGATTCCTAGATTGAGCAAAGTGCTATTGGGTTTTTCTATTAAATTTTCAGTAGTAGCTTGGAGTTCAGATATGTGAAAAAAGTCCTTTGGCATGGGAGTGACACCCAGGCAATAGCTAGTTAAACTTTTTTTTATTCAGCCAATATAATATTATATAATTGTAAATCTGGATCAGTTTTTGTGTACATAATGTTGTCTTTTCATAGGTGCTTGAAGTCTTCCATGATGCTTTTGGTAAGAAATGCCAGGAAATGTTTGAGAGTAAGACTGTTGAGAAGAAGCCCCAGCTGGTGGCTCCACCAATCATCTCTAAACCTCCAATAGTTGTTGAAGAAGTGAGACCACCCAAGGTGGATCCTACTCTCAGCAAGAGATTAGAGGACACAAAAATAACTGAAAAAGTAAGTTAATTGTCTATTTATTCACTGAATTGCAAAACCCATCGTTCTACTTGATAACAGTTGCTTTTTCCTATTTCAATGTCAGGTTAGGGACCTTGCCGGTAAGATTGGTGAAGTCCTCCTAGGGCCACCTCTCCCAATGCTGCCGCTGACATTAGCCTTATAAATTTAATTTGTTAATCATCCTCCATTCATTCTCTCAACTTGCCCAATACTTCTTAATTTCTGGTGCAAAGTGATTTTTTGTATTGTACATACATGTTTAATGTGTATTGTATGACGAATATGTTCCATATACATCATGCTTCTGGCCTTTCCCCAATCATATTGTTGGCTTCCAGTCTAATAAGATGGGACTGAATGTCAGTATTTTATAATAACTATATCCGAAGGATACACTGATTATCAGGCTTTTTGGACTTCCGACTACCACTAACGATCGTCAAAGCATTCTTATGGCAGCTTTATGTGGTCTCTGAGGGACGGAGGGAGCTTGATGTATTAAAAATTATAACCTATCGACAAACTGACCGCAGCTGGCACAGCTGAAACTTGTTGATTGTCTGATCAGTGTAGTTATTACTTATCTAGGAGCGAGACATATTTTTTTTTCCATTTACAAGTTTTGCAAAACTGCAGTTTGGCTGTATTTTGCAAAACTTTGGCTGGGAAAAAAATATTCACTCCAAACTTCACTCACTGCGATATAGGCCCCTCTTTTGTTGGTGCCAATTAAAGGATTAAAGATTGTTAATATGTACATTTTCAAATCTGCCAATATAAAAAAATACTTGCAGTTGAACGAGAAATCTCCTTTTTAGAACTCTTAAATATTTACTGTAATAATATTGGGAAATCCATTAGGGTACCTATGTTCATGTTGAGTGATATCTGAAAATTTCCAGGAGCTGTACTCTCGCTACAAAGACTCCGTAGAACATAGTGATAGCAATACGCGGTGGTCGGACGAAGAGCGAGAGTACCGACATCGACACCGTAGTCGAAGCGAGCGCGAGAGGGACAAAGATAGAGACCGGGACAGGGATAAGGACAGAGACCGGTAACTAGAACCCTATTGCATAATGTATCCAACTCTGACACTATTCCCAATTATGGAAATAATGAGGTCTTAAGATCTTTCCACACTTTTTGATACGGAATCGGTTGCGGTCGGTTAGACAAAATAATTAGATTGACCACATAATGGGGTAAGTCGGCCGAATTTTGTAGATTGCCTAGGCTTTTCCTACTAGCCGATTCCACATCGATATGTCTGGGGACACCCTTAGTGTCTAAAAATGCATTATATTTCTAGAAACTCTTCAATTGTGTGCGTGCAGCGATTTTACTGTAAACTCCGACTAGTCCGTCAACTAATCGAGCAATAATTAAAAAAAAATGTACAGAACCACTCCGCGGCTACGAATTTGCGTTATTTATGCACTAGTTGGCAGACCGAGCGGCCAATGAGGAAATCCCCACACATTTTTCATGTGAGGATGTGGACATTGGTGGCGTCATATTTTTTATTTACTATTAAGAAAGCTTACAGACTAATAACATAATATGAATTAATAACATGAATAAAAAATATTGCTAATGACAAGGCTCCACAGATAAAATTTTTAGACTAAAATGTCATAGTTATCGGAATTAACCATACTCTTCGTTCATACTCTTTAGTTATTTGAGGTGATAAAACCGATCTGCAAAATCCGTCTGAGTCGGTACCACTGAATTGCCAAATATTGTACTAACATTATTGTATCTATTGCCATTCGATGAGTCTAGTCAGACTCAGACAGAAGAGTCAGATCTCTAATCTAATGGCTGACAACAGTTGTCAAGTATCAGGTCTCAGACAACGCACTAGTAGTACATAATATGGCCACGTATCAAGGTATAAAAATCCAATATAGGCTGACCTCGCATTGCACAGTGGCCGTGTGCACATAGGAGTCTATAGGACCCGTTTGACGCTTACCATGGCGGCCCGTGCTTGTCATTTTATATCAATAACAAAAATATTGGTTATGTCAATGCAAATGTTTACCCTGATAAACAATGTATAGTTAGGTAGTTACCTAACTATAATACAGTTGTATTATATAAAGGTCTAGTTGAAAGATATAGGGAATATAAATTACCTTTGGCTAATTACAATCAATGGTCTTGATAGTCATAATTTAATTAAAATATTTTTTTCTTCCTATTTCGCAAGCAAACGATGCAAGAGGAAATGCCGGAGAAGGTATAACACAATTACTTTTTCTTTTCGTTTTACCTAATATATGCTACTGCTATCAATATAAAGAAAACAAATAATCATTTATTAAAAATTGTTTGCTTTATTATATTTTAACTATGGTAATACTGGTGTATGGTTATTAGGATGTTCTGAATTATTGGATTCAAGATCTTTACCTTGAAAACCAAGTGGGTAATTTTTTTTTAATCTCTAATAAATAATGCAGCATACATTTGTACAGTATATAGGCCTTATAATTGTCTTAGTTTTCACTAATTTACAATCGGTATAGCGGGCTTTTATTGGCAACTCCACGACTTAGCGCATGCTTTGTCAGAGGCATACCGCTATGACACACTGAATTTTACTCGTCATATTTTTGGTAAGACAACAACCTTTTCACAATATCGCATACCTCATACTGCAGATCACAATTATACGAAAAACACATACTTCGATAAATTAAGTTAACATTAGTATTATCATTTAACAGAGAAAGATATCGCGAGCGGTACGCACGAAGTACTAGCGAGACGACTGAAACGCCGTACCCGAGCGCAAGCCATGCGACCGACGTGCCTTTCGCAACGCCCACGGCCTTGCCTTACGACGCCTACTACCAGCAAAGGTACTTATACATAACATATGGGTCATATATACATGCCAATGAATACCCTTTAGCTTAATTCTGCTACACTACATACCATCTTAATTATACAGGGTGCCGATTTACCCGACATGCTGACCAACTTTCCCAATTAAACCTGACTTTTATACATGCCGAAATGTGGTCTGTTCACTTTTGTATAGGAAGATGTTTTTATTTTTCATAAATAGACAATACATCTGCAATATCAAAAGAGTTGCAGATGTGTTGCCAACTCAAGAAAAAGGGAGGGGAAGGAGGAAATAAGAAGGAAGGGGACAGGGAAGAATTGGGCCTCCGGCGCTCCACACTCACCGTACGAAACGCAACAGTATGCATACTGCTATTTGATATCGATATTCTGTGGGAGGGAAGTACTTCCCCGGTGGTGCGGACCCATTGATGCTGGCATGTAGACGCGCCAGCAGGCACTACTACTACAAAACTATCGTTTTGACGTAAGTTGTGTGTTGTAGCTATGGGTACAGCTACACTGCGGGCTCGGCGGCGGGGGGCAGCAGCATGTGGTGGGGCGACTGGCGACATCCGCACCACGCCTCGCATCACCACTCACACGTAAGTCACATACTCATGATGCAACACACACTCTTATATCAAGACCCCCTTAAAAAATCACCCAACATGCCTGTATTGCCCAAGGCTAAGGCAGAGAGGTTCTAATACACACCCACACTGCACCGGTAGGTTAAGGTCTCAAGTAACGAGAGCGAGCCTATTGCCGTCATCCGGGCACAAATCCAAACTCTAAGCTGTTACTGAGAATTTCATAGAAAAACTCAGTAACGCTCGGCTTGGGAATTGGAATTGAACCCAGGGCCTCTAGGTTAGCAAACATGCTAAAGACCACTAGACTAACGAGGCAGTCCAAATCATAAGATTGAAAACAATATTGCATTCAAAGAAAAATAAATATTTTGTATGAGGTTGAATTACAGCTAGACTATGACTAATGTATGACAGCAAAATTATGCGTTTGCGCGTTTTTAATTTATTTAAATCTGTTATCGAAACTAATTACTTACCTTAAACAATTTCTCCGTTGAGTGTGTTTAATATATTCCAGCTACTACTTCCAACTACAGCTGTAAATAGAGTTTTCAAATAGTGTAATTATAGTTTTGCAACCACTGCATAAATTATAAATCAATATTTTACAAAATGAGTTGCTGGATGTCCTCATTAACAGTGTGTATATCGATTCTAACAGGTTTCAGGGCTTTAAGCACGTTTTTCATTGTTTCATGATAAACATTGAATCACATAAACATAAATCCATAATCGCTTATCCATTGTAACTATTTTCATGATTCATTGTACAATATCACGTTGTAACATTGGTATCGCGTTTATATTTCCTACTTTACATATTTGTTAGAATCAGCGTGGCATTTCTACTACATTTTTAGGGGGTAGGTACTGCAGCAAACTTCACACCGCATTTGATCATGCGTCGCCGTACCTTTCTTTTGTTAACAACTTGCGTCCATACAACTTTTGAAGAAATAAAGTAGATATTCTAACCAATGTAAAGCTGGAGCGGCGATCGTCCGCGACGCCGTCGTGGACGGCACCGGCCACGCCCGTGCCCAAGGACCAGCACTCCCCTGAGGTCAGGGAGAAGGAGCGCAGAGAGAAGGAAAAGGTCGGACGAGTAACATGCTTGCTGCACAGACTACGTAGCATACAGATACCTATCTGGTTACTTCCATTCGTTGCTCGATGCACGCACATATAAATGAATATTTAAACGTCATTTCACATGTTTTTTTTTCTATTTTCTTGTGAAATTCGATATCTTTTCGGATATTAAATTAAACCTCGTGTTTGTAGCACTTTTAGGCTCAGATCAAATAAAAACTTAAGATGGAACTTTGCGAACAAAGAAGTGAGGCCGGCTAAAACTACGCCTAGCCGTTTACAAACATAATTTTACTCTATATAACAATACCGAAACTACGCCTTATCTTGTCAGTCGAGCTTTCGATAGCTTGATAGCTGGACTGACAAGATAAGGCGTAGTTTTAACCGGCCTCACTTTTTTGTTCGCAAAGTTCCATCTTAACTTTTTATTTGATCTGAGCTTTTAGGTAGTTATGATTACTGTGGGCGCAGTGCGTGCGCTGTGCAATGAATGCAACAACTCTAATCTGTAAATTACGTACTTATTGGGCGTAGGTTTCACTGGAGACGTATTTAAGTAGGCTTCGGTTGTAAAAGCTTGATTTTTGTAAGCATAAGACAGCATATTTGTATCGTATTAAATAGAATGTAATGAAAATATATTGCTAGCTGATGGTCGCCTATGAAAATGATATGCCTTAATTTTATATTGGAATTATTCACTGTTGTTTCGTTTATGTGTAGCGAAGTTCTTGCACCGGTGATATGTACAAATTGTAGTATTTAAGATGTTTTGCAACTAATATAAGTTGCGTATAGCATCTCTATAATCCTATAAGTCATCATATCTTATGCACTTTTTTACTTCGCATGCTTGCACTTTTACTGTATCTTACTTAAGCATGTTACGAGTATATGTATAATATAGTAGAGCGCTAGCGATCATTACTCTAACACACGCACTAAAGTAGCGTTTTGTAGTAAGATGATTAATGTCACCTGCATGGTTCTGCATGTTTATATTTTATACCTAACTGCATGTAGAGAAAAACTGTAATGAACAAGTTGTCGTTATTTTTACATAAATGCGTTTTTTTTTTACATATACAATATGATATTATAAATTATAAATACTTTATCTCCCTAGCGAACGATCGCCTTATTCTATGTATGTATTGCAAGAAAACTTTACTATAACATAAATTCTACCTGATAATACTAATAGTTATTTTCTGAAATGTCTGAATGTAAAAAAACTATATTATTATATAATTATAACATCAATAGTCTTGATTGATACTAGGAAGTACCCGTCGAACCGAAAATCGTGGAGGTTGTAGAACCTCGGCCCCCGGAAGACACGACGGACAGCAAGGAACCCGAGCCAAAACCGCCCCCACCAGCTGAAGAACCGAAGAATGTCGATCTCGATACCAGGTACATGTAGTCAGAACTTGAATGAAGTAAATAATCTATAGGTAGTAGTAGGATAATCCTAGATTTAAATCCTGGTACTTGAAGCCTACCAGCGAAAAAAAACACACCATAGCTGTTTACCAACTATGCTCGTCACTCGTGTCCCAATTATTAAATATTAATGACCTTGCTGTGAGTCCGGTCTATAACTTAATTACTGGGAAGTTCTGATATCTCAATGAAAAACAGTTGTATGTGCTTTTGTAGAAATATGGTGGCTCCTTAATGAGTTTAATACGTTTAACAAAGCATGTATGGCGCACAGAATAGCGATGTTGCTGAAGGGTGCGAGTACGGGAGGCGGGTTAGCGCCGCCCTTCCTGGCGCTGGGCATCTCCTCAGAAGAGGAGGACGAAGACCGCCTGCCGCCGCACATACCCGACCTCGACACGCACAACCCTCCATCTGACGACGAAGGTACGTCCACATACCACACTATTACAGATAAACCCTTGCCATCTGATAAAATAGATCAGCTCAAAACTAGCATGGCTCCACCACGGCTTTAGTATACATAAACATTCGAACTAGTCTTAGATACTGATCTCGAAGTTATAATCTACATTATTTATTATTATTAGCCTGTAATGTTTGCCTACTGCAGGGCAAAGACCTCTCCACTCTTCTTCAACTTCTCTCTATCCGTTGCTATAAGGACTAGTTCTTTTGAAAAGAGTCAAGCTTATTCCGCCATCTTCGTCTAGGCCTGCCGCGTTGTCTTTTGCCATTAATTTAATTTAATTAATATCATTTACCGTAGTGACATTGTGAATGTGTTTTTTTTAGATTTGAATAGTTCTTTTTTTTGTATTGAAGGTTCTCTCACTGACGACCGGGAGAGCATAATATCTCTGTGCTCAGAAAAAGACGTGGATGCGGAGCCGTTGTCTACAACGCCTTCACCGTATCTGGCGCGGGAGAACTACCTTGAATGCCTTCAAAATACTGCAGAAAAGGTTATTGCCTATATTGGTACTTCATTGATTTTGTGTTGCTGATATTTATCCTACTGAAATTCTTTTAAGGTAGTATTTTACCATATACTGCAATGATGATTCTTATTTCCTAGCAATCGTTCAAACCTCCGCCGGTTCAGCGTAAGAAATATCCGACAGTCGACAAGATCGGGTCGGACATATCATCATCTGAGGACGAGCTTCTCACTGGTGAGGAGCCGCGACGATCGCCCGCCGCCGAACAAGATCGAAATCAGGACAATTTGGATGACGATCAGGTAACATAGACTAGATGACTACAAATGTCTGTAAATCAACCTGTATCAATCACTGTCAGCGTCACAGCTTTGTATGACATTGGAACAGTCTTGCCAGTGTAGAATGATATTTTTGTCTCTTTTGTATACTTTTTGTATTTATTTCATATCTGTATCTGTGTGTTCAAAAAGCAAATAAACCATTTTTCTTTTAATAATTATAGGATAGCTAGCTCCTACTATAATAAACCTCTGACATTTTTGATAACTTATGAAATACTCTCTTAGCAAGCTTCTTGAAGGCTGGGGTGCCCCTGAATGAAATGACTGCAAAATGTTCTTTTGTATGTAGATGTCGTTATCGTCGTTGTCTTCAACGGAGGCTAAGATCGAGGAACAAGTGCCGGCCGATGCGTACTACTACCCGCCGGCTGCCGCGCCACATCCACATCCGCATCCGCACTACTTTCAACCCATGTGGCCGCATACTGGTAACTACCAACCTATGGATGATAGTGAAACATAAAATTAGACCACATGTACATATATTTGTCTCCTGTGTTAAAGGTGTCTTCAGATTTAATCGTTCAGGTCACGTAATATTAAAAAATATTATTACTAACAGGGTAATAATTATTGACTTAATCTATTGGATGTATTGAAAGAGCTGTCATGAGTGAAGATGCTATCATCATATAATTTTCTCAGGTCAGGGAAGAGCTTAACTTGTTACATACAAAAGTTCACCTATCTACAGATATATCGTACTATTTCTTCTTATTTTGTCAGTCAAAATTATGCTATAAGTTCCCAGTGTGATACACTTGGAATTTATAGCGTAATCCAGGGTCATAAGGTTTATAGGTAAGCCAAGGTATATGTTTTCAAACAGCATATCCACCGCCGGGCTACGCGGGCCCTGAGATGACGAATGTGGGCGGCGTACCGGGCGTGGGCGGCCCCCCCGGCCCCCCGGGCGTGGCAGGGCTGCCGGGCGTGGCAGGGCTGCCCGGCGTCACCATGCCGTACGGCGCCACGTTCACGGCCCCGCCGCTGTTGCCGCAACACTACCAGCCCTACACCGAGCCCGCACAACCCACACAAGTATGCATCCGTACTTACTCACCACTCATTTCTGTTTACAAACGGGTTGAAACTGGTCCAATTGGATCCTCAATGGCGTGAGAAGTCTGCCAAATCGAACTAAACTAGCATGGTATACGAAAACCTGTTCCAAGTAGGAGAGTATTAACTGAATACCTTTGAGAATGGGTCTATCAAACCGTTTGGATTGATGTTTTCATAATAAAACTCAAACGCATAACATTTTAACATTTTCATCTTGAATTTCAATTCACAGGAGCTCAACAATCCTTATTATCCGACGATAAACAGCGTAATAGAACGTGTAACAGCGGAACTGAAACAAATTCTAAAAAAGGATTTTAATAAGAAAATGATAGAGAGTACAGCTTTCAAGAGCTTCGAGGTGTGGTGGGACGAGCAGAGCCGCAAGATCAGACAACCTAAACCTAAGGAGGATGCTGGACAACCTTTACAGGTACAGAATCCACCAGTAAGTAACAGTTTTACTACAACGTTTTGAATTGCCATTTCAACTAAATATCAATGACAAAGTAAGAAACTTTTTTGTACGGTCACCAGCACATCAAGTTACCACAATAAGTCAAATTTTCTCAGTCAATTTTGAACCTAATCATAAGCACTTTAAGGCCTAAAATAATTTGGAGCAAAATTGACAGTTTTGTATAGCCTAGTGTGTTGGCGACTGTACCTTGTTGCCTATTTCTCACAATATTAAAAGGTATATAATTTTATTAATGAGTTTTATTCCATTGATAGTTATTTCGGAAATTAAAAACTGCTTACTTCTTAGTTTTCTATCTCTCTTTTCTGCTCTACACTTTGAAAAAACCAATACCAATGCATTTTTTTTCTGCAGGACATTTCTAATAAGAAGGAGGAGGCAGTGGACTCGATAAAGTCTATCATGGAATCTCGGGACCTGGGCCTAGAGCTGGGCGGGTACGGCGCTGGTATTGGTCTGGGGCTTCGAGCCACCATCCCCAAGATGCCCAGCTTCCGACGCAAACGGAAAATCCCCTCACCAGTCTTCATGGATGATGACTCCTCTAAGAGGCTTAGTGATCAGGTAACGAGGGAGATGATCAAGATTTTACTAAGTTATACCAACTCTTGAAAAATATTGGAGACAAAGTGGCAATTCAGTACATAGATCTTTAGTCAGAGGTATTTAATACAGATACATTTCTGCCAAGGAATGAAATGGCCACAAATTTAATCAGTATTCTTCATTCCGTCTCAGAATGAAATGGCAATATATGATGAAAGTATTTTCCTGTATACCACATAGGTTTTTAAGTTCCAAATTGAAATTGTTTCTGTCCAGGAGGAAATGGTTCAGAATTCGGACGAGGAAAAGGAAGTGCCGACGAGTCCACGGAACAGGACGACGGGCTCGTACCTGTCCAGGAGTCGACGGCGGCAGTCCAGCAGCTCATCAAGGTAAGGATTTATTATTGGGAATTCTTATTTATACATCTCTGGAATGCAATATTACAAAAATACGTCAATATTACAGATTTACTCTTGTAAATCCACTTGTATATACATCCTTATGTATGATTTTCACTGTGACTAAATCATCTGTATGAATATAATGTTCGTTTGTACAGATCATCATCATCGACAACAAGTCGGTCGTCGTCTTCGTCCGGTTCGGAACGTAAAGGTCCCGCGCCGCGAATATACTCCGACTCCGACGACGACTCGGACCTTGACGAGGCTGAGGTAATTATTCACTGCATGTATATTCAGACTGTGGTCTGCTAAAAGTTCCTTGTTGGCAGATAGCCCTTTTAAAAAAATACAGGTATTTTCTAGCTATGTCTGAACGATAAGCTTATGTCCACTTTTATCATGCGTACCGCTGAAATGTGGAATGAGCTCCCCGAGTGGGTCTTGCCCGATATAATCTGGGCTTCTTTAAATAACTAGTGAATCGGTTTTTTTTTTCAAGACGCGTGCTTCTGTGTGTATTTCAGTGTTGCTTAACATCAGGCGTACGTAAAAACGTATTGAAATCTCCAGTAATCGGTCAATTCACCACCAAAAGAGCGTTATAGATGGAAAGTATCCTCAAAGTTGACGATTCGATCGGCGATGTTGAAGTTTGCTAAAAAATTATACAGATGGCATGATGAATCCACGTGATGGACATTCATATTCTAAATGCACGACACTTGTCAAAACCTAGCTCTTAATAAATATACCAACTGTCAATCCTAATTGAGCCATATCAGACTGCAGAGTATAAGTACAGGTAAATTATTCAGCGGAAGTTATCTCACAAAAAGGTGAGGTAACAGTATACGACTATACCGCTGAAAGGCAATCAAACGTAAAAATCTCGCTAACCAATGTATCTGTAATATTTTATTCCTTGGTCGTTTAAAACAATTGAAATTACATTGCAGCCCTCCCATGCGGTTGAGAACGATAAGCCGCTTTGGAGAAAAATGGTAACAGACATACCTCATAGTCCTTACATGTATAATAGATGATCGTAGTCAAAGTTGTGTTGGAAATCGTAGATATTGTGGTTTATGTGTCCACGTATACACTGGCGGAAATATCTGGATTTTTGGCGCTTAGTGTGTGATACATTGAATTAAATATGCTTTTAATTTTTACCGTTGTAAATATCAGGTTGTCGTCGCCGAAATTCTATCGATTGAAATGTGACAATACTAAAAAGCTCTAACGTATTCTACGAATAAATGAGTATTATTTATTCGTAGAACGTATTATAAAAAAAAACTATGGTGGATAACAGCACTTTAGTAACAGAAATAGATTACGGCATAATGTCCATCACCATAGTTTTAATTCATTTATCATTTATGGCAGTTGAGTTTCGTTTAATAATAATCCAGATATAGTTCCGTCATGTAGTAGTTTCAGCTCAGTAATGCATGCAGTAGTATTACATGTGTGAGTTTCCTTTGTTTGCAGCTCAAGGTGGTATCAAACAAGGAGAGGCTAAGGCGAGTGTACTCGTCGTCTGACAGCGAGGAGGAACAAAGTAGAAGAGGTCAGTACTCACTTTATAAGAGTAAAAGTTCAATTATCTTACCGTAAATATTATCCCGTTACCTTTGTATGGTTAACGGTTTTAAGTTTAAAGATGTCTTTGGTTCTGTTATGAGATCAATGGTGCACTATGTGAAGTTAAATTGATTCATTACTTAAATTCATCATTTTCAATATTTGTAGAAAAAACGCCAATCCCTCAAATGGAGGCGTGGGAGGGCGAAGGCTCAGGGGGTGAAGCTCCCGCAGCCGCCAGCCCGCCGCGCGACCTACTCCTCGACAGGGTGTATTCCGATTCCGAAGAGGAGAGAGAGTACCAGGTAAAATATATTAATCATAAGGCATTTCTCTCACAGTTCTTAAATACTGTGAATAAAATAGATTTTATGACACTACAGTTTATCTAAGCTACAGTGTAAAAAGCTCGGTATACAGACAGCTAATAACATAACTTATTTGACAAAATTGTGTGATATTGTCTCACAGCATATATTATTATGTCGAACAAAACGCAGGTATTATTTGCAGGCATCACATATTTTCCTTTGCCCGGTTGTCCAATTGTGATTTAAAATTCCAGCCATTTAGGAAAAGTTCAATGACATACAGAAGAAATATATTAATTTAAAATAAATATTATGTCAATACGTAGATGTTGTTCGATCGACGCAGTACAGTCGATAAAACAGTTCTTTTGTCGATTGTACATACAAAGTCGAAAATTTAAGAATAACAAGAATGTCTTACTATTAAAGTTAATTTAAAATAATGTTTGTGTATATTAGGAGAGAAGAAGACGTAACACAGAGTATATGGAGCAAATCGAGAGAGAGTTCCTCGAGGAGCAACGGAGAAAGTTGGACGGCGATGCGCCCCCGCTGCCTGAGAAACCACCTGATGACAGGTAAATATAAAGCTGCAATGAACATTGGTTCACTAACATACTCAAGTCCACATCATTATGTATACAGATGATTATAATAATAATTTAACTATGAATTGAAGCAGTTAAAACAAGACGTTAGATTCTGTGCGTTGTCTTTTTTAATTAATTGCAATAAAAAGGTTACAAACTTACTCGGCCTTTGCGCGATTACTCCAGCTGGGACTGGGAGCCTTTCTGACCTCTTTCAAATGTCTTATTTGAACAGTAAATATGAGTTTACTCGTCCTCCGTTTTTGCCTGCAAAGTACTATCAATCAGCTGTTTTTATTATTCTAGTGGTACCACGTTAGAAGTCTTGAGTTCGATTTCCAGGTTGGTCAAGTTTAATTAGGTTTTTCTATGAAATTGTCAGTAGCAGCTGGAGGGTTTGTATAAACGGCAATATGTCCTATTACATGGGATCTAAATATACCGGGGAACTGTAAGTGTACATTGGGGAATACAGGCGTTATGGTATGATGATGATGAATCCGCCGTTCTTATGCTATAGATATATTTTCTCAACTTATTATATAAATTGAGTTTATATAAATTATACAAATTCACTAGTAAACCGGACATACAACCAGAAGAAGGTCGGAGCAGTCCAATCAAGAACCACACAAAATCCCCAGACAGAGACAAAAGCAAGCGGGAGATGTCGTTGGAAGACGGCGAGCTTAGCGAGGAGGAGCCGCTGCGGGCGCGGCCGGCGCCGGAGCACGACGACCAGCCAGACAAGCGACAGAGGATCGTGTCCTTCAGCGACCACAGCAACACAGACACCGCCGTCAGCGTTAACGGACACAAAGATGTCAGTATTTTTTACGTACACATCATCAGGTCATACAAAACTGACAAATTTCTCCAAATAATTTTGAACCTTAAAATGTTAATGATTAAGTCCAAAATCGATCAAAATTTGTCCTTTTGTGGTAACTTGATATGCTGGCGACCGTACACACGGCTACAAATCAAGCTATACCAATCCAGTTGAGACTGACCTCTCATTGTAAAGGTAATCTGTACAATTCAAGGCCAGCCTATACCGGTTTTGTATAGTGTAATGTATAGCCGTGCGTACATGTGGGTGTCAATACACCGTCACACACATTTTACTTCAACCACATCGAAAGTAGAAATTTGGAAACTCAGGAAGAATCAACCTTAAATTTACGTCATATAGTTCCATTTCCATTGCCACGATTTTGAGACACATAGTTTTATTTCTTTACTAAGTACATTGAGGACTTACAGCAAATAAAAAACGCTGATTTTGAGTCATTTTCAATGGATTTTAAGTCATTTTAAAACCGACTTAGTCTTTAAATAGTTAATGTATGTTTAAGTTCATAACATTTTTTATCAAATTCCAATTTAGGTTTGGGCAAGGAAACACGAGTAAAGTTTGTGATATCGGTCATAAATACTTTTACAAATCTATAAACAGTATTCTGAAACCGATGGGATGCTATGTCTTGTTTTTTTACAAATCTATAAACAGTATTCTGAAACCAATGGGATGCTATGTCTTATTTTTGTTACTCCTCAGTAGTCAGTTAACTACTACTGAAATTATTTTAAGGGAGTCTTAAGTTGTAGGTTTTGATATAATTTTATACGGAACTTAGTTGAAACGCTTCAATTTAAAATCTTGAAGTGAATACATCCAGTCAATCAGTAGCATCGACTGCCTCATTAGTCCAAGTGGTCCTACTAACGACTGCTATACTAGAGGTCCTGGGTTCGATCCCCAGGTCGAGTATGTGTTATTGGGTTTTTCTATAAAATTCCCAGTAGTAGCTTGGAGTGGGTTTGTGCCCGGTTAATGGCAATAAACATACCGGCGAAATGCGGCTGTACTTAAGTACACCTCTGCCTAAACTTCGGGGAATACAGGCGTGATGATGGTATGTTATGTTATGTAATCAGTAGGACTTCTTTAAATAATGAATATGTATGTACGCAGGCAAGCAGCGCGTTATCGGAGACGTCGTCGCCGCAGTCGCAGGCGTCGCAGGCATCGCAGGCGTCGCAGGTGGCGCTGGACCACTCGTACTGCCGCCCGCCGCCCGACCCCGCCGGCAGGAAGCCCTCCAACCACCTGCAACACGACCACGGTATCATACACATACTCTTATGGACGTTTGATGCAATTTTTTGCAAAAGTGCATTTTTTGTATTTGGAATACCAAACCCAAGTACCTTTTATATGGGATAACACGGCAAACGAGCAGGCAAGTGACTTGTGGTAAGTAATCATTGCCGCACATGAACATCTGCAATACCAAAGGAGTTGCAGATGCATTGCCGAGGCAAAGCAAAGGGAAGGGAAGGAGAGATGGAGGAGGAAGGGGACTGAGGTAGGAATTGAGCTCCGACGTTCAACACACCGTACGAAACGGAACAGTATTGGTATTTGACGTCAATATTCTGTGGGAGGGTAGTACGCACGGCTACACACCAAGCTATACATAACCAGTTTACGGTGGCCTCTTATTGTACAGGACGCCTATATATAGGTTGACCTGTAGTCGTGTGTACTTCCGGTCTTGCCGACCTATTCATGCTGACATATAGACATGCCAGCAAGACACTACTCTTACTTAATATTTCAGCAAGATAACTATTTATATAGATCGCTGTCAACGATAAGACTGCCCCTTCATTATACCACTCTTTGATTTATAAAATTGTTCTAGACATTAAGTATTTTCGGTGTGCAAGAATACTCTATTCTATATATTACAGGTTACACGTGGATGGCTGCGCCGGAGAGTGCAGCGTCGCCGGTTGATGAGACGGCTAGCAAGACTGATGCCAAGAGGCCGTACAAGAGGAAACACGAGCCTAAGAAACTGGCCGAGATACAAAACAAGTACGTATTAGTGGTCATTGTGCGAATGTGTGCTTGGAATATCACCACAAAATATAGACATGCTGACTAATCAGAAATATTTTTAGAGTTCAGTCGCAAGCACATTAGGTTATACAAAACTGTAAAATTTCTCCAAATGATTTTAAACCTTAAAGTGTTGATGATTAAGTTCAAAATCAACTGAGAATATTTCACATTTTATGGTAATTTGGTCTGCTGACCGTACTTAAAAAGCACTTGCCATTTTCAATGAAAAATAACGAATATGAAAATCAATTGAATATAAATATAATTGATTGTTGTTTTAGATTGTACGAGCCCCGCGAGCCAGAGTACGACAAGATGATGTTCCCGAAGGTGACGTTCAAAGCGCGCGAGCTGATGTGCGAGATGCAGGTGATGTACGAGTTCCTGACGCGGGGCGTGGACCGCGAGGACGGGGAGTACCTGCGCCGCGCCTACCACGCCCTGCTGGCCGAGGACGCGCACGGCTACTGGCTCAACGACACGCACTGGGTGGACCACCCGCCCACCGACCTCTGCTACGAACCGCCCAGGAAGAAGTCCAAGAGGCACAACAACATCTACGAGGATTTACAGGTTTGTTCCACTGTTCACTTCAATCTGTTCAAACAAAATTGAACTTTATGTAAATGGAATAAAATCGACAATAATATAAGCCGTCCCCAAAACAGTTGCAGTGACGACCGTTTCTACGACTGGTTTTCGTCTTCGGAAAAATGGTTGCGTTTCGTCTTTACGAAAATCGACAACGACTCACCGCTAGTGAAAATTAATGCGAACGGAACGGGTAATGTCAAAATTATAACTCTAATTTTACATACTTTTTTCCGTTCCCAGGGTCATTCAAGCGGTTCAGCGCGTACAGAAGGTTACTACAAGATGGATGCTCGACTGAAGGCCAAATACAAGTACCATCACGGTCGAAGCTCGGCCGCCGCTATACATGCACACACGGATGATAAGAAGGCATCCAAGATGCAGTTGTTGTCCAGAGAAGCTAGGTCCAATCAGAGAAGATTGCTTACTGCCTTTGGTAATTATATTGCAAATTTCTTTTTCTTCCTTTAAGAAAAATGGTGTTTACTAACCACTTTATAAAACATTTACTAAACGAAAGTTGGGGTATAATTTCTAGTTTCATAAATGAATTAGATAATTCAAAATCCTTCGTAAATCTCTATTTTATTACACCAAAGTCTTATAACGTCCACGTTAAGAAAATTTTATTGTCATAAACAACTATGCTATTCGATATTGCCCGCCATCCAATAAACTTTATTTTTTTTACCAGGTACTGATACTGATTCCGATCTCTTGAAATTCAACCAGCTGAAGTTCAGAAAGAAACAGCTCAAGTTTGCCAAGTCTGGCATCCACGACTGGGGTCTGTTCGCACAAGTAAGTAAATGCATTATTTCCTTTATTTTATAGCATTGACCAACATTACTATTGAATGAAGGCTTTCCTTCTTAGATTTAGTAAGAATTACGAAGAATATAGTATGCTGTACTGGATTTCGCACTAGCATATAATATAAAATTGAATGGAATGGAATCGACGGTAGCCCAATGGCTAGGGTGTCGGACATGCGATCAGGTGGTTGCCGGTTCGAAACCGACCCATTGCCCTACCGACGTGAACCCACATTTAGCTTAGCACGAGTTGTTAACAAGAATATAAGTTATGTGCGACCCACATTGCAATCGTTTTTTTTTGAAAAGCATATTAATAAGCTTTTGCGATTGTTTGAAAATATACTTCATTAATTAAAAACGCGATAATTTAGGAGCCGATAGCAGCGGACGAGATGGTGATCGAGTACGTGGGGCAGATGGTCCGGCCGATAGTGGCGGACGTGCGCGAGGCGCAGTACGAGGCCACCGGCATCGGCAGCTCCTACCTGTTCCGGATCGACCTCGACACCATCATCGACGCCACCAAGTGCGGCAACCTCGCGAGGTTCATCAACCACAGCTGCAACGTGAGTCAACCCCTTCATATTATTGCTATAGTATTTAGTTTCACTACCGCTATACTATTTAGATCACACTATAGTATTTATTTTGATTATGATTACAAGTCAGGCTACCCGCCCACTTCCGATAATCGGTGACCGCTTTTTTGTAGAAGAAAAATAGAACATATTGATAGCAATAGTGCAACGCACACGTCCTACAAAAAGTTGGTCAGAAATAAAATCGACGCAAACTTTCTTTTCTCTCTTCTGTTCCTCAAAAGCCAAAGACAAACCTTCCTCTGTAAATCCACCTTTCTCTTATATTCATGAGATTCTTTCTGTCAATGAGGTGCAGCTCCCTCGTTAGCCACAGACAAAGTGACGGACGTAGGCGTTGAGTCGACTACAAAATCGGTACTAAGAATCAGAGGAAAAATCGGCCCGAATATCTGGCTACAAAAAGTCTGACGTGGACGGGCAGCCTCATGCTGATATTTTCAATTTGAACCTTATGTTAATGATATAAAAGTCACATGATAAAACTAAAATTGTTGGTTAACTTGGTAACCTTGACCTTTGATGCGGGGAGAACATTGTGTAATACAACATAGTTAATCCCACTAGTTAAAATGTTTTTAAGAGTTTTTTATCTAGGTAACAAAATCACTTTTTCTTTTTTCCAGCCGAACTGCTACGCAAAAATAATAACAATAGAGTCTCAGAAGAAGATCGTCATATACTCGAAGCAACCAATAGGCGTAGACGAGGAAATTACATACGATTACAAGTTCCCTCTAGAAGACGAGAAGATTCCCTGTCTGTGTGGAGCGCCGCAGTGCCGAGGCTTCCTCAACTGAACAACCAGCCTACTGACAATAACCAATGGCCAACGCTATACTTGTCTGTCTACAGTTGTCGCCTTCGAAGCTTCGAAAACACGAAGATAAGTCTGAAGCAAGCCTACATCCGTCAGCTTATCATCAAATACTAGAAGTCTTATGTATTTAGTTTTTTATAAAATAAGCGATCTGAAATATCTTTAACCATGTGTTCATATCCTAATAATTCATGTGATTATAAACTGACGGCTGTACGTTTAAACTTAAATTGAGAATTTTTATGGAATGTCTTGAAAATGTCAGAGCCGCTGATAAATGTTACGTCAACAGTGAACTGATAAATTTACGAGGGGTTTAATGAATTAACCCATATTTGCTATTTTGCAATGTAAATTTAGTGTTGTGATTTATGCCAGGTAAGATAATAATTGAATGTATTTGATTCTGTCCTTACCTACCTCTCGATATAAATATGTAAACCTACAGATACCATATAATAAAATAACGACGCGTGTTCAGGGTTCAGTTTCATATCTTCCATAGTAAAGTAAGGATGATAACAACAAGCCAATTTTCAATTTGACTTACTGTTGGAGCGTAGCTCTGTCATTGAAACTATGTTCTTATTGTCAATAGACTACAAAATGCTTTGGAAATCTACACGTCATCTAGTGGTTTTGACAACTGCTTCAAGTTGATAAGTTTTTTTGTCATTTCTATGTAATATATGAGTGTCGGTGTGACTCAGATGTGTTTGTTTATTGTATTTAATGTGGTAACCCAGTGAACATATGATGTAATTATTAAATTAAACGCAGCAACTGATTATTGTATTATATTAAAATATTTTGACTGAGTCTAAATATATGATTCACTAGGCATAGAATGTCTGATATAGCGAGCTGTATAATTATTTGTGTTGTACATTATTTGTGTAAAGAGATCTCTGCTTTTACGTCAGATTTGTGTAGTACACTTTTTAAGTACATCATCTTGTTAATAATTTCGAAGACAATTTGTAACCAAATAATATGGGGTGTTGATTTACCATTGTTTTCGAATAGATACTGTTTAGTTAGAGGTATGCGAGTAGTGATCATGACGAAAATAAAATTGAAAAATGATAGAAGGTATGTCTCCTCGCAACAACTTTCCCAAATTCCACTTCATATTATGTAAATGTAATAAGTTGTAAATAAAAAATTCCAACAATTTTAACTTTATTTATTTTATTGATTAATACCCAAATTCAATAAAAATAATGTATTTTGACATTTTTATTTCCAATGGATACTAAATGCCATGTGCAACTCTGTATGCACCAATAGAGAAGCAGCGGACCCCCACCCTACCCGAACTCCCACAAAAGATATGCAGGACAGGTGGTAGGTGGGTCAGTCAAACATTTCTCACAGTATCCAGTCGGTGGATAGTTGTCTAGTTGACAACAACCTGCAGCGTGTGCGCAAATACGGATTGATTTTAGCGTTACATGTTATTTATTATCAGTTCTAACATAATGTGATACGAAAAGTGGAATTTTGCAGAATGGATTGGATGAAGTATGTAAGTTGGCTGTTATTATTTTTTATCATGCGAGGATTTTGTTTGATTACTACCTACAATCTACATAAATGATCGTAATGGTTGGAACTTCTTTTTTATGTTGTCGGTAGTGCGTTGTTATACGTACCATTGAGGTCATTTTTGAGATTTGAACTCGAATACTATTTAATTTTATGTCTTTATTATGACTTTGTAGGAAAAACCTTTAATAGTTACAATATAACATTAATGTGTAGGGTAATACTTACTGACAAGCGGTTAGATTTTGGTAATATACAATACCTACGGTAACTTACACTGTCGAGATAATTTACGCCCATAACCGCTCGTTGGTTCCCAAAACAATAGACGAAGGGTGAAACCTGTACCACTGAAGTCCGGGGGCCTAAAGGGGACGGGGTAAAGGCCATTTAATGTCATAAGAATTGTAGAAAAAGAGTGTTAGTATAGAAATTGTATGGCATATTTGATAGTTACGTGACAAGCCGATATTGGGGCGGCGCTCACTGCCGGCATGGCACGGCAGATTGTGCTGCGGCATCCCTTGGCATTCTGCTGAAAGCCCAGCCACTCATCAATCAGTTTTGCTCCGCAACTTACAACCTTGTTTCAAGTAGCTTAGCAATCATAATTCCTCGACACAAAGTGACCCATACGTCTCGTGAGATGCCATGGCATGCCGCGGCAACCCTTGGAATGAAACGGCATGCCGGGGCGCGTCGCGTCATGCCACAGCATCCCGCGGCATCGAGGTATCGAAATAAAGTAACATGAACTCTAAACTCATTGAAATAAGATTCAAAATAACTTGATTAGTAATAAAATCCTTTGCCTTTTCCTTTGTAAGCAGTTTAATGAGGCTTTACAAAAATTAAAGTCCACTAGTCTATTATGTATGAAACATAGGTACAACATAAAGATGCCACGCCTGTTTTCCCCAAAGGGTTAGGTAAAGGCCTACGCAGACCGGGACGGCATGGCAAGGGATTTTGCCGTGAGTCAGCGCACACTGGCCGCTTAGTCAAAGCACGCCTCAGCGACTCCTGCTGCCTGATGCACTTTTAGTCTTCAGTTGCGTTTGATCGAGTGTTTGTGTGCCTGAGTTTTAAAATGGTAGATTGGGATTTGGTGTTGATATCGATCATTGCAGATGAAGAAGAATGCCGGAGTCCGTGGCATACCGTTGCCTACCGCAGTATGCCACGGCATCTCGCCACGGGAGCCTGTGGCGCGTCTTTTAATGCCGTGCGATAAAATCCCTTTCAATGCCACGGCATCATTTTAAAGCATAGCAATTTATGTCGTATTTCTGTAACAGTACGGTTGAATGTCCATTAGCAAAAATTAAAATCCCTTGCCATGCCGTCCCGGTCTGCGTAGGAACTGGAATGTACATCCGCAGTCCGCCGCCGCCGGTATGATTAGGTCCCACATAGAGATGGGCGTCTACCCGGTAAAAACCCGATGTTTGGGTATTTTATTCGTAGGGGTAAACAATATTTTTAATCAATAAATAATTTAATATATTATTATCTCTACATGTACAGTGGGTTATAGCTGTAACCTGACCCGCCCTAGGTGGGCCGGGGGGTTCTCGGTGGGTCAGGTAACAGCTATAACCCACTGTACATTTAATTATTATTTTTATATGTAGGTACAGTATATTTTTGATAAAACTGTATTGGAAAACTAATATTGGAACATTAGAATTGCATAATTATTTTACTTTAATTAATGTATTGCCGTGTACCATTTTAAGATAGTACAGAATAGCCGTACAACAAATGGCAACACTGAAACTGCTGGCAAACATGTGAAAATTATAATGTTATTTGGTTTTTTTTTTATTATTTCTACCCGGTATAAATTATAATTGGGAAGGTAAAAATTGGTATTAATTATTATTTACCCAAAGTTCGTATTCTTACCGGGTAGACGCCCATCTCTAGTCCCACATAATAGGGGGCGAGCCCATTGCCATTATTTGGCCAACTTGTGTTGCGTAGGCCAAATAACGTATTTACCAATTCACCCATTGCTATCCATAGATATTGAGCAGTATAGTATTTGCCCCTTCGAGCAACACGGTAGGGAGTAGCCTTAGCGATATATTACCGAACAAATAGTTCTGCCATTTTTTGCGGGAGGATTTCCTCCCGCAAAAAATGGCAGAACTATTTGTTCCCATTTGTGCACACAAGCGCAGTTCCGAATTACTACATACAAAACTAAAACTGTAATGACGACACTAACACATACAAAATTAAACAATACCAACAAACAACCCTTGCACAGCGCTGAAACAGCAAATAGCAGTCTAAACAGACAAAAAAGCATGCAGCGCTAAGACGCTTTTTAAGTTAAGGCTCTCGCTAATAAGAAAGGTCGAAAGCGCCGTAAAATTCATGGCGTTTACGCGTTTGGTTCAACGTTAAAGGTAACCTCCCTAAATTGTTCATCGATCGGCAAGAATTCGGATTTATCGCTCAACCGATCCGTATTTTGTACGGGCGATCGGACTCGATTTTGGTATACAAATCTGATAATAATTTAAAATAGAATACACGAATTTGGTGTCTAAATGTAATTAAATAGAAAAAATCGGTAAAGATTTATTTACTTGTGAAATGTAATACCTACCATTTTTTAGTAGATTTGGTGTTCCAGACCTCCTTTTGCAGCAGAAAGCCGAACAATTTGGCATATTTTGAGGACCGCTGTGTTTACTCGCGCGGCTGGACTTGGTTTAGTTAAAAATCCGAGCGGCAACCTAGTTTTATTAAATGCATATGCCCGTTTGGGCTTGTACTTTGGCAGAGGGGAACGCTACGGATGGCTTCTCCCTTTCCGTGTTGCTCGAAGTATTTGTCCCCGTTGCGTTGTCTAGTCACTTAAGACTTTCTTAGGTTTTCACCGTTTCGATTATACAGGGTGTTTGGAAGGTTCATGCAAAGCCGTTAACCGGAGTATAGACCATTTGAACAGAAACTTATATTAGAGGAAGTGTGACAATTTTTTTTTAAACGAATTTTGATGAGTATAGATGACAAAAGCCAATTTTTTTTCAGTTAGTTGCAAATGATGGCCAGTTTGAAAGATAAATTATTTTATTTTAATAACGTTGTGTCTAATAAAATATGATTGTATTTGTATTAGATGTAACAATCTAATAAAATATGATTAAAGCATCTGTGTCATGAAACAAGTTTTTTACAGATATTTGAAGTCAATGATTTTTTTAGGATTTAAGAATACTGATTGTTGACGGCATTAAAAAACAACACGGATGGTGCTTTTTTTATTCAAATATTTTTATTAACATGCCTGGTTATTGTTCTTTCTTTTGAGGTATCAACTACGTGGATAGCCCACAAATTATTGAAATTAGGACCTACATAATCATGTTTTATTACATTGTTTACATATAACAAAAAAAGATTTATTTATCAAACTGGCCATTATTTGCAACTATCTGATAAATGTTGGATTTTGTCATTAACCTTTTGAACGCCATTGTCACATATATGTGACAAACGAAATCTTACCCTGAACGCCAACGTCACAAATATATGACAAATATACGTCGCACCATAATATGAAATAAACAATTTAATCATTACTCTAGTGTGTTTTCACTACTTTGTGGAATTTGACAGAAAAAGTGGCCTGGCGTCAGGGGTACGGCGATACGTTTATACTCTGGCGTGCAAAAGGTTAAAAATCATAAAACATTGGTAAAAAAAAAAAAGTCACACTTTCTCTAACATAAGTTAGGTTCAAATGGTTCTAAATAGTCCATACTAGCTCCGCTTTACGGCTTTGCATCGACCTTCCAAACACCCTGTATTTCACGCTTTTTGTTCGCTTGTTGATATTTTACTTCGACAAATGAAGAGTTGGCACTAGTAAGACAGTGACACTCAATTAACTTTCTATCTCATTTATAAAAACCTGGTCAGTGGTTGTTGAGCTAGGTTCAAATATCCATACCACATCTATATTCGAATTTCGAGGTTTTCAGTCAACGAGAATAATTAAGAGAAACCACACATTTTTTTTATAAAAATATATAATTCAACATGTTAAAGAACGTAAACAAAGATCACTTACATTTAAAACTAATCTAAACAGTAATCAAGTCAGTTATAAAATCACAGTAAAAATAAGTAGACAACGTATTAGCTATTACAAAATACTTCTTTCATTACTTTTAAATATCATACGAAACATTGACCACACGATGTGCCTTATAATCAAAAATCATTAAATTACGAAATAAATAAAATGTACATAATTAAATATTAGTACTCTATAATTAAATAATGCGCTAAATGGTTATAGTTAAAAACTTGAGCTGTTAAGGCACTGTATAAACAATACTACCTATCAAACTTATTAATGCCTAAAATTAAGAAATAATATTACAGTAAACATTGGAGCAACTACGTTGACTTCACACCTGCACTCAAACACCCTATCTCTCAGGTACTTACATAAAAATGTTTTCCTATATTATACAAGCTCTATACATATTATATAATATGTTTGTATCATAAGAAATAAACTGAAGTTTCATTGGAAATATCACTGAAAGCGTACTTGTCTCGTGAACATTTCGGCGCATAGATCCGCCGGTCCTTTGGGTATATCTGACTTCTCACTTTCGTCTGTATCAGAGTCTGAATCGAACTCTGAAATAGTTGCGGGAGATTTCCTACCATTCGACGTACGTTTCAATTCGACCTCCGTTGTCAATATTTCTTTTATAACGTCATCGGGTGTCTGCTCCTTGCGGTGTTTGTTGCGCAGTTGTCGTGCTCTCTTCCTGATGTCCGCGAGGAACCCTGTCGTCACTTCGACGCTTTCCTGAGATACGTCTTGTGGCGTTATATCTGTCAGCGACTGCGCTAAATCAGTGGTAGACCCTTTCGTGTCAGAGATAGTGGCTAAAGACTCGACGGATGCTCCAACGCTCCTAAACGCGGTCATTCCTTCTATGATTGACACATTATACACGTCGTCACCTTTGGACCGTATTATTATTCCGTTCGGTGCTGTGCCTAGTAGAACAGGCTCCTTAAGTTTCAAAGTATATATCTCTGGCAAATAACAGTCTGACGCCGTCGAGGCTAGTGATGTGGCATCACACGTACAGGGCGGGGCCTTGTACGCGTCGTCGTTCAAGTAAACTATGGTAACTTTATCATCTCCTATGACATACAAAAACGGTTTGACAAACTCCCAGCTATATACAGCTGTGCTCCACTTCGGGTCTTCGTTGCGCGTTCGCTTTCCGTTCTCATCAATAAAAACTCCACACTCGGCATAACACAGCAGAATTTCCACAGGGTTTTCTTTTATGAGTAGGAAAGCCTGAGGTGGGGAATGTTTCTTAGCAGCGGTGGCGATTGTGGGCTCGTCCATGCCGAACGTCTCCAGGGCGCTTGACGGGAGGTTTATTTTGAGCGGTTTCTCCCCAGCTATGAATAACGTCTTAGTAGTAAGTAGTAGTGAATTAGGCGGACGGTCCACAGTAAGGGAGCGCGCTATCTTGAACTCTGAAGTGGACGCATCGTAACGAAGTAGGAAGACGCGACGTCCGCATGCGACCGCTGCGCACGGACCTTCTAATGAGTCACCAATGACAGCCTGAAAATATTACTCAATTTTACACCATGAAATAATAATGAAAAAATATAAACATGAAACTATTCCATATTATTGTTAAATATCAGAACGTTTTTCATTGTTTTGATATTTAAACGGAATTTTGCGAACGCCTGTGTTATTATAAACTTCCGGATTCAATGCATTTCTGGTACAAAGGATTCCGGATTAAATACTATAAAATATATGAATTATGTGAATCTTTGTG